>CAJGYO010000004.1:60235070-61435070 GCA_904845875.1 Miscanthus lutarioriparius | reverse complement strand
CTAACTAAATGAACTTTGTGTTGGATCCCAGGCAAGCCCCGGAGCATTCTAAACCTCCTATGTTTTACAAATATCAATTTGAGTCCTTTTATGTTTGGTGCATTAGGTTATAGGAGTTGATTAGAAACTCTTGATGCATATAATTTCCTTGTCCAGACATATATCTTGAACCCTA
Organism: Miscanthus lutarioriparius; assembly: GCA_904845875.1. Lineage (NCBI taxonomy): Eukaryota > Viridiplantae > Streptophyta > Magnoliopsida > Poales > Poaceae > Miscanthus > Miscanthus lutarioriparius. The sequence goes on along the minus strand of CAJGYO010000004.1, from coordinate 61,434,895 downwards.
TGTAGTTCTAGGATCGAATATATGCTTAGCCATGCTTAGACTGGTAGAAGTCGGGTGATTTCCTGTCTCCTGCGAGATATAGGTGGATACCGAAGCATGGTTGGCTATATTTGCTATCGTGGAAAAATAACTATGGGATGTAATCTAAGTGGAGGCCGGGTGGGATTTCATATGCAATGGTGTTGGGTTGGTTATGTTGATCCCGTCTATGTCGATTATGGACCATACCGTTGCTAGCACTTCTGCAGAGATTGAATGCATGCCTCTCACTTAGCTGGCCAGATAACTCGTTCCGACCACGAAGCCGAGTAGCTCAACTCAGGTCGGGCCTCGTTCTATCAAAGTGCGCACTTTGGATGGTAGTAAGGATGTGCGGGGAGCCAGACGTGAGCCCAAGGGCAGGGTATTCCTGGTCATCCTAGCAGCTGGTTGTCCTTGGTTGTGTGGCGCTAATCGAACCCATGAAATGTGTACCTGAGTTGTACCAAAGGTGACCTAAGACTACCTGGCGCTGATGTGCTTGCCTCGCCGCGCTGCCATGCACGTGGCCAAGCCTCACCGCCGCTTCACAATGTCTTGATCCACGCCATAGCGCTTCGCTAGGGTTCATGGATGTTGTAGCCGTGCTCGCCTGGCCATGCCATCGCCGGAGATGGCTGGATCACCATCGCGCACCGCCGCCGAGCCACCATGCTCACTGGCGAGGTAGCTCAGATGATCCTCCGAGCAAACCTAGGGTACCAATAGATGCACGTGATGATGGGGAACACAACGGCGGTGACCTCGTCGCTGGTGACCTCACCGTCGGTGAGTTCTTGCTGGTCAAAGCACCACCTCTATTCTGTTTCACTATCATGTAGGGCCGGGTTGACTGCGGCACCCGCGCGTTAGTCACAGCGGGGTGTATAGACCTGGTGCACCTAGCATTTAGGGTTTAGTTGTTTTTGTTTATTTTTCACAGATTTGAATACTAACTTGCAAAAATTATATCTAGAGCTCAGAGTATCCAAATGAGGTGAACCAAATTTTGTTGGATTCATCATGAAGAGTACTATTTGATAAAAATATGAAATCTACTGCTTAGGGTATTTTTCTAGGAGAATTAAATTAAGCAAGATAAGTGCTTTTAAAGTAGTTTATATCTTGTAAAATGCATAACTTCAGCTAGGAAAGTGATAAAATTATGATTCCAATTTTGCTGGTCTTGTGTTGACATGATCTAGCTAGGAAAATACTAAACCTACTATAGACATACTTGTAATATGGTCTTCCTATTTAATCTTAATTAATTGCTAGATTCTATTGAAATTAATTAGGGTAAAAATACATAACATATGATCATACAAATTTTTCACAGTATTCTCATGCTAGAAGGAAAGTAAGAAAAATATTAAATCTGTTGCTTGACACTTTTCACTATGCTAAACTATTTTTGCTAAAATAAGCATATGTAAATTGTTATTTTTGTAGAGGTAGCTATACTTATCCAAATGGCATGAAATTTGTATAGTAGACTACTAGGGTCATATGTATCCTGCTGTAATTTTCTCGAAATTAATTGACCACTAGAATTATTTACTCTGTAAATCACCTTATTATATAAGGAAATTAATAAATGAATATAAATAAATTAGTTAGGCTTAACCATGATGTTTTCTGTGGTGTGTGTGATTCATATAATCTATTAATACTTTTAGTGAGGCTTAGAAGTATTTTTTTATAGGCAACTAGTTAATTATTGCTTTATAATTCAACTAGATGACTACATATGTAGTTTCTGTTGTGGTGATGATTTCATGATGATAATGATCTTTTCTGTAAAGATGGTTAATAATAAAGTTGTATATAGCTTACTTATACACCTTGTGTTAAATTTTGATAGTCATAGGCCTTATGGTTTGAGAATTATGGTGGTCGGAAGTCTGCTATCTAGAATGCTTGCTCTCTGGATAGATCTAAAAGATTGAATTGTTTTACCTAGATCACTGCTGAATCACATTAAGATGATTAAAAGAAAGTTGTAGGCAATTTTGTAAGATTTCCAAAATGTCCACAACCATATCATTTTGATATGTATAACTCCAGTTATGGTCAAAACAAGTGGCTACTGTCTTGTAGTCCAGAAAATTGCTTAGATGAGAATTTGTTTAATTACTAGAGAAGAGATATACACCTCCTTAGTAAAAGAAAATTTATCTTGTTATCACCTTAATGCAATGTTGTTGAGAACACTTAAGAGGATGCATTCATCACATCATATCATATTATACATGTCATTATATATGCATCCATGATATCTTATTTCCTGCTCATGCATATAGGATCGTTCGAGGGGATAACTCTATTGGAATTCGACGAAGAGCCGGAGGAACAATAGGAGGCACCTTAGCCCGTAGCTCCAAAAGGCGAGGAGCAAGCTCTTGAGGACCTACCCGAGTGCCCAGATTACAGGACAACTTCCTTTATCAAAGGCAAGCCCTAGAGCATTCTAAGTCTCCTATGTTTTACAAAATATCACTTGAGTCTTTTATGTTTGATGCATTAGGTTATAAGAGTTGGTTGGAAACACTGATGCATAGAACTACCTTGTCCAAATATATACCATTAACCTTGTGTAGGTCTAGGATCGAATATATGCTTAGCTATGCTTAGACCGGTAGAAGTCAGATGATTTCCTATCACCTGCGAGATATAGGTGGGCACTGAACCACGGTTGGCTATATTTGCTATCATGTAAAAGAGCCATGGATGTTGTAAATTGAGGCCGAATAGAGTCTATGTTATAGGTTGACTCATGTGATTCTGTCTGCACCAATTAAGGACCGTATCGTTGTTGGTCCTCGGTCATTTTGAACGCATGCCTCTCACTTAGCTGGCTGGATAACTCGTTCTGACCTCGAAGCCGAGTAGCTCAACTCAGGATGGGCCCCGTTCTGTAAGAGTGCGCACTTTAGATGGTAGTAAGGATGTGTAGGGAGCCAGATGTGAGCCCAAGGGTAGGCTAGGTCTAAATGTCCTAGCGGTTGGTCATCCCTGATTGTGTAGCGCTGATCGAACCCACGAAATGTGGACCTGAGTTGTACCAAGGGTGACCTAAGGTGACTGTTGATCTGGTCTTCCTGGGTTTGTGTTAGGAATAAATTCCCAGCTGGTTGAAATCGATTCGAATCGCCGTCTCTCCCGGATAGTGAGAAACTTGACTGAGCTTGTTTCTATCGTAGTGTTAATGGCAAGTGGACTGGTTCTAAGAACAAAATATTAAATGGCTATGGTTATTATTGTGCTTTCATTAATAATATACTACATGTTTGGCACAGGTTAGTTGCTAATCTAGAGATGAATAGCTATAATTAACTTGATGACCGAATTATAAAAGTTATAGTTGTATTAGTGGCTTTTTATGCAAAATGTTGTCAAGCTAGCTCCACTTATAAAGCCTTGCATGATCCTTGGAGTCACTTTATTTTTGATTTATGACAGGTACGTGTAGCTAAGTACCTTCTTCTACTCTGGGTTTATTTCCCATTGTTGCAGATAATACAATGTATCATGGCTACTATAAGAACTGCTTCTGTCCCACCGTGGACGAGGAGTAGGGCCCTAGGCAAGGCATATCTTGTTTATCCCTCTCTTATGCTTTTGTGGGATTGTGATCATGAGCTGGCACAGTATTTGAACAACAATGGAGATGTTGGTTTCAAACTTTAATTGCTTCCGCTACTATTTTACCTAAACTTGGTTTGTAATAACTTTTAATCGTACTCTGATGTATGGACCTGTATTTGTGAACTTTATGTAACGTGTGACATGTATGTTGAATCTTGTACGATCTTGGTTGTATGTTGGTTGTAACGTGTGACATGTATGACAATGCGACCTATTGCGGGCTGCTATTGTACTTGTGCTCTTATAAATTGGATGGTTCTGCTATAGTTGATGGGCCCCTTATGTTGGCATCAGGTTCTTAGGGCTTCAGAGGTTGGACTACCGAAGTTATGTCAGCTAGGTTAGGGTAAAAGCGAGGTTATCAAGTGGAGGTCCATCTATGCCAAGCATTGGGATTAGGTTGGTCCTGGCATCACCACGCTCGAATGCCGAGGTGGTTGCACGAGCTATAGGTCGGGACTCTACTCGGTCATGCTATGGCTGTATCATGGTGGTGCACATGTAGGTTCATGGCAAGGCAACATGTTCTTGATTGCTAGGTCAGCTAGGTTAGCCAGGATCATGAGTACTCGGGTATTGGGTTTAGTCTAGTCGAGCAAACTCACACATTTGCTAGCTTTAGGTGATTGATTAGGTGGAGGACACCAGCGATTCAGAGCAATCGTGCTCAATGTGGGTAGGTAGGCACCTAGTAGGCTTGCCTCATAGGCTCGTCTAAGGTAGGTAGAGGGTTATTACACCATGGACTTGTGACTTGGTTCATGGTGGTCCGAGCACGTGTGGTTGCCGGCACCTGCAACGTATAGCACGTCGGGTGTGTTCAACGAGGAGCAGGAAGGAAGCTCTTATACTCGGGCATTCAGCGAAGTGCCAACAAGGTCTAGCCAATGGCGAGCTCATGCAACAGGACTTAGTGGTGGTCCACCAGTGTTCCTACAGCATCTAGGGGCTCATCAGGCTCCATAAAGGTGGTGGGTAGGCCAAAGGCGATGGCTTTGGGCAAGGGTGGCAGCACAATCCCATAGGCTCGAGTCCACAATGCAAGTGCGCATTGTAGTGTCCACATGTTTCCTGGTGTCTACCTGAGTGGTTAGGGTCCAATGACCAAGCACCTGAAGGGCTTCTGATGTTGGCCAAGGAAATGTTGGCATGCTCGGCATAGGGGCAGCATGGCATGGTGTCCATGCATGGCATGTAGTTCAATGTGTGGTTGTCAAGTGAACATGGGCTCACCTCATTCCATGTAGCAAAAATAGTGGACAAGGCAAAGGTTAGGATCTACAGGTAGCGTAGGAAGGGGGCATATAAAGAAACAAGGGAAACACCTTGGGCCTAGGGTATTGGTCTTGTCATAGGGCTCGACTAAACTTAGAATGTGAGTCAGTTCTTCTCGTGGTGCTTGGCCATTGCTAGTCTATGACATGTGAGGTTTAGGCTCCACCTAGAAGTGATGGGTAGGGCCACGTAGTGTCTACGGACTGCTCGACAAAATGCCATGGCATACGTGTGTGTAAGGTGGCACCTTTGGGTGTGTGATAGTGTCAACCCAAGGTCTCGGCTCAAATGCACATGTCCGTGATAGTACACGTGGTGTGCGTGTACGGTTTGAGCGGAGTCAAGACATGCCCATATGCCTCCCAAGTGGGAAGGAGAGGGTCAACTTAGCATCGGTTAAATGAAAGCAGTCTAGGAGTTAGGGATGGCCTTCAAGGGTTCGATCATGGCTATAGCTAGGCCACGACATCCTTGGCGCACTCAGGTACGTGGTGGTTGCGATAGTGCTAGGTTAGGCCTCACACAAATGGTAGTGGGTGATGTTCGTGCCTATGGTTGTGCCATGAGGGTCAAGCTAGGGTGCTCGATAGTGCGGTAAGAGCATGCTCACACTAGTGTCATCAAGGCTTGAGTGCCATGGATAGACACGACAAGTGCAGGGTGCATGTGCGGTGTGTCTATGAGCATCATTATCACACGATTGATGAGGTCCCTGCAGAAAAAACCTGACGTGAAGGCCGGACACATGGAGGGGTCATTGGCCTCGGGCCGGCAGTAGGTAGGGTTGGAAAGGTTAGGCCTCTTGGTTGTCTCACCGAGGGCTTGCGGATGGCAGGTCGCTTGACGCGGGTCGAACTCAATGCCAGTAGCACAGCTACGCCATCGTAGCCACACACCGAGGTTCGGTTCAAGGCTTGCCATAGTCGATGCGGGGGTTAGACATGCTTGTGACTCGTTCGGCTTCTGTAGCTCCAGCATGATGGCAACTCTACAAAGCCACGGCCTCGTGCTCATAGCAGAAAATGGTCAGGTTCATCGATCGAAGGCAAAGGAGCAAGATTGGCTAGGGAAGGGCTTACCCATGCTATGATGATGGCCTCGGATAGACAGCCTGGTGCTCATGGTCATGGACTATGGTGCTATGGTGCTCCACCGAGCACGTCGTGTTGCGACTATCGGAGGCTTGCGGTATAGCTCAACATCATGCTCGCGGTTTAGGGCAAAGCAAAGGGTGTCGGTGTGGCGCTGCTGCCATTTCTGGACATGAGCGGCGTGATGTAGGTGCCCCAAGATGATAGCTTTGGCTGCAGGAGGCATGGTGTAGGCTTAGGAAGGTGATGGAGATGAGCCATGGTGTGTCCATGGCTGGCTAGTAGTGTTCCTGGCACCCGGTGTTGTGGCAAAGTCGCTTGGGATCAAGGAAGGCCGCGGCGCTAGTGCAGGGGCTCATAACGGCAGGAGTCCGACGAGGCTGGGGTTTAAGGCACCAGCTTGGGGTGAAGCTTAAGGCGGTCGGGGCTGGCTATAGACTCAGAGTCAAGGTGAGGATGTTAGCATGATGGCGAGGCCCATGGATGTCGGCTCGGCCTTGGCTATAGGAAACCGCGATGAGGTAGGCGTCAACGCTTGGCTCCCTGGTGATGGTGAGCAGGAGCGGTCATGGTCGTAGCTCTGTTCACAGGCAAGGGAGGAGCGGTCCGAGGCTAAGGAAGGCGCATCGAGGTGGCTCAGCGTAGCTATGGTTCCTTGGCTCGGCGTCACATGGATGGAGCAAAGGCTTCATGGCGATGGTGGCCTTGGGGTCGTAGTCCATTGTAGATGGCGTCGGGGTGCTTGGTGACTTGGCTTTGGCATGGCGGGGGCTCGACAGAGATAGCTGAGCGACCTGGCGGTGATAGGGAAACAATGCTACAGTGAGCTCTCAGTCGGCAGTGGCAGGGCTGATGTGGTAATGCAGCAGGGCAAGGGTGGCAGCCGAGGGAAGGTGGAGCGACAGTGACGCATGGTGATTCTAGGAGATGGTGGTGGCAATAGGGCTACTTATAGCATGGCGCCAAGGGTTCTAGGGTAGGGCGGCGATCTCCATCGTCTGTGCGAGCAGCGGGACACGCGGTGCACATCCCGTGGGCGGTGGTACGGATGCTGAGGCGTGGATGGGACAGGTCATGGTGGCGGTGGCCTACTAGGAGCGTAGTGGCTCTAGCTAGGGTTCGGGTGAAGGGGCGCGCTGCTGGAGGGCCGAGCAGGCCGTGACTTGGGCCTATGGGGGCACAGGCCTACGACACGATGAGCTGTGCCTGTTGTACGCTGCTAGGCCTAAGCAGAGAGAGCTAGGCCTCCAGCTGTTGGGCTCACAAAGGGGAGGTGGTGACCTGGGCCATGGAAGAGGTCGAGGTGAGCTAGGCTAGTTTGGCAAGGAAGGGTGGTGCTTAGGGTTGGGCTGGCTGAGGCCTGTTGGCCTAGTTGGAAGGGAAAGGATTTTCCTACTTCTTCTAAGAGGTTTTGGTCAAACAATTTGCTAATCCTGCAATCAAACAATAAACTCCAAACAAAACCAACTCAAGGCACTTAGAATGCAACTAAATTATATGTTGTGCACAAGATTACGATGCCCTAATTTTGAAGTTAGGCCAGAAGGGAAGGAATTGGCTTAAATTGATCTAGCGACTATTTGTAACACACATTGCAGGAAAAATTTAAAAAATTCATATTTTTGGGTTGCACAAAAACTCAGGATGTTACATAGAGTGAACATGTCATGGAGCAGATGTTCTTCCTTCGCCCAATGTCCCGAATAAGGGCCTCACTGTCGACGCCTACGGTAAAGGCGATGACGATGCTAGCGTTAGGGACGTCCTCAAGTTTGTTCTTACGTTGTGTAAAGCATTTGATGTAATCACGGAGGCTCTCGCCGGTCTTACATTGGCATCCTAGGAGGTTCCATGCGGTGCCCGGCTTAGTGTAAGCTCCCTCAAAATGATTATAGAATTCTTTTCGAGGTTAGCCCATCGCTTGATCGTACCTTCCCAAAGATTGTTTAGCCAGTTCCTGGCTGAATCGGTGAGGTAGATTGGAAGATACTGAATCATCACTACTACACTCACACCTTTCACAACCACGTCGTAACCCACATCATAGTCAAATTTCAGCCTCGTCAGCAAGCTATCGACAGTGATGGTCATAGCCTTCGCCATCGGCGTCTAGGACTGACTGCGGTGTACACTAACACCGCCGATTGGCTTATGATCTATCCATGATTAGGTCCTTACTTAGTTGCATTAGAGCACAACCCGGCTGTGGATGCACACTAACACCACCGCATTGGTAAATGATCTAACTATGTCGAGGCTATCAAAATTGTCGTATGGGCACATCAATCGCCTGTGTAGTGGTCACTAGCACTGTCGCCTTATGCTTCAACCCGACTCTCAGCGGTGCGTGTTCACTGTCGGTTCGATGGCCAAGATGCCTGTGTAGAGGTTAACACCACCATCATTTTAGCGTATGATCCGCCAGTACAAAGGTCATGGTCACCGTCGTCTAGCACCATGATCCACCTTTGATGATCATTTAGTCGGTGTTGGATTACTAAAGGATTCGGCGGTGATATACTTTTGACCGCTGTCGCATCATACGTATAGAGATGGTGATAGAATTTCATCTGGTTTCACAAGAGTTACTAATTCAGCTAGGCCCTTAATAGCTTCATGAACACAAAGCATACAGATATATAATCATTACATCCATAAATCATGTTCACAAACAAAAGTACTTTTAACAATAACAATGGACGCTACCATAACATCTTTCTCAACAGATGTCCTAACACAAGCGGTACATAGAGCATACTAAAGGTACTGATGTATACAGACTTACATAACAAAATGACACAGCTATGCTCCTTCTACATGGCACTCCTACTTGCAAGGAAAAATGAATATAATTAGTGCATCCTTTGGATTGGTAGCAAATGCACCATGGAACCCCTCTTATTCATCTCTGATCCACAACCTGAACAAAGCAGTAGAATTAATAATATTGAACATACCATTCCTTTAGTTAACAAGCCAAAATTGGCCTATATATACATAGAATGAAAACAACTGCCTACCTAAACAAAGACTGTCGTGACGACGAAATGCAGAAAATGCACTTTTACTGCTCTGCTAATGACTCCATGAACAAGGGAACATCAGGAAGACAGTAAGGGCTATTCATATGGAAATGCCCTCTTGATCTACAAAAGCAGATGATATGGGTATGGATGACATGAACCTTTCTACGGTCCATGCCATATGCAATCAATGTTCTATCCTTCCCAACAAGGAAAATGAAATTCCATTCTAGGTGAACTATAATCACTCTATACTCCTCATCACAAAGCTCAGAACCAACTTTCATATTCATGCAACCAAATAGTTCCTCCGTGTCCACAACATGCTTCAAACTCAAGTTATCAGTACCATAGTCTTCAAGTATCCACACTAAAAGCCAAGACCTATTACGAAAATCAGCACAACACACACAAAGGTGACCCTAAGCTTGATGGATGGACATTTTAGCACCACCTATTTTACGAATTGTCCTCCATGTCTTTCTCTCCATATCCACAGTAGCTATCGTAGAGTACTCAAGCATGTGCATAAAACCATTAAGAAAAACACTTCTCGATTTTGAACATAGAACAATACTACCCTCGCCCCATTTAGATTCCTTAAAGATCCATGTTGCAATTTTAGATGAGTAGATCTCTACACCAAAGCACGCACCCTCTACCTCAACAAATTCAATCACATGGAATTGTGAGGACGTTGGGTCAAAACCCAAGCGAGCCTAACCAATAGAACGGATGCCATGCAGCAGTACCTGCCATTTGTGGGTCCTCGGATTGCAGACAACATAGCAACATAATCTATCAGGCCAGCACACCAGCAAAGGATGAGGCCGCTGAAACAATTTGAGACTAGGACTTTTTTAAGGGGGAAGGGCAAGAAGGACAAGCAGGGCCATTCACCGGTGATGCTAGAGAAGTGGCGATTGCCCTTCCACCAGCTACCATAGAAGCTGACGACAGTCTATGAAAGCTTCTTACGTTGATAGGAGTCGGAGATGACGCGCCTATGGTTGTGGACATTCTGGAAATTTTATGAAATTGCCTACAACTTTCTTTTAATCATCTTAATGTGATTCAACAGTTATCTAGGTAAAACAAATCAATCCTTCAGATCTGTCCAGAGAGCAAGCATTCTTGGCAGCAGACTTCTAACAGCCATAATTCTTAAACCATAAGGCCTATGACTATGAAAATTTAACACAAGGTAGATAAGTAAGTTATCTATAACTTTGTTATTAATAAATTTTACAGAAAAGACCATTATCACCATGAAATTATCAACTCAGCCAAAACTATACATGGAGCCATCTAGTTGAATTATAAAGCAATAATTAACTAGTTGCATACAACCAATTGCTTTTGAGCCTTATTAATAATATCAACAGATCATATGTATCACAAGTACCCTAGAAAACATCATGGTTAAACATAACTAATTCATTTATATCCATTTATTATTTTCCTTAAATAATAGGGTGATTTAAAGGATAATAATTCCAGTGCTTAATAAATTCTGATAAAATTACAGTAGCCTAGAAATGACCTTAATAGTCCACTATACAAATTTCATGCCATTTGGATAAGTAAAACTACCTCTATAAAAAAGACAAGTTACTTGGCTGATTTTAGCAAAAATAGTTTAGCATAGTGAAAAGTGTCAAACAACAGATTTAATATCTTTCTTACATTCCTCCAAGCATAATAATACTGTGTAAAAATTTGCATGATCATATGTTATGTATTTTTACCTCAATTAATTTCACTAGAAACTAACAATTAATTAGGATTAAATATGAAGACCATATTCAAAGTATGACTACTGCAAGTTTAGTATTTTTCCTAGCTATAGCATGTCAACACAAGACCAGCAAAATGGAAATCACAATTTTATCACCTTTCTAGCTCAAGTTATGCATTTGACAAGATAGAAACCATTTAAAAAGCATTTATCTAGCTACATTTTATTCTCCTAGAAAAATACTAGAAACAATGCATCTCATATTTTTATCAAATACTACACTTCAAGATGAAACTAACAATATTTGGTTCACAAAAATTATACACTCCTAGCTTGAGATATGAATTTTTGAAACATGCATTCAAATCTGTGAAATAAATCAGAAAATCAATTCTATACACACTGACAGCCGGGGCCCACGGTCAACAGGGACCCACCCATCAGACTCACAGAAGCAGAGGAGGTGCTCCGACCAGTGATATCTCACTGACGGTGAGATCACCGGCGACGACAACAACACCTACGTGCTCGTCTCATCAAGCCACGTCGATAGGTGTGCTCGGCTAGCCTGGAAGCTCACCGGAAGTAGCTCGCCGGCGGCAATGGCGGACTGCGGTGGTCGCGCAGCGGTACGCTAGTGTCCTCCGTCCACCATATGCTCTGGTGAGGTGCTCTACAGCTTCGTGGTAACCTATCGAAGCTAACCTAGGTGGCTAGGGTTCCGGTGATGTGAAGGCGAGCTCCGACCGCGTGCATGCCCGCGTGGCGGCGCACGGAGCACGGCGGTGCTCTCCCCGTTTTGGTGAGATGGCGATGGGAGAGGGGTCCCCACCATGCCGTCAGCTAGACCTAAGCTACTAGACACTAGTGGGGTGCTAGACCAAAGGAGATGGATGCATGTGGAGCAGTGGAATGGCTGGGCCACTGCGAGCATGGAGCTCGGCGGCGCTCCGAGGATGGCGTGAGGGTGGCAAAGCAAAATGCGCCCTTACCCTGGCTTAGCAAGAGGGGCAAGCTAGTCGGGGTGGAAGAGGTGACAATGGCGGACCTGTTGGCGTGATCGATTGGGAAATGGTGCGGCGATGACAGTGACCGAGCATGATGGATCGACGACGATGGCACAACGGCGTGGTGCTACGCTTTGCTCTGGCACAAGCGAGAGAGAAGCGAGGTGAGAGAGTGAAGGAAGCGAGCAGCTTAGGCACACGACATAACCCTTCGCACTGGCCAAATTGGCTGGACTGATGCCGATGTATGGCCACCACGCGGCATGCCTGGCTTGCCCTGGTTGGCCACTAACGGCGACGTGGACGCGGCTATCAGAGGCGATGAACGTGACTGACAAAGCTACTTCACGTGACCGTAACTCCTAAACTGTTCGTCCAATGCAAAAACTTCTTTAATAAGAATTGTAGAGCTACATGAGATCTACAACATTGCTAAAAGGACTTTGGCCTAAATCCTAATGGTTCATGAGTAATATCATCCCAAAGTGTAGCACTTGGAACTGTAAACACAGTTTAGACTTAGAAAATTTTCAAGCCTTCAAAACAGCATTTCTAGCTACTTGTGAACTATTTTTGAGCATGCTATGCACCAAATGAGACCTTGACTCAAAATTAAAAGTTGTTGATCTAGTCAAGTACTACAACTTTGCTTAAGGGTGCACTACCATGCAAACACTCTATGCTATAGTTCAACTTAGGTCAAACATACAACTTGAAAATGAAAGCCTACACTATAACCATGACTTAGAGGCCAAATGGGTCCAAGTCATGAATACCAAAGTTGTTCCATATGATATTCTAAACATGTTTAATGTACTCCTAAGGTCCCACAAACATTTTATACATTGGTCACATGTAAATCCTAGCATATGCACGTATATAAATCAACATTTCATGTGACAAAGTATAAGAATGTGACGAAATTTTATATGCTCATGTTCATGAATGCTTGGATGATGCTTGTGCTTATGAAATGCAAGTGAAAATTACAATGCTTAACATAGAGGTGTTACAACCCCTCCCCTTATAGAAATCTCGTCCCAAGATTTGAAAGACCTACCATTCTTCATAAAAGCCGGGATAAAGCTCACGTAAGTAATCCTCCCATTCCCACGTGGCATCCTATTCACTATGGTTATTCCACACCACTTTGTAGAACTTAATGACCTTGCTCCGTGTTAGTCTTTCCATCTCTTCTAACACTCAGATTGGTTTCTCTTCATACATCAAATCTGATTGGACTTTAATGTTGGTGGATGCAATGGCTTCCTCAGGTGTGCGAAGACATCTCTTCAACTAAAAACATGGAAGACATCGAATATAGCACTCATCTCTAGAGGATGTTATAACTTGTAGGCGACATTTCCTTTCCGTTCAATAATCTTGTATGGCCCTATATATCTAGGCGCAAGCTTTCTTTTTACTCTTGTACTCCTTCCATGGGTGACACTTTTAAGTAGACATAGTCTCCCACTTCAAAAGTTAGTGGTCTTCTTCTTTTATCAGCATAACTCTTTTGTCTTGATTGAGCTGCTTTCATATATTGTTGGATAATGCATACCTGCTCTTCAGCTTTAGAAACAAAGTCAATGCCAAAGTATCTTCTTTCGCTAGGCTCAATCCAATTCAATGGTGTTCTACATTTCCGACCTTACAAGGCTTCAATGGAGCCATCTTGATGCTTGCTTGATAATTGTTGTTGTAGGAGAACTTGGCTAAAGGTAGCCATTTCTCCCATGAACCCTTGGAAGATATAACATAGGCTCTCAACATATCTTCTAAGATCTGGTTTACTCGCTTGGTCTATCCAAAAGTTTGTGGATGGTATGCTGAACTTCTGATTAGTTTAGTCCCCAAAGCTTGGTGCAAGTGCTCCAAAAAACAAGCTATAAACTGTGGTCCCCTATCTAAGATTATGGTCCTTGATACTCTATGTAGCCTCACGATCTAAGAAACATATAGCTCAGCGTACTTTCCAATGTGAGACCTTGTGTTCACCGGTATAAAATGTGCTGACTTGGTGAGACGATCTACAATGACCCATATGGAATTGTGACCTTGCTGTGTCATCGAAAGGCCTGTAATAAAGTCCATACTTATTTCCTCCCATTTCCAGCCTGGAATAGGCAAAGGCTGAAGTAATCCAGCAGATTTCAAATGAATGGCCTTTACTCTACTGCAATTATCACATCTAGCGACATAGGCGGTGATCTCTTTCTTCATCTTGGTCCACCAAAAATGGGTTTTCAAATCTTGATACATTTTGCTACTACCTGGGTGGATAGACAACTTGGATGAATGAGCTTCATCTAAAATTTAATTTCTAAGCTTATGGTCTTTAAGTACCACAAGTCGGTCCTCAAACCATAGCACACCTCTTTCATCTAACCTGAAATGCTTGGTTTCCTATTCTTTCATCTTTCTCTTAATGTGAAATACACCGACATCTATCTTCTGTAGTTCTATGATTTTGCTCTCAAGTGAACAACTGACAGTAATATTGTGCAGCACAACATGATGTAACAAATTAAATCCATCTTCCAACAATGCTTTCAAAGTGTTGCAATGAGATTTCTGACTAAGTGCATCTGCTACAACATTGGCTTTTCCTAGATGGTAGTGCACTTCCAAATTGTAGTCCTTGATCAGCTCTAACCATCTTCGCTGCCTCATGTTCAGCTCAGGTTGAGTGAAGATATATTTGAGAATTTTGTGGTCAGTATATATGTGACATACGTTTCCCAACAAGTAGTGTCTCCATATCTTCAACGCATGAACAACTGTTGCAAGCTCTAAATCATGTGTAGGGTAATTGACTTCATACTTTCTCAACTGCCGAGAAGCATAGGCAATAACTCTTCCTTCTTGCATGAGTACACACCCCAAACCTATACCTGATGCATCACAGAACACATCGAAGGGCTTTTCAATGTCGGGTTATGCTAAAACAAGAACTGTAGTTAACAAGGTCCTTAGGGTGTGAAAAGCTGTTTCACACTCGGGCGTCCAACTGAACTTTTCATCTTTCTATAGTAGTCTGGTCATGGGCTTAGCTATCTTGGAGAAATCAGGAATGAAACAGCGATAGTAACCTGCTAACCCTAGAAAACTCCAAACTTCATGAACCAAAGTCGGGGCCTTCCAATCCATGACCTCTTGTACTTTAGATGGGTCTACAGAAATTCCTTCTCTAGATTAGATGTGACCCAAGAAAGATACTTTGCTCAACCAAAATTCACACTTGCTAAACTTGGCATATAACTTATGTCCCCTCAATCTGGACAAAACAATTCTCAGATGCTCTACATGATCTGCCACATTCTCTGAATAAATCAAGATATCATAGATAAACACAACCACGAACTTATCGAGCTCGGGCATGAATACCGAATTCATCAAGTACATGAAGTAGGCAGGAGCATTTGTTAGTCCAAAAGACATGACCAAATACTCATACAAACCGTACCTAGTGGAGAAAGTTGTTTTAGGTATATCCTCTGGCTTGATCTTTATCTGATGATAGCCTGACCTCAATTCAATCTTGGAGAATACCTTTGCTTTTGCCAACTAAACGAACAAGATATCGATACGAGGCAATGGATACTTGTTCTTAATGGTCACAGCATTAAGTGGCCTATAATCCACACACATTATCAAAGACTTGTCCTTCTTTTTTACAAACAAAGCTAGTGTAACACCCTAAATTTTGCATATTTTTGAAATAGGAGAAAATGGTTAATTAAACATTTTGTGGGAATTTGAACCTAGGAAAAATAATAAATTTTATTAAATTAAAAAAAAATATAGGTTAACAATCATGTATGTGCATTCATGTTGTTGCATAATATTTTGTATTGCTTGGTTTGAAATCGGATTCTAAATCGATTTGAATTTGCATTTTTAATTTGCTTTGGAAATATGTTTAAGAAAAAAAAAGAATTCTTCTTTCTTTCCATTTGGCCTGTTGGCCCATTTTCCTTGTGCCGGCCCATTCATTTTTCCTTCCCAGGCTATCGCTCTCCCTCTCCTTCCTGCTTGGGCCGAAGGCCGGTTGGTCAGCCTACCCGTTGCAGCTCGGCCTTTCTCCTTTATGCCAAGACCAAGACGGCCAAAATGAAGCCCTGCCTAGCCGAGCTAGCTGGCCGCTGGCCAAATAAGCGCCTGCCCACCAGACGCCTGATTGACTGCGCCTTCCTTCCCTCCGCCACGCCACCTGGCCCATAGGTCAGGAGCTTCCTCTCCCTCGCGCCGTATTCGGGCCAGAGACCTCCGCCGTGCCGACGCCGAGTCCGCCTCTGCCATGAGCTCCGCTATGCCGTGCTGCCTAAGTAACCCCGCCCTCATAAATAGCTGCCTCCTCCGCCTCTTTATCCATCTTGTCACAAGTTTTTTTGCCCAAGCAAGCTGCAGCCGCGCCTCGCCCTAGCGCTGCCGCGACAGCCACTGTCCACCGAGCGCCATGCCGCCTCTACTGCCTCCCGGTCTTTCCTCTTGGGTCCAGTGAGTCCGCCGTCGCTCCCTCTATCTCCCGGTGTTTCTTTTTCGCTGAACCGTGCACTATGGGCTGAAATCCAAAACTCCGGCAAGCCGGCAATGGCGCCGCCGTCCAAACCTTGCCGCCGGCCCTGTTTCGGCGTGGATTTCTCTCTCTCCCTGCCAGATCAAATCTCAGCCGTCTAGTTCTAATCCGGCGGCTCAGAATGAAGGATACCCCTTCGATCGGAATTTTGCATATGAGTCCTTATAAATATTTTAGTATTAACCTACAGTCCAAAGCATGTTTTTAGATTCTGTTTCTTTCTTTTGAAAGCGTATTTTGGTTCGGTTAGATTTAAAATATGTTTTCAGCTATTTACAGTTTTGCCTCTCAACTTGTTTTTGCCATAAAATCCCCGTTTTAACTCCGATTTGATCTGTTCAAGTTGCATTAGGTTCATAAATAGATAATCTACATGTTTATACTACTATTAAGTAGGTTTTCAACTTTTAAAATTCAAGATTAGATTTAATCTATTATTTCACTATAGGAAATCTTGATTAATTCATAACTTCTTTGTTTTAGCTCTGATTTTTTTGATCTTCGCGTCTATGTGCTTGTAGCGAGACGTAGATTCATTTTCCAAACTTTTCATCTTGATTCTATGCTGTTGGTGTACTATTCTAATCTATAGCTTTGTTTGCTTTGCATGATTACTCCTGGATGCTTGTATGTTGTTGTGTTATCGACTATAGACGGTGAGCAATTCGTGGGAGATCAAGGGTACAACTTTGATGAGTAGGACCAGCAGGAGTACTTTGCTCAAGGCAAGTATAGCATGGGATCATCCTTGTTTCCTATTCACTTTAATTCATTAAATTCATGTTGCATGTGTGACCTTGATAGGAATTTCCTAGAATTGAACTTTTACCTTGTCACCTATGGGATATGCATTTGGGTAGCTTTGCTAGTGCTCAATTAAACCATGATCTTGTAACTTGACTAATGGTATATGCAATAAACAATAAAATATGACTTTTTAGCAACTTGGAAATAGGGGCCTGGAGTATTTATCTACTTTCTAAATGCTTTAGATTCCTCTCTTTCAAGGACTTATCTGTAAGTGATCATCCAAGACTTACAGTACAGCTATGAGGGCTACATGGCTCTGGCTTTAGCTCAGTATGAGGACCTTTTCTAGCTTGTTAGTGGTTACCTTTGTTGGCGTAAGAATGGCTTGTCCAATCGGGTATAGGACATCCTCTACTCTTATGTGTATAGCCATGAAGGAATTGTGCCATTTGACAGGGGGGTTCCTATAACTGTTTGCCGAGTGAATCTAATGGCCCTAACTTGTTAGACGACCCTTTGAAAGGCTTCATAGTGACCCCTGCCTGCTCACCTTAGAAGTAATTAACCCGGACATATGGGTATCATGACTCACAGTGAAAGTGTACAACCTTTGCAAAGTGTAAAACTAGTATATCAGCCATGCTCACGGTCACGAGCGGCCTTGGAACCCTTATGGAATAGATGAACACTAAGTATTATTTGTTTATGATATTCATTATTCATGTTTACATTTGATCATGTGTTTTGCATTGGGAATTGAAACAACTTGTTGCTACTCTTAAGCTAAAATTGTGACAACTAAAAGCTGAATGTTGTTAAACCTGTGTCAAGCCTTTTAAGCCTCATGAACCTCGTGTTACACTTGTTGAGTACGACATGTACTTACGCTTGTTATTTTCATTACTTGGATAAAAATCCTGGATGGGTAACAGATGGCTTTGGGTATGATGATTTCCCTAAGGACTAGTAGACTTGTGGTCAACCAGTCGACATCCCTCTGAAATGAAGCTTCCGCGAAAGATCTTTTATTATTTCCGCTATATTTATGTGATAACTCTGTCTTATTCATGATGTAATAAACACTTGTGATGATACTACTCATAATTTGTTGGCTTATGTGTGTGACTGATCTCTGGGCGCACATAAGATTTTGCACTCCATTTTATCCTTAAAATTGGGTGTGACAGATTGGTATCAGAGCTGTGTTGACTGTAGGACGCAAGCCTAGTTAGCAATGGTCGTTTTTAGCTTCTTTTGCTTCACTCATTTCATGCTTTCTATCTCACCCTTGTTATTTGCTAAAGCTTTATGCTTCTTTTGCCTTATTCTATTATGAAAATTATTGCTTCTAATCTAATCTAACTAAATTTAATTCTGTAGATGCCTCGTGCCAGCAAGACTGTCCGCATCAGCACTAGAGGGTACTACCCGCCTCATGGTTTGTCCATGGAGCCTGAGGAGGAAGAACCCTAGGAACAGGAATTTGATTCGCTAACACCGCCAACACCTATACCTACGCCTGAGCCAGTCCAGGAGGAACCCCAAGAAGTCGAGGTCATTCACTTATTTGATGTTGACGAGGAAGACGTCGTTGATGAGGATGAGCCGATCCTGCCCCTAGGGTGGACGACAAAGGTGTGGTATAAGCCAGGATGTGAATCCTCCATTTCACATCACCGACTCATGAGCATGCTTCAGACCTACTATGGCGGCTGGGATGCAGCTGTGGAATACGTCTATGAAGAACATACACACCCTCTTGAAGATACCTATTGGAAGACCAGGGTGTGCATCACCATCAAGGATGAATAGAAAGGCACATATCAGCTGGATTAAAACTATGCGCACCATGGTCACCGTGCTACCATGGAGGACGGCATAGAAGATGCAGCCGCTGAAGCTTGCATAGGTCTCCGTGGTCGCCGATTCGAGGACATGAAGAGTGACCAATATCGATTCCTCCCTCACTAACACCTAGAATTGGGATGGGTGATGATGGACCCGCAGGGCACGGATCCAACAACTCAGGTGATGGTACACTTTGGCTATGAGTCCGTGGCAAAGATTCACCAACTGGAGGATCAATTGAGGGCACAACAGAAAACCATCAAGAGACACTGACAGGTGATAGATGAACAAAGGGTGTGCCTCAACTTGCCAAAGATGTATGAGGAGCTTCCCCATAAGTCTCGCCCATAGATGTTGGAGACCCTTTTATGTAATAAAACGATAGTAGAATGAGTTAAGTTGAGTCTAGTCAAGTCTACTAGTGTGGTGTGAACATTGGTGTGTTTAGTTGATTTGTTATTATGTTTATGTGTGAGTTGGATCTTTGTAATGTGTGCTGGAACTTTGTGGGCATGTCCGCAAGTTCCAATAGTTAAGAATATTAAAGATTGGGTCAATAAATACATAGTTGGGTTTGTTACATCTTGTTCTCTCAGAATCTGTTTTTGGAGCAGTCTGTCCTTATCTCAATGCCAATTAAAATCTACATGACCAAAAATTATGAAATTTTTATGGGAATAACTAGACTTAAGTATTTTTCCAATGCCTCTAGAATTACCCCCATATCTGATCTGGTTCGTGAGATATCTCTGTTTCAAGTTAAAGTTTCTGCACAGTCTAGAATCTGAGAACAGTTTCAGTTGTATCCTGTTTTTTAGTAATCTAACGACAGAATCTGGGAATGTGGTCTGAATAAAAGTTGTAGATAATTTCTTATGATTTCCAACCATATAAAGTACGCCTCATTTGGATTTCTGGAACTCAAGGTATGACTGTTTTACCGATCTGCTGATGTTGAGACTCGTCCAGAAAATTTTCAGAATGTATTCTAACATGGGAATTTCTAAATTTTGAATATTTGATAGCAGATGTCTGGAAGAGGAAGAGGCCGAGGTCATAGAGGTGTTCCCCCACATCCACCACCACCACCGCCACCGTCTATTGAGCAACTCTTGGCAGTACAGACACAGATCATGCAAGCGTTGGTGCAGAATCAGCAGAACCAACAGGTTGGTGGGGCACCGCGTGATAAGCGTGGTTAATTCTTGAAGGGTCATCCCCCAGTATTCTCTCATGCCACTGATCCACTAGAAGCAGATGATTGGCTTCGTGCAGTGGAGAAGCAGCTCAACATAGCACAATGTGATGATCAACAGAAGGTGTTGTATGCTTCAGGACAGCTCCAGGGAGAAGCTCAAGATTGGTGGGAGTCATTCGAGTATGGACATCCCACCTATGCTCCTCCTGTCACCTGGTAGGAGTTCAGAGAGAATTTTAGATCCTACCACATACCAGAGGGACTGATAGAGCTCAAGCAGGAGGAGTTTAGAGCTCTAAAGCAGGGATCCATGTCTGTCGCTGAGTACCGTGACAAGTTTGCTCAATTGTCATGTTATGCTCCAAACGAGGTTGCTGATGATGCTGATAAGCAACGTCGTTTTCTCAAGGGTCTATATGATGGTCTGCAACTCCATCTTATGTCCAATACATACCTTAATTTTCAGACGCTGGTGAATCGCGCTATTGTTATTGACAATAAGCACAAGGAGATGGAGGCCAAGAAGAGGAGGCTTCAGGGATAGGCCTCTAGAAGTAATACTCGTCCATGCACCAATCCTCAGCAAGGCTTCTAGTAGAGGTTTTAGGGACCCCCTAGTCAGTGGAATCATGGTCAGTATCCTCAGCGCAACTTGAACCAGCAGCAGGTTGGCAATCAACGTCCTTAGCAGCAGAGTGGTCAGCAGACACCACGACAAGGAACACCCAACAGCACTCCCATGAAGACCAGTGCACCTAGTACCCCCAATGTATGCTATCATTGTGGAGAAGTTGGGCATTATGCTAACCATTTCCCTAGGAAGCAGAATCAGCAAACACCCTAGGGTCAACAGAGTAATTAGAAGGGAACGCCGTAGAAGCCAGCACCCAACATAGGAAAGGTGAACCATGTGTCTACCGAGACGGTGCTTGCAGAACCAGAAGTCATGCTCGGTACATTCAATGTTAACTCAACCCCTGCCACTATTCTTTTCGATTTTGGAGCTTCGCATTCATTCATATCACAAGCATTTGTTAGAAACCATAGCATACCATTATGTGCCATGCAAAATCCCATATTAGTAAACTCACTGGGTGGAAGTATGCAAGCTTCATATCGTTATCTTCCGACTAGTCTATTCTTAAGGGGGGTAGAGTTCAAAGTGACTCCCATTGTGTTGAGAGCATCTGGTATTGATGTGATTATGGGTATGGACTGGATGAAGCAACAACAAGCAGTGATTCAATGTAAGGAGAAGGTGGTTGTTGTGACCGCACCAAATGGTGAAAGAATCAGTGTTGATGTTGTAATACAAGCACAGCCGACAGCAATAGTGAACCAGCTTGATGAACACAACAACAAGGAGGACCTAGTGGTAGATGAATTTTTAGATGTGTTCCCCGATGATTTGCCAGGTATGCCACCTAACCGTGACATTGAGTTTATTATTCAATTATTACCTGGAACTGTACCTATAGCTAAGCGTCCATATAGAATGGGGGTTAAGGAATTAGAAGAACTTAAGAAACAAATAAAGGAGTTATAGGAGAAAGGTTTTATTGGTCCTAGTTCATCACCTTGGGGAGCACCGGTTATATTTGTTGACAAGAAGGATGGTACTCAGAGGATGTGTGTTGATTATCGGTCACTCAATGAGGTTACTATCAAGAACAAGTATCCGTTACCTAGAATTGATGACTTGTTTGATCAATTGAGAGGTGCTTGTGTTTTCTCTAAGATTGATCTTCGTTCTAGCTATCATCAGTTGAAGATTTGTGCAATTGACATACCCAAGACAGCTTTTACTACGAGATATGGTTTGTATGAGTACACCATTATGTCATTTGGTTTGACCAATGCACCTGCCTACTTTATGTACTTGATGAATAAGGTGTTCATGGAGTTTTTGGATAAGTTTGTGGTGGTATTCATTGATGATATATTGGTATTCTCCAAAACAGAAGAAGAGCTTGCTGAACATCTGAGGTTGGTCTTGCAGAAGCTCAGAGAACACAAGTTGTATGCTAAGCGAAGCAAGTGTGAATTCTGGTTGAAGGAAGTTTCTTTCCTAGGCCATGTTGTCTCTAATGGTGGAATCGCAGTAGATCCAAGCAAGGTGAAAGATGTATTGAATTGGAAACCACCAACAGATGTGGGAGAAATTCGAAGTTTCTTGGGATTAACTGGATACTATAGAAGGTTTATAGAAGGTTTCTCTAAACTTGCCAAGCCTATGACAGCTTTGTTGGAGAAAAATGCCAAGTTTGTGTGGTCCGAGAAGTGCCAGGCTCACTTCGAAGAGTTGAAGAAGAGATTGACTACAGCCCCAGTATTGGTTTTGCCTGATTTGAACAAGAGCTTTTCTATATATTGTGATGCATCTCGTCAAGGTCTCGGGTGTGTTCTTATGCAAGAAGGCAGAGTAGTGGCTTAAGCTTCCCGACAGTTGAGAAAGCATGAGTTAAATTATCCTACTCATGACTTGGAGTTAGCAGCAGTGGTTCACGCTTTGAAGATATGGAGGCACTATCTCATTGGACATAAGAGTGACATCTATACTGATCACAAGAGTCTGAAGTACATTTTCACTCAGACAGATCTGAATATGAGACAACGTCGATGGTTAGAGTTGATCAAAGATTATGATATGGAGGTACACTATCATCCTGAAAAGGCAAATGTTGTTGCCGATGCTCTTAGCAGGAAGAGTTATGCTAATGAGGTGCAAGTGACACCTATGTCAAGGGAGTTGTGTGCTGAGTTTGAATGACTAAATTTGGGATTTGTCACTAATGCAGTGGAGTTGGTGTTGGAGCCTAAATTGGAGCAAGAAATACGTAAGGGACAGTTACAAGATGTGAAGTTCAAAGAGATAGCGGAAAACATAGTGATTGGTAAGGCACCCAGTTTTCATATGGATGATAATGGAACTCTGTGGTTTTTGAAAAGACTATGTGTGCCTAAGGATAAGGCTATACGAGAGGCAATTCTTCGTGAGGCACATGAGTCTGCATACTCTATTCATCCTAGAAGTACCAAGATGTATTTGGATTTGAAAGAGAAGTATTGGTGGTACGGACTAAAGAGAGGTGTTGCTGAATATGTTGCTTTGTGTGACACCTATCAGAGAGTCAAAGCTGAACATCAAAGACCTGCAGGATTGCTACAACCAATGAAGATACCTGAGTGGAAGTGGGAAAAAGTTGGTATGGATTTTATAGTTGGGTTACCATGCACTCAGAGAGGTTATGATTCAATGTGGGTAATAGTGGATCGGTTAACTAAAGTTGCTCACTTTATACCGGTCAAGACTACTTATAACGAACCGAGGTTAGCCCAATTATATATGGAAAGAATAGTGTGTCTACATGGAGTTCCCAAGAAAATTGTGTCTGATCGAGGCACCCAATTTACATCTCATTTTTTGCAGCAAGTACATAGTTCAATGGGAACAAAATTGAATTTTAGTACAGCATATCATCCTCAGACAGATGGGCAAACTGAGAGACTTAATCAGATATTAGAGGATATGTTGAGAGCTTGTGCATTGCAGTACAGTACAAGTTGGGACAAGAGTTTGCCTTATGCAGAGTTCTCATATAACAACAGTTATCAGAAAAGTCTCAATATGGCACCTTTCGAAGCGTTGTATGGACGAAAATGCAGAACCCCGTTGTTTTGGAATCAAATGGGAGAAACTCAAGTGTTTGGACCAGATGTTCTGAGAGATGCAGAAGAGCAAGTAAGGATGATCAGAGATAACTTGAGAATGGCTCAGTCTCGACAAAAGAGCTATACCGACACTAGAAGAAGAGAATTGGTTTTCGAAGTAGGTGATTTTGTCTACTTGAAGGTGTCACCTATGAGAAGTGTGAGAAGATTTAACATGAAAGGCAAGTTAGCCCCAAGGTATATTGGGCCTTTCAAGATTTTGGAGAGACATAGGGAAGTAGCTTATCAGTTGGAATTGCCTGAGAGTTTGTCAGGTGTGCACGATGTGTTCCATGTGTCTCAACTAAAGAAGTGTTTGCGTGTACCTGAGGAGCATATACCGTTAGAAGAGCTTACAGTTAAGGAGGATCTCACTTATGAGGAGTTTTCGGTAAGGATCTTAGAGACGGCGGAAAGAGTTACAAGGAGCCAAGTCATAAAGATGTGTAAGGTTCAGTGGAATTGGTATATAGAAGATGAGCCTACTTGGGAAAGAGAAGAGGATCTAAGGAAAACATACCCACAGTTATTTGAATAAGCATCGTCCGAATCTCAAGGACGAGATTCATTTTAAGGGGGGTAGAATTGTAACACCCTAAATTTTGCATATTTTTGAAATAGGAGAAAATGGTTAATTAAGCATTTTGTGGGAACTTGAACCTAGCAAAAATAATCAATTTTATCAAATTAAAAACAAATATAGGTTAACAATCATGTATGTGCATTCATGCTATTGCATAATATTTTGTATTGCTTGGTTTGAAATCGGATTCTAAATCGATTTGAATTTGCATTTTTAATTTGCTTTGGAGATATGTTTAAGAAAAAAAAGAATTCTTCTTTCTTTCCATTTGGCCTGTTGGCCCGTTTTCCTTGCGCCGGCCCATTCCTTTTTCCTTCCTAGGACATCGCTCTCCCTCTCCTTCCCGTTGTAGCACAGCCTTTCTCCTTTGCGCGCCGCACTGCACGGCCCAGCCGAGTGCCCGGCCCAGCCAGACGCCCGCTGACCCACGTGCCTTCCCTTTGCCGCTGACCATCCTGGCCCATAGGTCAGGAGCTTCCTCTCCCTCACGCCGTATCCGGGCCAAAGACCTCCGTCGCGCCGACGCCGAGTCCGCCTCCGCCACGAGCTCCGCTATGCCGTGCCGCCTAAGTAACCCCGCCCTCATAAATAGCCGCGTCCTCCGCCTCTTTATCCATCTTGCCGCAAGATTTTTCGCCCAAGCAAGATGCAGCCATGCCTCACCCTAGCGCCGCCACGACAGCCACCATCCACCGAGCGCCGCGCCACCTCTACTGCCTCCCGCTCTTTCCTCTTAGGTCCGGTGAGTCCGCCGTCGCTCCCTCTATCTCCCGGTGTTTCTTTTTCGCTGAACTATGCACTGTGGGCCGAAAGCCAAAACTCTGGCAAGCCAGCAATGGCGCCGCCACCCAAACCTTGCCACTAGCCCTGTTCTGGCGTGGATTTCTCTCTCTCTCTCTCCCTGCCAGATCAAATCTCAGTCGTCTAGTTCTAATCCGGTGGCTCAGAATGAAGGATACCCCTTCGATCGGAATTTTGCATATGAGTCCTTATAAATATTTAAGTATTAACCCATAGTCCAAAGCGCGTTTTCAGATTCCGTTTCTTTCTTTTGAAAGCGTATTTTGGTTCGGTTAGATTGAAAATACGTTTTTAGCTATATACAGTTTTGCCACTCAACTTGTTTTAGCCATAAAATCCCCATTTTAACTCTGATTTAATCCGTTCAAGTTGTGTTAGGTTCATAATTAGATAATCTACATGTTTATACTACTGTTAAGTAGGTTTTCAACTTTTAAAATTCGAGATTAGATTTAATCTATTATTTCACTATAGGAAATCTTGATTAATTCATACCTTCTTCATTTTAGCTCTGATTTTTGTCATCTTCGCGTCTGTGTGCTCGTAGTGAGACATAGATTCATTTTCCAAACTTTTCATCTTGATTCTATGCTGTTGGTGTACTGTTCTAATCTATAGCTTTGTTTGCTTTACATTATTGCTCCTGGATGCTTGTATGTTGCTATGTTATTGAGTATAGACGGTGAGCAATTCATGGGAGATCAAGGGTACAACTTTGACGAGTAGGACCAGCAGGAATACTTTGCTCAAGGCAAGTATAGCATGCGATCATCCTTATTTCCTATTCACTTTAATTCATTAAATTCTTGTTGCATGTGTCACCTTGATAGGAATTTCCTAGAATTGAACTTTTACCTTGTCACCTATGGGATATGCATTTGGGTAGCTTTGCTAGTGCTCAATTAAACCATGATCTTGTAACTTGACTAATGGTATATGCAATAAACATTAAAATATGACTTTTTAGCAACTTGGAAATAGGGGACTGGAGTATTTAGCTACTTTCTAAATGCTTCATATTCCTCTCCCTAAGGACTTATCTGTAAGTGATCATCCGGGACTTACAGTATAGCTGTGAGGGCTACATGGCTCTGTCTTTAGCTCAGTATGAGGACCTTTTCTAGCTTGTTAGTGGTTACCTTTATTGGCGTAAGAATGGCTTGCCAAATCGGGTATAGGACAGCCTCTACTCTTATGTGAATAGTCATGAAGGAATTGTGCCATTTGACAGGGGGTTCCTATAACTATTTGTCGAGTGAATCTAATGGCCCTAACTTGTTAGATGAACCTTTGAAAGGCTTCATAGTGACCCCTGCCTTCTCACCTTGGAAGTGTTTTGGGAGTAATTAACCCGGGCATATGGGTATCACGACTCACAGTGAAAGTGTACAACCTCTGCAGAGTGTAAAACTGGTATATCAGCCGTGCTCACAGTCATGAGCAGCCTTGGAACCCTTATGGAATAGATGAACATTAAGTATTATTTGTTTATGCTATTCATTATTCATGTTTACATTTGATCATGTGTTTTGCATTGGGAATTGAAATAACTTGTTGCTACTCTTAAGCTAAAATTATGACAACTAAAAGCTGAATGCTGTTAAACTTGTGTCAAGCCTTTTGAGCCTCATGAACCCCGTGTTACACTTGTTGAGTACGACATGTACTTACGCTTGTTATTTTCATTACTTGGATAAAAATCCTGGATGGGTAACAGATGGCTTTGGGTATGATGATTTCCCTGAGGACTACTAAACTTGTAGTCAACCAGTCGACGTCCCTGTGAAATGGAGGTTCCGCGAGAGATCTTTTATTATTTCCGCTATATTTTTGTGATAACTCTATCTTATTCGTGATGTAATAAACACTTGTGATGATACTACTCATAATTTGTCGGCTTATGTGTGTGACTGATCTCTAGGCGCACATAAGATTTTGCACTCCATTTTATCCTTAAAATTGGGTGTGATAGCTGGACATCCCCATGGAGATGAACTAGGTTGAATGAGACCTTTGTCCAATAGTTCTTGTAACTGAATTTTTAGTTCAGCTAACTCATTTGGTGGCATCCTATAGGGTCTTCTTGAGATAGGTGTCGTACCTAGCACTAACTCAATCTTAAATTCCACATCCCAATCTGGTGGTAAACTTGGCAACTCATTTGGAAATACATCAGGAAACTCACAAACCACTAGAATATCACAAAGGGTAGTGGCTTGGATAGCACAAGACAAGTTTTGGATATCAAAACTTCAGGGAAGTGGTACTAGAAAAGCATTACCTCCCTTTGGTTCTCTCAACATAATTGTCCTAGTGCTAGTATCAATGAGAACACCATGATCGCTCATCCATTTCATGCCTAAGATTACATCTATGGCTAATCCGGGCAATACTATCAGATCCATCGTATACTCCATCTCTTGGATAGAGATGAGCACATCCCTAACTATCTGATTTGTAGAGATAGTAGCCCCAGTCAAACTTATACTATAACCAACCTTATTTACCTCTATTACTTTCTGATCATACTTAGATGCAAATGCTTGGCTCATAAATGAATGAGAAGCTCTAGAATCAAATAAAACAATGGTGGGATGTTTGTTAACAAGAAACATACCAGTTGTGACAACCTCTCCAGCAGGAACTTCTTCAACAGCGGTGTAATGCACGTATCCAGGACGTGCTTTAGGATTGGCCTACCTCTGATTGCTCTAGTTTTGATTGTTGTTCTTCTTAGGATTGGGGCATTCCTTGACCTAATGACCCAACTGATTACAGTTGAAGCATGGCTGATTGCTCCTAGGTCCTGCTAAGCTTCCTTGCCCTCTGTTCCCCTTGGGTAAGGCAATGGTGAACACCTTACGAAACACCTTCTGAGGTCGGTTGGCCTGGGTTTTTGGTGGAGGAGGACTGAACTTGGACGCTGGTGGTCGAAACTGTGGCCTAGCCGCCACTGGAGCTCTGGACTGAGATGACCCTGAGGTGCCTGCCTCAGCTGCTCTCTTGCGGCCTTTTACTGCCACATGCAGATTGTTCTGGTTCTCTTGAGTCAAGGCATCACTGATGAACTCATTGTAGGTGGTGCACCTCGAGTTGGCCATAGTTTTCATTAGCTTAGTGCTAAGACCTCTCTTGAAGCTTTCAATCTTCTTTTCTTCTGTATCAACAAAACCTGGGGCATAACGAGACAAATTCTTGAAAGCATGCATGTACTCAGTAAGAGTCTTGGTCCCTTGTGTGAGTCGCATGAACTCGGCTGCCTTCATGTGCATTAGCCCTAGGGGAATGTGATGTCCCCTAAAGGCTAACTTAAATTGCTCCCATGTGACCTATGAGTTGGCAGGTAGGGAGGACAGGAAATGGGTCCACCATATTTTGGCTAGTCTCCACAGCTGATGGGAGGCATATTCTGCCTTCTGATGTTCCATAACCCTCAATAGATGACACTTTTGCTCAATTGTGTTTAGCCATTCATCTGCCTAAAGCGATTCTTCTGCCACCTTGAAGATAGGAGGCTTGGTGTCTAGGAAATCCTTGAAAGAGCTGTATTGATTTGGCTCAGGCCCCTGTTGTTGCTAACGGGCGCGAGCCATGTTCTGCACAATGAGGCGCAGGGTTTCCTCCATAGTTCTCTGACTACCCAAGAACTATGCGAAGAATTCATTCGTAGACGATGGTGGCGGTGGTGGTAAGTCACCGTCGTTGCCTTCTTGGTTGTTGCTTGCTCCAGCACAAGTGCGAGTCATCTGCAAGGTTGCAACAATAAGTGATTATTGGATGATGTCAGGAGATTACAAATGAATTGTATAATCATGCCAAACTAAAATTATTAGAGAGAATCTTACATTTATACAATGAAGCAGAGGCATAATAATTTATTCTCGCAACATGACATCACCAATTTGATCACTTATTGGGCTCGCAGCGCGTTAACACGCATGTCATCATCCACTAGTAAAATGAAACTGGAATTTCATTAAAGTTCAACCCATAGTGAAACAACATGCAGAGTGCCAATATTACATGGAAGTCAAATCATGAATACCAAACTTCAAGCTACAAGTCCATTACATAAATAACAGGGATACATCTAGTGCTTTAACTAGTCACTAGGCAACTCTAATCTTCCACGTGTTCGCTGTCGAGGTCGGAGATAGGATCGTCATCATCCTCTAGTTCCACTTCTTCTTCTTCCCAGCCATCATCTTGAACTAACATCTCTGGATCTTCTTCTTCCTCATCAAGGATTTAGGTGCAGTTGGTTGTTCAGAAAATGCACCTCATGCTGATGATCAACCACCATGTTCTAGGTCTATGCAAGCTGCTGGCGCAAGTCCCTTTCGACACAATCCTACTGCACGCTCAAGTTGTGGGTCCTGTCTTGTTCTGCTTCTGCCATAGCTGCATGGTTGTTTGCTAGGATCCGCTGGTGCATAGATGTGAATGCCTTGTCATGGGTGGCCTCCAGCTGCTCCTGTAGTCCTGCTAACATTGCCTGATCATCTGCTCTTGCCTCTTGGGCGGCAGCTCTCTACTGATCAACCTGCTCCATTTGGGTGTGAAGATTTCCCAAAGCTACATAAGCTTGATCAGTTTCCCATCGAGCCTCACTTGCTGTGTTTTTGTGCTTGCGCACACACTTCTTTAGCTTACGCTATGTAGCTTCGGCTCTCATGAGCTCATCCATGCAAGTGGTATAGGACTCTTGCCAGAAGTCCCTTGTGTCCTGACGAGTGTAGAACATCTTCATTACCACAAACATGGTGCTCATAGCAGGACTAGCACTGTCTGCTCGCTCATCCCAATCTCGGATCAACACATTGCTGTTGCGTTGTACCCATACTGTTGTGGATGGATTCACCCGAGGAAAAGTACTAGCGGCACTGTCGATAAGCTCATCCCCGTGCTGCTGACAAATCTGACTCAGTACCTCAAAGGCTACTACTTGGGTAGCCTCCCAAGGAGTTCTTCCTTCAGATTCTGCCTTCCATTCCTGCCAGAAGGGTGCTTGGTTACAAGCTGGTATGGTCAACTATACTTCAAACCACGGTTGTCCCTCTAGGTATACTTTATTCCAGTAATAGAGGGGCGGTTCATAATACCCCGCATAATGCAAGACTCTCCAAAGTAGGGCAGGAGTTCCAAACATCAATAGGAAATTCTCACTTACAGCCGGTGCTGCCATCTGTACCCACAACATGTGCAACTCTCATGAGACAAGCATAATGGATAAGAGTTACATAACCGAGTAAGAGATTTATAAGGGCAGGAACAATGCAAGTATGTGATAATGATGATTTATCATGATGCATGCACGTTCTGTACGTTCTCACAAACTTAGAAAAATTAAGACTTCTATGGCATACACGGTGGCATACATACATTCTCTCAAATATATAACGTAACTAGTCGGGCTACACATTTCGTTGTTAGTGTACCTACACAAGGATTTCATTTCAGCCCAAGCCCACAATTATATATGCAGAATGTAAATCTAGGCTCTAAGTTGCAATTTAAATACTTCCATATATATACCCATATATATACTTCCGTATCAAAGCTACCCAAAAGTAAATATGTCATATATATACATATAAATATGCATACATAGTCGTATCAAAGCTAACCCCCAATTAAATACCTCCACATATATTTGAGACATATATATACTTTAGTATCAAAACTAACTCTCCCCATTAGACCGCACGCTCATAACTTGTGGACATGACACTATAATGATGATTGGCATCTTACCTTGGGCATAGAGGCATTTGATCCATACATTACCACTCAAGTGAATGGCATCTATACAATAGCACACCGTATGGATGATCAAAATAAAAACCCCCAAGTTAGTACTTAATTAGCCACCTAAAGTCCTTAATTGGGCATAAAGGAAGTGATCACTGACACACTTTAGATTTCAAACTCTAGGTCTTAAAACATCTATATATATAGGTATAAGTTGCTAGAAACTGGTTTTCAAAAACAAAAACCTCTGTTTTAAATACACATGTGTCAATTAATGTTGAACCTTGCTCTGATACAGCTATCGCAGAACCAACCAATTTATAAGAGCACAAGTACAATGACAGCCCGTAAGCGGTCGCATTGTCATACTTGAGCCCATATAAACCTAGTAGTCCATTGAGTACCATGATAGGTCTTGATTAACCATCAACATACAACCAAGATCATACATGATTCAATATACATGTCACATGTTACATAAAGTTCACAAATACAGTTCATCCATTAGAGTACGAATTAAGATTATTACAAACCAAGTTCGATAAATAGTAGCGGAAGCAAATTAAAGTTTGAAACTAACATCTGCCATCATAGTTCAAATACATAGTGCCAGTTCGTGATCAAACTCCCACAAAAGCATATAAGAAGGATTAATAAGAGATGCCTGCGTAGGGCTCACTCCTCATCCACGATGGGATAGAAGTAGTTCTTGCAATAGCCGTGATAAACTGTACCATCTGCAACAATGGGAATAAAACCTGACCATGAGAAGGTACTCAGCTAGACTTACCCATCATAAATCAAAAATAAAGTGACTCCAAGGATTATGCAAGGCTTTATAAGTGGAGATAGCTTGACAACATTTTGCATGAAAAGCGATTAACTTAGTTACACAATTATAATTCGGTCATCAAGTTAATTATAGGTATTCATCTCTAAATTAGTAACTAACCTATGCCAAACATGTAGTATATCATTTAGTAGCATACAATAGTAACCATAGCCAGTGTAGTAATTCCATGTTCATCCGAACCATCATGTTCCATAACACAATTACTACGATGTTGGGGCTAGCCAAGTTTCTCACTGTCTGGGAGAGACGGTGATTCGAATCGATTTCAACCAGCTAGGAATTTATTCCTAACACAAACCCAGGCAGACCAGATCAATGATCACCTTAGGTCACCTTTGGTACAACTCAAGTCCACATTTTAAGGGTTCGCCCAGCACCACACAATAAGGGACAACCAGCTGTCAGGACGTTCAGGCCCGGCTTGCCCTTGGGCTCATGTCTGGCTCCCCGCACATCCTTACTACCATCTAGAGTGTGCACTTTTACAGAATGGGGCCCGGCCTGAGTTGAGCTACTCGGCTTCGTGGTCAGAACGAGTTATCTGACCAGCTAAGTGATAGGCATGCGTTCAATCTTGTCAGAAGTGCCAACAATGGTATGGTCCTTAATCGGCATAGACGGAATCACATGAGTCAACCTACTCATAGACTCCACCTGGCCTCCATTTACATTACCCCATGGTTCTTTTCCACGATAGCAAATATAGCCAACCATGCTTCGATATCCACCTATATCTCGTAGGTGACAGGAAATCACTCGACTTCTACCGGTCTAAGCATGGCTAAGCATAGATTCGATCCTAGACCTACACAGGGTTAAAGGTATATGTAACTAGACAAGGTAGTTCTATGCATCAAGTGTTTCCAATCAACTCTTATAACCTAATGCATCAAACATAAAGGACTCAAGTAATATTTTGTAAAACATGGGAGACTTCGAATGCTCCGGGGCTTGCCTTTGAGGAAAGAGGTTGGCCGATGATCCGGGCACTCAGGGAGATCTTCGAGAGTCTTCTCCTCTTCTCCTGGAGCTCCATCCTAAGGCATCTCCTACTGATCCTCCTCCTCTTCTTCATTGAACTCTAGCATAGTTATTTCGTCGGACGATCCTATATGCATGATCATGGAATAAGATATCACGAATGCATATATGATGACATGTATAATATGATATGATGTGATGAATGCATCCTCATAAGTGTTTTCAACAGCATTGCATTAAAGTAATAACAAGTTGCATCTTATTTTACTGAGTAGACGCATATCTCTTCTCTACTGCTTAAGCAAACACTTATGTAAATCATTTACCAGACTACAAGACAACAGCCACTTGTTTTGACCATAACTGGAGTAATACACATCAAAATAATATGGTTGTGGACATTCTAGAAATCTTATGAAATTGTCTACAACTTTATTTTAATCATCTTAATGTGATTCAGTAGTTATCTAGGTCAAACAAATCAATCCTTCAGATCTATCCAGAGAGCAAGCATTCTTGGTGGCAGACTTCTAACAGCCATAATTCTTAAACCATAAGGCCTATGACTATGAAAATTTAATACAAGGTACATAAGTAAGTTATCTACAACTTTATTATTAACAAGTTTTACAGAAAAGACCATTATCACCATGAAATTATCAACTCAACTAAAACTATACATGTAGCCATCTAGTTGAGTTATAAAGTAATAATTAACTAGTTGCATACAACCAATTGCTTTTAAGCCTTATTAATAATATCAACAGATCATATGTATTACAAGTACCCTAGAAAACATGATGGTTAAACATAACTAATTCATTTATATCCATTTATTATTTTCCTTAAATAATAGGGTGATTTAAAGGATAATAATTCTAGTGTTTAATAAATTCTGATAAAATTACAGTAGCCTAGAAATGACCTCAATACTCCACTGTACAAATTTCATGCCATTTGGATAAGTACAACTACCTCTACAAAAAAGACAAGTTAAATTGCTGATTTTAGCAAAAATAGGTTAGCATAGTGAAAAGTGTCAAATAACAAATTTAATATTTTTCTTACATTCCTCCAAGCATAATAATACTATGTAAAAATTTGCATGATCATATGTTATGTATTTTTACGTCAATTAATTTCACTAGAAACTAGTAATTAATTAGGATTAAATATGAAGAACATATTCAAAGTATGACTACTACAAGTTTAGTATTTTTCCTAGCTAGAGCATGTCAACACAAGACCAGCAAAATTGAAATCACAATTTTATCACCTTTCTAGCTCAAGTTATGCATTTAACAAGATAGAAACCATTTAAAAAGCATTTATCTAGCTACATTTTATTCTCCAAGAAAAATACTAGAAATAGTACATCTCATATTTTTATCAAATACTACACTTCAAGATGAAACTAACAAAATTTGGTTCACCAAAATTGGACACTCCTAGCTTGAGATATGAATTTTTGAAACATGTATTCAAATCTGTGAAATAAATCAGAAAATTAATTCTACACACACTAACAGCCGGGGCCCACGGTCAACGCGGACCCACCCGTTAGACACACAGAAGCAGAGGAGGTGCTCTAACCAGTGATATCTCGTTGGTGGCGAGATCACCGGCGACGACGACAACACCTATGTGCTCGTCTCATCAAGCCGCGTCGATAGGTGTGCTCGGCTAACCTGGAAGCTCACCGGAAGTAGCTTGCCAGCGACAATGGTGGAATGCGGTGGTCGCGCAGTGGTACGCTGGCATCCTCCAGCCACCATATGCTCTGGTGAGGTGCTCTACAGCTTTGTGGTAACCTATCAGAGCTAACCTAGGTGGTTAGGGTTCCGGTGATGTGAAGGCGAGCTCCGACCGCGTGCATGCCCGCGCGGCAGTGCACAGAGCACGGCGGTGCTCTCCCCGTTCCGATGAGATGGCGATGGGAGAGAGGTCTCCACCATGCCGTCAGCTAGACCTAGGGTTACCCTACCGAAGGCGTAAGAGTGCAGAGGGACATGGTCGACTAGCTCGGTGACGACGACAAGCTCTAGTGCCACGACGGCAATGGCGTCCGCGCATGGAGCGGCGAACCATTCCAGCACCGACACGTAGTAGCGTCAACCCTTGCTTTGACCTAAGCTACTAGACACTAGTGGGGTGCTGGACCAAAGGAGATGGATGCATGTGGAGTAGTGGAATGGCTGGGCCACTACGAGCATGGAGCTCGGCAGCGCTCCGGTGATGGCGCGAGGGCGGCAAAGCTGAATGTGCCCTTACCCTGGCTCGGCAAGAGGGGCAAGCTGGTCGGGGTGGAAGAGGTGACAATGGCAGACCTATTGGCATGACCGATTGGGAAATGGTTCGGTGATGACAGTGAGCGAGCATGATGGAGCAACGGCGATGGCGCGGCGGCGTGGTGCTACGCTTTGCTCTAGCGCGGGCGAGAGAGAAGCGAGGCGCAAGAGTGATGGAAGCGAGCAGTGTATGCGCGCGACATAACCCTCCGCACTGGCCAAATCAGCCGCACCAACACCGACGTATGGCCACCACGCGGCGCGCCTAGCCTGCCCCGGTCGACCACAGACGGCGGCGTGGACGCGGCTATCGGAGGCGATGAACGTGACTGACAGAGCTACTTCAGGCGACCCTAACTCCTAAACTGTTCGTCCAATGCAAAAACTTCTTTAACAAGAATTGTAGAGCTACACAAGATCTACAACATTGCTAAAAGGACTTTGGCCTAAATCCTAATGGTTCACGAGTAATATCATCCCAAAGTGCAGCACTTGGAACTATAAACGCAGTTTAGACTTAGAAAATTTTCAAGCCTTCAAAACAGCATTTCTAGCTACTTGTGAGCTATTTTTTAGCATTCCATGCACCGAATTAGACCTTGACTCAAAAATAAAAGTTGTTGCTCTAGTCAAGTACTACAACTTTGCTTAAGAGTACACTGCCATGCAAATATTCTATGCTATAGTTCAACTTAGGTCAAACATACAACTTGAAAATGAAAGCCTACACTATAACCATGACTTAGAGGCCAAATGGGTCCAAGTCATGAATACCAAAGTTGTTCCATATGACATTCTAAACATGTTTAAGGTACTCCTAAGGTCCCATGAACATTTTATACATTGGTCACATGTAAATCCTAGCATATGCACGTATATAAATCAACATTTCATGTGACAAAGTATAAGAATGAGATGAAATTTCATATGCTCATGTTCATGAATTCTTGGATGATGCTTGTGCTCATGAAATGCAAGTGCAAATTGCAATGCTTAACACAGAGGTGTTACAGCATTTCCATAGGGAATGGAGGTATTTCTTCTAGCTAATTCATCCAAGGACAACACAAGGGGTAAAATTGGAAAGGGTAGAGATGGATTCCTATGGCCTTTGGGTCTAAGGACAGATAAACTCTACATTTACTTTCTCACTTTAGGCACTGGAGCGCACCTGGTCTGCCAGGTGATAATGGCATATGGCTCTATGCCGTATCCAAACATGGGGGATTACAAAGGATGGATAGGGCTGTCACCACCTACCGCCTACCCCTTAACCGACGGATATGAGGCAAACGAAGGTAGCCTCTAGCCTAGACACCACATCTACGCTATCAACTACTACTCTAGTGTTCGCATAGGGTTATCCGTCTTTATCAGGGCCCTCTACTAGAGTATCCGCCACAAGGACGAATGATGAACCTGCAAACAAGTAAAAGTATAGCTTAACTATTCAAAGACTTTGAACCATAAGAATCACGAATACTCAGTGAGAAAACCCATTGAAGCACAAGTATCTGTTGAGATACAAGGCGGGGATACACCGACAAGCCCAGCTCTTCCCCGAGCTCTCCCTCACATCTCTCCTAAGCTAAGCCTACTAGCTAGCTAGGGCCTAGTGTCGCACTCGGTTTTCTAAAAAATACCAAGCGCTAACTATATGTATGCCTAGGATGTCCACACGACACATATAGCGATAAATATAGAGAATATCAAGAACAATGCTTTATTATATATCGAAACATAGTTACAACAAGGCTTACATCTATTACAAAGCATAGCAGAAACTATTCTATATCTTCTCTTTGGGAGTCCATACTCCATAGGGATAGTTGACTGGGGGAAGCACACGCCTAGTACTCATGGACTCCGCATAAACTCTTCACTTGATCCACCATCTAGTACCCATCTAGGATTTTTGTTGATTGTAAAGCAAGTGTGAGCACACCATACTCAATAAGTATAACATGAGGGATGCAAGGCTCAAAAGGCTAGACACGGCTGAACTGTAGTAAGAACTTTTAGTTGGTCATATTTTATTTATTAAACTTATGTTGCTAGGTTATGCTTAAGTTCCCAAGATGAAAGTATAATAATTATCATCAAGATTAATCATCACCCAAACCATCCATAGAACCATCTATCTCAAAAAGGATCCAAGCCGCTCGTATCCGTGAGCACAGCTGATATATCAGCTTTACACTTTGTAGAGGTTGTACACTTTCACCACGAGTCATGATTGCCCTTTGCCCGAGATGATCAGCCTCTTAACTCACTTCCAAGATAAGTTGGTAGGGATCACTACAAAGCTTTTCACTAGTCGTTCTAATAAGTAGCAGCCGCTAAGGTTGCAGCCATCTAGCCGTATGCAGCCCTCCGCTAGAAGTGGCACTCATGGTCGCGGCATAGTACACACCTTGGCCAGAAAAGAAACATACCAACTAGTGCCCCCTCTTGCCATTTTGGTAAGCTACTAACAAAGTAGAATAGATCAAGATACTAGGCTAAGACTAGAGCCATATAGTTCATATGGCTGTACTGTAAGTCCTGGGTTGCCGCTTTAAGATTCAGTCCTTACGGAGGGCAGACTAGAGCACCCAAAAGGCCCAATGCTCTAGCCCCCTGATATCCATGTTGCTAAAAAGCATCATGTTAACCATTGATTCCATAAGTCATTAATCAAAATTAATATTATAAAGTTCGGTGACTGCAAACTAAGCCAAACTACCCATATGCAAAACCCAAAGGTAACAAGGATATAGGATATCAATAGTACTAGGTAAAGTCCTTAGGGGTTCATCATATTAGACACATGTATATGAAAGTGATTATAAGGTTATTAGGTAACAAAGGAACTCATGTTACACTTGCCTTCTAAAAGCTTTCCAAGCTCTCCACTTTTCCTTCTAGATCATCCTTGCAGAGCTCCACTTCTAACGTCAGCATTCAACTAGTACAAGCATCATAAGAGAACCTAAAAACAGTACAACAAGCATCACAAAAGCATACTATAAAGATAACTAACGTGTACTACTCGTCGCTACGAACTCGTGAGCGCAAGAACCAACTAAAACGGAGCTACGCTTAAAAAGTTATATGCATTTGAAGTTTAGGGGCTATTTATAAATTAAAAAGAACATTTTGTAAATACTTTTCAAAAGAGAGATGGAAATATAAATTATTTTGACATCAAAACTATTTTATAAAATATAAAAGGTCTTTTATCATTTTTAGAATTAACAAAAACACGTTAGTGACTTCATAATGGCATCATTAGTTATTTTATAAAAGCAAAAATATATAAATCATTTTATAATACTTTTATAAAGGAAAAACATATTAAAACATCTTTCTAAACATTTCATATTCCAAAGTTTATTTATTACAACATTAACATTTTTCACAAAACAATACATATATGACATCATTTTAATGAAAAAAAGCATCTCTATCTAGGGCTAAAACATGATTAACTATAGCTTCTAGGAGCTAGCATGGAAGATATACAAGAATCACAAAATAGTAGCTCGATTATAGAGAGGTATAGGGTTAGAATGCAAAGTGCGCGTGCACTATGCTGTGGACCGAGTCCACGGGCCATGGATTGGGGTGGGGCTATGAGAGCAGTCCACCATGGACCATGTCCACAATGATGTATTTGGAGTTGTATTTCTAGATTTATTTTTCTAAAGGAAAACGCCATAAATGTGTATGATGTCATGATGATGTCAAGCAAAGCAAGGCACGCACGGCCGGGCTACTTGCTCGCCAGAGTTGCGTGTGCGTGTGCCATGGGTTGGGCACGGTGAGGCATTACCGACGCGAGCTCGCATCGGAAACTAGACCAAAAGATAGAGGAGCTCACGGTGGAACCGATGGAGAGTACCACATCAATGGGACTAGGCCGGAGAGGGAGGGAACTGAGGCAAGGCGGGTGGCAGCTCCGGTGAGGTCGTGGAAAAAGGCGCTGCGGATGCGAATTGATGCGAAGGAGCGGTGTCGCTCAATTGTCGTGCCTCTACGAACTCGACGAAGGAGCAAACAAGGTTGGAGGTGGTCGGAGCACAAGGGGCAGCGAGCACCAGCCAAGCTCGGCAATGGCGGCGGTGGCGGTGTGATTGGGCATGGAAGAGACGGGGATGCAGGTGGAGTGGTGGAGCAGAATTATCATGTGCGTGAGGCTTCAGAGCCGCTTTTATAGGGCGGAGAGGGAGCGGAGGGGCCAGATGGTGGAGCTCGAGGGGCCATTAATGGCGCTAGTTACTACATGACGATAAAGGAGACTGATGACGGGACTTCAAGGTGCGGTGGAGGCATTATTTCACGGGCTTGAATGTGCATTGATTCGAGGAGGAGAAGGGGAGAGGCCGGGCTATCCACGATAGCAGCGAGCTTGTGCTCGGCTTCTAGTAGAAGGAGAAAGGAGGGAGGTGAGGGATGACAGGTGGTCCCCACCTGTCGGTGAGAGGAAGAGAGGGAGGCAAGGTGGCCTAGCCTACTGGGCTTCGCTACCCGCGCGATGAATGGGCCGCTGGCCCAGGTGATGGAAGAGAGCGCGAGAGGGAGGGCTGGACTGGCCAGGTTTCGACCCAGAGAGTAGAGAGGGAGTTTATAAACTTTTCCTTTCTAAAAAAACATTTGAAGCTCCATTTCAAAACCTTTTCAAACCAAACTTGTCTTTCAAATTCTTTTGAATCACTTTCTAAACTTTGGAAATAAAACTTTTAACTTGTTTCAAATAAAATTTTAAATACTTTACTTATTTTATAAATAGAGCAAAAATTGATTCGAACCTAAACCAAATTTCGACAATTCATTTTTCACTTAGTAAAATAAATGCAAGCGGCATGAATGAAACAAACATAACAAATTAATTATAAAATTTTATAAATCACATTTTTGCACTATTTTAAATTATCAACAATCTAACTAAATCTTGGAAATTTTTATGAAAAATATCAAATCATTTATTTTACTTAGTGTTTTCTATTCACAACCCAAAATAGAAATTTTGGTGTGTGACACCAAAGCCCTTTGGAATGATGCTCTAGTGGTGTAGCTCTTGCTCCTTTGTGGGTTGTAGCTCTTCTCCCTTGTGGTGTTGTTGATATGAGGAGAGGGAGCCTCCTTTTATAAGTGGAGAGGAGGGGGTCTTTGGGAAAGGATCATCCCCTCATGGAAGGCACCAAACCGACCTCAAACCGACGTCCTAGATGCGTTGAACCTAGACATCCCCTATGGAACCGTCATAGGTAAGGCGATAGGAGAAATCACGTGAAAATGGGCCCGAGAGGCCCCAGTGGTGTTGCGGGCGCACTAGGGTTGTGGCCACACCCAAACTGGGCCCCAATGGCCCTATCTTCGGTGGGTTGCTTCCTTTGGGCCTCTAGGTGGGTCCTGCAAAGTTTTGCGCCATTTGGAACACGTTTGATTTGGGTTTTGGGCCTTTTTCTCCACATGACAAGGCCCTAATTTGCCTGGTAAGTGGGTCTTCTCCCCTTGGGCTCATGTCGGGTGATGTTATGCCTTGTCCTATTGCGTATTTGGGCATGTTTTCCTTGTTATTCCGACATATCCTCCTATGAATGGTAAAATAACAAAACTTGTGGAAATCGTTAGTTCTAAAGCCCTATGTCTAAGTTTGGTGCCTGTTTGGATGGATTTTATATAAGTGTTGGTGGTTAAAAGTGTGAGTTAAGGACCGCCAATAAACT
This sequence comes from Miscanthus lutarioriparius, assembly GCA_904845875.1. Taxonomy (NCBI): domain Eukaryota; kingdom Viridiplantae; phylum Streptophyta; class Magnoliopsida; order Poales; family Poaceae; genus Miscanthus; species Miscanthus lutarioriparius. The sequence goes on along the minus strand of CAJGYO010000004.1, from coordinate 61,394,041 downwards.
CCCCCACACTTAGCCCTTTGCTCATCCTCGAGTAAAGTTATGGACTAAGATGGGTCATCTTCTATGATATGACATCTGCATACAAGTTATTCCAAGCTTCACCTGCGCTTATGAACTTTGGATTGTCTACCATATTATCTTGGGTGATTGAATAATGGAACAGAATAGATTCAAATCCCCTTGCATCAAATAGCTCAGAAACTTGGGTTTTCATTTGATTTTGAAAATTTAAACATAGCTAAGCTCCTCAAATAATTCTCTCAGATCACTCAAGTTTGTGTTTGGTTCCTCACCAAGGCATATCAAGTGTTGCCTTCTTTCTTTCCTACCTCTTAAAAGCTTATATGGATCTTTGGGTATGGAAAGATATGAAGACAAACTTACTCTGTATATTTTGTTAAGTCAAATCTCGGATCTAAGGAGAAAGATGTCATACCCTTAGATCAAGGAGTGCAAGTGTGTGGATAAAACAATAATAAGCCTATACTATACTCCTTGATATGAGTGATCCCTCTCATGAACATGACTATCATTTTGAATGAGCCTTCATGTGCTCATCATATTTTTTGCATATATATAACTGCACCTTCACGTGTCCATTTTTTCTTCTTGGACCTTCATGTGTCCATATATTTTTTTTCTTTTTTTCATACTTTTGCATAGTCCATGTCTCCTAAACCACATGTTGAGTGAGATCACTTTTTTATAGAACATGGAGTATTTTACCTAACAAACATTATTTTTGTCTACTCCTAGTGTAGGAGCAGAGTTTTGGGTGGATGAAGGCATGTTTTAGCGTATTCCTAGTATAGGAATAGCTTAATATATGTGGTGTGTACGTGATCTTGATCTTGGGGGCATGATAACTTTCTCAACAAAAGGTCAACAAGACTTGACAAAACTCAATGCAGGAATAAGTAGCATAATTCTAGAAGTTTTAAGTTCTATTCACTAGATATGGCTTTGGTAGGAATTTGAACATCATTGAGGAGCATGCTATTTGAATTTTGATTTTGTAAAATAAATCCCAAGTTTTTTACATGAGAGAGCAAGGTTTATTTTCATCCTACTATATCACATATTCCAATTACTTAGATAATATGGGGTCCTTATGATGGGTTGTCCACAAGTTTAGGAATATTAGCAAGGAATAAAGAGTATGCAAATTTAGTCAAAGGATTGCATGGAGATGGAGCATCAAAAGTTTTACCTTTTTAATTTGTTCATTTTTAAACTTCAAAACTTAGGAGAGTTGAGGGATTTGTTGCACAAACCATCATTGTAGAGGAAGGAGTTAAGGGATTTAGATGTGGTTTGGCTAAACCTTTCCTTTCTGAAGCTATTTGTCCTGTCCTTCTTGCATGATGAATCGTCTGATGGTTGTGCAGCGTGTTGGTGGGAGATCTCAAATGTATGTTTGTTATGCATGAGAGATCGCCCCACACTTATTCTTGTACCTATTTATTTAATCAAAGAAAAACAAAGAAGGAAACAAACAAGGGCTCTACTGGTTTGAGCACCGGGGAGCCTAAATCTTGTTATTTTTTTATTATTATATTATTATTAGTAGTATTATTATCTATTAGTCTATATTATTATTATTATTATTATATTTGTTCAACAGACTTTGCATACTTAAGCAAGGCTAATGTAAAGATTGCAAAGTAATCCTAGCCTTGATTTATACCCATTTTAGATCACTTCCTTTGTTTATGAAAATAATAACTCACGTTCATTAATCAAAATTTAACACCATGTCAAAATTTGATTAAAGAAGTCTATTTTAACCTAAGCACCATGCTTAATTCAAAAAGGCCTATGGATGTACCTATATAGAATACACCCAAACCAGAGCATACGATATAAACAAGGAAAGCATGAATCTTGTATGAGCAAATTGTTTTCACATGGAGATAAATATGAGTGGTAAAGTTTGGTGAACATTTATTTACCTTTGCATACCTGAGTTGTTCTTACCGGCAGCATAAGTGGATGAAAGCTCGAGGTTGCTACAGCGGTGGCTTGATCATACATGGTCCAACTTAGGCGAAACCACAAGGCTAGGCCATACACACATGTAGTGTGCATAGACCATAGGCCTTAGTGGTAGCAAAGGCCATGAAGATGAGAATGCTCCTTCTCTCTTCTTTTTTTCCTATACTTCTCTTTTTTTCTTTCCCCTCTTTTTTATCATTCATATTTTTTATAATAGATTTTTTATCTCTCTCTCTTTTTAACTCTCTTTTTTTATAGCAAGGTAGAGCAGACATCATATTTTTTTAACCAAGATGGTCTTTGGTGTGAATGGAACATGTGGCAAGGTTCGTGCCATCCTCCCCCACACTTGGACTTTTGTGTAAAAGTCAAGTGTGCGAAGTCCAGTTCTCCTTTTTGAGCATGTTCCATCACCAAGGAATCATCGATGTGTATGGTTGATGTAGCTCCCATGTTCTTTAGAATCATATGCACCTTGTTCTTCTTGTTCTTAACCAAAAAGGGTTAGCTACCAAGAATACCTGAAGGTGCATATTAACTTGAAAACATGTTCATGCTTTTATTGAAAGAAAAAATTATGTTTGTTTTTTATGATAATCCAGGGTATCTCCCGGTAGTGCTTCTTTTATGGTCTTAAACTTGACCTGTGGGAACTTCAACTTGTAGCTATCAATGGTGGTATAGTTCCTAGCTTTACCACCAAACATTTAGCAATAATGTTCAAGCTGCAACATTAGTATCATAATGCAACTACGGGATTTGCAATACTTGTGATAAACAAAAGCATCAACAACCATCCTCTTGAAAAGTTTTGAAACGAGGATTGAGAGATGGTTGGGATCCTCGTAGTTGCACGTGGTATTAAGCACAATGTCCATGGCACAAAATTTCCCTTTCTTGAAGGATACATCAAGTAGGATCATTGTTGAATCTTGACTACTTCAAGAACAATGTCCTAATAGTCAAAGGGACATGGCTCGGATTCTAGCGAGGGTGACAAAGGACGTCCTGTTTCACAAGGAAACCTATGTGAAATGAACAGGGATATGAACTTCACCTCCTCGAATGGGTCATGATTGGGAAGATGCCCCGCCATTGGGATTTGTAGGTGAGTGGTAGAGACAGCTTTCCCAAACTCTACACTAAGTGTCCCATGGGAATATTTTGCTTGAAAAAGTTTGTCCAATAGGTAGCCTATGAGAAGATCGAACTCAAGGATGGCAAAGATGTGGAAATCTATGAAAACCTTGATTTTCATCAATTATGATGGGCATGGCCCTAGCAATCCCACAACACTTGAAGATGAGTCCTGATAGACTTTTGAAGAGTTTGTTGGTTGAGACTAGCGGCATTTTGCCCAAAAGGGTTTCCGCAAGGAATTTAGACATGATATTAGTCTCGACTGTAGGGTTGTGCAGGGCTTCTATGTTTGTTCCCCTCAATGAATAAGGCATGGTTGTGGAAGCTGAAAGAATCTAAATTGCTTTGGAAGAATGTTTCACTTCCATTAGCCACTCCTTTGATGGTTCTACACTGGGGAAACTTCCTCATGAGGATTGTGCTAAAAGTGTTTCAAGGTATTGCCATAATCCTTGAATTTGATCGGGACCTCCGAAGGATGAATTACTCGTTCCTTCGGTGTTCGTGGTTCGGGTGACGGCTAATAAGTCGAACCTAGGGATGGTATGTAGTTGGTTTCGACTGATGAGGATTCCTCAACACTTGTCATGACTTTGGTCTGGAGGGGTTTGGTTCTTATGATGAAAGAAGCGTGTTTGGATATGAAGTGCTCAAGGAATTATACTTGTTTCGTCATGGATTTATGTGTAAATCTACCTCTAGCGGTCACGTCTAGGCATAGGTCAACATCTATGTCAATACCCGAACAAAAGAGACACGACAATACGTCGTCAGGTAAAGATAGGTCTAGGCCAGCATGTATTAACATTGAAAACCTAGCCTAGGCTACACCTATAGACTCCTTCTTGTACTGCTCGAAATCAAGGATCGCCCTTGGTAGAGAGCCGATACAGGACATGAGGAAAAATACAAGACAAAACTTGTCTTTAAGTTCATCCCAGTCCCCATTTGTACTTCCTACAACAAATGTGTACCATTATTTTGCCTTCCCTATGAGGAAGAAGGGAAACAATTTCCACATTAGTGTTTGTTGTGTCATGCATGAGACCTCCTCAAACTCATGCAGATGATTGTATGGGTTTTTGCTATCAAGCCCATAGAAGGGTTGTGCCCGAACCATGGCTATCAAGCCAGGGTGGAGTTCACCGCCAAATGAAAGGTTTGGTTTTGGTGGTGGCTCAGCGAACTCGCCCTTTGAAGTGAAAGGATTTTTTATAAGAGTTGTGTAATGTTGAAAAAGGTAAAAGAAATATTTTTGTTTTTATAAAAGGAAAAGGATACAGATATGAGGACGAACTAGGTTCAAAGAAAATAGCAACCATTCCTTGGCAACGGCGCCAGAAATGATTGTTGGTATTTCTTAACGCATACAGAAAGGATCCGCAAGCGCACGAAATTACCGTTGTAGCTTTCACTCGGAAGTATTTAGGGTATCGTATTTCCATAGAGAACGGAGGTATTTCTTCTAGCAAATTCATCCAAGGACAACACATGGGGTAAAATTGGAAAGGGTAGAGATGGATTCCTATGGCCTTTGGGTCTAAGGACAGATAAACTCTACATTTACTTTCTCACTTCGGGAACCAGAGCGCACCTAGTCTGCCAGGCGATACCTGCATACGGCTCTACGTTGTATATGAACGTGGAGGATTATGAAGGACAGACAGGGCTGTCACCACCTGCCGCCTTCCCCTTAACCAGAGGATACAAGGCAAACAAAGGTAGCCTCTAGCCTAGACACCATGCCTATGCTATCGACTACTACTCTAGCGTTCGCGTAGGGTTATTCATCTTTATCAGGCCCTCTACTAGAGTATCTGCCCTGGGGACGGACGACAAACCCATAAACAAGTAAAAGTATAGCTTAACTATTCAAAGACTTTGAACCATAAGAATCATGAATACTCACTTAGCGAGAAAACCTGTTGAAGCACAAGTATCTGTTGAGGTACAAGGCGGGGAGACACCGACAAGCCTGGCTCTTCCCTGAACTCTCCCTCACATCTCTCCTGAGCCAAGCCTACTAGCTAGCTAGGGCCTATGCCCTTTGGAATGATACTCTAGTGGTGTAGCTCTTGCTCCTTTATGTGTTTTAGGTCTTCTCCCTTGTGGTGCTGTTGATATGAGGAGAGGGAGCCTCCTTTTATAGTTAGAGAGGAGGGGGGTCTTTGGAAAAGTCTCATCCCCTCATGGAAGGCACCAAACTGACCTCAAACCGACGTCCTAGATGTGTTGAACCTAGACATCCCCTACAGAATCATCATAGGTAAGGCGGTAGGAGGAATCATGCGAAAGATGGGCCCGAGAGGCCCTAGTGGTGGTGCGGGGCGCACCAGGGGTGCGGCCGCACCCCAACTGGGTCCAAATGGCCCTATCTTTGGTGGGTTGCTTCCTTTGGGCCTCTTGCTGGGTCCTACAAAGTTTTGCGCCATTTAGAACATGTTTGATTTTGGTTTTGGGCCTTTTTCTCCACGTGACATGGCCCTAATTTGCTTGGTAAGTGGGCCTTCTCCTCCTGGGCTCATGTCGGGTGATGTTACACCTTGTCCTATTGTGTATTTGGGCGTGTTTTCCTTGTTATTCCGACATGTCCTCCTATGAAAGGTAAAACACCAAAACTTGTGGAAATTGTTAGTTATAAAGCCCTATGTCTAAGTTTGGTGCCTATTTGGATGAATTTTATATAAGTGTTGGTGGTTAAAAGTGTGAGTTAAGGACCGCCAATAGTGCGTGTGTGCATGCGATGGCTAAAGGCTCGACCTTTGGGCCTCCTAGGTGGGAAGAACATGATGGTGGCCATAGCATGACCACGACGGCGAGGACAGAGCAAGGTAGGGGAATTACTATGGTGGTGGGGAAGAAAGGCTAGCGGGGCAGTGGCGAGGCAAGACCATGATGGGTCAGTGCTATGTAGGGAGAGCCACAACATCGATGTAGTCATTTGAGGCAGCGTCCTCCGCTCTAGCAACCTAGACGGGGCTTCGGCGATGGTGGGGCTCCTCCTCCTCCCTTCTCCTTCCTTCTCCTTCTGTCTTGGCTTAAGTGTGGGTGGTCTGGGTGGCCACCAGTGGCAGCAGGGATGTGGAATGAGCTCTAGGGTTTTGGGGTTCAACTTTTATAGGCAAGCGTGGCCATGATGGGCGGCAGGCGGTGGGGAACAGGGCAGGGACATGTGTAGGGCGATCCTAGGCTCCAAGCTAGGTTTTTGGGGCTCGGCGAGGTGAAAGGTCCTAAATAGTTAGAGAGGGTGAATAGCCTATAAAAGTTCTCTACAAATTCATTAGATCAAGAGCATAATACAATTTTGCTCTAGCTCTACAAGGGTTGCAAGCCACCTATACAAACGATTCTAGTTGCTATGATCTCTAATCACACACAAGGCTAAGTCACTACTCTCTAATTTAGTGAACTCTCAAAGACAAACTAAAGAGCCTCACTAACCAAACTAACAAGCTCTCAAAGACTAACTACACTAAAGAGCTTGACTAGGCATGAATGTAATCAATGTAAATACAAGAGAGTGCATTGGAAGATTATACCGCCGTGGTAAGAGAGATGAACCAATCATAATGAATATCCAATCAATCACCAGGAGAAATCCAATGCACAAGAGACAATCAATTTTTCTTCTGAGCTTCACGTGCTTGCCGGCACGCTAGTCCTCGTTGTGTCAACCAACACTTGGTGGTTCGGCGGCTAATAGGTATCACACACCTAGCCAACACTTGGCGCTACAAGAACCTACTCACAAGTGAGGTAACTCAATGACACGAGTAATTTACTAGAGTTACCTTTCGGCGCTCCGATGGGGAAGGTACAAGACCCCTCACAATCACCGGGAGATGGCCATGTACAATCACCAACTTATGCCAAAGCTCCTCCGCTGCTCCAAGCCGTCTAGATGATGACAACCACCAAGAGTAACAAAAATCCGCAGCCACAACGATCCCCATGTGCCACTAGATGCAATCACTCGAGCAAATGCACTAGGAATCACTCCCAATCTCACTATGAATCACTTCCAATCTTACTATGATGATGAATCAATGATGGAGATGAGTGGAAGGTGTTTGCTTAGGCTCACAAGTATGTCAAAGTGCTAAGAGAGAGAGCCCTAACCCGGCCACCACCTATTTATAGAGCCCCTTGGCTCAAAGAACCATTGGGTTGTCGAAGGGGCATCGGACGCACTGACCGGACGTAGCCCTGTGTCTGATCGCTAAGTCCGGTTGCGCACCCAAACCAATCAGTGTTCACCACATCGCCCCTATTCAAATAGAGCCATTGGAGCCCTCGCACATGCAAGTCAACTAGGCACCGATCGCGCCTCTGCGTATGACCGGATGTAGACCACTCCAGAGTCCGATCAAGTACAGAGAGCATCCAGAGCGCGAAATTGATGACCTAACATGTCCGGTCAACAATGACCTGACGCACCGGGCGTTTGGTCCTCTCACTTGTAACATCCTAGATGTTAAAAAGTAATTAAGAAGGTGATCATGTCATCATTATGCATAATCATCATGCATCAACTCATGAATGCATTTCATGTTTATATTATAGCATGCAAATGTTATTTTATGGAGTGTTTTATATATTACCTGAAATAATGTTAATAATAATGTTTATGAAACTTTGTGAATTTTAATGTGGGAATCTATTAAACAATTCAAATTCTTCCTTAATAAAGTTTAAAGTGTTAAATTGATGCTTTACATTGGAATCAAAGTTATGTTGTGTTTTTGAATTAATCATGTTTAAATTCAAGATCCAAAGTTGAAGTTAATACCAACTTTTATTAATTAATCAAATTGATTAAACTTCTAAAAGATTTGATTTAAAGTCCAATTTCTAGGGAATTAATAAATCAACTTTTTCAAATAAAAGTTTAATAATTTTTATTGCAGGTGAGTCTCATGAGCAGGTCTGTTTTGGACCGTGCTGCATGATGGTTGTTCAAATTAAGGATGACAAGTAAATGTGTGGCCCTTGGGCAGGGCACTATAATTGGGTGTTTTGTATTATGTTACTAAAGCTACTCCACTACTATGGTTTATAATAATAATCGTACTTGGTTTGTAAGGTTCGAAACAACTGTTTTGTAAACTAAGTATTGTAAAACTTCCGCTATTTTGCTCTGATGTAAATTAATGAATAAACTATTGTAATACTGCAATGACACTATAATGGATCCTACTTGGAAAAATCGTGGATGATTCGGGATTTCCCGAGGACACCCGATAGTCTTCTTAAGTTACCGGGAACATATGCATAGACGTCAGAGGTCATTGGACAAGTGATCGGTGCATGTGGGCCCTATAATTTAGGAGGTTCTGCCACATACTGGTATCAGAGCGACCATTACATGGATTTTTGTAGTATTGTTTTACAAAAACTTTAAAATGATTTGGGGCAAATAAATTTAACCTGCTAATTTGGTCCAAATTGCTTCCGACTTATCTTAATTCATTCTCGTCATTCCTTATTTGATTAAAAAGGCTTTGTATGATGGAGTAGTAATCTTATTATGCCCTATATAATAAGAACTATTGTTTATGTACCTTAGGAGCTTTGATGTTTAGTTTCATAAGGACGATTCATGCATCATGTCATTAATGAAACGTTGCACCTATTTCCAGTTATAATCATTCATATGAAGTTGAAATATAATGATGTTTAAAACTTCCTCTTTCCATTCAGGGAATGGCTATTACTTGTTATAGCTATTTTGTCCCAATGAATTTGGTCATGTACCAAGCTTTGCTAGTAAACCACTCTTTGATTGTACTTGCTCATAAGTTCCACATCTTTGGGAATTTCTTGATGCACTTTAATTTTTTCCCCATCTACTCAATTTTGAAACTTGGGACTAATCCTTGAATTCTCAAACCTATGCATGTGTCATGTCTTGGTCTCTCCTAATGCAACACATGCTAGTTCCTTGATCTTGCTAGCTTGACAAGTGTTACTTGTGAGTTACTTTAGTTGTGCCCTATGGTGGTGCCATGATCCAATATTTATGGTGCCGTGTCGAAACCTGGGGTCTCCCGTGGACTGCAGCCATAAGGAAATACTGCTGGGCGCTCGCTGGTATCGAGGTCTACGGTCATGATCCATTATAGCTCCGCAATTAATGTGATTCACTCATCTTAGAACTCTCATTTGGAATTCATGTTCCATCATTCCATTGAAGTTACTAAATCCTTTGTCCCTTACAACTGCCTTTTGATCTCGTTTACAATTTCAAGTCAACTCTTGTTGTTTTATGAACAACTTCAAAGTTAATGTGTTCGACACATTTCCTTTTCCACTACTCAACCCAACACTTTTCGCACTTTGTAATCTCGGGATGAGATTTCTTTAAGGGGGAAGGATTGTAACATCCCAGATGTTAAAAAGTAATTAAGAAGGTGATCATGTCATCATTATGCATAATCATCATGCATCAACTCATGAATGCATTTCATGTTTATATTATAGCATGCAAATGTTATTTTATGGAGTGTTTTATATATTACCTGAAATAATGTTAATAATAATGTTTATGAAACTTTGTGAATTTTAATGTGGGAATCTATTAAACAATTCAAATTCTTCCTTAATAAAGTTTAAAGTGTTAAATTGATGCTTTACATTGGAATCAAAGTTATGTTGTGTTTTTGAATTAATCATGTTTAAATTCAAGATCCAATGTTGAAGTTAATACCAACTTTTATTAATTAATCAAATTGATTAAACTTCCAAAAGATTTGATTTAAAGTCCAATTTCTAGGGAATTAATAAATCAACTTTTTCAAATAAAAGTTTAATAATTTTTGTTGCAGGTGAGTCTCATGAGCAGGTCTGTTTTGGACCGTGCTACATGACGGTTGTTCAAATTGAGGTTGACAAGTAAATTTGTGGCTCTTGGGCAGGGGGGCACTTTAATTGGGTGTTTTGTATTATGTTACTAAAGCTACTCCACTACTATGGTTGGTAATAATAATCGTACTTGGTTTGTAAGGTTTGAAACAAGTAAACTAAGTATTGTAAGACTTCCGCTATTTTGCTCTGATGTAAATTAATGAATAAACTGTTGTAATACTGCAATGACTCTGCAATGGATCCTGCTCAGAAAAATCATGGATGATTCAGGGTTCCCCGAGGACACCCGACAGTCTTCTTAAGTTACCGAGAACATATGCATAGTCATCAGAGGTCATTGGACAAGTGACCGGTGCATGTGGGCCCTATAATTTAGGATGTTCTGCCACATCACTATGTCTCACGCCCAAGCTACGTTAGCGTACGTTAGCGTCAAACTGACCATGCCTGAGTCTTGCACTGCCACCAGCGTCCAATCACCACCACGCGCGACACCGTCTCTAGACAGCTTGACCGGGCACACGGCCTACGTTCGATGAAGCGTCCGGTCCTTCCACCGAAATTGACCGAGGCTTAGGGTTTAGCACCAGACTGGCCACGCCTGAGTCCGGTCAGCCCTAAGCCAGCGTCCGGTCATTGACCTTCGCCTCCTTTTCTTTTTCTATCTCAACAACCACTTCACCCTTGCTTCTTAGTTGCTAACCACAAAGTATAGAACTTGTGTGCTCGTGTGTTAACATTTTCTTATGCATTTTACAAGGGTTAATTGTTAGCACACTAGGTCCCTAATGTATATGCAAGAATCATGTCACCTAGTGGCACTCGAAAACCGCTTAGCCAAAGATTTCCCCTCTTTATAGTACGGCTGAAAGCATCTAGGCCCCTAATTGGGTTTTAGTGATTAATGACAATGTTAGATTACTGTGACTAACGTGTGTTTTGCAGAGGCAATTAAGTTAGGTCATGGTAATGGAGATCGATTGGGCAATCATGGTTGTCATGCCCCTATGATGGAAATCGTTTTGGTTTTCAAAGGATGGACGACAAGGTTAAGGATGACTAGTTCTAAGTGTCGATTGGAGTTGAAGATACACTTAGAGTAGTTTAGGACTTTGTTTTTCCTTTGGCCGTACTATTAAGGGGGGTATGGATGGGTAGCTTGACTTAGATGAGTCTAGTGAGTTAGGTGTGGTGCACACTTGTTAAAACTAGCGCTAGGTAGCTCCCACATATGCCTAACATCCAATGGAGCAAACTTCATTCACGTATGATCGAGAGTTGGAAGTGAATGGAGGGTCAAATACTGACCAGACGCTGGCTCCGGTGCGACCGGACGCTGGCCGTAGGGTCCGGTCAGTTCATTTGACCAAGGAGATTGCGTCTGGTGCGACCGGACGCTAAGAGGCAGTGTCCAGTCGACTCTAGTATGGTTCCAGAAGACTAAATCTGTGACCGGACGCGTCCGGTCAGTGCTGACCGGACCCTGAGGATCTAGCGTCCGGTCGAGTATAGTAAGCATCCAGTGAGGGAAAAATGGGACCGGACACGTCCGGTCAGTGGTGACCGGACCCTGCCAGCGTCCGGTCAACACGTAAACACTGGTGTGCGGGTTGAACTGACTGGAGCGTCTGGTCACCCCGTAGAGGCACATAATGGTTCGTTTTTCAGCCCATGTTATAAATAGAAGCTCTACTTGTGTGTGGAGTTACTTTTGCTCATTTCAACAGCTAAAACACACCTTAGAGAGTGCCAAGAAGAGTAAGGTCCTAGTGAGGTGATTGAGATTTGAGAATCCCAAAGAGAGTCCTCATTTGTGAGATCAAGAGTAGCAAAGTGTGCATCCACCCTTCTCCCTAGGCTTGTCATGGTCAAGTGAGAGTTCGTGCTTGTTACTCTTGGTGATCGCCATCATCTAGATGGCTTGGTGGTGATTGGAGAGCTTGGTGATCATCCGGAGAGCTTGTGGATGACCCAACTCAAGTTGTGAGCGGTTGTGGATGATTCACCGCAACGGAGTGTCGAAGAATCAGCCCGTAGAGAGCACTTGATCCTTGCTTGGATCAAGTGGGAGCTACACCCTTGCGTAGGTGCTCCAATGAGGAGTAGTGGGGAGTAGCGACTCTTCGATACCTCGGCAAAACATCGCCGTGTTTCCTCTCCTCTCTTTACGTTGAGCATTTACTTTGAGCATTTCAATTCTTGTCATTTAAATTCCTAGAATTGCCATGCTAGAGTAGGATTGGAACTAGGTTGCTAAACTTTTGTGCATTAGATCAATAGAAACACTTCTCTAGGCAAAAAGGGGTTAATTGGGCTAACCATAGGACTTGTTTATTGCGATGAAGTAAACTTATCGCATGGAGGCGTACCTAGAAGCTCTAGACGTTGGAATACTTAGAGCCGCCTCTCATGGATTCCCAAAACCTAGGAATCCCGCACAACTTCAAGGCGATGAAGTGAACTATGAAAAATGGAATGCAAAGGCTCGCAACACCATCTTTAGAGGCCTTTGCAAAGATGTGTTCAACCACATAAGGAACCACAAAGACGCCCATGCACTATGGTCGGACGTTTGTGCGCTCCATGAGGGAACAAAGAGTGAGCGTGAGGAACGCTATCATCTTGTCATGAAAAAGCTCAACTCTTTTGAAATGCTTCCTAAAGAATGTGCTAATGAAATGTATTCATGTTTGAATGTTCTTATAGAGGAAGTCAATGGGCTTGGACTTACTCAAATGTCACCATCCAATGTTGTGAGAAAGATCTTGAGTGTCCTTCCCATTGACAAATATGGGCATATTGTGACCGTGCTACATTAAGGTGATCTTTCCACCGCTACACCGACACAAATCTTGGAAAAGATCAATGCTCATGAGATGTACATGCACATCACACCACAAGATGGCTCATCCTCTACAAAGAAGAAAGAAAAAGATTTAGCATTCAAAGCTAGTCAAGATAAGGGCAAAGCAAGACTCGAGTATGAGAGTTCAAGTGATGAAGAAGATGAAGATGAAGATCTTGCTCTCATGGTGAAGAAAGCCGCCAAGATGCTAAAGAAGCTAAACAAGAGTGGCATCAAGTTCGATGGCAAGAAGAAGAAGTTCTTCACAAGCTCTAGGAGAAAGCCAATCTCCAAAATGGATTGCTTCAATTGTGGTGAACTTGGTCATCTAGCACACCAATGCAGCAAGAACAAAAAAGACAAGTTCAAGAACAAGTTCAAGGGCAAGAAAGATGACTCAAGCAATGAAGAAGAAGATAAAAAGAAGAAGAACAAGCCATACAAGAAGAGAGATGGCAAGAAGAGAGACTTCCACAAGAAAAAGAAGAGTGGAAAGGCCTACATTGTCGGTGATTGGCTCATGGACATTGATTCATCTAGTGGATCATCCAATGATGATAGTGACAATAAGAAGGTGGCCTCCATAGCTATTGATCTCTCAACTTCACCGCCACCACCGCCATCATCCTCTACACACCTATGCCTTATGGCCAAGGGTGAACGCAAGGTAACTAAGAATGATGATAGTAGTGATGATGAGCAAGCTAGTGATAATGATAGCGATAGCGATGATGATGATGATTCACCTTCATATGATGATCTTGTTAAAATACTAAGACAATACACTAAGATCATTAGAAAGAGTAGAGCTAAAAATGAAAAACTAGATGCTAAGAATGATTCACTTTTAGCAAAATGTGATACAATAGAAAAGGCTAATGTTGAGCTTAGAGAAGCAAATGATGCTATGTCATCCAAACTCAAGGAGCTCAAATCTTCTAAGAAAGAGCTTAAAGATAAATATGATAAACTTGAGTGGGTGCACAATGAGCTCATCACTAACTACAACAAGCTAAAAGATGAATATACTACTCTTAAGATTAATCATGATAATCTTGCTATTGCTCAAGAATTTCTATCCAATGAGCCGTATGATGCTACTAACGATGTTGTTAAGATTGATATAGCTACATCATGTGATGACTTGATCATTGAGAGCATTGAGCATGTAACACCCCTGGTGTTAGGCTTGCATAATTGCACTTGCATTTCATGAACATGAGCATCATTCATCCATTCATTAGCTTATATCACATGAAACATGTTATCGAAACATTGCAACATACTGTATATTTCATGAGTGTTGTTTTTATGAAATGAATAGTGTGCAGCACCCAAGTACAACATGTGCAACTCACTTTAGTGGAGCATAGCTAGTTAGTACGATGCAACAAGATCATGAAATATGTGAAACATGACTATGAAACAAAAGTAACATTTCAATTGTTTTTCATTGTTTCAGTACATTCCGTGCTTGATTCTTGTGTGACCAATGTGTGGTATGGCTAAATATATTTTTAAACAACTTAGCTATACTTAGAAGGTCATTAGGAACACTATTCATGTTGATCATTTTTCCTAATTAAGTTTTTGAGTCATGGTTTGACTAGTTTTGACTCCTGAACTACTTGGTTTGACTTTTTAAAAAGTACAACTTAGAGTCTACGCATGTCTGAGCAACCTAAAACAAAGTTGTAGCAAATTTTATAAGGAACAAACTTTGTTTAGAAACCAAGTTATGAAAATATGCACAACATGCTCAAAAAGGTCCCACAAGTCAAAATTTGGGGTGGGTTCAACACTTAGAAATTTTCTAAGTACAAAACCCGAGTTTTCAGTTTCATGAACTCGACTTTGGCCTGGTTTTACTCCCTATCCTTTGCGAATTAGACCTTGATCTCTAAATGAGTTTTGTAGCTGGTATGTAGGTGTACAACTTTCGTTTTGATTTCTCTCGCTAACGATCAACGGTTTAGGAGTTAATGGTGGGCGAAAACTCGCTGTCAGTCGCAGTTGGTTAGCTGAATCGGTAGCAACAGTGTCGATCATTTCAGAACATCACCGCCGCATGTATGCCGCGCGTCGCTGGTCGCCTAACCGCGCAGGCCATGCACCGCGGCCGTCCTGGCATCACTGGCCACGCCTTAAGCCCCCGCGCGCCTGCCAGACCCACTCGCCCGTCCATTTTTCACTTCCTTCGTCTCCTTCCTTCGTATCCGCAGCAGCCGCAGCCGTGCCGAGCAGCTCCGCCGTAGCCTAGCTCGCTCGCCGCCGTAAAAACGCGACTGCCAGCCGATCAGCAGCTCCGCCGTGTCCTCCTCTACCTCCGCCACCCCTTGGCTGCACCGATTGGGTCTTCGTAAGGACGCATTGTCCATTCCCGCCAACGCCACCAGGGGCGTGTCCTTGCCGGAGTTGAGGCCGCCGTGGTCGGGGTAGCTGGAAACTCCCTCGTCCTCCTCTCTTTGCCTGGGTAGCACCGTAGCGATCCCCTGTAGCTCATGCCGAGCTCGGTTGAGGCAGCCATGGCTTGCCGTCGCCGGCATCTTGCGCCGGAGCTCGGCCGAGCCGCCATCACCGTCGACGTGCCACCTCCGCTAGGTCTTAGGTCTCGCCGGTGGCACCAATTGAGTCGCCTCATCGTGGAGAGCACGCCGGTGCTTTCGGTGTCGCCGGAGGAGCCACCGTCGGCGAGTTTCGCCATTGCCGCGCCATCGAGTGAGCCTTCCCCAGTTTTCTTGTCGCTGACGCGTGGTCCCCACTGACGTGTAGGTCCCGCTTGCCAGTGACAGTTGAGCAATAGGATAGTGCAAATATTCTAGGTTTCTATGCTATTTTGTAATAATTGTATCTCCAGTTTTGTAGCTTCAAAAAATTGTGAAATAAATTTGGTAGTGTTCCTTAGGAAGTCTAGTATTCAGGAAAAATATAGTCTTGATACTTACAGTAGAAATTTTGGAAGATTTAAATGGAAACTTGAAATGTGTTTTTGAATGCATGCAAACTTGTTTATTTTATATCTAGAGTTTCTATAGTCCAAAAATTATGAAATTTTGTGGGTAAGCTATTATTGCTTAGTAGAAGCTGTGGTAAAAATTTGAGAGTCATTGCATGTGTGGTTTTTGAGTTATAGATTTTCCTTTTATCATTGATTGATACTTGTGTAAATTTTTATAAATTATCTAGCAATCCTATGACCATGAAATTTTGTGGGGAGTATCCCAGTACCTTAAGGATGTTAGGAAAAATATGAAATCTGTCGCTTGACACTTTTAACTAAGGTTTTCTATTTATGCCTTTTTAAGCACTTATGCCTTGTCATTTTTGTGTAGGCTATTTTACTTATCCAAATGCAATGAAAATTTTGTGGTAGTCTACTCAGAGTAGTACTATGCTACTGTAATTTTCTTAGATTTTTATGAGCACCAGAAATATATGTTGCGGTGTAGCCCTATTTTAAAATGAAATAAAATAATCTTCTTTAATGCATGATTTAGTTAATCATGTTTGCTTTGGTGTATCTTTGAAGCATCTTAACTTGCTGTGGTGATTTGGCATGTTAGTACAATGGTTGTCGTAGTAGATAGTAGTACATGTTCTTGGATGATGTCGACTACCTTGTAGACGAGCTTTGCTACTACTATATCCAATAAAGTTAAACATGTTCATCTACACTTCATGCATCATGATCATTACATGTCATCTCTCCGATGCACCTATGGATTAGCACTTATACATCTGCATCATACAAGATCGCAGGAGGAGTTGCTAGTATCAGTTCAGGAAGAGCAGACTGGGACAGATCCATAAGAAGTCCAGGCACAGGAGGTGCCAGAGGAAGAGGAGCAAGTAGAGGACTTGCTCGAGTGCGTGGATCATCATCCTAGTTCGTTCGAACAAGGCAAGCCCCGAAGCATTATAAGTCTCCTACTTTATAAAAGCAATTCTTTCTATATATACGAGTTTATATATTGTTGCATTAAGTTGTAGGAGTTGATTGAAACCGTTGATGCATTTATTACTATCCTTGCCTACCTTAATACCTTTTACCCTGTTAGGCCAGGATCGAATAACTGCTTAGCCTTGCTTAGACTGGTAGCGATCGGTGATTTCCAGTCACCTACTTTTATAGGTGGTTACTGGAAGAAATGAGCTATGGAAAGAATGATATCCTGGAATTAACCATGTGTGATGAATAATTGGAGACCGGACGGAAAAAGTTGGAGGCAGCCAGACAAGGTTCTGGGGTGCTGTTAGTTTTCCATCTGCGTCGATTAAGGACTGATCATTGCTCGTCCCTCTTGTCATGTTGAACGCATGCCTCACATTTAGCTGGCTGAATAAAGTACCTTTCGACCGCGAAGCTAGTGACACCTTTTCGAGCCGAGATAAACTCGGATGCACAGACCGGTGCTGAAGAGGGTATAACGAGGACGCGAAGAGTGAGAACAAGGTGCGTTCTGGCAGTCGGGCGGTCCCTGGGTAGTGCGGTCCATGATTGTTATCCCGCGGCTACTTGGAAAGTGTCATTGGTGATCTAAGTGACCCTGATGGGGGAAGCATGGTTTGTGTGAGGAATAAATCACCAGCTGGTTAGGAATCAATTCGAATCGCCATCGCTCCTGGATAGTGAGCACTTGACTCGAGCTACGGCATCGTAGTAATTATTATGGAACAATGATGGTTATCTGGATGGTATGGGATATGCTAAAGCTAAATTGGTAACTGGATGTTATTGGTTAATCAAGTGATTGCTATAGTACAGGTGCTTACCTAGATGCATAGGTTATAATAAAGATGATGCAAGGTATTTAAAATGATGTCTTCATGATAACTTATGCTTTTCGCAAACAAGTCAGCTAGCCCACTAAAGAAAGCCTTGCATAATCCTTGGTGTCGCTTTATTTTGGTTTAAGACGGGTAAGTCTAGCTGAGTACCTTCTCATACTCAGGGCGTTGTTCCCATTGTTGTTGCAGATGGTCAAATGTACTACGGCTATTGCATTAACTGCCTGTACCCGGCGATGGGTGACAACTAGGACCAAGGGCAAATGGTCACTCCGTATCTCTCATCTGATGCTTTTGTTGGAGATGACTACCTACTGGCATTGTATCTGAACTAAAAGTGTGTGTGTGACTTTAAAACTATTTGCTTCCGCTATTTCAGATCGAACTTGGGTTGTAATAACTTTATGTTCTAAACTCTGATGTATCCACTATGATTGTGAACTTTATGTAATGTGTGACGGTATTTGCTAAACTTGTACGATCTTGGTTTGTATGTCGATTGGTTTGAAACCCTTCGTGGTTTCATGGACTACCGGGTTATACGGGCTTAAATTTGCTAAATTATCTGCTTCGGTGGAAGATTTTCTTACTTAATCTCATATAATTGGTTGGTTCTGTTACAGCTGGCATCAGAGCAAGGTTTATCAGGTTACTGTTCATGCGTGTATTTAAAACAAAAGGGTTTTGTGTTACCAAACTAATTACGAACTTGTAGCATATAGGTGTTTCAACCTCTAATTTAAAACTTAATGGTGTGCCAGTGGTCATATCCTTTATGCCCAATTAAGGACTCTAGGTGGCTTATTTAAGTACTGACTTGGGGGTCTTTGCATCATATTTCTATTTCATCGCTCATACGGCGTGCTATTGTATGAGTGCCATTCACTTGAGTGGTAATGTATGGATCCGTTGCCTCTACACCTCGGTAAGTGAGAGTTGTGAGAGCATGATCGGATACACTGCCGATCTAGGGAAGTGCTTATATGATGCCGGATTATGTACATGCCATACGCGTGTTTGTATGAAGGTATCCAATGTGTGGGGAATTCCGTCCTGTGGTGACGATGCCGTCGATAGGACGATGGTTCGGGTAGTTGCTACCGTTGTACGCGTATCTGGGAATACGTGTAGAACGAGTAGATTACTTTACTACTTTCATGCATAATTTTCATAATGTCAGGGTTTGGGCTAAAGTGGATCTTTTGCAGGTACATAACAGCGCTATCGTGTAGTACGTATTAGCTACGTTTATGAGAGACCATTGTATGCCACCGTCTATGCCGCTAGCAATTGTTATTTTTCCTAAGTTTGTGAGAACGTACAGAACGTGCATGCATCATGTTGTTACATATCATTCATGGCATTGTTCCTCCCCTTATAAGTTGATCATCTCATTTTGATAAAAATGACAACTTAACCTTGTTCTCACGTGGGTAATAAAACAACAATTTGCTACAGATGGCCCGCACGAAGCAGATTGCCCGTAAGTCCACCGCAGGAAGAGCACATCAACGTCCGTTGTCCCTTAGGGAGCACCACACCACGGACACCTTCTTGAGCGAGTTTGGCATGCCGACCTTGCTTTGGAGAGTGCTCCATGATGTGGGGTACCTAGAGGGTCAACAGCCGATGTACTCTTGGAATGAGAGCCAGTTAGCAGAGGATGGACTTGCAGTGGTAGAGATCACCGTTCCTGCTCTTGGTGATGCTCTAGAGTGGGATGGTTGGCACTTGGAGTTTGAGGGTCGCACTCCTGGTGAGGGTGTAGAGGGAGCAGCTTTCCGCGTCATCAGGGACATCATGAGCAGATTTCCTAGTGAGCTTGCAGCAGCTCTAGCTAGCACCTTTCCTAGGGATGATCCTCGTGATTCTAATTGGGTTCAGCCTCAGGGAAGTGCTTTGGTCAGAGGTCCAGCTGAGGGACAGGCTAGCGACAACCATGCTATGAGTGCTATGTTTGCCGGTATCAGAGCGTATCAGGGTCTTGAGTGTACCTACTGCACTTTGACTGGCTTGCGTGGTGAGGATAAGCTCAAGGTAAGAAAGCAGAAGGAGAAGCAGGCACGTGCTATAGCTAGTTTGTAGGAGCAGTTGACTGATATGAGCTTATAGCGGGACCAAGCGGTAGAGAGGGGTAATAGAGCTATGCAGCAGGTGCATACGTTGACTCAGGCCAACAACGATGCGGACCGCATGATTGGACAGTTGGTTCAGGAAAGGAATGAAGCCTGGAACGAAAGGGACCTTCTACTGCAGAGGGTCGATGAGCTAGAGGAGTACAACATCAACCTGCACGAGGAGTTTCACGCGCTCTATAATGGGGTTGACCCATATGCTCCTCTAGACGTCGCTGGCATGGACATCGACGACGAGGACGAGCCTGTAGTTTCACCTGGGGGCGATGGTGATGCCTCTGACCCCGACGACGGCCCCGAGGAGTAGGCTAGTTGCCTTGCGCTAGTGCTTAGGTCCTATCGTGATGACCTTTCTTTTGTCGGCATGTAACCTAATGGAGCTTGTTTCGAACTTATGAGACTTGGCATGTGATTGGAACTTGGCTAGTAATGCAATATTTGAACGCATAAAAGTCCAGTGTATGTATGCTGGCAATGTGGTTGTAATGGACACGATTTGTGCGCTTAAGTAATCTAATTAGTGATGTTGTGTTAATTGGAATGACTTATTGTGCCCCTGTTTTATTGTATGAATTTATTCTCTCCAGTGAATTCAGTACGGCATAATTTTTCATTCACTTGCGTCTCTACAACATCGCCTAATAATTACTGTTGCTGAAATATGCAGATGCCGAACACTCGCCGTACCGTGTATGATGCTGCTGAGGCAGGTGGTAGTGCAGCTGGGAATGAGAACTGTGAACCTCCACCACCTCCTCCTCCACCATACACTGCGGAACAGTTCTTCGCACAATTCCTTGGAAGTCAACGCAACAAGGAGGGCATGCAGCAGAACATGGAAGCTGCATTGCGCCATATTGCTGACAACACCCATCGTGGGTTAAACCCAGGTGGACATGAAGTGAATCAGCATAGCAGTTTCAAGGACTTTATGGACACCAGACCACCAATTTTCAAAGAAGCTGTGGAGCCATTGGATGCAGAAGAGTGGATAAACACCATGGAAGATAAGTTTCGTGTTCTCAGGATGACAGAAGTATTGAAAACTGAGTATGCAGCTCATCAGCTGCAAGGCCCTATAGGAATGTGGTGGAAGCACCACCGCACCACTTTTCCCCCTAATGCCCACATTACTTGGAGGGAATTCACTGAGGCTTTTCGTGGAGTTTACATTCCACCTGGTTTGACAGAAATGAAGTTTGGAGAATTTCTCGCACTGACCTAAGGCACCAAGACTGTGACCCAGTATCTACATGCATTCAATAATCTAAGTCGCTATGCCTCTGACATGGTGAATACCGATGCTAAAAAGATCGCTAGTTTCAAAAGAGGTCTGAATCCCAAGATGATGAAGCACGTGGGTACCAACACAAGAACTGGTTTAAATGACTTTGTTAGTGACTGCTTAAAGCAAGAAAAGAACAACAATGTATATGCTACATCCAAGACTCACAAGAGGGTTTTTGAGTCAGGTCCGTCCCAGCCAAGGGCCCCGATGGCAAACCATTCTGTGTATCGTTCGCCTGCCCCTGGTGCAAGGTTCAGGCCACCCCAATGGAGGAATTAGAATGCCCAGCAACCTCAGAGGAATCAGAAGCCATTTAAGATGGCGGTGCCACAAGCCAAGACTGGACAAGGTAGTTCATCTGGAGCTGCTACTCAAGTAAGAGGCCCGTGTTTCAACTACAATCAATCTGGGCACTTTGCGAAGTTTTGCCCATATCCCAAGAAGCAGCAGAATCAGTACCAAGCTCGTGTGCACCACACCACCATTGATGACATCCCGGAGGGAGAGCCCGTGACAGCCGGTATGTTT
Organism: Miscanthus lutarioriparius; assembly: GCA_904845875.1. Classification (NCBI taxonomy): domain Eukaryota; kingdom Viridiplantae; phylum Streptophyta; class Magnoliopsida; order Poales; family Poaceae; genus Miscanthus; species Miscanthus lutarioriparius. Next base: position 61,372,458 of record CAJGYO010000004.1, on the reverse strand, counting down.
TCTATCAACAATCATCCTGCAGTCGTTTTGTTTGATTCTGGATCATCTCATTCATTCATAAGTCAAGCATTTGCAAGAAAGTATGAGCAAAAGATAGTTGAATTGGAATGTGCTTATCGAATCAGTTCAGCTGGGGCTGATCTGTTAACTAATCAGATAATCCAGGGGGTAACCCTGAGTATAGCAGATAGGCGGTATATGCTTAACTTGATAGTTATGCCAGGACTAGTTCTAGATGTGATTATAGGAATGAACTGGATGAATAAGATGAGAGTAGTAATTGACGTTGGAGGAAGAAGCATTGCTCTCAAGGAACCTGTTGGAGAAGGTACATTTCAAGTAACCTTACCTCGGAGAATAGAACTGGCCAGTACAACTTGTGCAGTCCAAACTACTCTTCTAGCCAAGATTCCAGTAGTGTGTGAGTTTCCGGACGTGTTTCCAGATGAGTTACCCGGTCTTCCACCGGACCGAGATGTTGAGTTTGCCATTGAGTTAATCCTGGGAACACCACCAATCTCAAGAAGGCCTTATCGGATGCCTCCAAATGAAATAGCCAAGTTGAAGAAACAACTCTAGGATCTATTGACTAAGGGTTTAATTCGGCCAAGTTCATCAGAATGGGGATGTCCCGCACTGTTCATGAAGAAGAAGAAGGATAGCTCCTTACGGATGTGCGTGGACTACCGGCCACTGAATGCGGTGACAATTAAAAACAAGTATCCTCTACCTCGAATTGATATCTTATTTGATCAATTGTCAAAAGCCAAGGTGTTCTCCAAGATAGATTTGAGATCAGGGTACCATCAGATCAAAATTAGACCACAAGATATACCCAAAACCGCGTTCTCCACCAGATATGGTTTGTATGAGTTTCTTGTCATGTCCTTCGGTTTGACAAATGCTCCAGCATACTTTATGTGTCTGATGAATTCGGTCTTTATGCCGGAGTTGGATAAGTTCATGATTGTGTTCATTGATGACATTCTAGTATACTCTGAGAATGAACAGGATCATGCAGAGCACCTAAGAATTGTCTTAACTAGACTCAGAGATCACCAGCTATATGCTAAGTTTAGTAAATGTGAGTTCTGGCTGAAGACAGTTCCGTTTCTCGGTCATGTGTTATCTGAGAATGGAATCTCAATGGATCCTAGTAAGGTACAAGAGGTCATGGACTGGAAGGCACCAAGTACAGTTCATGAGGTTCGGAGTTTTCTTGGATTAGCCGGTTACTATCGTCGTTTTATACCGGACTTCTCGAAGATTGCCAAGCCAATGACAAGTTTGCTATAGAAGGATCATAAGTTTGTTTGGACAGAGGAGTGTGAGGCAGCTTTCTGCACCTTGCGGAAATTGCTAACCACTGCTCCTGTTCTGGCGCAACCGGATATAGAGAAGCCGTTTGATGTGTTTTGTGATGCATCAAAGAATGGTTTAGGATGTGTTCTGATGCAAGATGGAAGAGTTATTGTTTATGCCTCATGTCAGTTGAGGAAGCATGAGGTTAACTATCCTACGCACGATTTAGAGCTTGCGGCCGTTGTGCATGCTCTAAAGATTTGGAGACACTACTTGCTTGGGAATGTGTGTAATATCTTTACAGATCATAAGAGTCTCAAGTACATATTTACTCAGTCCGAGTTGAATATGCGACAGAGAAGATGGTTGGAGCTAATAAAAGATTATAATCTGAATGTGCGCTATCATCCGGGAAAGGCAAATGTAGTAGCAGATGCCTTAAGTAGGAAGTCACATTTTCTTGTTGTGCAACCATTGTTTGAAGATGGGTTCAATTTGTTGCATCCTGCTGTGTTGCATAATATCTAGGTTAGCTGTACCTTGGAGAGCAAGATCATTGAGGGTCAGAAAACATATAAGGGAATATTTCATATCAAGGAGAAAATGAAGAAAGAATCGACTAAGCACTTTAGAGTGGATGAACAAGGAGTGTTATGGTTTAAGGACCGTCTGGTAGTACCTAAAGATCGAGAGCTCAAGAACAAATTAATGGACGAAGCTCATCACTCTAAGCTGTCTATCCATCCTGGAAGTAACAAAATGTACCAAGAATTGAGACCTCATTATTGGTGGACGAAGATGAAGAAGGAGATTGCAGCGTATGTTGCTCGTTGCGACCTATGTTGTAGAGTGAAGGCTCTTCACATGAGACCCACAGGAATGTTGCAACCCTTGTCAATACCAGATTGGAAATGGGATGATATAAGTATGGATTTTATCACCGGTTTTCCCACCACACCAAAGGGGAATGATTCGATTTGGGTAATTGTAGATCGCCTTACCAAATCAGCTCACTTTTTACCAGTCAAAACAACATTTTGACCACCTCAATATGCTGAGAAGTACATTGCAGAGATTGTCCGCTTACATGGTATACCAAAGACTATCGTGCCTGACCGTGGGTCATAATTTACCGCTCATTTTTGGGAGCATCTTCATAAAGGTTTGGGTACTAGCTTGATTCGGAGTACAGCTTACCACCCACAGACATATGGGCAGACAGAGCGAGTTAATGCTGTTCTTGAAGATATGCTTAGAGCTTGTGTGTTATCATCTAAGGGTCCATGGGAATCATGGTTACCTTTGGTAGAGTTCGCTTACAACAACAGTTACCAAGAAAGTATCAAGATGGCTCCATTTGAAGCATTGTATGGTAGGAAATGTAGGACACCATTGAATTGGGTTGAGCCTGGAGAGAGAAGGTTTTATGGAATTGATTTTGTTGACGAGGCTGAGAAAAAGGTCCATATTATCCAACAAAACATGAAAGCGGCATAGTCACACCAGAAGAGTTATGCTGATAAGAGAAGGAGACCGCTTGAGTTTGAGGTAGGTGACTACGTTTATCTGAAGGTCACTCCAATGAAGAAAGTACAAAGGTTTGGAGTAAAGAGAAAACTTGCTCCTAGGTTTGTAGGACCGTACAAGATCATAGAGAAGAAGGGTCCCGTGGCTTATAAGTTACAGTTACCAGAAGCGATGGGTTCGATCTTCCTAGTCTTCCATGTATCATAGTTGAAAAAGTGCTTGCGTATTCCGGAAGAGAGAATAGAACCTCAGAGCATTCAGCTCAAATTAGACTTGGAATACCATGAGCAACCGGTTCGAGTTTTGGACACTAAGGACCGAGTCACTCGGAATAAAGTGGTGAGAACCTATAAGATACGGTGGAGTCATCACGATGATGGTGATGCGACGTGGGAAACAGGAGAATATCTACAAAACGCTTATAAGGATTTTTATAACAAATGGTTCATAACTCAAAATCTTGGGACGAGATTCTTATAAGGGGGGAGGGCTGTAACACCCCTGGTGTTAGGCTTGCATAATTGCACTTGCATTTCATGAACATGAGCATCATTCATCCATTCATTAGCTTATATCACATGAAACATGTTATCGAAACATTGCAACATACTGTATATTTCATGAGTGTTGTTTTTATGAAATGAATAGTGTGCAGCACCCAAGTACAACATGTGCAACTCACTTTAGTGGAGCATAGCTAGTTAGTATGATGCAACAAGATCATGAAACATGTGAAACATGACTATGAAACAAAAGTAAAATTTCAATTGTTTTTCATTGTTTCAGTATATTCCGTGCTTGATTCTTGTGTGACCAATGTGTGGTATGGCTAAATATATTTTTAAACAACTTAGCTATACTTAGAAGGTCATTAGGAACACTGTTCATGTTGATCATTTTGCCTAATTAAGTTTTTGAGTCATGGTTTGACTAGTTTTGACTCCTGAACTCCTTGGTTTGACTGTTTAAAAAGTACAACTTAGAGTCTATGCATGTCTGAGCAACCTAAAACAAAGTTGTAGCAAATTTTATAAGGAACAAACTTTGTTTAGAAACCAAGTTATGAAAATGTGCACAACATGCTCAAAAAGGGCCCACAAGTCAGAATTTGGGGTTGTTCAACACTTAGAAATTTTCTAAGTACAAAAATCGAGTTTTCAGTTTCATGAACTCAACTTTGGCCTGGTTTTACTCTCTGTCCTTTGTGAATTAGACCTTGATCTCTAAATGAGTTTTGTAGCTGGTATGTAGGTGTACAACTTTCGTTTTGATTTCTCTTGCTAACGATCAACGATTTAGGAGTTAATGGCCGGTGAAAACTCGCTGTCAATCGCAGTTGGTTAGCTGAATCGGTAGCAACAGTGCCGACTGTTTCAAAACATCACCGCCACATGTATGCCGCGCGTCGCCGATCGCCTGACCGCGCAGGCCACGCGCCGCGGCCGTCCTGGCTTCGCTGACCACGCCTTTTGTAATATTCCAGGTTTCTATGCTATTTTGTAATAATTGTATCTCTAGTTTTGTAGCTTCAAAAAATTGTGAAATAAATTTGGTAGTGTTCCTTAGGAAGTCTAGTATTTAGGAAAAATATAGTCTTGATACTTACAGTACAAATTTTGGAAGATTTAAATGGAAACTTGAAATGTGTTTTTGAATGCATGCAAACTTGTTTATTTTATATCTAGAGTTTCTGTAGTCCAAAAATTATGAAATTTTGTGGGTAAGCTATTATTGCTTAGTAGAAGCTGTGGAAAAAATTTGAGAGTCATTGCATGTGTGGTTTTTGAGTTATAGATTTTCCTTTTATCATTAATTGATACTTGTGTAAATTTTTGTAAATTATCTAGGAATCCTATGACCATGAAATTTTATGGGGAGTATCCCAGTACCTTAAGGATGTTAGGAAAAATATGAAATCTATTGCTTGACACTTTTAACTAAGGTTTTCTATTTATGCCTTTTTAAGCACTTATGCCTTGTCATTTTTGTGTAGGCTATTTTACTTATCCAAATGTAATGAAAATTTTATAGTAGTCTACTTAGAGTAGTACTATGCTACTGTAATTTTCTTAGATTTTTATGAGCAACAGAAACATATGTTGCAGTGTAGCCCTAGTTTAAAATGAAATAAAATAATCTTCTTTAATGCATGATTTAGTTAATCATGTTTGCTTTGTTGTATCTTTGAAGCATCATAACTTGTTGTGGTGATTTGGCATGTTAGTACAATGGTTGTCATAGTAGATAGTAGTACATGTTCTTGGATGATGTCGACTACCTTGTAGACGAGCTTTGCTACTACTATATCCAATAAAGTTAAACATGTTCGTCTACACTTCATGCATCATGATCATTACATGTCATCTCTCCGATGCACCTATGCATTAGCACTTATACATCTGCATCATACAGGATCGTAGGAGGAGTTGCTAGTAGCAGTTCAGGAAGAGCAGACCGAGACAGATCCACAAGAAGTCCAGGCACAGGAGGTGCTAGAGGAAGAGGAGCAAGGAGAGGACTTGCCCGAGTGCGTGGATCATCATCCTAGTTTGTTCAAATGAGGCAAGCCCCGGAGCATTATAAGTCTCCTACTTTATAAAAGCAATTATTTCTATATATACGAGTTTATATATTATTGCATTAAGTTGTAGGAGTTGATTGAAACCGTTGATGCATTTATTACTATCCTTGCCTACCTTATTACCTTTTACCCTGTTAGGTTAGGATCGAATAACTGCTTAGCCTTGCTTAGACCGGTAGCGATCGGTGATTTTCGGTCACCTACTTTTATAGGTGGTTACTGGAAGAAATTAGCTATGGAAAGAATGATATCCTGGAATTAACCATGTGTGATGAATAATTGGAGACCGGACGGAAAAAGTTGGAGGCAGCTAGACAAGGTTCTGGGGTGCAGTTAGATTTTCCATCTACGTCGATTAAGGACCGATCGTTGCTCGTCCCTCTTGTCATGTTAAACACATGCCTCACATTTAGCTGGCCGAATAAAGTACCTTTCGACCGCGAAGCTAGTTACACCTTTTCGAGCCGGATAAACTCGGATGCGCAGACCGGTGCTGAAGAGGGTATAACGGGGACGCGAAGAGTGAGCCCAAGGTGCGTCCTGGCAGTCGGGCGGTCCCTGGGTAGTGTGGTCCATGATTGTTATCCCACGGCTACTTGGAAAGTGTCATTGGTGATCTAAGTGACCCTGACGGGGGAAGCATGGTTTGTGTGAGGAATATATCACCAGCTAGTTAGGAATCGATTCGAATTGCCATCGCTCCTAGATAGTGAGCACTTGACTCGAGCTACGTCATCGTAGTAATTATTATGGAACAATGATGGTTATCTGGATGGTATGGGATATGCTAAAGCTAAATTGGTAACTAGATGTTATTGGTTAATCAAGTGATTGCTATAGTACAGGTGCTTACATAGATGAATAGGTTATAATAAAGATGATGCAAGGTTTTTAAAATGATGTCTTCATGATAACTTATGCTTTTCGCAAACAAGTCAGCTAGCCCACTAAAGAAAGCCTTGCATAATCCTTGGTGTCGCTTTATTTTGGTTTAAGATGGGTAAGTCTAGCTGAGTACCTTCTCGTACTCAGGGCGTTGTTCCCATTGTTGTTGCAGATGGTCAAATGTACTACGGCTATTGCATTAACTGCCTGTACCCGGCGATGGGTGACAACTAGGACCAAGGGCAAATGGTCACTCCGTATCTCTCATCTGATGCTTTTGTTGGAGATGACTACCTACTGGCATTGTATCTGAACTAAAAGTGTGTGTGTGACTTTAAAACTATTTGCTTCCGCTATTTCAGATCGAACTTGGGTTGTAATAACTTTATGTTCTAAACTCTGATGTATCCACTATGATTGTGAACTTTATGTAACGTGTGATGGTATTTGCAACCCAAGTTCGATCTGAAATAACTCTGATGTATCCACTCTGATGTATCAAACTTGTTGAGGGCCCTTCACCTACACACAAGAGATTTGGGTTGCTAAGTCACTTGTTGAGAAGGTGAAGGGCCCTCAACAAGTTTTGGTTCCTAAAGCTTGAATCTCTTGTGTGTAGGTGAACTACAAGACCGGTGGAAGTCATTGGGTTATTGATAGTGGTTGCACACAATATATGACCGGTGATCCTCGTATGTTCACCTCACTTGATGAAGAAGTAGATGGACAAGAGAGAATTACATTTGGAGATAACTCAAAGGGCAAGGATAAAGGATTGGGCAAAGTGGCAATATCAAATGATCATTCCATCTCCAATGTGCTATATGTTGCTTCTTTGAGCTTCAACTTGCTATCCGTTGGATAATTGTGTGATCTTGGCTTCCAATGCTTGTTCACCGAGAAGGAGGTTGTTGTATCCAAGAAGGATGATGATCAAGTGATATTTCAAGGATTTAGATACAACAACTTATATCTAGTGGACTTCACCTCCGAAGATGCAAACTTGAAGACATGCCTATTCACCAAAACAACACTTGGGTGGCTATGGCATAGAAGACTTGCTCATGTTGGTATGAGTTCACTCAAGAAGCTAATGAAGAATGATTTGGTGAGAGGATTGAAGGATGTGAAGTTTGAGAAGGACAAGCTTTGTAGTGCATGTCAAGCCAGCAAGCAAGTTGTAAATACTCATCCAACAAAAGCTATCATGTCAACCACAAGAGTGCTAGAACTCCTACACATGGATTTGTTTGGACCAACAACATACAAGAGCTTGGGAGGAAATCTTTATTGTCTTGTGATAGTTGATGATTATTCAAGGTATACATGGGTGTTCTTCCTTCATGACAAATCCAAAGTTGCATCTTGCTTCAAAAAGTTTGCCAAGAGAGCACAAAATGAATTTGAAGTGAAGCTCAAGAAGATAAGAAGTGTCAATGGGAAAGAGTTTGACAACACAAACATAGAGGCATATTGTGATGAAGCTGGAATCAAACATGAAGTCTCCGCAACCTATACTCCTCAACAAAATGGTGTAGTTGAGAGAAAGAACCGGACATTGATCACTCTTTCAAGAACAATGCTAGATGAGTACAACACCCCCGAAGCTCTATGGGCGGAAGCAATCAACACCGCATGCTATGTATCTAACCGCCTATTCCTTCAAAAGTTCCTTGGCAAGACACCTTATGAGTTGCTCAATGGGAAGAAGCCGGACGTCTCCTTCTTTAGGGTGTTAGGTTGCAAATGCTACATCTACAAGAAGCTGCAACACCTAGGGAAGTTTCAAAGACATTGTGATATTGGTTTTCTTGTTGGTTACTCATCAAAGTCCAAAGCATATATAGAGTATTTAATCATGCCACCGGCTTAGTTGAAAAACGTATGATGTGGAATTTGATGAATCTAACGGCTCCCAAGGAGCACATGAGAATCTTGATGATGTAGGTGATGAACCATTGAGGGAGGCTATAAAGAACATTTCGGTTGGAGACATCAAGCCAAAAGATGATGAAGATGATGTACAAGTGATTGATCCACCCTCTTCATCAAGTGTGCCATAAGATGGTGAAAAAGATGGGAGAGTAGAAAATGAAGATACTCATGTATCCCATGAGCAAATGGTGGTACAAGCATAAGATGTTGATGCTCCACAACCTCCTCCTCAAGTGGTCAATAGAAGAAACACACCTCTACTACAAGATCATCCATAATATCTCATCATAGGGAGTCCATCAAAGGGAGTGATGACACGTTCACAAAAACTTACTTCATTTATTGCTCATCACTCTTTTGTCTCTTGCTTTGAACCTACTAAGGTAGAAGAAGCTCTTCAAGATCTATATTGGATCAATGCCATGCATGATGAGTTGAATAACTTCACCCAAAATCAAGTGTGGACTCTTGAAGAACAACCTAAAGGTGCAAGAGTCATTGGAACAAAGTGGGTGTTCCAAAACAAGCAAGATGATCAAGGTGTTGTGAGGAATAAGGCAAGACTAGTTGCAAAGGGGTTCTCTCAAGTTGAAGGTTTGGATTTTGGAGAGACCTTTGCACCGGTTGCAAGACTAGAAGCCATTCGTATCCTCCTTGCATATGCATCACATCATGAAATGAAACTTTATCAAATGGATGTGAAAAGTGCATTTTTAAATGGCTTTATTAATGAACTAGTCTATGTTGATCAACCTCTCGGGTTTGAAGACCCTAGATATCCTAATCATGTTTATAGGTTGTCCAAGGCGTTATATGGGCTTAAGCAAGCCCCAAGAGCGTGGTATGAGCGCCTTCAGAACTTTCTCATAGAGAAGGGCTTCACCATTGGGAAGGTCGACACCACACTATTCACCAAGAAGCTTAATGGGCATATCTTCATTTATCAAGTATATGTTGATGATATCATCTTTGGATCATCAAATGAAGATTCTTGCAAAGAATTTGGTGAATTGATGTCGAAGGAGTTCGAGATGTCCATGATTGGTGAGCTTACATTCTTTCTTGGTTTTCAAGTCAAGCAATTGAGAGAAGGGATCTTCATCTCTCAAGAGAAATATACAAAAGATCTTCTCAAGAGATTCAAGATGGATGAATGTAAGCCAATTAAGACACCAATGCCTACTAATGGACATCTCGACCTAGATGAGGGAGGTAACAAAGTTGATCAAACTCTCTACCGTTCTATGATTGGTAGCTTGTTGTATTTAACCGCATCTAGGCACGACATCATGTTTAGTGTGTGTATGTGTGCTAGATTTTAAGCTAATCTTAATTACCGTAAAAAGAATCCTTAGGTATCTTAAGCACATACCAAGCATTGGCCTTTGGTATCCCAAAGGAGCTAGATTTGAACTAATTGGCTATTCCGATTCGGATTATGTCGGATGCAAAGTTGATAGAAAAAGCACATTTGGAGGGTGCCATTTGCTTAGTAGATCACTTGTGTCTTGGTCCTCTAAGAAACAAAATAGTGTGGCTTTATCCACCATCGAAGCGGAATACATTGCCACGGGTGCTTGTTGTGCACAAATATTATACATGAAACAAACTTTGCTAGACTATGGTGTAGTTCTAGATAAAGGACCTCTTTTGTGCAATAATGAAAGTGTGGTAAAACTTGCAAATAACCCGGTTCAACACTCTCGCACCAAGCACATAGATATCTACCATCACTTTCTAAGAGATCATGTTGCTAAAAATGATATATCACTAGAAGGTGTAAGAACCGAGGATCAATTGGCGGATATCTTTACTAAACTGCTAGATGAGGCAACATTTTGTCGTTTGCGGAATGAGCTTAATGTACTTGATTTTAGCAACTTTACTAAAAGATGAGCTTGTGTTGTTCCTTGCATTCATTGTAACATACAACATGCTTAATTTTTGTAATGCATATAGGGCTTGTCTAACATGGTTAAGATAACCGCCGAAAAGCGTGTGAAGAAGCTTAACCTTGGATCAAACTTGACAAGCAACTAGATTTACATTCAAGTATTGCATATGCATGAATGTTGTTTTGTCGTTTATCTTCAATTGTCCTCTTATTGCCTATTTTCTTAAAAAGAATTATAGCCTAAGGCAAAATATTTTGAAAAACTTGAGGGTTTGAGAGAGGTCACTCACGTTAGTCCTAATTTGTGTTTATTTGCATCTTATTGGTGTTGGGACTTGATTGGGAACAGGCAGCACGAAGGATCATTGAAGATTTGCTGAAAAAGAGTGACCAGACACTGCACCGGACTCTGTCGTCCAGCGTCCGGTCAGTTCATAGGAGGTGAACTGCTGCTAAAGGAGTGACCGGACTCTGCCTTTCAGCGTCCGGTCGAAGCTAAAGGCGTCAAGGCAACTCTGACCGGACCCTGCCTGTGTCCGGTCATGGACCACCGAACGCGTCCGGTCATGATTCCAGAGGAATTGGACCTCTCTGGAATCGACCGAACGCTGGGTGGTAGCGTCCGGTTGCTACCACCGGAGCGTCCGGTCAACAGGATTCGTGCGAGATCTAATCTCTTCTCCGTTTCCTTTCTTGTCACGTCGGGGCCACCTTATAAACCAATCATAGTCACGGTTTTTAACCTAATCTGCCCGCATCACCCTCAGCCGCCGACATCGCCGCCTCCCATGCCAGTGCGCCGTGTCACATGCCCATGTGCCGTCTCCCGTGCCCACGCCGCAGTTCCTCGCGCACGCCCGCACTCGCGCCAGTGCCACCGCCAGCCCGCGCGCACGCCGCCGCCTGCTTCTCGCACCACCATGTGCCCTGTTTCCATGCCGCTAGCGCCTCCCTAAGCCACGCCTCACCGTCGTGCGCTGCCACAGTCTCCGTGCCATCGAGCCCCCATCTCGCCGAGTTCAAGTCAAGCACCGGTAAAGCTTTGTCTTAACTCCATTGTGCCCTAGCACCCTTTGCACCCTTGACTGTGACCTTGCTCAGCATTATCAAGCTCTATCCTCAATTGCATCCAGGGCCATCGATTCATCACGAACCCTAACCCTAGCCGGTGCCAAGGTTCCCCGCATGACGTCTCTTCTCTTTTTGATCACCGGTTCGTCAGGTAGCAAGCCAGTCGATTCAATTTCGTACCTACATTGCTTGCTGATCTGCCGGTTCGTTAGGTAGCAAATCTATTAGATATATCGTATTTTTTTGTATATCTATCTATTCCATCGTGCAGTGCGAGTCGATTGCCATTGATGTGTCTGTGGCAGTTGACAGTTAACTCGGAGCCAAGCTCGCGAGTACGGATTGAGGCCAAGCCTCGGAAGTGTCAGGGCAGTTACTCTTGACAGCGGCAGTTGTTCTTGTTAGCAGCAATTGATCTTTTTAGATGGCTCGCATGAAGAATGTCGGGGGTGGTCCAGGAGATTATGATCGGAGGCCTCCGCCTCGCCTGCCTATAGATCCAAAAGGCAAGGCGACAAAGAAGATTGCATCCAAAAAGAGAAAGTACCCAGATGCAGAGACAGCTCGTGCATCAGCAGTTGCAGAGGCCGCAGAGCGTGCCGAGAGAGGAGGTGCTCGCAGTGGGGTTGTGATTGCAGATCAACAGCTTACACCAGCACAAAGGGCAGCAGTTGAGGAGGCTGAGCATTTTCATGGTAGTCCACCTAGGACTGTCATGATGGCTGGACGTCGTCTGGCTATTGAGGAGCCTCAGCCTTAGGGGGAGTCACAGTAGCAGCCCCCACCAGCAGAGGCTTAGCCAGCTCAGGAGACATAGGAGGGCCAGCAGGCCGAGGAGGCCAAGGAGACAGAGCAGGCACCATAGCCACAGCTACGCCGCTCTGGTCGTACCCATGCTCCAGTCTCACCGAGGCCGCCAACACAGCGAAGGGGATCTCGTCCACCGCCTAGACCATAGGGTCCGCCTCCAGTGGTACATCTTGACTTGAGGGCCGCCACGACCAAGCAGGTTCGGTAGCTTCACTTCATGGAGTTTGATGTATGGTTTCCAACCAGGAGGGATGAGAGAGCAGCAGAGGGTTTCTATACACTGCTCCAGGAAGACTTCTACAATGCATATCTGAACAGTGGGGCAGTCTTCCGATCTCAGAGAGTCTGCAGTATTGAGGCTATTATGGCAGCAGCCAGAGAGCATATCCACCCCTACTTATCATATTTGGCGGGGCTGACAGATCTGATTGGCCGGACAGGATTGTATGTACCATCTTGGGTTCGGCAGTTCTATGCCTCATTCTATGTTGACCCGCATCATAACTTTATACACTTTGCAATCAGAGGCAGAGACTACAGGATGATGAGTCAGAGGGCCAAGGAGATACTAAGGCTACAGGAGCAGCCTGTCAAGTTACATGAGGTATGTTATGGACAGCAAGAGCCTCCCAGGCGTCCTCATGGAGGTTTGGTGCCCCCTACAGATCTTGTGCGCCATTGCTTCAAGGAGCCCTTTAGTGAGGGGTCGAGGAGGAACCCTAGTGACCTTACTCGTACAGCTAGAGTGCTAGAGGCTATCATTAGGAGGACACTACTTCCCAGGCTAGGATATAGAGAGGGCTTGACTCGCCTTCAGCTTTGGCTCCTCAATGCCTTGATGCAGCAAACATTGTTCGATATTTGGGATCTTCTTCTGTCTGAGATGGAGGACACTATAGCTGAGGGCTTCAAGGGTCGCAGACAGCTTCCTTATGCACATTGGATCACATTCCTTATGCTCAAGGCTATGCAAGTTAGGACACCAGAGATGGTTGCAGAGTACATAGGTGCCACCACAGAGTTTCCAGCTTATAACATGGCACAGAGGATCAGGCATAGCACACCACAGGCACCCACTCAGCCTCGCCATCGTCCAGATGTACCAGAGTCCGTAGCTCAGCAGGACGAGATTATCAGAGGCATAGCCACTACTAAGGAGGAGCAGCTTGAGGCACAGCAGGAGGTGAGCGAGCCTAGTGACAACTCGACGCGATGACTACCTGCCTATTCCTAAAATGCCTCCACGCAGACATGATGCAGAGGCCGGCAGTTCCAGCTCAGCTCCACCTACACCATAGATGAACCTCGCTTTGATTGCCATTCTTGAGCGGATGCAGCAGGATCAGGCTAGACAGGCTCAGGAGACCGCTGCCAACTTTGCCTAGTTTTAGGCTCGCCAGGATGAGTTTCAGTGACAATAGCAGGTCCTCCAGCAGCAGTTACACATGCAGCAACAGCTTATGGGATTCATGCAGCATGTAGTGACAGCACTTGGGGCCCCACAGCCACAGCCTTCACCCAGATTGCTCAGGCCTGCCACCACTACGATGACTCCAGCAGTACAGCCCAGTGGGCTTCAGAGTCAGGGACAGCCTCCAGCTTAGTTTGCTTCTCCCCTAGTACAGGTGTCCCAGTGGTTATCCTCGCCAGTGGTAGCTCCGCAGTTCACACCACTTCAGACGGGTTTCACATCGGATCAGTCATCATCGCTATTTGTGCCTAACACGTCAGTCTCTAGGAGTCTTGGAGCATCTTTTAGCGAGTTGACAGGGATGCCTACACCACCACATATGCATGCCCCAGGTCCTTCTATAGCAGCTCCTGTCGCCATGACTACTCAGAGGCTTCCTTCTTCTATCGCATCTTCAGATCCTACGACAGATATACCAGCTGACTTCCCAGCAAAGACTCGCCCTCAGACCTAGACCTAGATCGCTTCAAATGACGCTTCCGACCACAGAGGGTCGGTCGGCATAGAGCTCGAGTGTCGGATGATGATGCTTGCCCGATTCAACTTGCTCCCGTGACTGACAAATTGAAACTTCGTTCGCTCATGTGAGTCTCACTGACTAGCCCTTAGGTTTTGGTGTTTGACGCCAAAGGGGGAGAGGGTTCGAGTATGTAGACTTAGGGGGAGCGACATTTAGGGGGAGCTTGTTAGCTATTAGTCTTTTATATACATTTGGAGTTTTATTTGTGTGATACACTACTACTTTTATGCATTCGTGTGTTTACTTTCATGCATACTATTATATCTATGTGATAGTGATATCTACGTGATTGTGATATATGACATGTGTGCTCTCTACTTTGAATTCTTTAATATGTCATATCACTTGAGCTATGCTCATTTGCCTTTGCTTCTGTATTTTTTACTCCGATGCAAATGAGCCTTTCTTATTGTACTCATGCTTATTTCATATCATTTGAGTACATCATGATGGCTTGGGTTATATAAGCTCGACTAACTCTTTTGTTCTTATTGCTAAAAGCTTATATGATCCAAGAATGTTAAAAACCTCAACTCTTTCACATACTCGAGGTTGTATTGTCATCAATCACCAAAAAGGGGGAGATTAAAAGCATCTAGGCCCCTAATTGGGTTTCGGTGATTAATGACAACGTTAGATTACTGTGACTAACGTGTGTTTTGCAGAGGCAATTAAGTTAGGTCATGGTAATGGAGATCGATTGGGCAATCATGGTTGTCATGCCCCTACGATGGAAATCGTTTTGGTTTTCAAAGGATGGACGACAAGGTTAAGGATGACTAGTTCTAAGTGTCGATTAGAGTTGAAGATACACTTAGAGTAGTTTAGGACTTTGTTTTTCCTTTGGCTATACTATTAAGGGGGGTATGGACGGGTAGCTTAACCTAGATGAGTCTACTGAGTTAGGTGTGGTGCACACTTGTTAAAACTAGCGCTAGGTAGCTCCCACATATGCCTAAGATCCAATGGAGAAAACTTCATTCACGTATGATCGAGAGTTGTAAGTGAATGGAGGGTCAAATACTAACCGGACGCTGGCCGCAGGGTCCGATAATTTCATTTGACCAAGGAGATTGCGTCTGGTGCGACTGGACACTGAGTGGTCAAGTGACCGGACACTGAGAGGCAGCGTCTAGTTGACTCCAGTATGGTTCCAGAAGAGTGAATCTGCGACCGAACACGTCCGATCAGTGCTGACCGGACCCTGAGGATCCAGCGTCCGGTCGAGTACAGAAAGCATCCAGTGAAGGAAAAATGGGACCGGACGCGTCCGGTCAATGGTGACCGGACCTTGCCAGTGTTCGGTCAACACGTAAACACTGGTGTGCGGGTTGAACTGACCGGAGCATCCGATCAACATGACCGGAGCATCCGGTCACCCCGCAGAGGCACATAACGGTTCGTTTTTCAGCCCATGTTATAAATAGAAGCTCCACTCATGTGTGGAGTTACTTTTGCTCATTTCAACAGCTGAAACACACCTTAGAGAGTGCCAAGAAGAGCAAGGTCCTAGTGAGATGATTGAGATTTGAGAATCCCAAAGAGAGTCCTCATTAGTGAGATCAAGAGTAGCAAAGTGTGCATCCACCCTTCTCCCTAGGCTTGTCATGGTCAAGTGAGAGTTCGTGCTTGTTACTCTTGGTGATCGCCATCACCTAGATGGCTTGGTGGTGATTGGAGAGCTTGGTGATCATCCGGAGAGCTTGTGGATGACCCAACTCAAGTTGTGAGCGGTTGTGGGTGATTCACCGTGATGGAGTGTCGAAGAATCAACCCGTAGAGAGCACTTGATCCTTGCGTGGATCAAGGGGGAGCTACACCCTTGCATGGGTGCTCCAACGAGGACTAGTGGGGAGTGGCGACTCTCTAATACCTCGGCAAAACATCGCCGCGTTTCCTCTCCTCTCTTTACATTGAGCATTTACTTTAAGCATTTCAATTCTTGTCATTTACATTCCTAGAATTGCCATGCTAGAGTAGGATTGGAACTAGGTTGCTAAACTTTTGTGCGTTAGATCAATAGAAACACTTCTCTAGGCACAAGGGGTTAATTGGGCTAACCATAGACTAGTTTATTGTGAAGAAATTTAGAATTAGCCCAATTCACCCCCCCCCCTCTAGAGTATCTTGATCCTTTCAACGGCTATCGATCCTAAACACACTAACACCCTCTATGGTGTCTTGAGTGCCAAAACAAAAACCTATTTGTTACCCTTGATCTCCTTGGTTTTTGTTTTTCTCTTTTTTCTTTTCCAAGTTGGAGCACTTGATCTTCAAGTTTCGTCATCATCATCACCATGACCATCATGTAGCTCTATTACTTGGCTTTGGACCATCCTCTCTTGTCTACACAATTAGCTCAAGGATTAGTCTATAGGTTTTATCAATTATCCAAAATCAAACTAGGGCTTTCATGAGGGCACGAGGATCTTAGCGCCTCCAATTTGGAGCGGCTGTCGGTCAAGGGACGTACGGCGGTGACAAGCGAGCACGACAGGGGTGCGAGGCCGACGTGCATCAGCTGATAGGCATGGGCGCTAGCTGGGGGTGAGTATGCCCCCAGATCGCGGATGTTGCGTGCATCCGCATGCGCATGAACAGCGGCAAGGGGACAGACGGTCGAGGTGAGCGGGCAGCCTGGCACCCACTCGGCACCATGACCAAAATAGGGGAGGGGCACAGGGGTAGGAGATGACAAGCAGGGCCCACAGGTCGTGTAACACCTCGGTGTTAAGCGTGCATTACCATTTCATCCCATGAGCATAATCATCATCACCTCATGCATAAGCATCATTCATGCATTTCATTTCGAAAGAAATGAAGTATCATTTCATGTGATGCTTAAGTGATTGAAATTCATTTATGGTTCAAACAATGTGAAATGTCATGCTCATGCTTGGATGCGATGATTCTTGTTTTAATCACTAAGATAGCTTAAAAATATTTAGGATACAATTCGGAGCAAAGTTCATATTTAAATTTTTACCAAATTTTGCCTTTAAAAATAATTCTCCAAAATTAGGGTTTTGAGTTAATATTTATTTTATTTTGTAATTCAAAATCTATTTGGAATTTGGACTTTGGTCATAAAAGCAAAGTTGTAGATCTTGAAAAATAGAACAACTTTCATTTTTACACCAACTTTTGAAACTGCTTTGAAATAGTTCAAAATTTCATTTTGAATGAAAAAGGATTTGAAAAGAATTTGAAAAAAAGAACATTTTTCAGTAAACGGGCCACGCGTCTCGCCTTTGGCCCAGCTGCGCAAGCTGGCCCGGCCAGCTCCGCACCGCGCTCCTGCTCCCGCGCGCCGCGCCCGTCGCCGCGCACTCACCCGGCCGCGACAGAGCGCGCACGCCGCGTGGCCACCATACGCCGGCGAGCACGCCACGCGGCAGCCCCGGCCTGCCCCGCGCCCTCTTGTCGTGCCTTCATCTGCCCGACCACACTGCGCTCCTCCTCACTCCTCCACTTCGCTCTCTCGCCTCCACCAGTGCTAGCAGCAGCCGCAGCACTCGCCTCCACCGTGCGCCATCGCCGGAGTTGGCCGTTCTGGCCGCTCCAGTGCGTCGGAGCCATCTCCATCTCGCCAGCAGCATCGCCTCCACCTTTCGCAACCGGTGCTCGAGTCTGTTCACCGTGGTAAGTCTTTTTCAACCGGTAATTCCTCGCCGGAGTAAGCTCTTCCTCGCCGGAGCTTGGCTCTGCGTGGATAGCCCCTCTCCGCTACATCTCTCTCCTTCCTTTCGAGCGCATGAGCACTGCCTTGCCGTCGCGAAACTCTTACGCGCCTCCCCGCGCCCTTCCGTGGCCGGAGTCTGCGTACCACCGACGAGCCACGCCTCCACTCCACCATGCACGCCGCCGAGCTCCATTCCGAGCTCCTCCTGTGCCTTCTCTTGGTGCACCGCATCTGCCTCGTCACGGGTGAGATGCTGGTGGTGGCCGCACCACCAGCTAGCTCACCGTCGGCGAGAGCTGGCCGGTCAGCTCCGCCCCTGTCTCGGTCTGACCGACAGGTGGGGGTCGTTGACTGTGGGGGCCCGCTTGTCAGCACCCTGACTCGGGTCTGGGTGCACTGCACCAGATGCACCCAGCGTTTTCATCGGCTGTTTTTTTAAGGATTTAGGAAATGATTTTTTAGATTTCTGTTAAATGCTTTGGAAATTTATAACTTGCTCAAAATGGCTCCAAATTTGTTGAAACAAATTTTGCTAGGTTCCCTGTTACCAGATCTACATAATAAAAATATTGCATGTCATGTTTGAGATACTTTAATGTAGAGCTTTATTTAATTCTTGATATTGCTGATATCTTGTAAAATGTTTAGTAAATCCTATATGTATCAGAAAAATATGATTCCAAGTTTGTTACTCTTCTTGTGTAATGTACTTTCTAGGAAAAATATATGCCATGCATGTCCTATAGAAAAATTATGAGGTGTAGTCCAAGTGCCTTTAATGGCTGATTTTTGTTATTTTTGCTAGAAAGCAAAATTTGTATAAAACATGCATGTGATAATTTTGTGCAGTGATTAATTACTGTGTAGAACATAGGAAAAATATTACATCTGTTGTTTGACACTTTTCACAGTGCAAAGTATTTTCATGATCATAATTATGCCATAGCTTGTCATTTTTGTGTAGGCTAATCCACTTATCCAAATGCCATAAAAATTTAATGGTAGACTACTTAGGGTAGTACTGTGCTATGGTAATTTTTTAAGATTTTTCTATGCTATAAAAATAGATGTTGCTATTCAAACTTATTATTAATTATTGTTTAATCAAATGTTGCTTTATGCATGATTAAGAAATTAGTGAAGCTTTGGTGTATCTTTGAAGCATTTAATGATATGTGTTGACGTAGCATATTAGTAGTAGAAGAGAATGCAGTAGATAACATGTGCTTGTAGTACATGTTCTTGGATGATGTTGACTACCTTGCATGCAAGCACCTTCATTGTGTCTATTTCATCCGATGCACCTTTTGCATAAGCACTTACGCACCTGCATCATACAGGATCGCAAACCGAGAGCCCGGTCATCATACCCGAGGAGCCCGAGGAGCAGCTCGAGGTGCAGCCGCAGGAAGTGACCGAAGCAGACGAGGAGGACGTTGAGGAACTTCCGGAGTGCCCCGATCACCGCCCGAGCTCCTTCGAGAGAGGCAAGCCCCAGAGCATTTTTCTCCCCGATTTGCAATTATTAATTAAATGCTTTTCTTTAATTGATGCATTACGTTCAGGAGTTGTTTGCAACCGTTGCTGCATTATACCTTGTCTACCTTTGTTATACTATATCCTTGTTACCCTGGTATCCGCAGTTGAGTCAATGCTTAGCTGGCTTAGATCGGTAGAAGTCGGGTGATTTCCTGTCACCTGCGAGCTATAGGTGGTTACCTAGATCAGCTTGGATAACTATGTAGTCATGGTATACTAAGTGTTTATTGAAGTTGAGACCGGACGGAGACTTACATAGTTTTGGACTATAGTGCTTTCCGTCTGTGTCGATTAAGGACCAACCGTTGTTGGGCCTCGAGTCATGTTGAACGCATGCCTTACATTTAGCTGGCCGAATAAAGTACCTTTCGACCGTGAAGCTAGGAGATTATTCGGGTCGAGTAGATTGCCCGCAGCGCACTGTATCGGAGCAGGTGTGGTAGGACACGGGGGCGCGATGATAAGACCGAAAGACAGTCGGTCGGCCCCCGGGTACATGTGGTTCCTGGCAAACACGAGATTTTTCCAAGATAGTTGACTCGGTGATCGATACCTCACTTTAGCGGGTGAGTGAGGTTTGTGTAAGGAATAAATCACCAGCTGGTTAGGAATCGATTCGAATTGCCATCGCTCCTGGATAGTGAGCACTTGACTTGAGTGACTTCATCGTAGTAATGTTGATGGAACACTTGGACAGTTATAATGAATATGACATTATAGATGTTGTTAATGATCATTGGTTATCATTATTTACTTAATCACATGCTTGCTCTAGTATAGGTGCAAATGTAGTCGACAGGTTAATAATAAGTAACTTGACAATAATGCTTTCAGAAATGTTCTTGAAATTCTAAAAATGCCTCTTTTTGCAAATGAGTCAGCTACCCTACTATAAAGCCCTTCATAATCCTTGGTGTCACTTTATTTTCGGTTATGTCGGGTAAGTCTAGCTGAGTACCTTCTCGTACTCAGGGTTTTATTCCCACTTGTTGCAGATGGGCAGATGTATTACGGCTACTGTATCAACTGCCTTTATCCTGCGATGGGTGATGCTTAGGACGATGGGCATGGTCATTACTTACGTCTCGTCTAATGCTTTTGTTGGAGATGATCATCAGCTGGCACTGTATTTGAACTCCGTGTGAGTGTGTGTGGTTTTGAACAAATGGCTTCCGCTACTTCTATTTGAACTCGTTTTGTAATAACTATGTTTAAACTTTGATGTACTGGTGATGCAAACTTTTATGTAATATGTGATGGTGACCGCTAAACTTATTACGATCTTGGCTGGTATGTGAGTTGGTTTTAAATCCTTCGTGATTTCATGGACTACCGGGTTATACGGGCTTAAGTTTACTAAATCGTATGCTCTGGCGGATGATTTGCTTACTTAATTTTGTATAATTGGTCGGTTCTGTTACAGCTAGCATCAGAGCATGGTTTAGCGTGTTACTGTTCATAAGTGTATTTAAAACAAAAAGGCATTTGAAAAACATGATTTCCAAACTAAAAAGTGTGCCAGTGGTCATATCCTTTATGCCCAGTTAAGGACTCTAGGTGGCTTAATTAAGTACTGACTTGGGGTTCTTGCATCATATTTCTCTTTTGTTGCTCATACGGCGTGCTATTGTATGAGTGCCACTTGTTTGAGTGGTAGTGTATGGATCATTTGCCTCTACGCCTCGGTAAGTGTGAGTTGTGAGAGCATGATCGGATACACCGTCGATCTAGGGTGAATGCTTATATGATGCTGGAGTAATTACATGTTCTACGCATGTTTTACAAAGATATCTCATGTGTGGGTATTCCGTCCGTGAGGCGATGCCATCAATAGGACGATGGTTCGGGTAGTTACTACCGTTGTACATGTTTCTAGGGATTCGTGTAGAGCGTGTAGATAAAATTTACTGCTTTTATGCATTCATTGGGAATTGGGCTAAAATGAATCTTCTGCGGGTACATAACAACGTTATCGTGTAGAACGTATTAGATACGTATTTGAGAGATCGTTTGTATGCCACCGAATTTGTCGCTAGAAATTATTTATTTCATAAGTTTGTGAGAACGTACGGCACGTACATACATCATATTACTTGTGCATTTCATTCATGTCATGCATTCCTCCCCTTATAACTTGATTATCTCATTTTTGATAAAAGTTGTATCACCTAAAAAATGTTCCCACGGGGTAATAAAAGAAATTTTGTTACAGATCGCCCGCACGAAGCAGACCGCCCGTAAGTCCACCGGAGGAAGAGCACCTCGATGTCAGTTGGCCCTGAGGGAGCACCGCACCACGGACACCTTCTTGAGTGAGTTTGGC
Organism: Miscanthus lutarioriparius; assembly: GCA_904845875.1. NCBI lineage: Eukaryota > Viridiplantae > Streptophyta > Magnoliopsida > Poales > Poaceae > Miscanthus > Miscanthus lutarioriparius. The sequence continues at coordinate 61,350,918 of CAJGYO010000004.1, read as the reverse complement.
ATGCCGACCTTGCTTTGGAGAGTGCTCCATGATGTGGGGTACCTAGAGGGTCAAGAGCCGGTGTACTCTTGGAATGAGAGCCAGTTAGCAGAGGATAGACTTGCAGTGGTAGAGATCACAGTTCCTGCTCTTGGTGATGCTCCAGAGTGGGATGGTTCACATTTGGAGTTTGAGGGTCACACTCCTATTGAGGGTGCAGAGGGAGCAGCTTTCCGTGTCATCAGGGACATCATGAGCAGATTTCCCAGTGAGCTTGCAGCAGCTCTAGCTAGCACCTTTCCTAGGGATGATCCTCGTGATGCTATTTGGGTTCAGCCTCAGGGAAGTGCTTTGGTTAGAGGTCCAGTTGAGGGACAGGCTAGCGACAACCATGCTATGAGTGCTATGTTTGCCGCTATCAGAGCGTATTAGGGTCTTGAGTGTACCTACTGGACTTTGACTGGCTTACGTGGTCATGATAAGCTCAAGGTAAGAAAGCAGAAGAAGAAGCAGGCGCGTGCTATAGCTAGTTTGCAGGAGCAGTTGGCTGATATGAGCTTACAGCGGGACCAGGCAGTAGAAAGAGGTGATAGAGCTATGCAGCGGGTGCATACGTTGACTCAGGCCAACAACAATGCAGACCGCATGATTGGACTATTAGTTTAGGAAAGGAATGAAGCTTGGAACGAGAGGGACCTTCTGCTGCAGAGGGTCGATGAGCTAGAGGAGTACAACGTCAACCTGCATGAGGAGTTTCACGCGCTCTACAATGGGGTTGGCCCATATGCTCCTCCAGACGCTGCTGGCATGAACATCGACGACGACGAGGACGAGCCTGTAGTTTCACCTGGGGGCGATGGTGACGTCTCTGACCCCGACGATGGCCCTGAGGAGTAGGCTAGTTGCCTTGCGCTAGTGTTTAGGTCCTATCGCGATGACCTTTGTTTTGTTGGCATCTAACCTAATGTATCTTGCTTCGAACTTATGAGACTTGGCATGTGATTGGAACTTGGCTAGTAATGCGATATCTGAACGCATAAAAAGTCCAGTGTATGTATGCTGGCAATTTGGTTGTATGGACGCGATGTTTGCATTTGAAGTAATTTAATTAGTGATGTTGTTTTAATTGGGATGTGATTATTGTGCCTCTGTTTTATTGTATGAATTTATTCTCTCCAGTAAATTTAGTACGGCATAATTTTTCCTTCACTCATAATTATTACAGCTTCACTCAATCATTACTTGTTGCTGAAATATGCAGATGACAAATACTCGCCGTAACACTTATGAGGCCGCTGAGACCGGTGCTAATGGTGCTGGGACCGGTGGTGGTGGTGGAAACAACGTCAACAACAATGAGCCCCCCCATGAAACGCATTTGCCACCTCCTCCCCCGCTCACCCCAGAGGTGTTCTTCGCATAGTTGCTCGGGAGTCAGCACAACATGGAACAATTCCAGAAGAACATGGAGGATTTTCTGCGTACCATCGCCAACAATGTTCAGCGCGGTAACAATCAGGGTGGTGGCATTGGGGTGAATCAGTATAGCAACTTCAAAGATTTTATGGACACCAGGCCGCCAATATTCAAGGAAGCAATAGAACCACTCGATGCTGAAGAATGGATCAACACTATGGAAGATAAATTTCGTGTGTTGAGGATGACTGAGGTATTGAAAACTGAGTATGATGCACATCAGTTGCAAGGACCAGCGGGAATATGGTGGAAGCACCATCGCACAACCTTCCCCCCAAATGCTTAGATTACGTGGAGAGAGTTCGTTGAGGCCTTTCATGGAGTTTATATTCCACCCGGGTTGACCGAGATGAAGTTGGGAGAGTTCTTGGTGTTGAATCAGGGCACCAAGACTATGACACAATATTTGCATGCTTTCAACAACTTGTGTCGTTATGCTCCCAACATGGTTGACACCGATGCTAAGAGAATCACCAGTTTCAAGAGAGGACTCAATCCAAAGATGATGAAGCATGTGGGTACCAACACCCGCGCCAGATTCAATGACTTTATCAGTGATTGTCTGAAGCAGGAAAAGAACAACAACGCCAGTACCGCAGCCAAGACTCGCAAGAGAGCCCTAGAAGGTGGTCCGTCCCAAGCAAGAGCACCTATGGGAGGTCGTCCTCCCTATCGTCCATCTGCACTTGGCGCTAGGTTCCGACCACCACCGCAAAGAGGTCAGAATTTTAGGGGACCACAGAAGCCTTATAAGATGGTAGTGCAGTCCAACAAGGCAGCCGCAACTACGGTACAGGGCAGTTCCAAGGGAGCTGTGGGATCTGCTGGTATAGTAAGGGGACCTTGCTACAATTGTGATCAACCCGGCCACTTCTCAAGGTTCTGTCCTTATCCACCCAAGAAGAAGCAGCAGACTATACTGCTCGGGTGCATAGTACGACTGTGGATGAGATTCCTAAGGGAGAGCCCGTAACCGCTGGTAAGTTTCCTATCAACCAAAACCCTGCAGTTGTTCTATTTGATTCTAGATCATCGCATTCTTTTATGAGTCAAGCATTTGCATAGAAACATGAACAACTATGCATAGAATTGGGTTATGGTTACCGTATAAGTTCAGCAGGGGCTGGTGTTTTGACCAATCGGATGGTTCGAGGGGCAACCCTTGAATTAGGTAGCAGAAAGTTTTGAGTGAACTTGATAGTTATGCCTGGACTAGTTCTGGATGTCATTATAGGGATGAATTGGATGAAGGATTGGGGAGCATTTATAGATACAGGAAGTCGGGTACTTACCCTTAAGGATCCTCTAGGTGAGGGTACTTTCCAAGTACCATTGCCTCGGAGAACAGACCTTATAAGTGTGACATGTGCTACTGAAGTTATTCCTATTCATCAGATTCCGGTAGTGTGTGAGTTTTCGGATGTATTCCCAGACGAGTTACCTGGTCTTTCGCCAGATAGGGATATTGAATTTGGAATTGAGTTAATCCCCGGAACAGCTCCGATTTCAAGGAGACCCTATCGGATGCCTCCGGATGAATTAGTTGAGCTGAAGAAGCAACTAGAAGAGTTATCGAAAAAAGGGTTTATCCGGCCAAGCAAGTCTGAATGGGGATGTCCCGCCTTGTTTGTGAAGAAGAAGAAAGAGGGCATGTTGAGAATGTGCATGGATTATAGGCCACTTAACGCCGTAACCATCAAGAATAAGTATCCCTTGCCTCATATTGATGTTCTATTTGACCAGTTAGCCAAGGCTAAGGTGTTCTCCAAGATAGATTTGAGATCCGGTTATCATCAGATCAAGATTAGGCCCCAAGATATACCGAAAACCGCATTTTCCACCAGATACGGGTTGTATGAGTATCTTGTCATGTCCTTTGGCTTGACAAATGCTCCTGCATACTTTATGTTTTTGATGAATACAGTTTTCATGCCAGAATTGGATAAGTTCGTGGTTGTGTTCATTGATGACATTCTGGTGTACTCCGAGAACGAGAGGGATCATGAAGAGCATCTGAGAATTGTCTTGACCAGACTTAGAGATCATAAGCTATATGCTAAGTTTAGCAAATGCGAATTCTGGTTGAAGAAAGTTCCTTTCCTTGGTCACATTCTGTCAGAAAATGGAGTTTCAGTCGATCCAAGTAAGGTGCAAGAGGTTATAGATTGGAAGGCACCGACCACAGTTCCTGAGGTTAGAAGTTTCTTAGAATTAGCCGGTTACTATCGTCGTTTTATACCAGACTTCTCGAAGATTGCCAAGCCAATGACAAGTCTGCTACAAAAAGATCACAAGTTCGTGTGGACAGAGGAGTGTGAAGCAGCTTTCCACACCTTGCGGAAACTGTTGACCACTGCTCCTGTTCTCACACAACCGGACATCGAGAAACCATTTGATGTGTTTTGCGATGCATCAAAAACAGGTTTGGGCTGTGTTCTTATGCAAGAAGGAAGAGTCATTGCTTATGCCTCACGTTAGTTGAGAAAGCACGAGGTCAACTATCCGACACATGATCTTGAACTTGCTGCAGTTGTGCATGCCCTAAAAATTTGGAGACATTATCTACTTGGTAATGTGTGCAATATTTTCACAGATCACAAAAGTCTTAAGTACATCTTTACCCAACCAGAGCTGAACATGAGACAGCGAAGGTGGTTAGAATTGATCAAAGATTACAACTTGAATGTGCAGTATCATCCTGGAAAGGCCAATGTAGTGGCAGATGCTTTGAGTAGAAAGTCACATTGCTTGAATGTGCAGCCATTACTTGAAGATGGGTTCGATCTGATGCATCCTGCTGTGTTACATAGTATTCAGATTAGTTGCTCATTAGAGAGTAAGATAATAGAAGGCCAGAAAACAGACAAGGGAATATTTCACATCAAAGAGAAAATAAAAGAAAAGTCGTCTAAGCACTTTAGAATGGATGAACAGGGCGTGTTGTGGTTTGATGACCGTCTTGTGGTTCCCAAGGATAGAGAGCTTAGGAATAAACTCATGGATGAAGCTCACCTTTCTAAGCTATCTATCCATCCGGGAAGTAGTAAGATGTATCAAGAACTGAGACCTCGTTATTGGTGGACCAAGATGAAGAAAGAAGTTACAGCCTATGTTGCCAGATGTGACACATGTTGTAGAGTGAAAGCTATTCATATGAAACCTGCCGGTTTGTTGCAACCTTTGTCTGTACCTAGTTGGAAGTGGGATGATATAAGTATGGACTTTATCTCGGGTTTGCCCACGACTCAAAAGGGACATGATTCGATTTGGGTGATTGTGGATCATCTTACCAAGACCGCTCATTTCCTACCTATCAAGACAACTTATCGACCACCTCAATATGCCGAGAAGTATATTGCAGAAATTGTGAGGTTGCATGGTATACCAAAGACTATAGTATCCAATAGAGGGCCACAGTTCACGGCTCACTTTTGGGAACATTTGCACAAAGGCTTGGAAACTAGTTTGATTCATAGTACCGTTTATCATCCTTAGACAGATGGTCAGACTAAACGAGTGAATGCTGTTCTATAGGATATGTTAAGAGCCTGTGTGTTGTCTTCTAGGGGTTCATGGGAGTCATGGTTACCATTAGCTGAGTTTGCTTACAATAATAGTTATCAAGAAAGCATCAAGATGGCTCCATTCGAAGCTTTGTATGGCAGAAAATGTAGAACACCACTGAATTGGGTCGAGCCAGGAGAAAAAAGGTATTATGGCATTGACTTTGTAGAAGAAGCCGAGAAGAAAGTTCATATTATTCAACAAAATATGAAGGCAACCCAATCACGTCAGAAAAGTTATGCAGATAGAAGGAGACCCCTTGTGTTTGAAGTTGGTGACTATGTTTATCTGAAGGTCACGCCAATGAAGAAGAAACGGTTTGGAGTCCGAAGAAAGCTTGCCCGCTAGATTCGTAGGACCATACAAGATCTTGGAAAAAAGAGGTCAAGTAGCTTATAAGATAGAGTTACCTGAGACAATGAGTACCGTCTTTCCAGTTTTCCATGTATCACAACTCAAGAAGTGTTTGCGTGTTCCGGAGGAAAGAATAGAACCTCGAAGCATCAAACTCAAATCAGATTTGGTGTATCGTGAGCAACTAGTCCATGTGTTAACATGCTACTTGGAATAGTGTGGTGAAAACATACAAGATACAGTGGAATCATCATGATGAGGGAGATGCAACTTGGGAAACGGGAGAATATCTACAAAAAGCTTATGAAGATTTTTATAACAAATGGTTCGTAACCCAAATCTCGGGACGAGATTTTTATAAGGGGAGAGGGCTGTAACACCTTGGTGTTAAGCGTGCATTACCATTTCATCCCATGAGCATAATCATCATCACCTCATGCATAAGCATCATTCATGCATTTCATTTCGAAAGAAATGAAGTATCATTTCATGTGATGCTTAAGTGATTGAAATTCATTTATGCTTCAAACAATGTGAAATGTCATGCTCATGCTTGGATGCCATGATTCTTGTTTTAATCACTAAGATAGCTTAAAAATATTTAGGATACAATACGGAGCAAAGTTCATATTTAAATTTTTACCAAATTTTGCCTTTAAAAATAATTCTCCAAAATTAGGGTTTTGAGTTAATATTTATTTTATTTTGTAATTCAAAATCTATTTGGAATTTGGACTTTGGTCATAAAAGCAAAGTTGTAGATCTTGAAAAATGGAACAACTTTCATTTTTACACCAACTTTTGAAAATGCTTTGAAATAGTTCAAAATTTCATTTTGAATGAAAAAGGATTTGAAAAGAATTTGAAAAAAAGAACATTTTTCAGTAAATGGGCCGCGCGCCTCGCCTTCGGCCCAGCTGCGCAAGCCGGCCCGGCCTGCTCCGCGCCGCGCCCGTCGCCGCGCACTCACCCGGCCGCGACAGAGCGCGCACGCCGCGTGGCCGCCATGCGCCGGCAGCAGCCGCAGCACTCGCCTCCGCCGCGCGCCATCGCCGGAGTTGGCCGTTTCGGCCACTCCAGTGCGCCGGAGCCATCTCCATCTCACCAGCAGCATCGCCTCCACCTTTCGCAACCGGTGCTCGAGTCTGTTCACCATGGTAAGTCTTCTCCGACCAGTAATTCCTCGCCGGAGCTTGGCTCTACGCGGACAGCCCCTTTCTGCTACACCTCTCTCCTTCCTTTCGAGCGCATGAGCACCGCCTTGCCGTCGCGAAACTCTTGCGCGCTTCCCCACGCCCTGCCGTGGTCGGAGTCGGCGTACCACCGACGAGCCGCACCTCCACTCCGCCATGCACACCGCCGAGCTCCATTCCGAGCTCCTCCTATGCCTTCTCTTGGTGCACCGCATTCACCTCGTCGCGGGTGAGATGCTGGTGGTGGCCGTGCCACCGGCTAGCTCACCATCGGCGAGAGCTGGCCGGTCAGCTCCGCCCCTGTCTCGGTCTGACCGGCAGGTGGGGGCCATTGACCGTGGGGGCCCACTCGTTAGCGTCCTGACTCGAGTCTGGGTGCACTGCACCGGGTGCACCCAGCGTTTTCATCGGCTGTTTTTTTTAAGGATTTAGGAAATAATTTTTTAGATTTCTGTTAAATGCTTTGAAAATTTATAACTTGCTCAAAATGGCTCCAAATTTGTTGAAACAAATTTTGCTAGGTTCCCTGTTACCAGATCTACATGATAAACATATTGCATGTCATGTTTGAGATACTTTAATGTAGAGCTTTATTTAATTCTTGATATTGCTGATATCTTGTAAAATGTTTAGTAAATCCTATATGTATCACAAAAATATGATTCCAAGTTTGTTACTCTTCTTGTATAATGTACTTCCTAGGAAAAATATATGCCATGCATGTCCTCTAGAAAAATTATGAGGTGTAGTTCAAGTGCCTTTAATGGCTGATTTTTGTTATTTTTGCTAGAAAGCAAAATTTGTATAAAACATGCATGTGATAATTTTTATGCAGTGATTAATTACTGTGTAGAACATAGGAAAAATATTACATCTGTTGTTTGACACTTTTCACAGTGCAAAGTATTTTCATGATCATAATTATGCCATAGCTTGTCATTTTTTGTAGGCTAATCCACTTATCCAAATGCCATAAAAATTTAATGGTAGACTACTTAGGGTAGTACTGTGCTATGGTAATTTTCTAAGATTTTTCTATGCTATAAAAATAGATGTTGCTATTCAAACTTATTATTAATTAGGGTTTAATCAAATGTTGCTTTATGCATGATTTAGAAATTAGTGAAGCTTTGGTGTATCTTTGAAGCATTTAATGAGATGTGTTGACATAGCATATTAGTAGTAGAAGAGAATACAGTAGATAACATGTGCTTGTAGTACATGTTCTTGGATGATGTTGACTACCTTGCATGCAAGCACCTTCATTATGTCCATTTCATCCGATGCACCTTTTGCATAAGCACTTACGCACCTACATCATACAGGATCGCAAACCGAGAGCCCGACCATCATACCTGAGGAGCCCAAGGAGCAGCTCGAGGTGCAGCCGCAAGAAGTGACCGAAGCAGACGAGGAGGACGTTGAGGAACTTTCGGAGTGCCCCGATCACCGCCCGAGCTCCTTCGAGAGAGGCAAGCCCCGGAGCATTTTTCTCCTCGGTTAGCAATTATTAATTAAATGCTTTACTTTAATTGATGCATTATGTTCAGGAGTTGTTTGCAACCGTTGCTGCATTATACCTTGTCTACCTTTGTTATACTATATCCTTGTTACCCTGGTATCCACAGTCGAGTCAATGCTTAGCTGACTTAGATCGGTAGAAGTCGGGTGATTTCCTGTCACCTGCGAGCTATAGGTGGTTACCTGGATCTGCTTGGATAACTATGTAGTCATGGTATACTAAGTGTTAATTGAAGTTGAGACCGGACGGAGACTTATAGAGTTTTGGACTGTAGTGCTTTCTGTCTGTGTCGATTAAGGACCGACCATTGTTGGGCCTCGAGTCATGTTGAACGCATGCCTTATATTTAGCTGGCCGAATAAAGTACCTTTCGACCGCGAAGCTGGGAGATTATTCGGGCCGAGTAGATTGCCCACAGCGCACTGTATCGGAGCAGGTGTGGTAGGACACGGGGGCGCGATGATAAGACCGAAAGGCAGTCGGTCGGCCCCCGGGTACATGTGGTTCCTGGCAAACTCGAGATTTTTCCTGGATAGTTGACTCACTTTAGCGGGTGAGTGAGGTTTGTGTAAGGAATAAATTACCAGCTGGTTAGGAATCGATTCGAATCACCATCGCTCCTGGATAGTGAGCACTTGACTTGAGTGACTTTATCGTAGTAATGTTGATGGAACACTTGGACAGTTATAATGAATATGACATTATAGAAGTTGTTAATGATCATTGGTTATCATTATTTACTTAATCACATGCTTGCTCTAGTATAGGTGCAAATATAGTCGACAGGTTAATAATAAGTAACTTGACAATAATGCTTTCAGAAATGTTCTTGAAATTCTAAAAATGCCTCTTTTTGCAAATGAGTCAGCTACCCTACTATAAAGCTCTTCATAATCCTTGGTGTCACTTTATTTTCGGTTATGTCGGGTAAGTCTAGCTGAGTACCTTCTCGTACTCAGGGTTTTATTCCCACTTGTTGCAGATGGGCAGATGTATTACGGCTACTGTATCAACTGCCTTTATCCTGCGATGGGTGATGCTTAGGACCATGGGCATGGTCATTCCTTACGTCTCGTCTAATGCTTTTGTTGGAGATTATCATCAGCTGGCACTGTATTTGAACTCTGTGTGAGTGTGTGTGGTTTTGAACAAATGGCTTCCGCTACTTCTATTTGAACTCGTTTTGTAATAACTATGTTTAAACTCTGATGTACCGGTGATGCAAACTTTTATGTAATATGTGATGGTGACCGCTAAACTTATTACGATCTTGGCTGGTATGTGAGTTGGTTTGAAATCCTTCGTGATTTCACGGACTACCGGGTTATATGGGCTTAAGTTTGCTAAATCGTATGCTCTAGCGGATGATTTTTTTACTTAATTTCGTATAATTGGTCGGTTCTGTTACAGGTTGCGTTGTCAGCGTCACATGAGAGAGAGAGGGGGAGCGGGGTGTGGGCGTGGTGCTGGAGCGAGCCGACTGGGCCTTGGCTGGGTTGGCCTGCTCGCTCGCGCGAACATGGGCGTAGGGCTGGGCCGCGAGTGAGGGCGCGGGTGGCTTGGGCCGGCCTGGTTGGTTGGGCTCCTTTGCCTTTTCCTTTTGTATTTCTATTTCCTTTGCTTTTTCTATTTCTTATTCCTATTTCTCCAACTCTAACATGTATACATGTATACATCACTAGTGGGGTCCACCTAGGTTAACCTTGGGGTTCTTGGGTCAAGCCAGGGCATGGGCCCACACATACAAGCAAAACATCCTAGGGTTAATTTAGGAGTTTGTTAATCAATACAAGAAATTCAATAAGAAGCAACTCAAGGTCATACACTGATCTATCTGAGATAAAAAAATGTTAGTCCAGATGCTTTTATCTTGCATTGTTAATGAACTATTTTCCAGGATGTTATTTGTGTTGGAACTCTTACATCTGATATCTGTGGACAAAAAAATTAGGAAGGAGTTAACGTAGCTACATTTTTGGGCTCCACGGGACCACAACAACAAATAAACATCACATAAATAGGAAGGTCATGGCTAGCTTGATGTCTTACGAGCTTTTCAACAAACATGCACAATATCCCATTTCAAACCTCAGACATTGGCATTCAGTTAACAAATTTGAGTTCTGAATCATATCCGTTAAAATTATCATATCATAAATGGATGCACAAGCTGTTCCATATCTGATTCGATGATTTAGTCCAAGTGAATAAAAGGGGTCTTTCTTCTTTGGAACACTAATAGATATGCCATGTCACAAAATAATAGGCCTATGCTATATGGTAAAACTATGTGTTCTCATTTTTTTGCAAGAAATTGGGTATACAAACACCTTACTTGAATATGTGAAAGAAGCCAAGAATTAAAACCGATGGTACAAGAGATGCCTATTGTGAGAAATTGCTATCCTATCCTTGTGTTGTGGGGGATCTGGAATTACATTGTCTACTCAGTGTAACAGCATCATTACTAACCAAATTTGCTAGCAGACATGTAGGTTAACTTCAGTATTGAAGTAGCTGGAGTATATACTAAAAAAAGTTAGAAAATGTTCTAAAAATCACTCAAAAGTCTTGTCTGACCGTGATGAAATGTATCAGAATGGCCAATGATCTTCAGCCTGTTCGCTTGCTCGTAAACGATCGTAAATTTCCAGCCGGGAACAGTGTTTTTCTCTCACACCAAACCAGCCAGCAGTAAATAATCCACGATACGATACGGCCTCCCGAACAGGCTGCTTAGGGGCATGGCACAGCATACCTGTTACTGTTGTGAGATACTGGTGATATCTGGTGATGACCTTGTTGCCGGATGACTTCGTAGATTCTGCTCGCCACCAGTTGCAGCGAGGCTTTGCCTCGGCAGTCCCTGCCGCCCTGACACCATGTTTCGTCACAGCAGGGAGTAGTGAGCAGCGACCTCCATGTGCAGCGTGGTTGCGGCGAGGTGAGGTCGTTGGCCCTTTCGTTGTGGCAGTGAGCGAGCGATGGCCTCGTGTACGGGGCATGACTGCGGTGAGTTGGTCAGGCGGTGGCTTTGACTTAGATCGCATGATCCGTTTTGTTGCTTCACGTTCGTCAGGAAAGCGGGGGCAGGATGAGTGTCGCGAGGGAGCGGCGGTGGCAGCCGAATTGCGCGGCCGCGGAAGGCGGAGTGGGCGGTGCGTCGCTATGCTGTGGCGTCGAGACGGTTTCTCGTGTGGCAATGACGGTGATATTTTTTTCTTTTGCGGTGAGGAGTTACGACGGAGGGGGAGACCGGACGGACGTGATTGAGGGAAATTTCTTTTTTTGTGCTGGGCAGTCATGGATCACAGGGTGGTTTTGCTGTTGTTGAATAGACGTAGACAATTCGTATGTTTTATAGCTGCGGATTGTAGATAGAAGAGACAGAGACAGTGATATAGAAAAGATAGAGACGAGATAGATTTATAGAAAAAAAGACAGAGATATATAAATAAATAAACAAATAAAATATAGAGTAGCACCTTCGTAGCAAGCACGTGGAGCCCCCCCGTTCAGCTCGGACACGTAGGCTTTCCCACGCGTCCCGATCGCCTCCGTCCACTAGCGTCCGTATCCGATCCGATGGCCTCAGACGATGAGGGTTTTGCCCCAGGCGGTACAAATAGCGCGCCTCCCCCTCCGCGCCGCCAACCGCGCTCTCTCTCTCCTCACGACGCCGCCGTTGGGAGCCCTGCCCCGGGAGAGCCCCCAACCCTTATCAAACCCTAAATAAAAAACTACCCCAAAAAAATCCGCAAAAATCCAGAAAAATCCCAAAAATCACCGCTTGATCGGAGATGTCGGCGCAAGGGCAGGCGGTGGCTGGATCCGCGTCCGAGTCCGGCGGCTCACCGGCTGCCTCAGCTGCGGCGGCCGCGGCGGCGGCCGCGTTCCCGGCGACTTCGCTCTACGTGGGTGACCTGCACGAGAGCGTGCAGGACGCGCAGCTCTTCGACGTCTTCAGCCAGGTCGGCGGCGTCGTCTCCGTGCGCGTCTGCAGAGACATCAACTCCCGCAAGTCGCTCGGGTACGCCTACGTCAACTACAACAATCCCGGCGACGGTGAGAACTCCTCTGCAGTATTCTCGATCTATGGTCAGGGTTTTGGTGCTGCGGATGCTGTCGATCCCTTGCGAGAAGCCGTCGGATTTGGGGCCGCTTAGGGTTTAGACGCTGAATCCTCGATCGGTTGTCTCGATAATGTTGTCATGCAATTAGGGTTCGATGGCGTTTTGATGCGATTAGGATTGTAGCTTCTTTTAGTGTCTTGGTTGTGATTGCAAAATGTTTTGTCTGGTACGTGCTGTTTGGTTCCTAGAATTGTAACGCAAATGGAAATAAAAACAGATATGTTGCCATAACATCGAAAGCTGTTATTCCTTTGGGTTTGCGTTACAAAACCTACTACCAAACAGCGCCTTAGTGGCTTCATACGGTTAATATTAAACTTATCTCAAAATAAGGAGGTTGGCCTGCTTCGGTGCCTCCAAAAATTAATGAGGTTGGCCTGCTGGGTGCCCCCAAAAATTGAGAATTACCTTGCTGGATAGATCCTGTGGGATAACTTGAATAGGTGCCAATACTTTAGAGGAGTTGTGTTTTTGTCCTGTGCAAGTGTTTCCTGTGCTGTTCATGTGAAGTTAGTGGGATTTGTTTCATTCTATTGAATTCATGTGGCTTAATGTGCTGTTCGATCAGGGGAGATGTTGTCTTGTGATATTCGATATATGTGTATATTTAATGGTGGTTGATTTGTTGCAATCTCAGTTTACGTTGACGCCAAAGAACATCTGTTTAGTTACCAGAAGATATATTTTTAAAATCTTATTATTGTGCTCAGTGTTATGCTGAAGAGGTCTGTAAAAACTGTACGGGAAATATTATAGTTGCCCTTTGGTCCTCAATTGTGGCCACTTGCTTTCTGACCAACTCTTCTGCATACTACATTTCACTTCACTTTGGAGCCCCTCCCTCTCTTTATTCTTTATGGCCTTGTATTGATCAGAGATTTATTGCAGCTGCACGGGCACTTGAACTGCTTAACTTCACTCCTATCAATGGAAAGCCTATCAGGATCATGTATTCTAACCGTGACCCCAGTTCGCGCAAAAGTGGTGCAGGAAATATATTTATTAAGGTGTGTTCCTTGTTTTTATCCTGTTTGCTCAACTCCTTGCTAGGTCATCTGTAGACTACGCCAACTTGGGACTAGAAGGTTCCATTAGTGGTGTTCTAAATCTTTATACGCCACATTGACTTTTCCAGTTGTGATACCTGACCCCCTCTATTCTAATTTGGCAGAATCTTGATAAGTCAATAGACAACAAAGCTTTATATGACACGTTCTGTGCATTTGGGAATATCCTTTCATGTAAAATTGCAACAGACCCTTCAGGAGAATCAAGGGGCTATGGTTTCGTTCAGTTTGAGAGGGATGAATCTGCTCAGTCTGCTATTGATAAACTCAATGGGATGCTTATCAATGACAAGAAAGTGTATGTTGGACCTTTTGTTCGCAAGCAGGACAGGGAAAATGTTTCGAGCAATTTCAAATTCAGTAATGTATATGTGAAGAATCTGTCAGATACTGTTACTGATGATGAGTTGAAGGAGATGTTTGGAAAATATGGGACCATCACTAGTGCTGTTGTTATGCAGGATAGTGATGGGAAATCCAGGTGTTTTGGATTTGTCAATTTTGAAAATGCAGATGATGCTGCTCAGGCTGTTCAAGAGTTGAATGGCAAGATATTCAATGATAAGGAACTGTATGTTGGAAGAGCACAGAAGAAGTCTGAAAGAGAGATGGAGTTGAAGGAGAAATTCGAAAAGAATATTCAAGAGGTAGCTGAGAAGTTCCAAAACACTAACTTGTATCTGAAGAACTTAGAAGATAACATTGATGATGAGAAGTTGCGTGAACTCTTTGCTGAGTATGGCAATATTACTTCTTGCAAGGTCTGTTTATTTTATTAACTTACTCATAAGATGTTTCCTAGTTGTGGACTTTGACAGGAATTGTTTTGTAGGTTATGCGGGATTCGAATGGTGTCAGCAGAGGATCTGGATTTGTTGGTTTCAAATCCGCTGAAGATGCTAACCGAGCTGTATGTTTTTTTAATGTGTTTAGTAATGCTGTTTTGATTTGGCAAACACATAAAATAAGTTTCTTATCTTGATTTCTCCCAAGTAGCTTACGGAGATGAATGGCAAAATGGTTGGAAGCAAGCCCCTTTATGTAGCTCTTGCGCAGCGTAAAGAAGACAGAAAGGCAAAGCTACAGGTAAATATATTCCTGCATGGTACTTGGATGTATACAGGTTGTGCTTTTGTATGCTCTTTCACAATGCAGAATGTCTTGTTTTCGCTTGCGTGGATGGTGAAAAGTCTGGTGAATCTATTATTACTAAGCTACACATAGCCGCATATATTGCATCTTATTTCACGTGTCAATATATAGTATTTTTTAGTGATTAGAACGTGCATTTCAGTAGTAGCTTAATTCCTATTAGATCGTAGCCTCAAAATTTTACAATGTACTTCATCCAATCCAAATTGTAAGTCATTCCAATTTTCTTGGGAGAGTCAAAGCATCTCAAGTTTGACCAAAGTTACACCAGCGGTCCCCAAACTTGTTTGGGAGTGTTATCTTGGTCCCTGAAGTATTGTTTTGGTCCTATTTGGATCCACCCAACTAATCAGCTATATTCATATTTCATATATCAAATTGCTATCACACTATATTATTATTGTTGCTAAACTTATATATTGTGTGATAAATCACTGGTCAAATAGTAGCTTTGAGACCAAGACAATAAAATATACCTTACATTGGTGAAGGAAGAACACTTTAGTTTGGACTACAAATTTTTGAAAATAGGTACCCTGTGTAATGGCCACTGCAGAGATGATTTTTTGTTTCCTGTCATATTTTGCTTTTCATTCTAGTTCATGGTTCAGAACTGTAAATTGTATTTTGGGGCCTAGTTAACTAGTTTTAAGTGACCTGGGGTATTTGCTGCATTTGTTGGCATGACACAATATTCTCGTTTCAATTTTGTACTTTTCTAAAGTGTTAATTAGTAAAATTTCTGTAACCCTCATGATCTTTTGTGCTGTTTATTTAATTCGTTTCTTTTCTCTGGCACTAATGTAATGTAATTTTGATCCTTGCAAAATTCGTTATGCTTATAGATTTATTTTAATTTTACTGCTGCTTTGCAGGCACAGTTTTCTCAAATGCGTCCTGTTGCGATGGCGCCTTCAGTTGGTCCTCGCATGCCCATGTTTCCACCTGGTGTTCCTGGAGTTGGTCAACAGCTGTTTTATGGTCAGCCACCTCCAGCCTTCATAAACCCTCAGGTACATGCTTATTTTATGATGTATATGTTGCTTGGTGTATTTTTCTTCAGTAACATTGTTATTTTGATGTACTGATATGATCTCTCTTGTCTGTGCATCTGGCCTCCTTGCCATTCTTCTGTAGCTACTAGCTTTTCTGGTTTGCTTGCACCACCGCTGGCCAAATTTAGCCGAAGCTGTGTTATTTTATTTTTCATATCCATAACGATAAACCTAATGTTAACCTGCAATCTTTACAATCATGCATCTGCTATTGCTCTCTAGTTTTATTGTTGACCCCTTTGCCTTGAAAGTTGATGGATACTATGAAATTATGTTTTGTATAAGATGCTTGAATAATTTTTCCGTTAGTCTGTACTACTCGAGTGCCTGAACCGTGACTAGGGGCTCATGTTGGGTTTCAACTCTAGCCTACCCCAACTTGCTTGGGATTAAAAGGCTTTGTTGTTGTTGTAGTAGTAGTCTGTACTACTCGACTAGATTCCATGGTTTATGTTATGTCATTCTCTTAATATCTGTTGAGCTGATGAATCCTGTGTTGTTTGTTAGGCTGGATTTGCCTTCCAGCAACCTCTGATGCCTGGTATGAGGCCTGGTGGTCCAATGCCGAACTTTATGATGCCTATGGTTCAGCAGGGACAGCAACCACAGCGTCCTGCTGGTAGGCGTGCTGGTGCTGGTGGAATGCAGCAGCCCATGCCAATGGGTGGTCAGCAACAGGTATGCTGTATCGTTCTTGGCATTTTTCAATTTCGTTTGTTGAACTGTGCCTGAAATATCTGTATGGCTGTAGATGTTCCCTAGAGGTGGACGTGGGTACCGCTATCCTACTGGCCGCGGAATGCCTGATCCTGGCATGCATAGTGTTGGTGCTGTGATGCCATCTCCATATGAGATGGGAGGAGTGCCAATGAGAGATGCTGGTCTCTCACACCCTGTTCCAGTCGGGGCACTAGCCACTGCACTTGCTAACGCCCCACCAGATCAGCAGAGACTGGTATGAGAATGGACAAGCTATTTATTGGTTGCTCCTTTTTTTAAATCAAGGGTGCTCATTACTGTTCTGTGCTGCAGATGCTTGGTGAGAACCTGTATCCTCTTGTAGAACAGCTGGAGCGTGAGCAGGCTGCTAAGGTCACCGGCATGCTTTTGGAGATGGACCAGACGGAGGTTCTTCACCTGCTGGAGTCGCCAGATGCTCTCAAGGCCAAGGTTGCTGAAGCTATGGAGGTCCTCCGCTCTGCCCAGCATCTCCAGCAGAGCAATGCCTCCCCCGAGCAGCAGCTGGCTAATCTATCACTGAATGATGGCGTTGTCTCCAGCTGAATGTTTCTGATGATTAGGAAACTGCTCGCAATTTTTGCTTGATACCTATCCTATCTAGAGTGCAATGACTTTGTTTATTTGGCTTATTGGAGTTTTAGCTGATTAGCTGAACCAGAGGTGAGTTTAGTTTTTGTCGTGGATTAGTTATTTTGGTTATATATGGATACGTTGTTTTGTTGGAGCTGTTGTGCGACTGTTGCTCGATTTATCACAGTTGAGTTTTAGAGCGTCATCGTCATCGTTTTTCTAGCTGATTCTAGCTGATACTCCCTCCGATCAAAAGTGGTAATCGTATTAGCTTAGACAAAATAGACTTGACCATTAATTTTGCTTATACAATATAAAATTAGCAACTTAAAACTCAATATCATCTTATAGGCACTTTTAACACAAATATATTGGTGCAAGTTTTATACTAAGCCTTCATACAATTTAACTAATTGTTGGTCAAAATTTATAGAGTTTGACTTTTTTCTCTAGTCAAATACGATTACCATTTTGGAGGGTGTATTTTGTTAATGTAGTTCTTCGGTAACTATGCTCCTAGCTATGGATGAAAACGGTATGGATATTTATTCGACCGTTTATTCGATCGAACAAATATAAACACTTATCTGGATAGTTACTCGGATATCCGTAATTTTTTTTTGGATACGGATAATAAAACGGATATCTTAGGCGGATATCAAATACGGATGTAATATCATCGATATCCGGCGGATATCGGATAATCCGGTTAAGTATCGGATATATCCGAATATTTTCAAACGGATATTATCCGGATATTATTCAAACGATCTTGGATGGAGAAATGATCAAAATAAAAATTGTAGATCTCAAAAAGTTATGAAACTTTGTTGTTTACAACTTTTTCGTTTGAAATCATTTAGTGCTTCAAAATTTAAACCGTCCAAACTTTCTCAAATGGAAAACTAGTTTATAGGCGTCAAAATTTAAAAATCACAAATTTGAATCATCCAAACTATCTCAAATGAAAAGTTGACCAAAACAACAATTGTAGATCTTATGAGTTGAACAAACTTGGTATTCAAAACTTTTCAATTTGAAGTCATTTAGAGTTTATAATACTAGAGTCAAAGTGTTGTTTTTTCATTTGACAAAATTTGATTTGGTCAAACTTGCTCAAATGAGACACTAAATGACCTCAGATGAAAAAACTCTGAATACCAAGTTTGATCATCTCAGCAAGATCTACAATTGTTACATAGCTCATTTTCCCATTTGAGAAAGTTTTATCAAACACTAGTCACAAATTCTTGAATCTCATATAGACTTTCTGAAACTATGTCACACACTTGTGAAATTTGAACTATATTTTGTTCAAACTTTCTCAAATGAAAAAAGGACCTATATAAGGATTGTAGATCTTGATGAGATGAACAAATTTGGTATTCAAAACTTTTCAATTTGAGACAATCTAGGGTTCCGAAAACTAGTTTGTAAACGTCGAAATTTAAAAATCACAAATTTGAACCGTCCAAACTATCTCAAATGGAAAGTTGACCAAAACAACAATTGTAGATCTTGATGAGTTGAACAAACTTGGTATTCAAAACTTTTCAATTTGAAGTCATTTAGAGTTCATAATACTAGAGTCAAAGTGTTATTTTTTCATTTGACCAAATTTGACTTGGTCAAATTTGCTCAAATGAGACACTAAATGACCTCAGATGAAAAAACTATGAATACCAAGTTTGATCATCTCAGCAAGATATACAATTGTTACATAGCTCATTTTCCCATTTGAGAAAGTTTTATCAAACACTAGTCATAAATTCTTGAATCTCATATAAACTTTCTGAAACTATGTCACACACTTGTGAAATTTGAACTACATTTTGTTCAAACTTTCTTAAATGAAAAAATAGCCTATATAAGTATTGTATATCTTGATGAGATGAACAAACTTGGTATTCAAAACTTTTCAATTTGAGACAATTTAGGGTTCCGAAAACTAGTTTGTAAGCATCGAAATTTAAAAATCATAAATTTGAACCGTCCAAACTATCTCAAATGGAAAGTTGACCAAAACAACAATTGTAGATCTTGATGAGTTGAACAAACTTGGTATTCAAAACTTTTCAATTTGAAGTCATTTAGAGGTCATAATACTAGAGTCAAAGTGTTGTTTTTTCATTTCACCAAATTTGACTTGGTCAAACTTGCTCAAATGAGACACTAAATGAACTCAGATAAAAAAACTCTAAATACCAAGTTTGATCGTCTCAGCAAGATCTACAATTGTTACATAGCTCATTTTCCCATTTGAGAAAGTTTTATCAAACACTAGTCACAAATTCTTGAATCTCATATAGACTTTCTGAAACTATGTCACACACTTGTGAAATTTGAACTATATTTTGTTCAAACTTTTTCAAATGAAAAAAGGGCCTATATAAGGATTGTAGATCTTGATGAGCTGAACAAACTTGGTATTCAAAACGTTTCAATTTGAGACAATCTAGGGTTCTGAAAACTAGTTTGTAAACATCGAAATTTAAAAATCACAAATTTGAACCGTCCAAACTATCTCAAATGGAAAGTTGACCAAAACAACAACTGTAGATCTTGATGAGTTGAACAAACTTGGTATTCAAAACTTTTCAATTTTAAGTCATTTAGAGTTCATAATACTAGAGTCAAAGTGTTGTTTTTTCATTTGACCAAATTTGACTTGGTCAAATTTGCTCAAATGAGACACTAAATGACCTCAGATGAAAAAACTCTGAATACCAAGTTTGATCATCTCAGCAATATCTACAATTGTTACATAGCTCATTTTCCCATTTGAGAAAGTTTTATCAAACACTAGTCACAAATTCTTGAATCTCATATAGACTTTTTAAAACTATGTCACACACTTGTAAAATTTGAACTACATTTTGTTCAAACTTTCTCAAATGAAAAAATGACCTATATAAGGATTGTAGATCTTGAATCCATGACCATGACTCCATGAGACCCATGAAGCCATGAGCTTGCCTATTTCTACTCATGCCGCGAAGATTGGTGCTTGTATGATGTTTGATGTATGATGTATATGTATCTTTATCTTATTTGTTGCTTTATTCTTTAGTCTTTCTGCTTAATCTAGATGGATTATGGACTCATAGAGTGGTGTAATGGTTTGCGCTCGTATGATATATATATATATGCTGCTTTTACTCAATATCCGAATAGATATTTGTATCCGACCTTCTCCGAATCCGATTCATATCGTATTCGATACTCATTATTCGTATCCGTAACCGAGTCAATTCGTATTCGTATATGTATCCGAACGCTATCCGTGTCCGAATCCGAATCCGAACAGAAATATAAAACAAATATAATATGAGTGATATCCGTTCGTATTCGATCCGTTTTCATCCCTACTCATAGCCTATATGCAATTGAGAAGGCCCATACAAGTGTATAAGGCTACAAGCACAGCCTATTGAAGACTGAAATTGTACCTATTATTGAAGACCGAAATTGTACTAGGCTTCTCAGGAACTCACGGGTTGACATTTTTAATCCTATAAATTAAAAGCATACCTCACGCGTTGCCGCGGGATTTTCTTAGTAGGGAATGATGTGAACATTGAAGAGATAAATCATCTAGTGATGGTTTAGCTTTATAAGAGTAGAAACTATAAGTATACCCCACAAGTTCCGTGGGATTTTTTTAAGTAAATCTGTTATATATATAGCATTACTTCAATATACTATGTATATATATATATATATATAAATTGACTTGTATATTGGCCTCGTTCGCTTGGAGGAATTTGGAGAAATCTGGATGAATTTGTGAGATGAAATCAGCCATGAACAGTGAAATTCAGCCGTGAACCGTACTTCCTCCATACCAGCCAAACGAGGCCATTGTTTTATTATATCAGATCGGGTAAAAATGGTAACCTAATACAAGAAAAACCAATATAATATTTGATTACATTATAGAAGAACAGGTGATGAAATAAATAGTATATGTAGATGACTTGTACCTTAGTAGATTGAAGATTAAAAGTATTACACATAATAGAGATGATGTGGACATTTTTGTAATTGATAAGTGATGACTTAGATAGTTTGTATGAAAGGATTGCAAGTTATTGAGACACTTAGTGGGGAATGATGTGTACACCTTGCATAAAGAGATAGAGCATTAGTAGGTCACTTAGTGAGTAATGATGTGGACACCTTGCATGAAGAGATAAATCATCTAGTAGGGTTTAGCTTTATAAGAGTACTAGAAGCATACCCCGCACGTTGTCGCGGGATTTTCTAAGGTGGACCTCAACACCGGCGACAAGAGCAAGACCGCCAAGAGTGGGGCCAACCTTGACCCCAAATAGGAAACTGCGCTCATCA
Source organism: Miscanthus lutarioriparius (assembly GCA_904845875.1). Classification (NCBI taxonomy): domain Eukaryota; kingdom Viridiplantae; phylum Streptophyta; class Magnoliopsida; order Poales; family Poaceae; genus Miscanthus; species Miscanthus lutarioriparius. Next base: position 61,329,762 of record CAJGYO010000004.1, on the reverse strand, counting down.
ACTTCCTACGTGCCAATGTGGATGTGTTTGCATAAAAATCTGTAGATATGCCGGGGATACCACGGGAGTTGACCAAGCACTCCTTGAGTGTCTCACTGACCGCCAAGCCGATCAAGCAAAAGCTCTGACATTTCGCATAGGACAAGGAGGCTATTAGGGTAGAAATAACACGGCTCTTAGCAGCCGGTTTTTATTAAAGAGGTGTATCATCTAGATTGGCTGGCTAATCGAGTCCTTATTCAAAAGAAGAATAAAGAATGGAGAATGTACGTTGATTACACCGATCTCAACAAACATTACCCAAAGGACCCCTTCGGCCTACCTCGTATAGACGAGGTCGTAGATTCTACCGCCGACTGCGAACTCCTCTCTTTCCTTAATTGCTATTCTGGCTATCATCAGATCTCCTTAAAGGAGGATGACCAGATTAAGACTTCTTTCATCACACCGTTCGACGCCTACTACTACACCACGATGTCCTTCGACTTAAAAATACCGGAGCAACCTATCAGAGGGCCATACAGCGTAGCCTTGTTGAGCAGATAGGGCACAACGTTGAGGCCTATATCGACAATGTAGTGGTCAAGTCTAAGACTACCAATGACCTCATCGCCGACCTCGAGGAAACATTCACCAACTTAAAGAAATTCCGATGGAAACTAAATCCCACTAAGTATATATTCGGTGTTCCATCCGGTATCCTTTTGGGGTACATCGTCAGCGCCCGTGGCATTGAGGCAAACCTTGAAAAGGTATCAGCAGTCACCAACATGAAGCATCTGACCTGCATCAAAGACGTCCAGAAGCTAACAGGGTGTATGGCGGCTTTAAGCCGTTTCATATCATGTCTAGGCGAAAAAGGTCTCCCCTTCTTCAAGCTGCTCAAAACTAATGAACGTCACCTGGGCGGTTGAGGCCGACTAGGATTTCACTGAGCTCAAGCTCTTCCTCACATCGCCTCCGATTATGACAGCGCCACAACCCGATGAAACCCTATTGATCTACATTGCGGCAACTTCTTGGGTTGTCAGCACGGCTATTGTCATCGAGCGTGAGGAGGCTGGACGTGCGTACAAGGTTCAATGCCTAATTTATTTAATTAGTGATGTCTTGAACAAGTCTAAGACTCGGTATCCACAAGTCTAGAAGCTATTGTACACAGTCCTGATTACATCCCAAAAGCTCCGCTGTTATTTCGAGACATACATGATAGCTGTTGTTACCGAGTTGTCGCTTGGCGATATTCTTCGTAACAAGGAAGCTAATGGCCACATCATCAAGTGGGCGGTAGAGCTCGGCACGTACTCCATCGATTTCAGGAGCTGACAAACTATAAAGTCACAAGTGCTCGCACATTTCATCGTCGAGTGGACCGAGATGCAAGAGCCTATCTTGGCTGGTCATCCCGAGCATTAGACGATGTACTTCGATGGAGCACTCAACATCGACGGTCCTGGGGCAAGCATATTATTTGTTACTCCATCTGGGGATGAGCTCCGCTACGTCCTCCGGATCCACTTCCCGGCCTCCAACAACGCCGCTGAGTATGAGGCGACACTTCACGGTCTTTGCATTACTGTCGAGCTTGGTGTTAAACGCCTAATGGTTTACGGCGACTCCGCATTGGTCATCAACTAGGTCAACAAGGATGTCCTTCAGACTTTAAAATACTAGAGCAACCTATCAGAGGGCCATACAGCGTAGCTTTCCTGAGCAGATAGGGCACAACGTTGAGGCCTATATCGACGATGTAGTGGTCAAGTCTAAGACTACCGATGACCTCATCACCGACCTCGAGGAAACATTCACCAACTTAAAGAAATTCCAATGAAAACTAAATCCCACTAAGTAAATATTGTTGACACCGAAATTTGGTTTAGGATAACACAACCCTGAAGTCAGCTGAAATATTCAACCAAATCGGCTAACCGGATTACCCATGAGATGGCGTCATCACCTCAAGAGGATGGGCCCAATCGACAGAGATTGGAGAAAGAAAACACGTCAGACTTCACGGAAGGGAAAGGTTGAGGTCCAAGTTATCTTAAAATTAGGATTGTTTTGTTTTCTTTTCCAAGTTTTGTAATCGGTCTTGTTCGACCAGGACTCGTAGTCAAGCCTCGGGTATAAATTTTGAACCCCGGCTATTATAATAGACATCTCTCATCGATCAACCAAAATAAGTACCTGTCGGTGCAGAAAGTGACCAACACGTAAATATTTGTAGTTTTACTGTACGTTGTGATCGGAGGTGGCCTAGCACTCAATGACACAGGGTTTATAGTGGTTTAGGCAATGTGCCCTACGTCCAGTTTGAGTTGGTCGGTGACTTTATTCCTGAGCCTAGGTGCTCGAAGTTTGTAGTGGGGTTACAAACGAGAAGGAGAAAGATGGCAGGTATAAGAGGTACGGTCGGACTCTGGTTTGAAGGGCCGAGAGTGAGGGGAGCCCCGCTATGTGCTAAGTGTTCGAGCGTGTGTTCGGTATAACTTTAGAGTGTCTAAAGTTATAGAGGGTGAATCAACGTAGGTGAACTGATCGATCCCTTGTTGGGAGAGAGCTCATCCCCTTTTATAGATGAAGGGGATGGCCTTACAAGTGAGAGGGAGAGAGGACGTATGCTACTAAGTCTCGCTGCCCATGTTGGCAGGTACAAGATGATGGTAGGCGCCCACAATACTGTTTAATGTCAGATGCATGTGGGTGGTTGCGTCGTCTTCTTTAGGTATGGCAGACATCGGTGCCTGCCACATTGTTGGTACCCGGAGGCATGTAAGGGGGTTTTACCATGTTTGCCTGGTACGGTAAATGCCGGCGCCCACAACACTGTTGATGCCTCAGAGGCATGTGGGGGGAGCCTTACCGTATTTGTCTAGTATGGGAGTTGATGGCGCCCACAACACTGCAGGGGAAATGTCAGCGCCTACAACACTGCTTGGGTTCTGTCATGCCAGGGAGGTCGTAGGGTACTGTCCTGTAGGTGTACAGGGTACGGTCCTCGGTATTACGGTTGACTTGAGTGCTCTACCTTGCTTTCTCGATCCATTTTCTGGTGCTTACCAAGCGGGCGTCCTCGTTCGGTTGGTCCCAGTTGGCCCTGATTGCGCCAGTTGGAGAACAGCTGTGAGCAGGGGTTCGGTGCATCCTGGTCGGAGACGCGAGTCGGAGTCAGAAGTAGTGTTTTGGCCAGGCCTTCTGGTCGGAGAGGCTGTCTGGAGGTGGGCCGGACTTGGAAGTGAGGCCTTCCGGTCGGAGAGGCGGGCCAGAGTTGGAAGCGGGTGCCATTCCTTCTCGGCCAGGCCTTCCGGCCGGAGAGTGGATTGTCCTTCTGGCCTTTTGTTTAGGCTTTTGGGCCGGCCTAAGTGTTGCGCGTCATTCGCCACATTGTCTGCTGGGCCGAGCCTTTGCTGGGAAGCTAGTCCATGAGGGACCCCAGGTTTATGAACACGACAGGAGCCCCCGTGCCCCTCGGGTGATTCGGGTAGAATCGTCTGGGGGATTTTTGTTTTGATGGCGGGTGCGCACGAGCGCACCCGCAGGTGTAGCCCCGAGCCCCCGGGCGATTCAGGTGGAATCGTCTTGGGTGGTTTTTTGTGTTGCAAGCGGGGGAAGTTCTATTTTGTCAGCGAGCGCACCCGCGGGTGTAGCCCCCAAGCCCCCGGATGATTCAGGCAGAATCACCTGGGGTTTTTTTTGTCAGTGGGCGTGTGTGCGTGCATTTTAGTCGACACAGAGTCGTCAACCAAGGTGTCGTGCGTAGCCGAGGCGGTTAGTTTAGGGATCGGGCGAGATGGAGCTCGTGGATCTTGGCGTCGGTGCAGCCCGTGCAGCTGAGGCAGTTAGTTTAGGGATTGGGTGAGATGGAGCTCGTGGATCCTAGCATCGGTGCAGCCTGCGTAGCCGAGGTAGTTAGTTTAGGGATCGAGCGAGACGGAGCTCGCGGATCCTGGCATTAGTGTAGCCCACAGCCGAGGTAGTTAGTTTAGGGATTGGGTGAGACTGATCTCGTGGATCCTGGCGTCGGTGTAGCCTGCGCAGTCGAGGCAGTTAGTTTTTGGGATCGGGCAAGACGGAGCTCGAGGATCCTGGTGTTGGTGCAGCCCGCACAGCCGAGGCAGTTAGTTTAGGGATCCGGTGAGATGGAGCTTGCGGATCCTAGTGTCGGTGCAGCCTGCGCAACCGAGGCAGTTAGTTTAGGGATCTGGCGAGACAGAGCTCGCAGATCCTGGCGTCGATGCAGCCCGTGCAGCCAAGGTAGTTAGTTTAGGGATTGGGCGAGACGGAGCTCATGGATCCTGGCGTCGGTGCAGCCCACGCAGCCGAGGCAGTTAGTTTAGGGATCGGATGAGACGAAGCTTATAGATCCTAGGGTCGGTGCAGCCCGCGTAGCCGAGGTAGTTAGTTTAGGGATCGAGCAAGACGGAGCTCACGGATCCTGGCGTCGGGCGCGCCGAGACGGACTTGCGGATCTAGGTGTCGGGCGCGCCAAGGGATTTGGGCGAGTTGGAGTCATGGACCCAGGCGCAGCAGAGGCATTTTTTGGGTGTCTTGAGCCCCTGAGCCCCGTTGGGCTTGGTAGGGGTTAGTTTGAGTTTTGTGCGTTACCCCGTCCTCGGTTTCTCACAACCGAAGGGGCTGAGCTAACGTCGCTTGCCTCGATCGCTCGGGCTCGAGTGACGCGCTCGGTGAGCTCGCTAACGGGTATGATTGAGTGGAATCCGGGTCTGTCGTTCATGACGGGGTGGGCATAGCCCTCTTGTGACATTCCACTGCTCCTTTACCTGCAACCCAGTAGATGCCTGGGTCGTTCCGGAGACCGACCCGGGTGGTCCACTGGCCTCCTCTCGATGGAGATTCTATGGGTTTGGCAGAGGTTTAGGATCAAATGAGAAGGTTGAGATGACCCTGTCCGCTTTGGGGCAGACTGGACGAGGGCTGCTCAGGGCTCATCTGTGTTTTCTCCCTTGGCTCTGTTTGACATGAGGCGGCCTTGAGCCGTTCGTGGGCCAGCCTTTGAACCCCGATCAGTCGTTGCTCATGTTGAATGAGGCAACTGCCACTTCGTGACGCAACACGGAGCGTTGTGATGCATTTAACCGCATATGCGATGCCTTAGTTCTCGAGCCCCTGGGCGATTCGAGTAGAATCGTTCGGGGGCATGGGCGTATGGAATGAATGCATGTAAGGATGTATGAATGATTATATAAAGAAATAGTGGGGGTTGGTAATATTACCTTGAAGACTCGAGTGACAGGGTTTGAAGAGCTCCAATCGAAAATGTTTGACCGGGATCCATGCTCATCGTCCGTGATGGAGTCGGCATGGCCCACATGGGGCGTCCCTTTGATCCTTACCTATCTCTCGACGTTTTCCTGAGCCGTTCGAATCGTCTCGATGACTCGAGTGACGGGGTTTGAAGAGCTTCAATCGGAAATGTCTGACCGGGATCCATGCTCATCGTTCGTGATGGAGTCGGCATGGCCCACATGGGGCGTCCCTTTGATCCTTACCTGTCTCTCGGTGTTTTTCTGAGCCGTTCAATTGACTCAGGAAGCCCGATGGTCTCTCTTGGGCGGAGATCTCGTAGTTTGGGCCTTTCCAAGTCCCGCTTGGGAAGGCAGAGGGTCGCCTGCGTGTGGTGGCGCTTTGGTTCTCACGCCCGGCATGCGGTAGTGGTGGGCCATACCCAGGCCATGTCCTGTCTGACTAGGTGCCGTTCCGTCGGGCAGGGCGTGTCCCATCGGTCAGGGCGCGTCTTGTCGTTTCCCATCCACATTGAATGGGGGAAGGGAGAGGGTTTCTTGCCCCAATCCTTTCGCCTTTCCTCAACTGCTCTACTTTTTCTTTAAATAGGGGAAGGGAAAAGGAAAGGAGAACTCACAGACCCTGTTCATGATTTCAAAGCGTGATGTCGAGTTGGAGGTCCCCCAATGTAGATGAGATGGTGCTGGCCGCCTTCGCCCGGAAGGGGCTGGTTCCGCCGAAGGAGGTGGCATACTGGAGGGTGCCATATATCACTAGCTTCATCACCGTCTGCGAGGCTTTCATCGGGATGGAGCCGTACGTGGACTCCTTTTGGTGAGTCTTCTTCGGGCGAGCCTTATCAGAGAGGAAAACGCTTGGGACTGCGCCGGTGGGAGGTTTTGCCCTTGCAGCTGCTCAGGTTGGCCATTTCATAAAGTTTGATGAGATATCTTCTAGCCACGGTGGCCATACCTCGGCGGGAGCATCCCTGCCCAGGAGCTGCCTCGACTGCATGAGAAGGTTAGGAGCTCCATGCTCTTCTACTAAGCATCTATGGGTGCGACGCCCTTGAGGTACCCGTTGCGCTCGCCGAAGTCAAGGGAGCGGAGCCGGGCGGGGTCCTTGAGGTACCCGTTGCACTCACCAAAGTCGAGGGAGCGGAGCCGGGTGGGGCCCTTGTGGCAGTGGTTATGTACGGTGGCATGTGCCGTGGCCTCTCCTTTGGCATCAGCTGATGCCGCCGAGTGGCCATAGTAGTATTTGGAGTAGAAGTAGTCAACAAATGTAATCGTTAAGTTTGCGGGGGAGCCCCCGTGTGAACAGTTTTTGTACCAATGAATACATCAGTTCTATTTTTATGATAGAATAACTATCTGTTCCTTGCTTTTTATCCTAGCATAGCTTTGTTTTTATCCTTTCTTTTTCGCACCTACCCGTTCGTTCCGTAGGCTGCAACTTTTAAGAACCTGGGCATGGCCCGCGGGGCTCGGCTGCTCGTAACCGTAGGTCGTGGCGGGGTGCGTTCGGTTGGGAGTAAGAACAAAGTCACGTAGGGTAATCAAAGGAATGGAATGCACTTTCGTTCAGGGACAAAGTCTTTACCATGTGATAGTAAAAAAGAGAGGTAGTATTTAGTATTGTACCCTCATGGAGCCCCCGGGCGACCTGGGCTGAAAGTGTTCGGGCTAGGGTGCTTTATAGGCGCAAGTGTTGAATAAAAGCGGTAGGACCGAATTTAGGGGAAAAACGACGTAGTTGTTCAATGTTCCAAGTGTTGCTGAGAACATTGCCATTGTCGTCCTTCAGTCGGTAGGCACCTGGTCGGATCACTTCGGTCACCGTATAGGGTCCTTCCCATGGTAGAGAGAGTTTGTGTTTCTCCTTCGTTGATTGGGTCCTCCGGAGTACGAGATCTCCGACTTTGAGGATCCTCCCCCTGATCTTCCTTTCATGGTACCTACGGAGAGGGGGCGGTGCCAGCGTCCTTCGGAGCCCTCAAGCGCACGTGTTTGTGGGGGATGTGAGGCCACAGGGGAACCGGTCATACGGTGTTTGCGGTGCAGACAATACGGTCCCTCCGGATAATTGGTGGTAGATAGTAAATAGAGAGTAAATAACAGTATGTACATTACTCACAACGGAGTTTGAGCAGAGAGTTTGCTCGGAATGAAGCGCAGGCGCCTCGTTGTTGAAGTCATTGGGTGTCCCAGAGCCGATGGGGGGCGCCCCTCTAACGGACACTAGGATGGTTGCCTCCTTGTGGAGGCACAGTATGCCGAGCCGATCGGTGACGAAGTCCAGGCTTTCGAAGAGGAAGGCCTGGGACGGCTCGAAGACGGGTGGAATCCACATCCCAATAGGTGGGAGTGCGGGAAACATCAGTGAACTGAAGCGAGTCATATCGCTTGAGCCCACCATGGCGAAGGTGGCGGAAAAGTGGGCCATCCGATGACCAAAAGTGTTGAACGTACAATGTCTTCCCCACGAACGGTGCCAACTATCGATGCAGAAAGTGACCAACACGTAAATATTTGTAGTTTTGCTGTACATTGTGATTGGAAGGGGCCTAGCACTCAATGACATAGGGTTTATATTGGTTCAGGCAACGTGCCCTATGTCTAGTTTGAGTCGGTCGGTGACTTTATTCCTGAGCCCAGGTGCTCGAAGTTTGCAGTGGGGTTACAAATGAGGAGAAAGATGGGGGGGTACAAGAGGTCCGGTCGGACTCTGGTCTGAAGGGCTATGAGTGATGGGAGCCCCGCTATGTGCTAAGTGTTCGAGCGTGTGCTCGGTATAACTTTAGGGTGTCTAAAGTTACAGAGGGTGAATCAACATAGGTGAACTGATCGATCACTTGTTGGGAGAGAGCTCATCCCCTTTTATAGATGAAGGGGATGGCCTTACAAGTGAGAGGGAGAGAGTATGTATGCTACTAAGTCTTGCTGCCCATGCCGGCGGGTACAAGATGATGGTAGGCGCCCACAATACTGTTTAATGTCAGATGCACATGAGAGGTTGCGTCGTCTTCTTTAGGTATGGCAGACATCGGTGCCTGCCACACTGTTGGTACCCGGAGGCATGCAAGGGGTTTTTACCATGTTTGCCTGGTACGGTAAATGCCAGCGCCCACAACACTGTTGATGCCTTAGAGGCATGTGAGGGGAGCCTTACCGTATTTGTTTGGTATGGGAGTTGATGGCGCCCACAACACTGTAGGGGAAATGTCGGCGCCTACAACACTGCTTGGGTTCTGTCATGCTAGGGAGGTCATAGGGTACTATCCTGCAGGTGTACAGGGTATGGTCCTTGGTATTGCGGTTGACTTGAGTGCCCTGCCTTGCTTTCTCTGTCCATTTCCAGGTCCTTACCGAGCGAGCGTCCCCGGTCGGTTGGTCCCTGTCGGCCCTGATTGCGCTAGTTGGAGAAGAGCTATGAGTAGGGGTTTGGCACATCCCTGGTCGGAGACGCTGGTCAGAGTCAGAAGTAGTGTTTTGGCCTGGCCTTCCGGTTGGAGAGGCCATCCGGAGGTGGGCCGGAGTTGGAAGTGAGGCCTTCCGGTCAGAGAGGTGGGCTAGAGTCTGAAGCGGGCACCGTTCCTTTTTGGCCAGGCCTTCTGGTCGGAGATTGGATTGTCCTTCTGGCCTTTTGTTTAGGCTTTTGGGCTGGCCCAAGAGTTGCGCGTCGTTCGCCACGTTGTCTGCTAGGCCAAGCCTTTGCTAGGAAGTTGGTCCATGAGGGACCCTGGGTTTATGAACCTGACAGTACCTTTACTTTTTGGCTCAGGCCACCCCTTAGGAGTAGGAGTAGACTAGATTTTGATGAGTTCTTTGGGCAAGCAGGGCTGCATTGGATGACCTGTCCTCCGGCTTGTTTGTGATTATCCGTCACGACTTATATTGTTACTTGCAAGGCTGCAACAGATGATTGATCTCTTACGAGTCACGATATAAGTTAGTTATCGATCTATATTGTTATTTGTAAGGCTACAACAACGACTAATCTCTGACAAATCATGGTATAGGTTAGTTATCGATTTATATCAACTTTTACAAGGCTACAACAGACCACTGATCTCTTGTAAACGTTGGTATTAATCAAAGTTATCGATATTGTGTTAAATAATTTACTGTTTAATACAATATCACCAATTGCCCGATCTAGATTGAGATTTGTTGGTCTTATCTATTTTGATCTATCGTCTGCTGATTACTATCATAGTTGAATTTGATTCTTGATGTTAGATCCTGTTTGATGACTAATCTATCTCAATCTTGATCGTACATGGCGGGTGTTTGAAGTCGTGTTCTATTAAGAGATAGACTCATTGACCGCCAGTATCCGGTATGACTCCGCTATCAATGCTGCATCAGCCGACTTGACCTGTTGATAGCGTGTCAGATTGGACATTATCAGTTAATAGATCTATCTATTAAGAAGAGCGTGGTGTCAACCACCCGCTATGTCTCCATTGGCTATTTAGCCGATGGCCTGAGCTTCCACGCACATAACATGCTTTCATGATTCCTTTGCGATATAAGTAGATCTATTGACCACTGGTCTCTGATCTAGGGTCCTACTGTCAATGCTGCATCAGACGACTTGACCTGTTGCTGGTACAATAGATTGAGTCTAGTTGTTTGTAGATTTATTTGCATCCAATGGACGAGTGATCGTATGCCGTACGACACGATCACTGGAATCGGCTATTTTAGCCGATAGCCCGCTTTGTTGAGGATGTACTGGCTACTTATATGCTTTTACTTGTTTTTGTCCTGGTTAAAAGCTAGTATGTCTCTCACATGTATGCTTACACGTCTACCCTTACATCTTTCGCATCTTTTCTTGATCATCGGCTAAGTTAGATTCATGCAACCAAGTGAATCATAATTGCCGATATGCTTGTTTGTTTACATTATATCATGAACATGCTGGATATCGATTCTCTAGTCGATAGTATTATCGTGCTGGCCACTTGGCCATATATTTGGAACTATCTAGACAAACACCGACATGTTCCACCTTAAATTACTGATCAATTTTCCCTCCTTATCATTTGCAGGTCAAATTGACTAGCACACCCTCGGTCACGACGATCTGGTCCAGTGTTCACCTTAAGCCCGGAGAGAGCTCGAGATCTGCACCACACGGTTTCTCTCAGCTTGCTTGTGTCGGCAGCTCCCTACTGCTTTTTGCCGTTGACACAGATTGACATGCCCTATGGGACCACAATCGTTGACATGGATAATCAGACGATCCTCAAGGTCAACCTTGAAGACCTGCCTGATGACCAGAAGGCGCTCATTGAGCAAGTGGTAGAGGAATTCAGAGAAAAATGCCTACTGTCTTATAGTAGGATGCCCGATTCAGTCATTTAGAAGGCTCCCCTGCCAAGCGTCGTCCTCCTACATGGTCAAAGTGAAGATGTTGAAGCAAGGACTACTGCTCATTAGGTCCACAAGACTATTCATGAAGCCTTTACAAACCACAATAAGGTGTTGGCCAACACGATTGGTAATGTTTTGAAAGAAATCTTCTTTGGAGCGCTAGTTGATCAAGTTGGGCTAGCATACTTCAATAACTTTAATCCTTTGGCTGTGGGAAATAACATACCTGGTTCTAGTCATCAGCCGAATGGTGGGCAGTTCCAACAGCCACCAATACAACAACTTCTAGGAGGACAGGGTTAGGATCAAGCCCTACCAACAGCAGGGGCAAGCTCAGATGACAAGGGGCAGCCACCAGCACAACAACCACCAAGTGCCCCTATCACATAGGCGAATCAACAGCCTACTAGACAAAATCAAGTTTATTCAGTCTAGAAGCCAACCTCCCCAGCTACTCAGCAGGTTGTGCAATGTCCAGCTTAGGGAAGATTTAGTACTTCCTATCAAACGCTTCAGTCGGCCCTAAAATTGCTCCATCGGTGTAGAGGATCATCAAGAATGTTGATCTCAACTACTTCAATAGTCGGTTGTAAGGATACGTGACTCATAATGCTCAGATCGACTATCCAGAGGGATACCACCTGGTTTCTGATGGTAGTACATTTGAGCTTATGCCGCATCCCAGGTATCAAAACCCTTACAGTTATAATGCATAGCAACTCTAGCAGTCTTCGGCTCATAATCAACAAGTCCAAGTACAAGGATGTTAAGCTCAGGCTCAAGGGCAGCTGAGACAAGAAGTTGCCGACATGGATGTTGAAGAGTTTGTCAACCGGATATCTGCTATGATGTAGAGCCATTTTTGTCTGGAGCCTAAAGGATAGGTTGGCTCTTACCAGTGCCCATATCTGGCCTGCTATGATATTGTGCAACTCCCACCATGCTATAGAGTCCCAGATTTCTCCAAATTTATCATGGTAGATGAGATGACAACCATGGAGCATATTAGCTGCTATTTCATTCAACTTGGAGAGGCATCTGTTGAGGAGGCAGATAAGGTTAGATTCTTGCCCTTGTCCTTGTCTGGACTGGCCTTTAGTTGGTTTTCATCGCTAGAACCAAACTCCATCACTAGGTGGGCTGATCTAGAGAACAAGTTCCATGAATATTTCTATAGTGGGACGGGTGAGAAGAAGATTATAGACTTGATGATCATGAGGCAGAAGAACAATGAGTTAGGCTCTGAGTTCGTCCAAAGATTGAGAGAAGTAAGGAACCTTGCTACTCATTGAATCTGTCTGATGGCCAATTGGCTAAATTGGCCCTTCAAGGGATGTCTCCATTAATTAGGGAGAAATTTGATGGCCAAGAGTTTGAAATCTTGGCCCATTTAGTTCAGAGAGTGTCTTCCTTTAAGAGCCAGCATCGGGCCCTACGCAAAGAGAAGTATTTGAAGGGTACTACTGCTATGATTGATCCCTATGATGCAGACTTTGATGGAGATGATCTAGAAGTCGCGATCACTGAATGGACATGGGGCAAGGCTCCTGTATCTTGTCCATAGGTGAAGGAGTCAGAAAACACCTACAACTTCGATGTTAAGAAAGCCGATAGGATCTTTGACTTGCTGCTAGAGAAGAAGCAGTTGAGATTACCTGCAAACCATGTGATCTCTTTGGCTGAAGAATTAAAAGGGAAGAAGTACTGCAAGTTCCACAATGCTACTAACCATAGTACCAATGAGTGCAGAATCTTCTGCTTCCACATTCAGAAGGCCATCGAGCAAGGGAAGATCAAGTTTGAGCCAGCTAAGAAACCGATGATGGACATAGATAAGCATCCTTTCCCAGGGGTGCACATGGTAGAGTTCTAGTTGGCTAAAGGGAAGATGAAGGTCTTGACATTGGCTAAGCCCAAGGAAGATGGGTCGGTTGACCCCAAGGTTCAAATATCGACTAATGAGTATGAAGAAGCCAAGAAGCAACGTGATCAACAAAAGAGTTGATATGAGCAAGGTGAAACATCCAGAACTGGTGCTATGCGTCCTCGTGTAACTTCTAGGATCTTGTTGAACAAGTGGCAATGCTAGAATCAAAAGGATTATTAGCACTGGCTCAAAGAAGAACATGAGCGTCGATGCGAAAAAGAAAGGTACGAAAGGAACAAGCTAGAGTTACATTGGAATTGTCCTTTCTTCTAACACTACTAGAACGAAGGTTTGAAATGGCCTACAAGACATAACTGCCCAGAGTGCAGTAATCAATATTCATAGTTTAGGCAGTCTCAAGCCAACTGCCGGTCCATCCATGAACGCTTGAGTTTTCAATCTAACAACATGGATCGGTGCATAAAAAATGAAGGAGTTCATGATCGGTTAGACAAGCGTACGTATGATCATAATTGGGCTGGTTGTGATGAAGAGAAAGAGTATGTTTGGTAAGAGGGCCAATGGTGTTCAGAAGGTTTGACAAGGAGCCAAAAAAGAAGAGTTCAGCTCCTGAGGAATAGAGAATTAGAAGCTCAGAAGTATAGCAGACCTTGAACATGGTGCGTCAAACAAATAGCCGACAAGGGCAAACCATCGGCTAATATTGATATGGTCTTCATCCTGCCTACAGAATTCAGAGCTCCCTCCAAGTATGAACAAGAAGAATCTGATAGAGAGGAGTATGATGAAGAAGAATTGGGAGAAGCGATAGCTTAGCTATCCCTCTAGTCCCAACAAGCTATATTTGACAAGCCATCTCAGCATCGGCACTTGAAGGCTTTATACATGAAAGGATTTGTTGATAGGAAGCCAATGACCAAGATGTTAGTCGATGGAGGTGCAACAATCAATCTCATGCCCTATAGTACCTTCCGCAAGCTTGGGAAAGGCCTAGAAGATTTGCTCGAAATGGATATGATGTTAAGGGACTTTGGAGGCAATGCATGTAAGACCCAGGGGTAGTTAACGTCGAATTGACAATTGGAAGTAATACCCTACCTACTATTTTCTTTATCATCGATGGTAAAGAAACATATAGTCTGCTCTTGGGTTATGACCGGATCCACGCTAATTGTTCCATCCATTCAATAATGCACCAATGCCTTATCCAATGGCAAGGAGACAACATCAAAGTGGTCTAAGCTGACACGTCGATAAGTGTGGCGACTGCTGATCCAACATATTGGGAATTCAAAGATTGTGAATGCTTCTCTGGTAGACTCTTGAAAGGAGGCATCATCAAGATCAACGATGAATGTCAAAAGCCGATTCAAGAAATCAGCTCTGAGAGTTTATTTTAATGACTCCTTTAGTTGGTGGTAATGGAACGGCTAAAAATTGCTCTTATAAGTTGGTTCATTAGAATATAGCCGTTCTATTTCAAGGAGTGAGATTTGGATTTAATTGCACAACACTTTGAAAGAGCTTGACGGCTGATGATTTTTAGGGCTTCATAAAGGATTTAGTACTTTAATCATCATCGGCTATTTTCAAAAAACGTCGCTCGTTATGGAATTTTGATCCTGGTGATTAAGGTTATTATTCAAGTTTGATCGAATTTAGATCATCACCAGTATTAACAGCCGGTACTAACAGAGTATCGCCTTTAGAACAAAAATAAAGAATATTAAACTTAGCCTAAAAGGCAAAATCCGATGCGACATGCATCACCTATAGTGCACAATAAAAAGAAGAAAAATACAAGTTAGATGAAGAAGTGGGCTCTGAGGTTTACAAAGACGGTCTTGATGTTTGGTGAAAGTTTCATCAACCAAATATTTATAATAAAGACGTCACAGGCTAGAGATATAAAGAAGTTGGAGATTACAAGTTCAGTGCCGCACGGACTGCATTCAGAGCGTCCAAACAGACGACATCGACTTCTGCAATTAGCCGGTTGTCTTCGTCAGCTGACCCAAGGATGGTTTTATCTTTCTAACTTCGGATCGCCATGAGATCACTGTACTTGGCAGTCATCTCCTTTTTCTTTTTCTTTGCCATCTTGGGGAGTTGGGCTGAGTTGGCTTCCTCAAGTTGAATTAAAGAGTTGATCTCTTCCAGCTTCATCAACAGCTGCTCCTGTTCAATCTTCAAAGAATTGATTTTCTCTTGGGACTCAGAAAAAGCATTCTTCGAGCCATCGATCAGTTCCTTCAATCGGAGCATCTCCTGTTTAGTTGATTCCTCTTGGACAACCAAGGTGCTCTGAACTTCACGGTTAGCTAGTTTTTGCTTGGTTTGAATCACTTTAGGAGCTTGACCCTCAATAAAGGCGACAGGAGTTAGAACAACAAGAAGGTCTTGAGATAATTCTCCTTTAATGGCTAGAAAGATGTCTAGAAGCGGCCTTGCATTGCAAACCAGATCCGCTATATATCTTTCCAAGTAAGGAGGCATCAATTGTAGCCGATCCTTGGTTGCAGCCGACAAGACATGTTCTTCTTGTGTAGTATCAGGAGCAAAACAACTTATTTCCACCTCTTCAATATAATCTTTGATGTCAAAGGGGAAGACATTTAGAGAAGATGAGCCTGGCACCTGCGAAGAGATAGTCAAGTTTGAGAGCAACAAAACACTTGATTCCTAGACCACTATAAAGTGACTCATACCTCTTTTGCTAGAGATGGAGGAAAGGCCGACAATGTGCCCATGTCTTCATCAGGTGCTTCAGTCGGCTTCTTAGAACCTGCCTAGGAGAAGGGTTAGCTTAAATACATACCGAGAATTTGAACAGAAAGATGCGGCATGTCGAAATTTACCGTCAATGGGTTGAGAATGTAGAGCATCTTCAGGCTCCCTATCACCAGCCGACTGACGAGATTGTTGATCAATGGTCGTGTCGGGGGTCAACCTTGACTCAAGATTCACATCTGAATAAGAGGAAAGGGCTTAGAGTCAAGAAAATTGCGAGTAAAGTCGAGAAGGCGATTTCGGAGGCTTACCATTAACTTCTTGGAGGCCACCATGGGTCCCCTCGTCAGAGGAATTAGTGGTGCTCACATTAGCATCCCCGGTGTCATCCCCCTCCTAATCTCCAATCAGCTAAAAGGCAGGTGATCAACTAAATTGATGAGTAGAGGCTGAAAGATAGCGGAGAATTCTTTTACTTGGGTAGTCGATGTCCCCGAGGAATTCTGTTCATGATCTAGACCTTCAAATAGAATCTATAGGAAGGTTACTCATGATTATCTAGAACCAGCACAATAAAAAGATGGTTCCTAAGAGATACCTCTGTCCCTCCCTTTGACAAAGTGTTCAGGATCTGCTCCTTAGCTTTGTCACCAGCGTCCAATTAAGGGTAGGCCTAAAAAGAGATTTGATCAGTTCTGAAAGGCTTGAAAATCATTAAGTAGAAAAGAAGCTTACTCCGATGACGACGTCGGCAAAGGATGACAGGCGCTTCTCATTGGCTATCATCTCAGCAGCTGCTAATGGGCCACTCATCCCCATCATCCTAGAAACCTGAATTGATAAGGTCATGAGCTAGCAGAATAAAGATGATTGGGACTGATAAATTCGGCAATCTGTGCTATGGATGGGCTACGGCGCTCAGTTAGGGAGCCGATGAAGACCCTAGATTTTTGCGCGAGCGCTTTCATGTCGTGACCTTAGCAGAGTGACCCTATGGAGCAGCATGCTTTCGTGCCTTGGTAGGCTGCGTTGTCACAAGGCCAGCTTGTGTTTTCAAGATGGCCTTCGGAGTAGGTACTCAGCATCCCATTCTTGGGTTTGGACACCAGGTGGCATATTTAATCGGCCGACCGCTCCTGCTGATCGTGGGGGGAGTAGAGTCCAAGTCCTACAAATAAAATGGTGATGAGCATCATGTTGACCATGAGGAAAAGAGTTATGAGTAGATATTTACCTCGGTCTCGAATTGAAAGCTAGGGTCCAATGACTGGTAGAAAGGTGTGACTGAATTACAAAATAGGTGTTGAGCCCATTCCTACCACTAGGCATTGAATAAATTCAAGGATCGAGGAGAAGGGGCCACATTTCCACCCCTCAGCATAATTTGGGGCATGGCGTCTTTGAATTGCCTGATTCTTAAGAATTCTGATGAGTGATTGATAGCTTCCCTTGGCTTTAGCTTATCTGCAAAGAACAGCCCAGGAGGAGGCTGCCCAAAGCTGAGTTGATGAGCAGCAATGGAGGGATTGTAGAACTCATAAGATGGTGGTTTTCCCGACCATGCCTGAACTCCATAGGAAACAACCCCGGTTTGACTATGCGTTGGAAGATTCCAGTTGACATCCGAATAGGAGTTTTCAAACCTAAAAGAGAATGGAAGCTTGAATTTGGCTATCTACGGGTATACAAACCAAGTCAGGATTTCATTAGATTAAAGAATTGGCCAGTGATCCAATTAATTGAAATAGCTGATGCGGCTTCTCCAAAGGACTAACACTGGCAAAATTTGTCCTCTTCATCCAAATTCTTCTCTTGAGCTTCTGAATAATTCAGAGAGGGGAAACTTAGAGTTCTGAGGTCATTGATTGCAACCTTCTGCATGTGCAAATTCATCCACAGCTGTAATATCCACCATGGTCCATTAATCATGGCAATTGGCTCATTCATCACCAATTTTGAGGACACTTGGTGCATTAGGTGGTACAAAGATCCAAGCAAGTATTTGCCTAGAGGGACGTCGATGCCACGAGATAGTCATTCTGCTAGGTACTTGTAATTGAAGTTGGACTACATGAAGACCCACAAAATAGATACTTCTCCAACCACATGTTCAAGAAGGCTATGTGTTCCTTAGGGTTGACTTTCCTGTTTTGAGTCTGCTTGTGCCCCCACCCTCTAGATCTAACACTCTGAACCTTATGCTCTGGCTTCCCAATAAGATCATAGGGTTAGAGGCTGTAACAACCCAGGTGTTAGTCATGAGTTAAGCAGCGAATTTGGACTTAAGTAGGGTATGTCAAGCAATGATCATGATCTCTAGTTCATAATTTTGAAGTGATGATGAAGGTGTTGAGGTCAAATCTATAAAATTGAGTCCCAACTTGAACTTGGACAACACACCTTTGCTTACATGTGGACCCTTGTTAAGATTAGGCATGAGTAATGTTAAACATGCTTATTTCATGTACATTACATCAACAAGCATCCATAGTGAACTTTTGAGAAGTTTCATGAAGTTTGGAATCAAGAAGTCACATGGAATGATGAATTATATCCTTGCTTGAATCACTTTATTAAGTGAACGATAACATGTGATGTCAACCAAACCTCGCAACCTTGCTCAAACAACTCCCAATTTGTTCTACAACAAAAGTCATGAAGGGTTCATGTTGATCAAGTGTCAAGAAAATGCCTCAATCGGTCTAAAACTCTAATTTAGGGTTTATCATGATGCTGCTTTGACCAAGATGAAACTATGATTTTGGGACTAGATATGAAGTTTGACCTTTGAAACTATGATTTTGAAACTATGATTTTGGGACTAGATATCAAGTGTGGGGGTATGGCCCCTGGTATCCTCAAGATAAGACATGGGCCGCACCGTCCGAGGTGGCCCGGCTCATAAGATCGAGGCGTGCACGGCAAGATTACAAGTTGTACTAGATATTGTAATAGTACCAAATAGGATACTTTACTTGTAACCCTCCTCCTCCAGACTATATAAGGAGAGGCAGGGGTCCCCCTCAGGGGACAATTCATACAGATCATACAGATCTCACCCCAGATCAATACAAATAACAGAGCATAGGATGTAGGGTTTTACGCCACACTAGCGGCCTGAACTTGTATAAATCTTGTGTCTTGTGTCTCTGTAACCATCTGGTTCCTGATTACACGCATCCTACCGATAATCTACCACCACGGGCACCCCCCTCGTTGGACTGCTGACCATATTTCGTCGACAATGGCGTGCCAGGTAGGGGTCCCCTTTTAGGGGTTGTGCGTGCTGATCCTCCGGCGAACCAGATGGGATTTTCTTCACCAACTTCATCTGTGGCAACCTGGCGACTAGCGGTGGCATCCCTTGACAGACGGATCTGATTTTGCATCTACTGCACTCCAACGATCAAGCGGCGGCTAGCAATAAAGCAACATGGAGCTATGTTTCCATCAAAGATGCTAATCGGCCGTACGAGCAAACTGGAGCAATCGAAGAAATATTCGAGCACGTATGCATCTAGATCTATGGAGCGGTGGGATGCAAGCTGCTCGATGTTGTCACATGCAGTTTCATCTCGAAAGCTAAGTCAATCTTCAATCTATAATATCCTATGATATAATACGTATCCAGATACCTACACATACGCATAATTATTTCAAGAATCTAACTGCGTTCATCATCGTTTCGTATCGTCAGCGGGATCAAGCTCGGAGGAACAAGTGAGAAAAAGACGAAGAGTTCAACATGCACGGACATGTATCACAAAATCACAATGCACGGCTACATGTACAAGCAGCTAGCAAGGCCAGGAGCAATACAGATCCAATTTTGGACTCCGACGATTGTCTCATCGGGGGACCGTGCTACTGCCTAGAGCGGCAAGGAAGATCCTGGACCACCATGCCCCACCTCTGCTAAACATGCCCGAGGCCTCCGCCTCCCCATGCGTTGGACTTTGTCAAGCTACGTCATGATTCTGCGCGTCCGTGAGCCCAGCCTTTGCACAGAACATGCGCTCCGACCATGCCAGATTGACTACGACTACAGCAGCATGCAAGTTGTCCAATTACAACAACCGAAGCAAGGCTCAAGCGAGCCACGCCAAACCATCGGCGAGCCGTGCCAAGCCGTCGACGCCATGTTGAGCCATTAAGCAAGCCGTCGGCGAGCCACGTCGAGCCATCAAGCAAGCCGCCGAGCGAGCCACGTTGAGCCCAGCGAGTCCTCGAGTCCATGACGTACGTGCCAGTATGAAGACAAGCAATGATGTCCTGCTCTACAAGCAAGCAAGCAAGGCCGCGTCCAAATCTTCAAAGATCACATGCAAGCATGAATCGAGCCATACAAGCTAACGTCACGAACAAGCATGCATACGGGAATATTTCCTTGCTGCTGATGCACGGCTTTCATCACCATCAGATCAACAATGACTACGAGAACTCACCCTCGTCTAGATCCTTCGGTGGACTTCCGACTCCGCCTCGACCACGTCCGGCTATGAGTCCGAGCGCCCATCCGACTACAACTCGGTATCCTCGGGCGACTGCTCCGCCAAGCTCCGACCACCAGACCACGTCGACCACGTCCCGAGTGGCTCCACCGAGCTCCGACCACCAGACCACGTCGACCATGTCCCGAGCGGCTCCACCGAGCTCCGACCACCAGACCACGTCGACCACGTCCCGAGCGGCTCTGCCAAGCTCCGACCACCAGACCACGTCGACCACGTCCCGAGCGGCTCCACCGAGCTCTGACCACCAGACCACGTCCCGAGCGGCTCCACCGAGCTCCAACCACCAGACCACCAGACCACGTCCCGAGCGGCTCCACCAAGCTCCGACCACCAGACCACCAGACCACGTCGCAATGATGATCGCCACGAAGAACGACGCTATGACAACCGTGACCACCATCACAACAGGCCGAAAAATACGAGGATCGGACAACTTTATCGCCATCGACCAGATTTCTATCCAAAGATAATTTCACTTCTAATATTTAATATAATTTTCATTATGACGTTTCTCCACAACGTCCTTGTCATGATTATTCTTCAAATAACGTTTGTCCATGTATACCATCTTAAATATAACATACAACTATACTTAATGCAAATCCTCGATCAGTCATGTTGACGCTCGATGCCTCTAGAGACGGCCCTATCTCCGGCTCCTCCCTACACGTGCACGAGCTTCTGCCCTCTGCGTTATGGGTGGTCGACAGTGGCTCCTTAGCGACGCTTTGTTCTTCCTACACGTGCATGGGCTCTGTGCCCCGCGTTATGGTTAACGGGCTAGCTAGGGCTAGAGACTCAGCTGCATACTAACTGGTCGGACAATTTATATTAAGTATAAACACAAATTTCACATTAACACTGATGTTTACAAAGCACCAACTGCTTTATCACATCATGCTCATTTGCAAATGACTACTGAGCGTCATACGCTATTTTTTCACCGCTGATTTTTCTCCATAATTTATTATTTTGTACATCATGTACTATCATTCTACATATTTATATTGCAGGAATTTCGAAGTCTATTGTTATTCTAACTCAACCAGTCAAAATCGACCACCATTCCTTCCCGGGTTTTCGGAGCAGGCCCTGTCTCTGGTTCCTCCCAACGCGTGCATGGGATCTGCTCTCTACGCTACGGGTGATCGGCAGGTCCTCTCTGGTTTGACTTGTGTGCGTCTACGTGTGCACAGGCTACGCACCTCACACTCCGACCACAGGGCAAACCAGGGCCATACAAACCTTTCAGGATGACGTGTCGACTAAACTGGTACAACTAAACAGAACACTAACATGTTCTCACTTAGTTACACCAACATGATATTCAAGCTTAAATACGTTTTCTACAAAACAAACAAGCTTATGCAGATATACAGTTATGTTATTACAAGCTTGCCTGAAAGGGTCCAAGTTTACAATAACACAACTACATCTTCTTCCATAGCTATAGCCTATACTATTGGCTGGTCGGGTCACGCGGCACCTGCTGTTCGCCAGGCCTGACATCGTGCTCGGGTCTCGAGGTCTCTGGCATTGATTGAGCTAAAGAAGATGGCCCCGCCGATGGCTGGCTGGTCGAGACCGTAGGCTTTGCCGGTTGGCTTTAAGATGACGGCGCTCCCAGGTGACTTGTTGATGCCGCCTTTGTGCTCAGGGACTGCCTCGACCACTCTCTGACCATAGCTCGGGGACTTCGCGTCTTGACTACATGCGACTGGCGACTCACATACAGTTGGGATATTCTTTCTTGTTTAGACCTTGCTACAAGGCTCATACCTCACCTTCCAGCAAGCTCGGGGACTACATCGGTACGATGCACCTGCCGGTGCATCTCGTATCGCCTGTACGACGATTGGATTCTCAACTTAACTGGGAATTCTTTTTAGACCCTGGCACCATGTGCCTACGTCACCTACTACCAGGCTCGGGGACTAAGTGGGCACACTTCACCTTGTGGTGAATGTGCTTGTTTTTCGACCACTACGCCTCTGACGATCAAAGACGCTACGCTTCAAGACACCCTTACGTTTCTTCACAGAAACTCAAGTGGGCACACTTCCTAGGACAGAAATCTTTTTCTTTCTTCTTAAGAGCACCATACATTCTTCGGACAACCTACTTCTCCGGTGACAACGGTGGTTGGAGATGTCAAGAACTCAAGCCTCACTGTTCAGAGAAGGTTAAAATGGTGTGTCGCATCAGAATACATGGCGCTCGGGGACTAGCTGTGGGGGTATGCCCCCGGTATCCTCAAGACAAGACATGGGCCGCACCGTCCGAGGTGGCCCGGCCCATAAGATCAAGGCGTGCACGGCAAGATTACAAGTTGTACTAGATATTGTAATAGTACCAAATAGGATACTTTACTTGTAACCCTCCTCCTCCAGACTATATAAGGAGAGGCAGGGGTCCCCCTTAGGGGACAATTCATACAGATCATACCGATCTCACCCCAGATCAATACAAATAATAGAGCACAGGATGTAGGGTTTTATGCCACACTGGCGGCCTCAACCTGTATAAATCTTGTGTCTTGTGTCTCTGTGACCATCTGGTTCCTGATTACACGCATCCTACCGATAATCTACCACCACGGGCACCCCCCTCGGTGGACTGCCGACCATATTTCATCGACAGTTTGGGATAGAAAGGAAGGAGAAGTAGGCGGATTCAGTCATTTTTTCTGCCAATTTGATCACCTTCAGGAGCAGGTCTTGGCCGATCGGTCTTAGGTGTCGCGCACTGCGTGGCCCTTTGGTGTGCTCGCTGCTCGCCACCTCGCACCGGTGTTCGAGAAAACAAAGGCCTGAGTGCTCGCCCTCGGCCTCTCTCGCTCACTCGCTCTCCATCTCGCTCTCTGTCTCGCTATGTCAAGTGCTCGCCATGGATGGTAGCAGAGCTCGCTGCTGCAGCTTGCTCTTGCCATAGCGTCACTACTCGCCCCAAGCCAAGTGCCATTGTCGCATCTACCTCGATCTCCTCTGTCGTAGGCGCTGCTCGTAGTCCTCAGCTATCGCCGTCGCCGCCGTTTTTCACCCACCATCGCCGGACCCCACGTCATGGAGCTGCTGCTGCTCATGGCCCGGCCACGTCAGGCTGCCTCTGTCCAAGCTGCGCCCCTCCATGGGTGCGCACGGGCCCCATCTTGGCCTAGTGCCACCTCCCGTCGTCGACAAGGGCCTATGCCGGCAGGAATCAACTCCGTTGTCGTCCTCTGCGCCATGGAAGAAGAAGATGGGTATAAATGTAGATAGAAACTCTTTGTTGGGTTCCTGATGTAAAACACCTAGAGACAAATGATTTACATTTGTGGGCTTAGATGATTTGTGAGATTTGTAGGATTCCCGATGCAAATGTGTTTTTCTTTATCTTTTTCTTTTATGTGTTTTCGGCTGAAACTTTGGAAATTGGTAGTAAATTGTAGAAAAATCATAAAATAGTAAATGAACTTGTGAGTATATCTATGTAGTAGTTCCATAATATCATATGTTTTACTAGAAAGTTTTTACTGCACATATTTATCTTTGTAAATTAGGGTTTTCTAGGAATAAATTCATATCTATAGTTGTGGTACTTGAAATGAGGTGAAATTTTGATGGTAGGCTACTGATGTTATATGTGTGCCATGGTAAAAATTTTAGGTTTATTGGTGCATGTGACTGAGTTATTGATTTAATTTGTTTAGTGCTTGATAAATGGTTTTAAATAAGTTATAATTTTTATGAAGGTGTAAAAATGGAAAATATTGTTCCTCTACCTTTGTATGATGTTGTGCTACCATAATAACATATAATATGGCCATGTGTTTACAGAAAATATTGAATTTCATAATTATCTTGTTCTTACATGTTTATTAATAATTAAGATTTGTCTTTTTCATAGTAATTAAATTACTAAACCTGAGCATATAATTTTTTAACAGTAGTCATGTCTTGTCATCATATATCATCCATAAAAATCTCAGCTGCAAACAAGATGTTTGCCACTTCACCTATAATTAATATATATGTTTTATTATATAATTGGATAATGAAAGGTTGCTAGTAGATGCATGCAATTAAGTCATGTTATGCTTTTAATAGTTGTTGTTGAGTGGTATATATGATGCTAAGTTATGATAAGTAGTGGTTAAGCTTTGATTATAACTCATATGTATGGTCTCATGTTAATATAACAACTAATGATTATGTTGCTTATACAAGTTCTTCATCCTTGCTTTAATTCTTGCTTAAAGTGTTTAGGGTGTTTCATGTTATCAAGAACCAATGCTAATTAACTATGTTCATAGTAGTTGTGAGCTGTGTGTTTAACTTATGCATATGTTACATTGTTAAAGAACTAAACGAAGAACCTTGTCGCATATGTGCTGAAATGGCAGCATGTGCAGTTTCTGTTAAGTGGGTGTTTCCGTGATACAAATGAAATTTTCTATCAATCTGGTCAATACAAAAGTTGTAGATAACTTCCTTATCTTGCTTGTCCTAAAATGTAATGATTTTAGGCCTGATGGTTTAGGAGTTATAGTTTTTAGAAGTTTACTATCAGGTCTTGCATGTCCTCTGAACAGATCTGAATGATTGTATTGTTTGGCTTATTTAAACATAGAATCATGTATTGTTGATAATATAAGAGTTTTAGTGCTTTTGTTAAGCTTTCCAAAATGTCTAAGAACACCCTTTTTGGTGGTTTAGAACTCATAGCTGTTCAAAATCTGGACAGAGATGTCTTTATTGGGTTGGCTAACCTTGTTAGCTGTAAAATCATCTGAAGATGATGATAATAAAGTTATAGATAACTTAATAATATTTCCATAAATTTAAAAATCATGTTTGTTGGATGATTAGAACTCCAATTATGCATTTCTGAAGTTCATGTTAGTTTTCTGTCCTAGTTTGTGCAGATCTAGTTGTTAGTGTTTCTCAACCTTGTTAACCTTGGAATCGGCTCTAGGTGTAAATAACAAAGTTGTAGACAATTTCCTAAGCATTCCAGAAAGTCTAGGATCACCTTTGTTTGATGCCTATAACTCTAGTTATGATTGAAACCAGTGTCTTTTGTGTTGCTATCCAAATTCTGTGCATGTACTAAGTTGATTGCCTTAGCCTGCTCTTGTTTTGGCTAAACATGTTAGTTAGTTCTTGATTGATAAATGCTTGATGTAACTGAACTTAAGTTGACTAGCATGCCATACTTGATTCGCTTGCTATCCTATGTTAGACTTGATGTAAATAACTTGCTCTCTAGGTGCTCATGTCATGTGGTGTAGCCTTGTGCTTGTTTTAACTGCTTTTACATGATGCCTCTCATGTTACCATTCTTCGCATTCATGCACTTGCATCTTGCATCTCATTTAGGTACGCTAGATGAACCACGCAGGGAACCGAAGGACATGATGTTGGAGCCAAACCCAAAGATGATGTTTGGTGGACCTATCCTGAAGATGGAAGGACCCCTAGAGTGCATGCCTAGAGTGGAGATGTTCCCTAAGACGGTGCAAGCTACCTGAAATGACTTTGTGTTGGATCCTAGGCAAGCCCTAGAGCATTCTAAGTCTCCTACCCTCTATTTTTACAAATGCACATAAGTATAACTTTTGTATGCTGCATTAGGTGATAGGAGTTGAATGAAACCGTTGGTGCATAATTCCTACCTTGTCCACTATATATAAATACCTGAACCCTTATTAGTGTGAGTAGGACGTTCTATGCTTAGCCATGCTTTGACCGATAGAACTGGATGATTTCCTGTCACCAGCAATATAGGTGGATACCTGGTCACGGTTGGATATATTTGCTATCGTGGAAAATAACCATGTGATAATGAATAAATGGGGACCGAACGGGATCTAGTGATTGAGAGGCAGCAGGACATGGAGGTCTTGTGTGCATGTTTTATCCCGTCTGTGTCGGTTAAGGACCGCATCATTGTGGGCCCTCATGTCATTTTGAACGCAGCCTCTCACTTAGCTAGCCAAATAACTCATTCCGACCATGAAGTCGAGTAGCTCAACTCAGCCGAGCCTCGTTTTGTAAGAGTGCGCATAGTGGAGGTAGTAAGGATGTGTAGGGAGCCAAACATGAGCCCAAGGGCATGCTCGGCCTAACCGTCCTGGCAGCTGGTTGTCCCTAATTGTGCGTCGCTACATGTGTACATGAGTTGTACCAAAGGTGACCTAAGACTACCTTGGCGCAAGTATGACTCGGTTTGTGTTAGGAATACTGCCCAGCTGGTTGCAATCGATTCGAATTGCCATCTCTCACGCATAGTGAGAAACTTGACTGCCCCCTCATCGTAGTAACACTGGATGGAACATCATGGTTATGATAATTATATGATAATTGGATATGGTTACTATTATGATGCTTATTAATCAAGTGATTGCTAAAGAATAGGTGCAAAATTAGCCATACTAAGCTTCCCTAAACTTGATGCTAAAATATTGACTAAAATATTGAAAGTAAGGACTTATGGTAGTAATGCTCTTTTTGCAAAGTTATGCTATCCAGCCAGGTCCACTAAATATGCCTTGCATATCCTTGAGAGTCTTTTTATTTCTCTCCTATCGGGTAAGTCTAGCTGAGTATATTCGAGTACTCAGGGTTTATCCCACCATGTTGGAGGTGAAGTTCTCGGCTTGCTAAAGATAGTGGTTAACCGCCGGTGGGCTCGATGACTCTATATTTATTTCTTGTCTATATGCTATTGTTGGAGGATGTTACCTATGCTAGCAGTGTATTTGAAACGTATGTTATTGTAATCATTTTAAAGCTATGTTGTTTTAGCCATCGTATTTGTAAACTTGGCAACATATTATTATTTGTGAACTCAATTGTAATATTATTCTGCTGCAACTCCGTGTATGTGATGTGTATTTGCTTAATTGTGTGATCTTGGTTATGATGTTGATTTACCGAGGTCCTTCGTGACACTCGACGGACTACCAGGTTTATATAAGTGCAAGTGTGTGCGTGCCAATGTGTTAAGTGGGGTAGCCATGCTTGAGCTTGTGTAAATTGGGCAATTCTGTCATAGGGGGTCCTTGTGATTTTGAGACCAATCAGCATGTGGATATTAGCCAGACTGACTGTCATCGACCCATGTCCAAATATGAAGGCATTGGACCAAAAGTATGAAACTAATTTCAGCATAGGTTCATTCTTCTTTATGTTTGACAAAGAGAGGGCTATGCACTGGTTAAGATCATAAGCCACCCAACTAGTTTGGTGGGTCTTAGCTACTCTAAGGTACCAATCCCTCCACCCATCCAGGGGAACCGACCAATCCCTAAAAGTTTTGTTCCATGCTGAGGGACTCATGGTGGATTGCTTAAACAGAAGCCTATCTGTTTCTAAATTGATGAGCTCAGTCAGATCTAGATCGCCCATCGGACCTAGAAGATACGTGTTCTTGATGTTGGTAGGGATCAGGATTTCATTTCGGAGATCCTAAAATCAAGAAGAGCAGACCTATAAGCTAAGGATTGGGAAAGAAGAACAACTGATTGAAAAATCTTTAGATCGTAGCTCCGAGATGAAGTCGACAGTCGCCATTGAGCGTTGGGCGGTAGATCTGGATCTTTGAGCAAGTGTTAGTGTTGCACTGCCAAATTGAGCCGCCACCCCAAGGTTCCATGAAGAATAAGTACGGTGTTTGGGCAAGGTTGAGGCTTTGGATTCGCTAGGGTTTGGCACTTAGGAGGGTTGTGACGACTGATAAGCAGAGCAAAAAGGAGGAATGTAGCCAGAAAGACTGAGAGAAGAAGACGGGGCAATTTTGGGAATATAATGACAATCCTTGCCCAGAGTCAGAAACCAAGGCGGAGGTTTCGGTGTGAATGCACATTACGTGCAACGGTCACAGGGATAATTTTGGAATAAAATCATTTTATCCCTAAATTGGGGGCATCTGTTGACACCGAAATTTGGTTCGGGATAACACAACCCTAAAGACAGCCAAAATATTCAACCAAATTAGCTAACCGGATTACCCATGAGATGGCGTCATCACCTCAAGAGGATGGGCCCAATCAATAGAGACTGGAGAAAGAAAACATGTCAGACTTCACGGAAGGGAAAGGTTGAGGTCCAAGTTATCTTCAAATTAGGATTGTTTTGTTTTCTTTTCCAAGTTTTGTGATCGGTCTTGTTCGACCAAGACTCATAGTCAAGCCTCGGGTATAAATATTGAACCTTGGCTATTGTAATAGACATCTCTCATCGATCAACCAAAACAAGTACCTTTACTTTTTGACTCAGGCCACCCCTTAGGAGTGGGAGTAGAGTAGATTTCGACGAGTTCTTTAGGCAAGCAGGGCTGCATCAGATGACCTGACCTCCAGCTTGTTTGTGAGTATCCATCATGACTTATAT
This sequence comes from Miscanthus lutarioriparius, assembly GCA_904845875.1. Classification (NCBI taxonomy): domain Eukaryota; kingdom Viridiplantae; phylum Streptophyta; class Magnoliopsida; order Poales; family Poaceae; genus Miscanthus; species Miscanthus lutarioriparius. The sequence goes on along the minus strand of CAJGYO010000004.1, from coordinate 61,301,630 downwards.
TGTTACTTGCAAGGCTATAACAGATGACGGATCTCTTGTGAGTCACGGTATAAGCTAGTTATCGATCTCTATTGTTATTTGTAAGGCTACTGTTTACACCAAAATTTGGGAAGGAGAACGTGGCAACTCAAAACTTCTAGGATTGTGTCATCAAGGAATTGATTGCATAAGGATTGATATCAACTGATTCAGATACGGTACTGTGATCTGCTCTTTTTGGATGGCATTAGCAATTAACAATGGACTACGTATGGATGGCGTCGGGGAAAAATATGTCATACTCTACAAAAAGGAAATGATTAGGGTCCAAGTTATCCTAAGTTAGGAATGCTTTCTTTTATTCCAAGAATTGTAATGAGTCGTATTTGAGTAGGATTCATGTTTAGGTTCTGGGTATAAATATTAGACCCCGGCTATTGTAAAAGGAACCCAATCAATCAATACAATTACTTTTCTGGCTTCACGCCAACCCTTAGGATTAGGAGTACTGTAGATCTCGATGAGTTCTTCAACAAGCAGGGCTGCATCGACCGATCGACCTCCGGCTTGTCTGTGAGTATCGTCATGACTTGTATCATACTTGTAAAGCTACATCAGCCAATTAATCTTTTATGAGTATAATATAAGTTAGTTATCGATCTGTATCATCATTTGTAAGACTGCATCAGCTGATTGATCTCTTACCAATCATAATATAGATCAAAGTTATCAATCTTGTGTTAAACAACTTGTTATTTAATATAATATCACTAATTATTGAATCTGCTAAGATTAGTAAGATTTTCCTTGCTATTTTTGGCTGATTCACCAGTTATCGATCTTGTTATAATTAATGTTCCATTAATTATAACAAATCACCTGATTGAGATAGAGATAGATTGGCATCATATCATCACAATTGGTTGTCTTCTAGTCTGGTCACGCTTTGAATCTTATGATTGATGACTTGATTCTGCTAGATCGGCTATTTTATCTCTATTCCAATCAAACATAGTATGCATTCAAAGACATGTTTCAATCCTGAATAAACTCACTAGTTAATGAGATCCAATCTAATGACACTACTATAGCTACATCGATCCAGTCGAACCTCACTGGTAAGACTTTGGGTTAGAGATTATCGATTAGTGGTTTTGTTCATGGTCAAGATATGTACTCTGTTTGTTTGCTATGCATGCATCGACTATTTTAGCCGATTCGCCTGTGCTTTCACATATATGTTCATGAGCTGTCAATATATAGATGGTTTTATGGATTCTTTGGCTTTAGATTGTTATCATTATCATAGCTGTATCGATCCGGTTGAACCTCACTGTTGATGGTAACAGATTAGATTCAGAGTGTTTGTAGATCCATTTGTACCAGACAGTCGATTTATTCGCATGTTATATCCCTTCTCGTTAAACTTATTGGCTCAATGCTTTACACTGGTTATATCCATCTAGCTGATGATGTTTCTTTATATTACTTATATCTAGGCGTATTATACTTGTTATTATAAATCAATCATGACCCATGAGCATCACAGTCCCTAAACAATCAATTTCTTCTTGTATCGGCTATTTAGTCAATTCCCCTGTTTGGCTGCTCCTGAAGCAGCATACTTGGAACTATCTGGGCAAAACCGACATGTTCCACCCTAAATTACTGATAAAACTTTCTCTCCTTGTTAATTGCAGGTCAAATTGACTGGCACACCTTCGGGATTTTCAGGATCGACTGGTCCTGTGTTGAAGCCAAGCAGATCTCTGGGTTGACTCCACCTAGATCGTTCCGGCTTGCTGCGTGTCAGGCGTATCGCCACACGTTTTTGTGTCGACATGCATTCTGGCATGCCCGGTGGGATCCCACAATCATCATGGCAGCTCACAACAATAGGGACATTCTTATGGTGCCTTATGAAGACTTACCTGATAAGGATAAAGATGTCATTAGTAAAGCTATTGAAGAGTTTTAGAACAAGTGTTTGTTGTCCTATACCAAGACACATGACAATAAAGTTGTTCAGAAATATCCACTACCAAGAGTTCTGATACATGGGCAGTCAGATACAGATGAAGCTGATGATAGATGTTTCTTTGTAGATGCTATCAACAAATCTGTGCAAGATGCCATGTTGAACCATAATACAGCTTTCTTAAACACATTCCACAATACCATGAAGGAGGTGTTTCATGGATATCCAATTGATCAGATTAGATCGACTTATTGCAACATTCCACATCCGTCAACTTAGGGGACTAATCAAGCTAGTATTAGCCATCAAGAAGCAGCACTAGCTGGCAATGATGATGCCCAGGTAGTTCAGAGCTCATCTGAGCAAGTTCAGGGTACTACTACTTATCAAATACAAAATAATCCTAGATCATCAGTGTAGTATGTGCAACAGCCGACAGGGCAAGTTCAAAATCAAATGGTTAATTTTGTTACATCAGGCCAAATACCGCCGTCGGCTCAAAAAATAGCACCATCAGTTCAAAGGATTCGTAGAGACATAGATCCCAACATTTACAATCAGAGACTTCAAGCAGCAAATCGGCAAATGACCCAATAGGTAGAGATTCCACAAGGATATCATTATGGCACAGATTATAATACCCTTCATATGATTCCAAATCCAGGGTATCAAGGTACCCAAAATTTTAATCCACAGATGGGCCAGCAATTGCAAAGAAATCCAAATTGAAATGCTGATGAGTTATTGCTCAGAGTAACTGAAATGATGAAGAATCAGTTCAGTTTAAAACCAAAAGGGCAGACCTTTTCGTACAAGCATCCATATCCAGAGTGGTATGATTTGGTTGCTCTTCCTACAAATTATAGGCTTCTAGAGTTTGCTAAGTTCACTGGTCAAGATAGCAAAAGTACAATAGAACATGTTAGTCGGTATCTTACACAGTTGGGTGAAGCATCCATTGAAGAAGCTCATCGAGTTCGTTTCTTCTCTTTGTCCCTATCAGGACCAGCTTTCACTTGGTTTTTATTATTACTAGTTAATTCTATTGCCAATTGGACTAACCTGGAGAAGAAGTTTCATACATATTTCTATACTGGGATAAGAGAAAAGAAAATCACAGATTTGATGACCATAAGGCAAAGAACTAATGAATTGGGTGCTGAGTTTCTTCAGAGGTTCTGAGAAACCTGAAATTTGTGCTTTTCATTGAATCTGACTGATGATCAGCTAGCTGCTTTGGCTGCTCAAGTAATGTTGCCAATATGGAGAGAAAAACTGCTTGGGCAAGAGTTTGACAATTTAGGTCATTTGGCTCAATGGGTGGCAGCACTTAATAGCCAATTCTAGAATTAGTGCAGAGATACCTGATCTAGAAGAATGCAACAATTGCTGAAGCTTATAATCCATATTTAGTTGATGATGATGGTGAGAATGGTGAAGAAGAGGAGATTGCTGCAGCCAAATGGAATTGGGGTAGGAAGACAGTGATGGTGCTGAATCCTTGGGGAAAAGGAGTTGAAGAAAGTTATGATTTTGACGTCACAAAATCAGACAAGCTTTTTGATTTCTTGCTTGAAAAAGGACAAATCAAATTGCCCGCCAATCATGTTATGTTACCTCCTGATCAGTTGAAGAATAAGAAGTTTTACAAATTTCATAACACTACTTCTCATTTTACTAATGAGTGCAGAATTGTCCGGCAACATATATAGAGGGCTATTCAGCAAGGGAAGCTTAAATTTGATACACCTCGGAAGATGAGAGTTGATGATAATCCTTTCCCAAGAGATCAGAATATGGTTGATACTAAGTTACTCAAAGGGAAGACTAAAGTCCAAACATCAACTAGAGCAAAAGAAACTAGAACAGTTGATCCAGAGATGCAAATATCGGCTAATGAATATAGAGAAATTAAAAGGCATCATGACCAGCAGAAGAGCCGATATGAGCAGGGAGAGACATGAAGAAACGGGGCGATGAGGCCGCGTGTTACATCTTGAATTTTGTTGAATAAATGGCAACGACAGAAAGAAAAGGATCATTAGCGTTGGTTAGAAGAGAAAGAATACCAACATTAACAACAGGAGGAGAGGTATGAAAGAAAACAAGCTGAATCACATTGAAATAGTCCTTTCTTCAGACATTGTTGGAATGAAGGTTTGAAATTACCTACTAGAAATAATTGCCCAGAGTGTAGTGAACAATATTGGGAGTTTAGGCAATCTTAAGCCAACCACCGGTCTATCCATGCTCGAATCGAGTATCATCATGATAATATGGATCAACGCTTAAAAAATAGAAGTGTTCATGATTGACTTGGGAAGCGAGTTGTTGATCAAAATTGGGCTGATTATGATGAAGAAGGTGATGAGGAAGAGTATGTTTGGCAGGAAGGGCAATGATGTCTAGGAGGTTTAAAAAGAAGTCAAAAAAGAAGGGTACAACGCCTAAGGAGTAGAGAGCTAGAACAGGCTTAGAAATCTAGTAAACCTCAAGTATGGCATGCTAAACAAACAACCGATAAGGGTCAATCATCGGCTAATATTCAAATGGTTTTTCTTTTGCCATCAGAGTTTAGGCTCCAACAGATCAAGAAGTCTATTCAGATTTTGATGAATCGGAATATGAGGAGATAGTTGCCAAGTTGACAGTGATACATCAAGCTATATTTGATAAGCCAGTCAAGCATCGACACTTGAAGGCTTTATATGTGAAAGGTTTTGTTGATGGGAAGCTGATGAGCAAAATGTTGGTGGATGGAGGTGCTTCTGTTAATCTTATGCCTTATACTACCTTCCTTAAGCTTGGTAAGGGACCAGATGATTTGATTGAGACTGACATGATGCTTAAGGATTTTGGTGGGGGGGCAATAAACATTGAATTGACAATTAAAAGTAAGACTTTGCTCACTACATTCTTTGTCATTGATGGAAAGGGTTCATATAGTTTACTCCTTGGTCCTGATTGGTTCATGCAAATTGTTGTGTACCATCAACTATGCATCAATGCTTGATTTAGTGGCATGGAGATGATGTTGAGCTGGTTCATGGTGATGATTCTGTGAGCATAGCAACAGCTAACCCAATGTATTGGGAACTAGAAGATTTCGAGTGTTTTTCTAGCAAGCTATGGGAAGGAGGGTTCATTAAGATCAATGATGAAAGCCAATAGCCGATCCAAGCAGTCGGCTCTGAGAGTTTGTTTTAATGGATAATCCAATAGATGGTACAGATGGTAAATTAGGACATGGCTTTACGTCGGTTGATGAGTTAGAGGAGAGAGATATTGGTCCTAGTGATAGGCCTAGGCCGACGTATGTAAGTGCTAAGTTGGATACTGAGTATAAGCAAGAGTTGATAGATTTATTAAAGGAATTTAAAGATTGTTTTGCTTGGGAATATTATAAGATGCCTGGTCTTGATCGATCAATTATCGAACATCAGTTGCTAATCAAACCTGGATATCAGCCATTTAAACAAGCTCTGAGGAGATTTAACCCAACTGTTCTTGATGATATAAAAAGGAGACTAAAAGGTTACTAGAAGCAAAATTTATCCGACCATGCCATTATGCAGAGTGGATATCGAGTGTTGTTCCTATGTATAAGAAAAATGGGAAGTTAAGAGTTTGCATCGATTTTAGAGATTTGAAGAAAGCTACACCCATGGATGGTTATCCGATGTGAATAGCCGATATGTTGGTAGATGCAGCAGTCGGGCACAAGGTTATTAGTTTTATGGACAGCAATGTAGGATATAATCAAATTTTTATAGCTGAGGAAGACATAGCAAAAATAGTTTTAGGTGCCCTGACGCGATCGACTTATTTGAATGGATTGTAATGACCTTTGGTTTGAAGAATGCTGTTGCAACTTGTCAAAGAGCAGTCAAGGGAAAACATCTAAAGAAATATTATCCTAGCGTTTGGATTAATACTCGATAGCCGATTTGTTCAGTCACCGGCTCTAATAGCCGATACCAGAAGTGTATCGCCTTTAGTTCAAAAAACAGACCCAGAGGGGTGAAAGCCGATATGGCATGTATCGCCTATAGAGCAAAAAATAAACATACATACAAACGATCATGATAATCAGATTCAGAGACGAGTTCATAAAGGAGGACTTTATTCATAGTTTGTTCCTAGTACAAACTACTCAAAAACTTTATTTATAACGTCCTAGGCTGAGGTGATGTCCACGATGGCCGCTGCGGCATCATCGAAGTCCTCGTGCATGTCGGAGTCATTGACCATCAAGAAGCCTGGCTCCGTGGTGCGAAGGTCATGCCTGGTATGGACCTACGCCGTAGCCAGGGCCACCACTGCGCCGCGGTGAACGCCGTGGAAGGCAATTTCCTAGACGCGCGTCGGAACGTCGTGCAGGCGGTTGTTGAGGAGAGGGCCCCGGGCATTGACAGCCACTGTAGCCGCATTCGCCGCCAATTGGAGGTTCTCCAACTGCACCGTCAGGGCTGGCAATCACAGAAACAAAGGGGCTATCAAGACAAAGACAGTGGAAATTGAAATAAGGGTTTTCTTGGAGTTCATCTTACCCGCCACCATGGCATCGGACTTAGCTAGCCATGCCCGAGCAGCGCTGGCCTGTTCCTCGGCGGCAAGGAGGGTGGCTTGAGAGGCCCCGAGGTGGATTTCAAGCTGACCGTTCTCCTGAGTTGCCTCAGAGTAACGGTCCTAGGCCACCCTCCACTCCTAAAGGAAACACTAGGCGTCGTCACTGTTGTAGGAGTCAGAGGAGTCCAATGACAAATCTGGTGCGGGGGCAACAGCAAACGTGGTGGCAGAAGGCTCGCCGACCCTTGGAGGAAGTGGCCGAAGGCTGTCATTTAAGACGAACCTGTAAATGGGTTAGATGGATTCATTGCCATAAGCGGAAAACATTGGTCTTACCTCATACGGCGGAGGAGCTGGCTCATCGGCAGGCTCTCCTCTGGAACCTCCTCTATTGCGCGTTTGCCACGGTTGTCCTCGTTGGCCATGGATTTTGTTTGGATCTACAGCGAGGAGGAAGGAACCGCTACAGGTTTTGTGAAGATTGAAAGATGCGAGAAAATGAAGGCGGTTGCAAGTGTAGATGTGTTTGAGGCTAGAGCCTTTGGCTGGTATTTGTAGCCACGGAGACGGGATGGTAGATATCTCGAGACGTGCGAAGAGTAACTGCAATTAATAGAAGGTGAAGTGCCGCCCCACTAATGCCGAAGAGAATGCGGCATTGATAACTGAGAACGGAAGATTGAGGAGTTTTCTTGGTGGATGCCATGTTTTTAGATAATTGGATTAAAGTCATAGATCTAGAATCGGCTATATTCAAATCAGCTCTTTAGCCGAGATAAGAGATACAATAGATCAGCAGAAAATATGGTTATCATTGGTTCCACACAAAATATATGTTACAAATGTTGGTATGAGATTACAAGTTTAGAACATCCTGGATTACTTTCAATGCTTTTAGTCAGATAGCATCGACTTCTGCGATTTGTTGCTTGTCTTCTTCGGCTGATCTAGGGATGTTCTCGAGGTTGCTGCGGATGGCTTTACCTTCTTTGACCTTGGTCAACATTTCTTGTTTCTTCTGATTAATGGCATTGGATATTTCAGCTAGATTGGACTCATGGCGATCGATGGTAGCCTTCATGTTCTCCAGTTCCTTCTCAAGTTCTGCACGCTTGGCTTTTAGTTGGGTTAGCTCTGGTTAAATCCTAAGGGAGTTCTTCAAGTTATCAATTAGCTATGCTAGCTCTTTGGCCTCCTGTTTGTTGGAGTTCTTCTTGGCCAATAAAGCTTCGTGATCAGCTAGGTTTCTCTGAGCCCTTTTCACTCTTGGAGCTTGATCCTCAATGTTGGACAAAGGTGTTAGAACCTTGGCAAGATTCAAAGGCAAGTTACCTTTAATGGCTAAGAAAATTCTTCTAACCGGATCTGCATCTTGGACCAAATCGGCTATATCTTTTTTGAGCATTGGTAGCATGTCTTTTAGCCGATTTTTGGTTTCCTCTAACAGGGCTTCTTTGGAAGAGATGGCTGATGAGCTGATTTCATCTTCATCTATATACTCTTCAAAATTGAAAGAGTAGCTCAGAGCTGGTGAGTTAAGTGCCTGTAGGTGGGTAAGGAAAAAATTTGTTAAGAAAAACAAGTTGTTTGAAAATAAGAAGAATGAGGAGACACAGTACCTTTTCTGGGGTAGTTTCTTTCTGAGGAGAAGGAACAACTGTTGATGCACCCATGGTATCTGGTTGAATCGGCTCTGAACTTTTAGCGATCGTATCTGCAGACATCAGGGAATTTTTTCAAAAAGATTATGTTGGTTGTAGGAAGATAAACTAGGTATATGACTTTCTTACCATCAATTGTCTGCTGGACTGGAGGTTCGACAGTCTGGGTGTCAACATCAACGGAATCATTTTCAACTGGTGGACTGTCAGACTTCTACTCTTGTGTGAATGTTTCTTCAGGGAGTGTCTGACATGGTAAATGGTCAGAGAATAGTGAAAATTGAATAAAAATTAAGAGTTTTGAGGAGATACCTTGGCAACATCAGGAAGTGAAGTTGAAGTGTTCTCATCTTTTGCTGTCTTAGAAGCATAGGTTGTTTCAACTGAAATCGTCTCCTTTTGAGGATCAGCCGATGAAGGATTAGTTGGTGCTGATTTAAATGCCTGGGACAATAGTTCAACACCTAGAGCAGATTGGGATGCAATGGTTGATAACTGTGAGGAAAGAATCGGAATTAGAAATTGAATATCATTTTGAGAAGAGGATGAATTGTTTTACCTGAGCAGTTGATGGTCTTGTTCTGCGAAGTCTTTTTCTAGTAATGGTTTTCTGGGTTACCCCTTGAGTTGCCTTGCATTTTGAAGATTGATATGTTAAAATTATAGGGGCAGCTTGGGTTTTCATCAGTTTCTTTAGTGTGGGTGCTGTTGATCTAATTCTTGAGATCAGACATGGTGGATAATATTCTATAGCATGCCCTTTTCTGTCCACATTTAGGGGATTGGATTCAACATCCTGCAAGGGAGTTCTGTTAGATGAGTTGACAGAGGGACTTTAGTAGATGATCTTTATGAAAGGAAAAAGAGTTAGCTAGTTACCTCATTGTTGGAAGCAAAATCTTCACCCAGAGCTATGCAGCTAGAATGGACTAGCCTGCAAAAGAGGTGGGAATGCCATTCTTGCCACCAGGAATCATATAAATATAAAGTGAAGGAGGCTATGGTCCAGTCATGCAGATAGAGGGAAGGAAGATTTTATCCTAACTAGAAAACTCTAGAAGCTTCTATTGCCTCACTGATGCCTTCTATCGATTTTAGTATATCTTTGAAAAATAGCTAGGGGCAGTTGACCAAGACCAAACTGACGAGCTACGAAAGAAGGGTTGTAAAATTCATAGGTTGGAAGGTTGCCTGGAAGAAAAGAACCTATGGACATTTTGCCGCGGCCATGATGAAATTCGGCTGTTACAACACAAGGTTTGAAGAAAGAATTAAAGATTACAGCCGTTGTTTCGTCTGAGCAGCTTGATTCAAATCAAAATTTGAATGAGAAGACCAACTCATTGTTTTCATCTCCATCATAGGGTAGCCAGCTTCACTATAGTTCATACACTAGCAGGTTCTTCCTTCATTGCCTTTGTATTTCTCATCAAAGTTGGAAGAGGGAAAACTCAAATTCTGGAGATTTGGCTTCACAATCTTGTGCATATACAAATTTAACTACATTTGTATTAACCACCAAGGGCTGCTGATGGTGTGCACTGCTTCATTCTTTAGCAGCTGAGCAGCCACCTGGTGCATTAAGTGGTAAGCTGATCCTAACAGATATTTTCCAAGAGTAATCTCAACACCTACTGCTAGATGCTCTGCCAAGAGTTTGTGATTGTAAGTCGAACCACAAGATGACCCATAGAAGATGAATCTCTTTAACTACATGTTCAGAAAAGCCATATTTTCTCTTTCGCTAATAGTCGATTCGTTCCCAATGTGGCTTGCCCATCCTGTGCAGTCCGATATTTTGGCCAGTTTCTTTGACCCAGCACCTAAGAGTTCATATGGCTGCATTGGTCCTGTTACTCTAAGGCCAGCCAACATATAAACATCAGCCAAGGTGATAGTCATCGGACCATGACCAAAGATAAAAGCATTCAAGGTGTTGGACTAGAAGTAAGAAGCAACAATTAGGAGTGAATCATTTCTTTCCATCCTGGACAGTGAAAGTGCCAGGCATTGGCTTAAATCATAAACTTCCCAATCTCTGCCCTTTTTGTCTGACACTCTTCGGAACCAGTCTCTCCATCCCTTATGCATTTTGGGCCAATTCCTAATGGGATTTTTGGTGTTCCAAGAAGATAGATCTACCAAGGACTGCCTAAAAGAAATTTGATTGGTTTCTTGGTTGATAAAATCCAAAGGATTAGTATCTCCCATGGGTCCAAGGTAATAAGCATTTGGAACAAGAGATGAAGGGATCAAAATTTCATTTTCCATTCCCTAGAAAGCCAAATGAGATAAACTTAAGGAAAAGGAAAAATACAGAGCAACGACTGATAGTTGAGAGGCAGAATTTTGGAGACGTACCTTAGGGATGTAGTCGCTGGTCGCCATTTTAGTTGGAATAGATCTGAATCTGAGAAAGGGTTGCAGAGGAGTGACTTGAAAAGCAGCTCGAGCAAAGTAGAGAAACTACTAGGGTTAGAGCTCTGGTGATAGCGGCTTTGGTTATTTAGGCTTGCTCGAAGAAGAAGGGGAAAGTAAATTGGCCGAATGGATTGAAGGTGATACTATTGGGATGTTGTATAAAGTTTTGCCCAAAAAGTCAGGAGTCACGCGTTTGTTTCAGAATAGGTGGTTACAACGCGGTGAACAGATGAATGAAATTTTGGAATAAAATTATTTTTATCCCAAAATTAGGGGGCATATGTTTACACCAAAATTTAGGAAGAACACGGGAACTCAAAATTTCTAGGGTTGTGTCATCAAGGAATCGATTGCGTAAGCATTGATATCAGCTGATTTAGATGCAGTAATGGGATTAGCTCTTTTTGGATGACATCAGCAAATAACAATGGACTACATACGGATGGCGTCGGGGAAAAATATGTCGGACTCTACAAAAAGAAAAAGATTAGAGTCCAAGTTATCATAAGTTAGGAATGTTTTCTTTTATTCCAAGAATTGTAATGAGTCGTATTTGAGTAGGATTGATATTTAGGTTCCGGGTATAAATACACTACAAACTTCTAACCCTTGCGCAACGACGAGAAAATGTTGCAATAGGCCCAATTTTGTTGCAAAAGGTAGTTCATACCACGAAATCGTGTTCGTAGGCAATGGTTGCAAAAAGTCACGTTGCAATAAGAACTTGCAACCGTTGCTAGTTTGGCGTTGCAAGAGTTAGCTTTTCTTGCAACGTTGCCAAGCATTGCAATAGGACGTTATCGCAACATTCATTGGCGTGGCAATACGAGCACTTGCCACATTTGTCTTCGTAGCGAGAGGTGGTAAATACAACGAGCGATAGCGTGGCAATAGATTTTTGTTGCCACGCTATAATTTTGTTGCTTAAGGTGTTGTTGCCACAACCGTTGTGCCATGGCAAGTAAATCATTTGCCACGCAAATGTAATCGTTGCGAGAGAGTATACATTATTGCCACGCTTGTCTTGGCGTGGCAATAGTATCATTTGCCACGCAAATTTATCCGTTGCGAGATACCGTTCATTATTGCCACGGCCGCATTGCCGTTGCAACAGTATCATTTGCCACGCAATTTTATTCGTTGCGATATACCATTCATTATTGCCATGACCTCGGTGCCGTTGCAACAGTAGAATTTGCCACGCAATTTTATTCGTTGCGGAAGATTAATTGTTATTGCAACAATAGTCATGTCGTGGCAATAGTATTATTTACAACGTAAATAAGTCTATTGCCATACAACATATTGGCACACATCACGGCTCGTAGGTATAGCTTTTATTGCAACCCTAGTAACATTTAATTTTGGTTTAATAAATCATCATTGCAAATCAATAAACCATATCAAAAGCAATTGCACCCACATATATTAATTATAATTAATCATTCAATATGTTGCTAAACCCATGAAATTGTAGCTAAAATCATAAACGAGTGTACAATTAACTCATTATTTGACAACTTTTTACAAACTTCCTAACATCTATGCAACACTTGAGAAATTCCTAGCAGCCCAACATGTCATCTCCTGGGCTATGTCCTCGCTTGATTATGAGCCTCCCACTAAAACCTTGTCCACCTACTGCCAAAAGAATATGATTGGGATATGAGAACAATATTAAGTTTACTAATTTTTGCACAAATGTAAAGAGATGAAGATATAAAATGGTTCTAATTTCTAATTTCGTATACAAAAGCCATCAACCAAGCTTTTGCATAGTTGAAGTTCTACTGCAATTCTGCAAATGAGCAAATGTTGTCGGTCTAGTTGCTGCAATTCCATTTTCCATGAAAAAGATGGAAGTCATGTTACAGTAGCAGCTGCCTTCTCTGAATTTTTAAGGCAGCAGCAATTTAGTTGATTAGAAAAATCATAACTTGAGTTGTAGACAACGAAAAATTATATTCTTTAACAATACGGAAAGCCCATGAAATTCTCTACATCTTTCTAGTTATTTGTTAAATAAGATTCTGCAGTTATCATGGTCAAAAAACACAAACACCTACTGCTGTCTAGACCAAGGTCAAAACCTGACCGACTACTTTCAAAAACCTGACCGACTACTTTCAAAATTCATAACTCTAATTCTCTAGGTCTAAAATCATGACCTTTCACGATGACAAACATCTCTAAACCCTCTACAACTTTTGTATTATCAAAAGTTCTGTATTCCAATTAGCTGGTTGTTATCAAAAGTTCTGTATACATACTAATGAAGTAATTCTTAGCATTTAGTGTGTCAGATGTATTATAGATAAAACCCTCTGTTATCCAATTAGGAAGAGTAATCCTCAACCTTCCACTTTAGGCAAGCAGCACATAAATATATCCTGGATATCTTAAACATAAAGCAGAGGGAAAGGGATGCTAAGGAGAGTGCCACCAAGACCAGATCAAGTTTAGATGGACAGATATTTGATTGCCCTAGCTTTAGAAAGATTTCATCCACTTTGCACTCCCATTCGATGTGCGTCATCTTTTCTCCTCCTACCTGATGCCTCTGCCATCTCTCTGAGCCACCATTGGAGATCTCAGAATATCACCTCCTCTCTCTGTTCTAATCTTGCATGTTTCCTGCTTACCTTCCTCCTTTCCTCTACTTCTAACTCCTTCCTCTCCTTCCTTGCATCCCCATTCTGCTTCCCTATTCCACCCACTCCATCCCCTTGTCTCCATCTCATGTCGCCTCGGCATGTCACCATTGTCATTGACTCGTTGTCCCCTCCCATGCCGCTGGAAGGGAAAATGTATGTAATCAAAAGAAAACTTTGACAAAACTTCACTGTTTTTCGGTATGCTCATTTATTCTTCAACAGAAGGAAGATGTTAAAAATATTATAGATTAGCCTACCTTATCATACTGAAATGTGTAAATGGCTTTCTCACTTACTGATTCGATTTCATAATTTGATTAATTGGAAGCTTTCTATAGTTGAGTAGTTGAGATGTTGAGAACTAGTTCATCAGGCTTGGTAGTAGGAACTGTCAAATTTTACCATGGACACAACCTTCCTTGATAACTTCCTTTTAATCAAAATTCTCTTGTATCGTTTCCTACAGATGAAAGGATTATAGTTCATCTGTACTATTCTTCAACTATTTAAAATACCTTTTTATCCTCTCCATTTAATTGCCATGCCACATTATCCTTATCAGTGATATTAGATGATGAAAAGTATGTTCCAATATATTACTGTGCAATTCAGTTATCAGAAAACAGAAACAGAAAGAAGATGCTTATGATTGAACAATGACTTTGAGTTTATGCTGGGATTGAAAAACATGCATTGAACAATACAGAACTTCAAGTTACTGAACACAAGAATGGCAATGAAGGTTTCATTAAATATGATTGAACAATGACTTTGAGTTTATGTTGGGATTGAAAAGCATGCATTTGATAAAATTTCATTAAATCATGCAAGAATTTAGATTCCAATTAGTTGGTTGTTACCTTCCTCCTTTTGGGATTATTTCTTGTCCTATTCATCAGTTGCTGTGAAGTGATATATGTCTTCGATGCAGTCACATTTGCAGTGTTTTCGTTGAAAAGAGCTCTGCTAGGAGGTGCAGTACTTCTAGTGGAGCGAGTAGGTGCTGGTGCACCTTTTTGTATGGTGACAACGCTTCTAGGCTGAGTCTACAAACATCAAGTTGTTTGATCTATTTTAGCTACAGTTCAAGGTACATGGAACATAGTGAAATAATGTCATTACCTCCTGTAACCCATCTTCATTTTCATTTTCATGTCCACCGGTCTCATCTTCCTCTTCTATGATTGGTGCAACTTGTGTACTGGCATTGTTTTGCAGGGTACTCTATACATACAAATATTGGTGGTGAAAGATTAGGCATCACAATCATAAGATTATCAAGAGTACAAAGGATAAAAAATTATTCTAATACCATAATCATAGCTCCTTCTTTGTGCTACACTAGCATATTAAGAAATTCTTGCTTCATTTCTTCTCTTAAGTTTATCTTAGCATTTTCCAGCTCCTCTTGCATCCTCCTCCTATTTTCTTCTTTGTCCCTTTCCCTTTCTATAGCTTCTTGCGCAATCTGTTCTTTGAGCTTGTCAACCTCCGCTTCTAAAGCAATGCTCTTCTCCCTAGCTGCAGCTTGAGCACGTGCATGTACTTCAAGGTTCTCTTTCATAAGTTCTCTACGAGTTCGATACGTAGCCAAATATCCATGCCCATGTAATTTGGATGATTTGATTTGTGTTGTTTCTTTGTAGCATGACCGAAAATCATGTTCTCCTCAATAGTTGTAAGTCTTTGGTCTATCGGGGTTCTAATCCAATCTCACCAATTTTCATGGTTGTATTTTACGAAATTAAATAACAGAACACAGTAAGAGTTGCTTGACACTACCAAAGAGCTATAAAAAAAGGTTGACGAAACATTTACTTACATATACTTTGAAGTCGATCTGAGGATTTGACCATGCGCCATGTTTTGTGTGAGTGGTCCTCCAAAGAAGAAGATCACTTGGCTCTTCACCGCTTCTTGGTCTCTCTAGGATGCCAAAGAATTCAGCACACAAGTATTGCATCATGGAAGGAAGGACTAGATTAGTGTATCTAATGATTACCACTCAAAGCTACATTGTGAGAAGTTCTTTGAACCCATCACATGCTTGGTTCTTTCTTCTTGACGGTTGGAGGAGTTCTGGGCTTGCTAAGTTTCTCTGAGAATGAGAACAAGTGGTATGTGACAATGCAACTTTGGTCCATCAATTTTGTTTAACAAAGTAGATTTTACTAGCACTGTCCTTGAATTTATTAGATCCAAAATACAACTGCAAGTAGTGCCACTCAAAAGGTGTATTTCTTCGGGTTTATTTCGTATCCTCTCACCATAACTATTATAAGCCTTGTATGTGGCACTCAGATCAGATCGCCATCCTCTGTACCGCTCCTTGGCAATTTTCCATATTTTCTCTTTTCTTTTATCCACATCATCAATGTTGATGAAGTTCCACCTAAGCTGTTTACAATTAAAAAGCAATGAAAACTTGTGTTTTGCAGCTTGTTGATTTGGGAGTTCAAGTACATATTAGGTTGTTCATTAGTGTTACATCATATGATTGAGTACACTGGCACTGAGAGTAATTCTTGATCCATCTGGTTTACTAGAAAGAATGTGTGCTACGATTGAGTACACAAGGCAAGGCGTACTTTATAGTTCATTGCACACAATATTGGGTCATGATTCTTTCAAATCAAAATTAAGAACTGCGTTGAGAACTGTGTTATGCATTTAAGGCACAATCTAGCATTTAGTCTCCAACATGCATATTTTTGTGTATTGAGAACTGTGTCGACTATATTTTTGTATATTAAGAACTGTGTTCACTGGACCTAATCAAGAGTGTGGACAAATATTAGGCGGTGTGGACAAATATTGTCAAATGGAGTATTAAGCTGATTCCACAACGGAGTGGGTTCTAACATTGATCTTTCTGGAATCCAATTTGAATGTCTGGTCCATACTAAAAAATACATGTTTTTAAGATATGCATGTTACTGTTTCTGGAGCATTAAGCTGATTTGGCATCTAAATTAACCAGAGGAGAGGCATGTGAATCCAAAGATTTTTCAGAACCTCTTCTCTAACTGAGGGCTGAGGGCGTATGCCATTTTCTAACTGATTTTTAGCTACATGTTCTCTATTCGCAAATTTGCTTAGTAATGTACTCACTTTTTTGGACAGTAAAAGAGCAACAGCAATGTTCCTTAACAAAAAATAGTACACATCATACTAGTATCTCTTCTGCAATTTCTAGTTTGACTTCTTCCTTTATATCCTTCCAACTATTTACTCCAATTAGTGGGGCCCATTGCCTTGTAAATAAAACGACCTCATTGACAAATGCACGGGTATTCGGTCCAATGGGTCCTCCATGGCTTTCTGAAAATTTGATTGGGAGTGTGTGAATGCATTCCTTAACTCTCTTGTTGCCTACTGTTAATCCTTTAACAGTGCCACGACCTCTTTTCTTGCATTCATTGGAGCCATGTCCTTGCAAAAAAGACAATAATAATCTTGAGCTATAGTAGTTCTCAATTAAGATATGTGAACCCAATATTAAAAGTACATGCATTATCACAAACTGTTTCCCTCATCTCTTGCCTTCCTTGCATGGCTTGGCCCATTTGAGGGTGGTGTCGCATTGCTTCCATTGCTTTCGTCGTCTTCGTCTACGATTGCATCGGTGTCACGTTGCTCGACAAATGCCACTGCACACAAGGTTAAAGGTTCAGTTTTAAAAAAATTAGTACTAAACAACATTGGTTGAAGAAGGAAAATAAATTACTAATTTCTGGAATGTCCCCTTTCATCCTTAAAAATTCCTTGTGCGTGTTGACTGCTTGTTGCCTAGTGTCATCCTTCAAATCTGTTAGTCACCAAAAAAATGTAAGATGAGGTGTAGTTTATATAAAGGTGCTAAGATTTTGCTTAATACGAAAACATATGCAAAAACATAGATGATATACTTTTGGATTGTTCCGGTCGTAGCTTCTTTAGCTAGTCCTTGTATGCATCAAAAGGATCATCCATAAATGGATGCTCATCTTCTTTCAGCTGCTGCCTTGGTCGCTTGAGGGGTGTTATGCTGACTTGCTGTGCTGTCTCTTGTTCCTTCAAGAGTACTAATCTGATTTCCTTCTCACTCTCATTGTCTTGTAGCATAATCTCTGCATGTCTGACAAAATCAAGGGGCTGAAGACTTGCAACATCTCTTCCACAACGCTTCTTGTAGTACAAGAAGTCTCGGGCATTATACCCAAGTTGGTCCTTAAGAGATGTCAAGGTTGACAATTTTATGAGGCCTTTCCAATTTGAACATAACATAATCCTGATTTGGAAGTCCATTCTTGCAATGAACATAAAGAGTCCACATTTCGCCCGTGCCACTGCATAAATAGGACAATGGTTGATAAATAAACAAGAATAAAAAAGGTAAAGTATTACATATATATAAGTAATTGAACTAAATATCATTGAATTCAGGATTCTATTTTAGATGGTTTCTGTAATCCCATTATAGAGCAGGCACATGCAACATGAGAAATTCAATGGCTGATGCAGAAAAAGGTTAACTACATCCATACATTTTTGTGTAGTTAAACATTGATATTTAAGCATAGAAAATGATCTCAGACTTTGTATTCCTGAATCAAAACAGACGGGTTTACTTTCTGTAATTTTAGACAAGCAAAACAAATACCGAGCAAGTAATTGCCTTTTCTTAAACATCTTTTTTTAACATGACCAAAATATGCAAGCAGCAAATGCTTGAAAACCCTAAACCCCTCACAATTTGTAGAATTTGCTGTGATGCGAGATTAAATATGAATCAAAAAACCTAGATTAAGTAATCATTGTACCTGGGGACATATGGAGAAGAGAACCCAAGATCATCTTCTACTTCGAGGGTGGCCTCAGTATATCGATGGCGATGGGTACCCAAGGCGGTGGAGTCTGTGCTGGCGCTGATGCCCTACGAATGAAGCGCCGTCCTGCCTGAAGGCGTTGCTAGTGGCGTCCTCAATGAAGGCGATGTCGGGGGCGTCCTGGACCGAGTTGGCGTAGGCGGCGGCGTCATGGCCCTCACATGGTCCTGGGAGACGGATCGCGATCTAATTGGGGAGGGGGAGGGATACGCACGGTCTAGAGACTGGAGACGGGAGACGGATCGCGATCTCAGAGCCGCCGCTCAGCACACCCTGTGAAAAAGAGATCGATAAATCATCAAATAACAAGTGGCCACAATCGGCTTGGTTGATTTCTCACTCTGTAGACCGGGCAGATGGGAGAGGGAGGGGTCGACAGGAAGGGGAGGGGATCTGGGCAACTCAGGAAGGCAGATGGGAGACGGGGGAAGGGAGGAGGGTATGTCAATGGGGAAGGATCTTACTTGGATGGGGGATGGCTTCCTGCTGCCATGCTGGTGCTGTGCGTCGTAGCTTGATGCTTTCCTTCGTGGAGATTCAAGAGGTCCGCCGCGGAGGGTCCGGGGCATGTAGGGACGTCGCGGTATAGCAAGGCAAGGGCATCGCAGAGGGGACGCAGCAGGAGGCGTGGGGGAGGGGAGTCGTAGAGGCCAGAGGGGCAGCAATAGGCCACCGCCGGCAGATTTGGCTCAGGGAGATTGGGCGGGTGAGAAAAGTTTTAGGCGCGGCAGTTGAAGATTTTTGTGGAGATTTTCGACCTCGGCGCGAGGAGGAGATACAGGCGGTAGAGGAGCGAATTTTTTGGTATGCCAAACAAAAGGAGGCATGCTCACACACAAGAGGGCTTGCAAGACATGCCTAAAGAAATTGAAAAAATGACGTTTGGTGTTATATGATTATATCAATTGTTCTTTTTATTTAATGCTAAATTTACTTGCTCTTTTCTAGTTATGCAAACTTAATAGAAAAAATAGAACTAGACAAGAATGTCTCTTTGAAATTGCCAAATGCAAAAAATACAATCATGAACCGGTACAAGCACATGTACGAGTACACTCACATTGGCATGAGAAGATTATTATTTATTATAGTCTATGGATTTGTTTGCGATGCAATGTCATAGCAAGCTTAACGAGCCGAGTCAAAATAAAAAAATCATTCAAAATTAGCTAAATTTGATTTTGAAAGAAAAACGAATATAATCAGAGCATTTTTGTAAGAAGCCATTAAGCAACTCAACAAGTTTTTTGTCCAGACTATAGGTGTTTTTATTTCTACACTGGAAACAATGTTTATACTTATGTTATAAGTAAAAAGAAAATTATAAATTTGTGACAGAACATATGGCAAGATCAAAACTCTGTTAACCCCTTTTTCTTTTTCTTAAACAGTGATCCATTACAAAGTCCTCATGGAGGCGGCGTCGGGGGCTCCTGGACGGATCGCGATATAATTTTGGGGAGGGGAAACGAATAGGCAGGTACGGGGGGAGGAACCGACGATACCTAGGTGCTTCGTGGGGTCACACTACAAGCCCATTACAAAGTCCTCCAAGCCTGGTTTACACCCCCTATAAGGTTTCGCAGTGGGTACCAACACCACTGCAGAAGTAGTAGTAGCACTAGAAGTAGGCAATGACGTGCCACTCAATGGATGAGACATAGGCAATGACGTGCCCCTATGATCATGATGAGGCACTCGGTGGCATACGACATCGCACTTGGTAGCATATGACATGGCACTCGAGAGGATGAGACTACATATCAAGTTGTTGTTCGACGTGGCATCCTAGCTACATATGACACAACATCTACCTGACATAGTCACAGATGTGGTACTCGTTGGACACGATGAGGTAGGCACTCAATGGCATAAGGCATAGAACTTGAAAGGTCCAGAACACACATCTAGTCGACATGGCACACTAAGTACTACAACACAACAATGTTAGACATGGAATGAAATGGGACAAATTGTGACTAGTTGGAGACAATGAGCTAGGCACTAGATGGCATAAGACATCACTCGAAAGGAGCATATCACATATCTAGGTGACGTGGCATGCGCTCGGTATGACATCACTGACATAGGAAGATAGGCAAAACGATATGCCACTAAACGGAATATGATTCGTAGTTACTAGTTGGACAGGATACAGATATGTTTAAAAAAAATAAATTCAGTTGCAATGATTAGCATAGAATTAGAAAAAAAGGAGTTTGATACTTATTTACTAGTTGGACATGATAGAAATATGTTTTTTTAAATAAAGTCAGTAGGAATGATTATAATAGAATTAGGAAAAAATGGAATATGATATTTAGTTACTAGCTAGACACGATAGAAATATGTTTTAAAAAAATTAAGTTGGAACGATTAGCATAGAATTAGAAAACAAAAAAGTTGGTCCTTCAGTGGGCCTGCCAAGGACCAGCGGCCACGCCAAGCTCAACCCCAACGGGGAGCCCAGCAAAGCTACCGGCCTCAACTAGCCCAGAAGGGTAACAATTTTGGAATAGCGCTTGATATGAGAAGTTCAGTGTGGTTTGGCGGCTTTAGCTTTTAAGCTGAGTTTTGCATCTCTGAATTGGCGAGGTGGCACTAAAGAACCAAGCCTTGGCAACAGAAGTGGAACAATCAACACACTTTGTTAACGGGCCAGCCCAGAAGTGGAACAAACGTGGCCACCTCGCCCTCTCCTACTTCTCCTCCTCCCCCTTCTTCCCCGCCCCACCGCCACTTTCCCCCAACTCTTCACCATCGAGGCGCCACCTTATACAAGGCGAAGCGGCACCGGAAGGAGAAGGAGAGAAGAGAGAGTCCTCCCTGCCCGTGCCCGCCGGAGCAAGCCAAATCCGTAGCGAGCGGAGAGGAGGGAGCTGAGCGAGGATGCCGACGGTCACCTGCAACACGTGCAACGCGGGGTTCGACGACGAGGAGCAGCAACTGCTCCACTACCGCTCCGAATGGCACCGCAACAACCTCAAGCGCAAGGTAACGTCGCCCCCCCACCGCAGCCAACCTTCTGTCGCTAGAACCCTAGGTATTAGGTTCATTGGTTCATGCGGCCTGCTTTGGGGACTAGAATGATAGGAATTGAGAATTAAGCGTAGGATTCTTGACATCCCGGTATCGGAATTTGAGTTTTTTTTAACAGCTAAGGTCTTGGAATGTTTGCAAAACTCCAACCTCTACACCTGAGTTTTGTCGATTTTTATGGTTTTGTCATAGTTAATCTGAATAGAGTCAATGACTTTGAAGCACTGTTGTTGAATTTTGGTTGAGTGAGAGAAAACATGTTGTGTTGACGAATATGTGTAGTATGCTGATACAATGTGGAGCATGTTTTCAGAATGGCAGATAGCGAGGTATGTATGTAGCAAACATGACGATCCATCTCAACAATGCTTAGAAACTGAGAACTAATATGCCGTATGTCCGGTCACCAGGCACAATACAAGGTCGTGTTGACTAATTTGGCGAAGCTAGCCTCAAGCCTGGAGAAGATCTCGGTGAGTGGTACCTGTCTACCTGATGGAGGACATGCTTGATACCTTGAAGACCTTGCTCTGAACCTGGGCAGCAGATCCCTTTTTCGCTATGTGTGATGATAATGTTCATCATTGAGGAATTTTTTTGTGGCATCTAGTGTCAGGTAGCTGTAGTGTTCTTGTGTGCTAGTTGATGGTGGTAGTTTTCTTTTCCTTGTATCTGAACCAAAGGGTTCATGAGCCATGTTGGTCTTTATAACGCTTGAATTTATTTCTGGTTTGAATAGCAATGCTAATGGGCCGGGGTTATCCCTAGAACTCCAAAAATATCAACAGTATTAAACTTGTGCTATTTTGCTCTCCTTTGCTGCTCCAAAGCTGCCATTCCATATATGCATGCTCTGAAAGGATGCATTCAGCAGCCAGAATCGGTGTTACATGCATCCTATCAAGAACACAAGAGTGCAGATGCCTTTTTTTGGTACAGGAGGTGAAGTGCGAGATGGTTTTGTTGCAGCTTTTTTTGGGTCAATCGGGATGAGCACATGCCGGATGAACAGGAGCAGAGAAAACATGTGCTTCTTGAGTCTTGACCAAGGAAAAGGAGCCACGCATAGTTTTTTTAGAAAAGCAAATGATGGAGAACAATTGTGGTTGTGGTTGAGGTTGATAGAGGAGGTGGTGCATAAAGCCATGTCCATAAATCTTATCTACTCTATGCAAAGGTGGCGATAGAAAATAGAGAAATCTATGATTGAAAACGTTCATTTGTGTCCACAGGAAAACATTTGATAAAGGGTAAGGAGTGTTATCGACAATAGCAAGTGTTATCAACAATAGCAAGTATGAACTCAGTAACACCTTTAGGTAAAAGCCATTGCAGCAAGAAGAAACTCAAAACCATTTGCAATCATATTACACATCCAAAGGGTGTTGCAAAATGATAAACACACAAACAATGACGACAAGAAGAACACACACACGTGCAACAAGAACAAACAGGAGCCCAATGCCTCTATTGCTTGAGAAAAATTTAGACAAATAAATCATCATCAGAATCTTCTCCCAGAGTACTAAATGGAGGGATGACTCCATCATTAATGTAAGTGTGATCTGGGTCTTCGTCTTCATCAAACAGGTCATCGTGCTTAGGTTCGTGCATGGTCATTGCAATAGCATGCTCAATAACGAAGCATCAATAGTAGCCCCATCAAGGCCGACCTATTCCAAGTCAGTGACATCTTCATTTTGTTGTTGAACATTCATATCTTCCATTCCTACAACAATCGAGTCCAGATCGAGCTCGCCCATATTGTCAATGCCTTCTACTTCGTGCATGGCAAAGAGATTTCTAGGCTACACTCTAAGGACAAAGCACCAATCTGGTTTCTTTATGTTTCTCACATAAAAGACTTGCTCGCTTTGTGTGCTCGGGATGTAAGGTTCATCTGAATACCTAAACCGTGTGATATCAATATCGATGACCCCATATTTATCCTTATTGTACCCTCTCGATCTGCTACTACTAGTGCAGGGGACATCAAACCATACACAAGTGGAACAACATGACTTCCTTGTCACCATGAAAATCAAGGCAAATGATTTTCTTCAGCACACCATACCAGCCCATGTTTCCTGTATTTGCATCGCCCTTCACGAATACACCACTATTTTGAGTAGTTAAGCAATTCTCTATGGAAGAGACCCGAAAAAGGAAGCCATTTATGAAACACCTATTGAACACACGAGCTCGAGGGTCTGGACCGCGAGATAGATGATAAATCATGTCATCTATTTCCCCTTGTGCACGCAATGTGCTGATCTGCATTTAATCATTTTAAAAATATATTAGGGACTAATAAACTGACAAAGTGGCTAGCTATTATTACGGACTAATAAATTTACAAGAAGCATGTGGAAACTATAGAAATAAAATATGGATAAATATATTAGGGACGACTCACTTTACGCTCAAACCATGATACAAACTCCTCCTTGTGTCTTTTATCAAAATGCCTTGAGCTAATTTTCTTCAGCTCATCCATATGCTCACTATCCACAACAATTGAAAATATGTTCATTAGTTACATATATATTTTAAACATTCATGACCACCCTAAAAAACAATTTAAAATATAGCTTACTTTATCCATGGAGTGACCTCATCACAGTTGGTTAATATGTAATGCCTCATCCTATGCATTTCAATATCAGAAACTTTCTCGAGAGTACTTCCTTTCCTACTGTAGTCAAGGCTCCCAAATATAATTAGCCTAGATGGTGGTTCACTAGCAGCGGCGCTTTCATGACGCTCTAGACGATTAAGCTTGGTACTAATATTTTCAAAAAAAATGAGAGCAAAATGTGAGGCACTCCTCATATATATACCCCTCTGCAATTGAACCTTCAGGGCACGCTTTGTTCTTCACATTGCCTTTAAGAGTACGAAGGTACCTCTCATCTGGATACATCCATCTATAACAAATCGGGCCTCCAAGTCTAGTTTCGTCAGCAAGATGAACTGGTAAGTGCATCATAATATCAAAAAAAGCCGGTGGAAAAATCATCTCCAGCTGACAAAGGGTCTCCCTAATCGAAGTGCTCAGTTTTTCAATTTCTAAAAACTCCAGCTCCTTTGAACACAGTGAGTTAAAGAACCTACTTAGCTCCATCAATGGGGTCACCACATCTTTAGGCAATATGTTGCGCACCACTAAAGGCAAAAGTTTTTGCAAGATTGCGTGTAGGTCATGAGTTTTAAGTCCAGAAAGCTTGCAACCATTGACGTCCACACATCTCCGAATATTTGTGGCATAACCATCAGGGAACTTGACGCCATGTAAAAATTTGCAAAGAATTTCCTTGTCATCCTTACCTAGAGAGTACAACGCTGGTGGCAAGTTGTACTTACCCTTTTCGAGCACTGGATGTTGATCTAGCCTTATACCAAAATGTTGCATATCAAGTCGAGCCTTCTCACTGTCCTTGCATTTACCTTGTAACTCCAACAAAGTCCCCAGTAAGCTCTCACATATGTTCTTCTCTATATGCATGACATCGAAATTATGTCGTACTAGCAATGATTTCCAGTAAGGAAGCTGAAAGAAAATACTCTTCTTCCTCCAGTTGTGCCACCTATTTTCTTCGTCATGTTGCTTCCTTTTCCTTGTATCCTTTCCAAAAGTCATTTGCTGGAAACTTTCATAGTCCCGCAACACCTGGTCACCACTGAGCGGCACTGGAGCTTCCCTAGTTTCAGCCTTGTTATTGAAGCTCGTCTTGTTCCTTCGCTACTTATGGTTCATGGGTAGAAATCGGCGATGTCCCAAGTAGCAATGCTTTGAGCCATGTTTTAACCACAAGTAATCAGTATGCTTGTGACAATAAGGACAAGCAAACTTACCTTTTGTGCTCCAACCAGATAACATCGCATATGCAGGGAAATCATTAATTGTCCACAGCAGAATTGCATGTAGAGTAAAATTCTTCTTCTCCTTCTCATCCCATGTTAAAACTCCATTAACCCATAGATCATGTAGCTCATCGATCAGAGGTTGCAAATATACAACAATGTTCACTCCAAGAGATTTAGGCCCAGGTATCAACATCGACATCATCCAATAAGGTTGTTTCAAACACAGCCAAGGAGGCAGGTTATAAGGAATCAGTATCACGGGCCAACACGTGTAATTAACATTCAACGTCCCAAATGGATTGAAGCCACCAGATGCAAGTCCCAGTTTAACATTACGTGGATCAGAATCAAACCACTTATACCTATCATTCATGTGCTTCCACGCCAATGAGTCTGCTGGATGCCGCATTTTCCCATCACTAACCAATTCTTCCTTGTGCCACCGCATCAATGATGATGTTTCCTTTGACATATATAATCTTTGCAATCGAGGAGTAAGTGGAAAATACCTTAGAACTTTGCAAGGAGTGCGCTTCTTTGCTCCACCACTTTCATTAGAGTCGCCAATCTCATCAGAATTTGTGTTGTCTTTCTTCCACCTACTCTCACCACATGTTGGACACGTGTCCATATCAGCCAATGGCCCATGAAATAACACGCAGTCATTCACACAAGCATCGATCTTAATGTATGTGAGGCCAAGGTCGCGGATAATCTTCTGTGCTTTCTTGATAGTGCCTGGGATACAATGTCCTGGGGGAGCGTATCTCTCCATAGGCTAAGTGTTTGCTCTGCGTTCTCCTTACTCCATCCACCCACGCACTTAAGCTGAAAGAGCTTGACCAATAATGATACCTTGGTAAGCTGTGAGCCTGGCCACAACTCTTGTTGCGCATCTTGTAACAAATCAAAGAATTTCTTTGCACTCTCACAAGGCTCTTCATTGGTAGTGCCACTGGTCGCACCCCTAATTAATGCAGACAACAGATTGTTGGCGGATGATGCATCATCTGGTGGGCCTACATTCAGATCCCTATCATCATTCAAAAATATGCCAGCGTTACCTTTCTCTTTGACAAAGTTCTCATCAAACCCTTTAGTTAGCAAGTCCATTTGAACCTCTGATTTTGTTTTGTACACAACTCCACGACACCTTGAACATGGACATGGTGCAGTTTCTGATGCATAGGTGCCTTCAAAAATAGTATCAATAAATTTCTCGAGTCCTACTTGCCACTCATCGGTTGACCGAGACAACAGCATCCAACTCCAATCATCATCATGTGCCATTAATTATATCTTCCAAATGTCACAAGGCTTTCCTGCAGCACGTTAATTGAATGGATCACGACATTATAAACTATATCAGAGATAGGGAAAAGGCAATGATGAAAGATCTTGCAATAATGCATGCATACAGAGCCCGGTCCCCGTCAATCTGATGACCGAGCGAAGCTTAAAAAATGAGCCCTTTACTATATTACTATATAATATAAAAATAAACTTTAATGCATCGAAGGGAATTTTATCAAACAAATTACAAATATTATCTTAAAAAGGAACATGAAAAAATATGTTGTACTAGATTCAACATTAAAATCAAAATTCAATAAATTACCTAGTTGAGAACTTGATATAATGATTATCCCCTAATAAATAGTCTCAACTCTCATAACACAATGCCCTAACTACACGTATGCACTCTGAAGAATAAAAATTGGAGGTAAAGATAATTGAATATTGATTAAATATATAATTACCATAGATGATAGATCAAGATTAACAAAGGAACTTGGGAGCAATTTGTCAAACATAGATTGAACTAGAGCACCTGATTGATGTGTGAACTCGACGACTCATCACTCGCGTCGACGTACTCATGTAGACGTGGCTTTTGGCTAAGTGTCTAGCTGTCGACAAGGTCACGTAGAGCGGTGAGGACATGGCGATCCAGCGGCACCAGTGACAGGGACACCAGCGGCTGCAGGGAGAGGCCACGCGCGATGACACCTGGGGACAGAGCCAGCTGTGAAAATGCCTTGGAAAGAGAAAGCCACGATGCCTATACGAAAGTCGATCGTGCACATATACGTATACCACTATACTAGATCCGATCCTATTTCAATACATAACGGGTTCTACGTTATTTTGTATTTTGTATATGTTCCTTTGACTACCAATGACACAAACACATATATGGTGTAGTGGTAAGCACAAGTCTTCAGGACTCTAAAGTCCCAGGTTCGAATCCTGGTGGTGATTTTTTATTTAATTTTTTTACTTAACCATTGTGCTCAAGAACCTTAGGTATTGCAACGATTTAGTCTTTAGTTGCTATATGTACAATCTTTTTGCAACACAGGAGACTATTACATACAACGAATCATATTTGGTGCAACATAGATGTGCTTTCACAACCATCAAGTAAATAGTTGTTTTGCTGTTTTACATACTAGTATATACTAGAGCAATATTCAGAAGCTTAGCACTGTCCATTGCGACAACAGCTACCTAGCGTGTTTTGCTGTTTTCTCCATCCATGCTCAGAACAGTAGTTAATGGAAACAAATGATTATCTCCTTAAAATAAATGTGATGAACCAAAACTCAGATTGGAGTATTACACATTAAGTCACAATAACTAATCAACACTGCTAGACCAAGCCAAAAACGAAACAGCTAGACCTCAGCATAAATAGAGTACCATTGGCTAAGAATGGAATGTTTTTGCACTGAACCAGACAAATTAAAAAAACGTGTGGATTAGCCAATGCATCTGAATAAGAATCTTGCAAAAATTTGTCTGGATTATCAACAACAGTGAGTAATTTGATCTAGTCAATTACCAAACTTAACAGTAATATGTAGAGAAAAAACTGAGCAATAATGCAAGCATATGTGATTCTCTTTTTCACGTCGATGATCGCTGGCCGGCCGCTGATCGTCTCTCTCGTGGATGATGAAGGGTGCGAGGTGAAACTGGTTCAACGCTCCGTCCCCTCTCGCACGCCAAGGAAGGACTGGACGGTGCTCACTCTCCTTATCTCGTCGATGATCAGGAAGGAACTAGGGCACCAATATGCCATAGTCGCTGCAGGGAATTCAAGGGTCGTGATGACTTCACGGCCGTAGGGAAGGGGCGCTGCGACGACAAAGGCTTCAGGGAGGCCTTGA
Source organism: Miscanthus lutarioriparius (assembly GCA_904845875.1). Classification (NCBI taxonomy): domain Eukaryota; kingdom Viridiplantae; phylum Streptophyta; class Magnoliopsida; order Poales; family Poaceae; genus Miscanthus; species Miscanthus lutarioriparius. Next base: position 61,273,421 of record CAJGYO010000004.1, on the reverse strand, counting down.
CCATGCTAACTGCTGGTGCTGGCTGTAGGGATCAGGGGGGCTCCACCACATTCTTCGCAAGGAGACAGCGTGTGGGGGAAGAAGAGAGGCCGCAGGAGAGAAGGAGCCACGACAGGAGCTACAGGCCGCGACCTCTACGTGATATGTAAAATTAGATTAGATCCTTTTTCCAATATAACTGCTCAACATTAATTAATATAGGGTACTTTCGCTATTACTAACACAAACATAAATGTAGCCTAGTGGTAGGAGCTTACTTTCAAGACCAAGAGGTCTTAGGTTCGAAACCCATATTGTTGTCATTTTAAAAAAAAATTATGCAACCATTAAAGTGGAAAGGCTTAGGTATTGCAACAATGTAATTTTTCGTTGCTATGTTATAACCTTTTTGCAATGAACGAAACTGCTACATACAATGAAACCATAATCGTTGCAACCTTAGTGATTGCAACGAACTATTTTTTTCGTTGCTATATGTACCAATTTTTTGCAACGCAAGCGACTATTATATACAACGGAACATATTCGTGGCAATATAGATGGGCTATTGCAACCATAAAATAAAGAGTTGCAATATCACCTTAGTATTGCAACGAAAATAAACTTGCCCGCAACGCAAATCAAATCGTGGCAACATTAATCACTTATTGCAACCGTTCAATAATTTGTTGCGATAACACTTACTTTTTGCAACGATCTCCACACTTATGGCCACAAAACAATCTTCATGGAAAAAACCAATCTATCGCAACCAAAAGTGAAAATCGTTGTGATAACAACGCTTGTTGCAATGAAACCATGCCGTTGCGACAAAAAAGCGTGGTATAAGGGTCAGAAGTTAGTAGTGATATTGGACCCTGGCTATTGCAAAAGGAACCCAATCAATCAATACAATTACTTTTCTGGCTTCACGCCAACTCTTAGGAGTAGTACTACAGATCTCGACAAGTTCTTCAACAAGCAGGGCTACATCGACCGATCGACCTTTGACTTGTCTATGAGTACCGTCATGACTTGTATCATACTTGTAAAGTTGCATCAGCCGATTGATCTTTTATGAGTATAATATAAGTTAGTTATCGATCTGTATCATCATTTCTAAGGCTACATCAGCTGATTGATCTCTTATGAATCATAATATAGATCAAAGTTATCGATCTTGTGTTAAACAACTTGTTGTTTAATACAATATCACCAGTAATTGAATCTGCCAAGATTAGTAAGATTTTCCTTCACTATTTTTAGCTGATTCACCAGTTATCGATCTGGTTATAATTAATGTTTCATTAATTATAACAAATCACCTGATTGAGATAGAGAGAGGTCGGCATCATATCATCACAATTGGTCATCTTCTAGTCTGGTCATACTTTGAATCTTATGATTGATGACTTGATTCTGCTAGATCGGCTATTTTATCTCTATTCCAATCAAACATAGTATGCATTCAAAGACATGTTTCAATCCTGAATAAACTCACTAGTTAATGAGATCCAATCTAATGACACTACCATAGTTGTATCGATCCGATTGAACCTCACTGGTAAGACTTTGAGTTAGAGATTATCGATTAGTGTTTTTGTTCATGGTCGAGATATGTACTCTATTTGTTTGCTATGCATGCATCGGCTATTTTAGTCGATTCGCTTGTGCTTTCACATATATGTTCATGAGCCTGTCAATATATAGATGGTTTTATGGATTCTTTGGCTTTAGTTTGTTATCATTATCATAGCTATATCGATTCCGGTCGAACCTCACTATTGATGGTAACAGATTAGATTCAGAGCATTTATAGATCCATTTGTACCAGACAGTCGATTTGTTCGCATGTTATATCCCTTCTCGTTTAACTTATCGGCTCAATGCCTTACACTGGTTATATCCATCTAGCTGATGATGTTTCTTTATATTAGATATATCTAGGCGTATTGTACTTATTATTATAAATCAATCATGACCCACGAGCATCATAGTCCCTAAACAGTCGATTTCTTCTCATATCGGTTGTTTTGTCAACTCCCCTGTTTGGCTGCTCCCGAAGCAGCATACTTAGAACAGTCCGGGCAAAACCAGCATGTTCCACCCTAAATTACTGATAACACTTTCTCTCCTTGTTAATTATAGGTCAAATTCACTAGCACGCCTTTGGGATTTTTAGGATCGACTGTTCCTGTGTTGAAGCCAAGCAGATCTCCAGGTTGACTCCGCCCAGATCATTTGGGCTTGATGCGTGTTAGGCGCATCGCCACATGTTTTTGCGCCGACAGCTGCAACAGACGACTGATCTCTTACAAATCGTGGTATAGATTAGTTATTGATTTGTATCAACTTTTACAAGGCTACAATAGACGACTGATCTCTTGTAAACATCGGTATTAATCAAAGTTATCGATATTGTGTTAAATAGTTTACTGTTTAATACAATATCACTAATTGCCCGATCTAGATTGAGATTCGTTGGTCTTATCTATTTTGATCCATCGTCTACTGATTACTATGATAGTTGAATTCGATTCTTGATGTTAGATCTTGTTTGATGACTAATCTATCTCAATCGTGATCGTACATGGCGGGTGTTTGAAGTCATGTTCTATTAAGAGATAGACTCATTGACCGCTAGTATCCGGTATGACTCCGCTATCAATACTGCATCAACCAACTCAACCTGTTGATAGCATGTTAGATTGGATATTGTCGGTTAATAGATCTATCTATTAAGAAGAACATGGCGTCAGCCACCCGCTATGTCTCCATCGGCTATTTAGCCGATGGCCTGAGTTTCCATGCGCATAACATGCTTTCATGATTCCTTTGCGATATAAGTAAATCTATCGACCACTGGTCTCTGATCTAGGGTCCTACTTTCAATGCTATATCAGATGACTCGACCTATTGACAGTACAATAGATTGAGTCTAGTTATTTGAAGATTTATTTGCATCCAACGAATGAGTGATCAGATGCTGTGAGACACGATAGCCTGCTTTGTTGAGGATGTACTGGCTACTTATATGCTTTTACTTGTTTTTGTCCTAGTTAAAAGCTAGTATGTCTCTCACATGTATGCTTATACGTCTACCCTTAAATCTTTCACATCTTTTCATTATGATCGGTTAAGTTAGATTCATGTAACAGAGTAAATAATAAATGCTGATATGCTTGTTTTGTTTACATTATATCATGAACATGCTGGATATCGACTCTCTAGTCAATAGTCTTATAGTGCTGGCCACTTAGCCGTATATTGGGAACTGTCTAGACAAACACCGACATGTTCCACCTTAAATTTCTGATCAAATCTCCCTCCTTGTCAATTGTAGGGTTAAATTGACTGGCACGCCCTTGGGCACAACCATACGGTCCAGTATTCACCTTAAGCCTAGAGAGAGCTCGGGATCTACTCCTCATGGTTTATCTTGGCTTGCTTGTGTTGGTGGCTCCCTGCCGCTTTTTGCTGTTGACAAATATTCGGTGCTCCATCCGGTATCCTTTTGGGGTACATCGTCAGCACTTGTGGCATTGAGGCAAACCCCAAAAAGGTATCAGCAATCACCAGCATGAAGCATCCGACTTGCGTCAAAGATGTCCAGAAGCTATCAGGGTGTATGGCAGCTTTAAGCCATTGCATATCACATCTAGGTGAAAAAGGTCTCCCATTCTTCAAGCTGCTCAAAACTAATGAACATTTCACCTGGGCAGCTGAGGCCGACCAGGCTTTTACCAAGCTCAAGCTCTTCCTCACATCGCCTCTAATTATGATAGCGCCGCAACCCAATGAAACCCTATTGATCTACATTGTGACAACTTCTTGGGTTGTCAGCACAGCTATTGTCATTGAGCGCTAGGATGCTGAACATGTGTACAAGGTTCAATGCCCAATTTATTTCATTAGCGAGGTCTTGGACGAGTCTAAGACTTGGTATCCACAAGTCCAGAAGCTCTTGTACACAGTCTTGATTACGTCCCAAAAGCTCTGCTATTATTTCAAGACATACATGATAGCTATTGTTACTGAGTTCCCACTCAACGATATTCTTTGTAACAAGGAAGCTAATGGATGCATCATCAAGTAGGCGGTAGAGCTCGGCACATACTCCATCGATTTTAGGAGCCGACATACTATAAAGTCACAAGTGCTCGCAGATTTCATCGCCGAGTGGACCAAAATGCAAGAGCCTATCCCGGATGGTCATCTCGAGCACTGGATGATGTACTTCGATGAAGCACTCAACATCGATGGTGCTAGGGTAGACGTATTATTTGTTACCCCATGCGGGGATGAGCTCTACTACGTCCTCCAGATCCACGTCCTGGCATCCAACAATGCCGCTGAGTATGAGGTGGCACTTCACGGTCATCGCATCACTATCGAGCTTGGCGTTAAACGCCTAATGGTTTATGATGACTCCGCGTTGGTCATCAAATAGGTCAACAAGGATTGGTCTTGTACCAGCGAGAAGATGGACGCTATGTTGCACCGAAATCAGGAAGCTTGGAAGAAAGTTCTATGACATTGAGTTTCATCATGTCGTTCGCCATGAGAACCAGGCAGTCGACCGCCTATCTAAGATAAGGTCGACCATTTGTACCAGTAGGTCTTATGGGCGGTATCCCTTGTTTCGAGTGGGGTTAAGTACTGCTCTGCAGAGTGTTTATTTGAAGGTAATAAGTTCTAACTTCTAGATGCGGACTAGAGTTGGTATTGGAATTTTGGGCTCGTGGAAGATCGAGCTCCAACTTGCTAATTGCTTAATTCAATTACTTATGCTATGCTTGCGAATGCTAAGTCCATAGATCACAATTGTTATTTATGATTCAAAGTCTTTTATACAAAACAAAGTATTTCCTTGCTACTACCCAAATGCATAATCCTTGTTTAGTATATTGGGTAAGTCCTGCAGAGTATAATTGAGTACTCACCCTGTATGATTTTAAGTTTTCCAGGTGAAGTAGCTCCTATACATGGTTTCTTCTACACTCCCAAGTCCTAGTCAGATCAGGAGTGGTGAAAGGGTTCATGTTTCATAGATGTGTGGATGTGGCACACCCATGCATTAGTTATCGTAAAACTACGTTATGTTGAAAGACTTCCGCTAGACTTCAATGTGGACATGTGATATGTGATTGTGTGATGAACTAATTTTGTGAACTAAGACTTGTAAACTTAAGTACTTTGAACCTATGATGTAACTTAAGCATGGTTGTGATGTATTCTCTCTCTTGGGCTGATCCTGGATGAAGGCTAGCCTTTTAGTACATCATAGGGGAGATGTACCAGGATGACCTATTAAGGGATTTGTCAAACCTAATAGCCCCGTCTCGACTATCATATTAGGTACTCACTTAAGAGGGCGTTGATCTTGATACCTAGTGTGCCCCGTTTGCCCCAACCATATGACCTGTGGTTGGAACGAGGCCAACGCCTGGGCACATGTCCTGGCGAAGGCACGTGGCCTTCTAGACGACTACTACACCAAGGATAAGAACATTGCCCACCATCGCGCCCTGGTGAGGAACCAATGCTAGTTGGATTGAAGGGATCATCTGGCCGCGCCGGTTCATCATGGTGGAGAGGTCTAGTATGATGCCTAGTGCCATTAGAAATAGTATGAAGTCATGTTAATCATCTGTATTTAGAAATAGTATGTCTAGGTAATAGTTGGATGCCTTTGAGTAGTGGGATGGCACTGCTCTCCTCTTATGGTAGATGGTAGATCACAGCTATACTCCACATATATATGAAGTCTGGTTTGCCATTATTTTATCTTTCTATCTAGTAGTACTGATATCCTCTTATTATGCATATAATGTGAGCATTTGTGCAAACATTTTGGTTCACAAAGTAACGTTTACCATTATCTTCGTGCGCTCCTGATGGTCCAAGCATCATCCATCTGACCAGGTAGGACACATCTCACTCTTGCCAACCATGTAAGGGTAGCTTTGTGCCTCGGTTTGGTGAACCAGACACGTATCAGTAGTGGTAGTAGTCATGAGTGGCTTTGATCTATGGTGAACCCAACTCATCTTATTTGTATGTCTTTGATAAAATTTGTTGAACTTGCAACAACCATGCAGAGAGGAGTTCATCTAAACAAGTGTTGCCTCGATTTAATGCACAAGGGAGGAGGCATAGCTATTGCATTTTTACTACACATGCCAGAAAGTTCGCCGCTGTCCATTTGATCTGTCGTCCGATAGTAAAAATTGTAGCCATCTCTAGCTAGTTGTTGCATGCCTTTGCAAAACCAACCAAGAGAAATTGCTTACGAAAGCAACTCCTGTTCAGTCCTTAGTCTGCCCATCAACTGTTGTGACTGCATTTTTGGAGTGAAATAACTGCAGAGGCTTTCCTCCTACATTTAATTCACTATTGGCAACCGCGCAAGGGTTGCTTTGTGCCTCGGTTTGGTAAACTAGATATGTATCAGTATACATACTTGGCATGCTGGTAGAATTGATTAATGATCTCGCCAGTGGTTGAAGCATGTTGTGTGAAAGGAATGCTTTATGTCAGTGGCTTATACAGTGTATATGAATATATAACATGTAGTTGAAGTTGAATGGAATAGTCATGTACACAACAGACAATCCGCATAGTGTAGTACTGACCTCGGCGGACAAAGCCTATGTGTCCACTCAAGCACAAGTTTATAACAACTAAGCATAGCAAACATGTTCAGAATACAAAGCCAGAAATTCAAAGCAAAGTTCAGTTTTAGAATATATGTTTTCCTAAAGATTATACATGGAATCGCCTACAAGTCATCATCATCTCCAGACATATGATCTCTACCGCCACAGTTACTGTCATCATTGCAATATTGTGCTCTAGTATCATCTTCATCCTCACCACCTTCAAGTATGTTAGCTGCTTCTATCTTATCTCTTAGTAGGTTTTCTAAATTGGCTGCAATGATAGCTGCTTCTCCATCATGACTAGCTTCGTGCATAACCTGATCACTATCACCCTACAACACTTCATGCTCGTTGTCAGAACAGTGATCATCTTGGTGCACTTGATGCTCTATTTCATTCATGTCATACATATCCCTATGTTTGAACTTCTACATGACCCGCCAATCTTTTCCCAAGGAGGTGCCCTACAGATAAAAAATCTTCCTTGCCATTGTCGCGAGAATGAAAGGGTCTATAATGTTGATGGATTTGAAATGTCCATCATCGTTCATGCCTGAAGACTTCTTATTGCTAGCTAGATTGTACCAGTTACAACATAGAGGAACCACCATCCTATGGCTTTGTAGGCTAGAGTTATACACCAACTAAATAACATCTCTAAGGACACCATAAAATTCCACTGATTCACCTCCATGTGTGTTGACGGTCATGACACCACTGTTCTGTGTACGCAGGGATGTCCCATGGCCAATAGTGCTATACCTAAATCCATTGATACTGCAAGCTGTATAGATCCTAACTTAGGTATCAGGACCACAAGACAGTGCATATAAACCTTCATTGAACTCTGTTGGTTTTTCTCTACATAGCTCCTCGATCTGCACACAAACATGAAACAACTATCACCACTAAGTTGTATAATTTTGCCAATGATAGGACTAATAGAACTAAAATATGCTAATCACTTACATGAGACTTAAACCACAATAGAAATTCTGCCGCTAGCCTACTATCAACATCATCACACGCACCTTCTTTCTATAAATTTTGTCTATATATTCTGTAGCAAATATAAGCATTATTAATGGTAACATTTCGTATGTAATATAGGAAACATCAAATCAGCATATAAAGCTTACATGTGTATGTGAACATGCTTAGGTAGAGAGGTCAGGGATAGAGTTGACGTAACTGACCGGCATGCCAGGAGCTATCATGGATTCTGCTATTGTAGCTCGGGGCGTGGTGAGCCCCTGAGCACATGTCCATGCTGGGGTCATTGCGGTTTTCTAGCCACAAGCTGGCGAGGGGCTTCTCTATCACTTTGCACTTATGAGCCTTGGCGAGGGTCATCCTTCCAGGTTCCTTCGGGTCGAGCCTTGCCACCTCGATGTCCTCGGTGGGCTTGTGAGCCCCCGAGGATGGCTTCTTCACGCTTGGCCTGGGGATGTCCTTGGCCGTGATGGGTCGAGCGCCCTAATGCCTGAGCCCTTACGCCACTACAATGTCGCGGCTATTGCTTCTCTATTTCTGGCTACGGTTGCTCATGATGGAGAGCTGGTGGGTCCTATCATTGTGGGTGCTGACTCTAAACGTGATGTGGCATGACCTGCTCGGCGTGGTGTGGCGCATGTTCAGGAGGCCCACGCCCTCGGATGCACGTGCCTCCATGGGAGAGTTGACAGTTCATGATGATGTGGTGGACGACTAATCCTATGTGAGAGGTTTGACCTTGGTTCCAGGCTTGACCCCGCGAGGCGAGGTGCCGTGTGGCTGTTTGTTCATTTGCGACAACACCACATGGTAGTGGATGGTTTTGTCACTCACGTGTGCTCTGATCTGTCGTGTCTCGCCAGTGGCGAGGATGCCATTTAGGGCATGGTTCTATCATGGGATCCTGGTTCATTGTGCGGGGGCCCTGGCCAGGGTAGGAGCTAACAACGGACATTAACCCATCGATGCGGGCGAACTCATGATTTCCCAAAAGGATGTGGCCGTCGAGGGCCATTCCATGGGCGAGTTCGCCATGTGCCATGGACCTTACATTTCCTAGGTGGAAGACCTGGTTATGGCTAGAGATCAGAGGGGGTGCTGGCCCCCTATGTAGGTAAACTCTAGGATGCGGCCTCTAGAGGCTGTTCCTAGAGCTTGTCCGCTATAGGCCTCAGAGTCCAAGACTCCAGAGTAGAAGGCCTGGCCAGGGCCAAAGGCGAACGTGGGTGTTGGCCTATCAACATTGGCGAACTCGGGGTTCCCATGGGTGATGTAGCCATCGAGGGCCGTTCCATGGGCCAGTCCATCAATGGTACGAGGAGACATCACTTCCTTCTCAACAAAGAGAGTGCGCGACTGTCCCCTACTTGGCACGCCAACTATCGGTGTTTTATCACCTGATGAGTGAATTTATACAAAAGTCATGCTGCTCTAGGAAGACGATGATAGCATCCAAAGACATAAGGAATTATACTGGTCTCAGCCAAAGCCCTATGTCTCAGCCAAAGCCAATGCGTTGATCCGAGATTGGGATGAGCGGGCAGACAGTTCTAGTCCCGCTATGGGCGCCATGTTTGCAGTAATGAAGATGTTCTACACTCGTTAGGACACTAGGGACTTCTGGTAGGAGTCCTACACCACTTGCATGGATAAGCTCATGAGGGCTGAAGCTACACAACGTAAGCTCAAGAAGCATGTGCACAAGCACTAAAAGGCAGCAAGTGAGGCTCGATGGGAAACTGATCAAGCATATGTAGCTTTAGGAAATCTCCACACCCAAATGGAGCAGGTTGATCAGTGGAGAGCTACCACCCAAGAGGCAAGAGCAGATGATCAAGCAATGTTAGCAGGACTGTGGGAGCAGCTGGAGGTCACCCATGCCGAGGCGTTCACAGCTACGTGCTAGCGGATCCTAGCAAACAACCGTGCAGCTTTAGCAGAAGTAGAATAGGATAGGACCCATGCCTTGAGTGTCCAGCAGGACCGTGTTGATAGGGACTTGCGCCAGCAGCTTGCACAAACCCAGCATGTAGTGATGGATCTTCAGCATGAGGTGCATTATCTGAACAACCAACTGCACCCAGTCCTTGATGAGGAAGAAGAAGATCCAGAGATGTTAGTTGGAGATGACGGCTAGGGCGAGGAAGAAGTTGAGCCAGAGAATGAGGAGGATCCTATCTCTGACCTCGATAGTGATCATAATGAAGATTAGAATCGCCTAGGAACTAGTTAAAAGTGCTAGATGTATCCCTGTTATTTATGTACTGGACTTGTAGTTGAAGTTTGGTAATGGCATTTGGACTTCCATGTAATATTGGCACTTTGCATGTTATTTCACGTTGGGTTGAACTTTAATGCAATTCCAATTCATTTTATTGGTGATTACGACTTGTATGTTAACGCGCTGTGAGCCCGATAAGTGATTAAATTGGTGATGTCATGTTGTGAGAATGAATTATTATGCCTCTATTTTATTGTATGAATTTAAGATTCTCTCTAATAATTTCAGTTTGGCATGATTATACAATTCATCTGCAATCTCTTGACATCATCCAATAATCACTTATTGTTGCAACTTTGTAGATGACTCGCACTCATGCTGGAGCAGGCAGCAACCAAGAGGGCAATGACAGTGACTTACCACCACCGCCACCAACGTCTGCTAATGAGTTCTTTGCACAATTTCTAGGAAGTCAGAGAACTATGGAGGAAACCATGCGCCTCATTGCGTAGAACATGGCTCGCGCCCGCCAGCAACAACAAGGGCCTAAGCCGAATTAGTACAACACTTTCTAGCACTTCCTGGACATCAGGCCTCCTATTTTCAAGGTGGCCGAAGAACTGCTCTAGGCAGATGAATGGCTCAACACTATTGAGCAAAAGTTCCGTCTACTGAGGGTCAAAGAACATTAGAAGGCAGAATATGCATCCCATTAGCTGCAGGGACCGGCCGGGATATGGTGGACCCATTTCCTGTCCTCTTTACCTGCCAATGCATAGGTCACATGGGAGCAATTCAAGTTAGCCTTTAGGGGACATCACATTCCCCCAAGGCTGATGCGCATGAAGGCAACTGAGTTTATGTGACTCACACAAGGGACCAAGACCCTTACTGAGTACATGCATGCTTTCAACAATCTATCCCATTATGCCCTAGGTTTTGTTGACACTGAAGAAAAGAAGATCGAAAGCTTCAAGAGAGGCCTTGGTACTAAGTTGATGAAAACTATGGCCAACTCAAGGCGCACCACCTACAATGAGTTCATCAGTGATGCATTAACTCAGGAGAACCACAACAATCTACATACGGTAGCAAAGGGCCACAAGAGGGCAGCTGAGGCAGGCGCCTCAGGGTCTTCTCAGTCTAGAGCTCTAGTGGCATCTAGGCCACAGTTTCGATCACTAGCGCCCAAGTTTAGGCCTCCTCCATCAAAAGCTCAGACCAACCGACCTCAGAAGGTGTTTCGTAAGGTGTTCACCATTGCCTTACGCAAAGGAAATGGAGGGCAATGAAGCTCCATAGGACCCAAGAGCAATCAACCATGCTTCAACTATAATCAGTTGGGCCATTGGTCCAAAGAGTGCCCCCATCCTAAGAAGAACAACAATCAGAACCTAGGAAATTAGAGGCAGGCGAATCCTAAGGCACGTCCTAGATACGTGCACTACACTACTGTTGAAGAGGTTCCCGCGGGAGAGGTTGTCACTGCTGGTATGTTTCTTGTCAACTAACATCCCGCCATTGTTTTATTTGATTCTAGAGCTTCTCATTCATTTATGAGTCAATCATTTGCATCTAGACATGATCAGAAAGTAATTGAGGTAAGCAAGGGTGGTTATAGTATAAGTTCAGCTGGGGCTACTATCTCTACAAATAAGATGGTTAGAGATGTGCTCATCTCTATACAAGAGAGGGAGTATACGATGGATTTAATAGTATTGCCCAGATTATCTATAGATGTGATCTTAGGCATGAAATGGATGAGTGATAATGGGGTTCTCATTGACACTAGCACGCGTACAATTATGTTGTAAGAACCAAACGGAGGTAATGCTTTCCTAGTACCACTTTCCTAGAATTTTGAACTCCAAAACTTGTCTTGTGCTATCCAAGCCACTGCCATTTGTGATATTCCAGTGGTTTGTGAGTTTCCTGATATATTCCCAGATGAGTTACCAGGTTTACCACCTGATAGAGATGTGGAATTTAAGATTGAGTTAGTGCTAGGTACGACACCTATCTCAAGGAGACCCTATAGGATGCCACCAAATGAGTTAGCTAAACTTAAAATTTAGTTACAAGAACTATTGGACAAAGGTCTCATTCAACCTAGTTTGTCTCCATGGGGATGTCTAGCTTTATTTGTAAAGAAGAAGGACAAGTCCTTGAGAATATGTGTGGATTATAGGCCACTTAATGCTGTGACCATAAAAAATATCCTTTTCATCGTATCGATATCTTGTTCGATCAGTTGGCAAAAGCAAAAGTATTCTCCAAAATAGATTTGAGGTCAGGCTATCATCAGATAAAGATTAGGTCAGAGGATATACCTAAAACAACTTTCTCCACTAGATATGGCTTGTATGAGTATTTGATCATGTCTTTTGGACTGACGAACGCTCCTGCCTACTTTATGTACTTGATGAATTCGGTATTCATGCCCGAGCTCGACAAGTTCGTGGTTGTGTTTATTGATGATATCTTAATTTATTTGGAGAATGAGGCAGATCATGCAGAGCATCTGAGAAATGTTCTGTCTAGATTGATGGAACATAAGTTATATGCCAAGTTTAGCAAATCTAAATTTTGGTTCAGCAAAGTACCTTTCTTGGGTCACATCTTATCGAGAGATGGAAGTTCTATAGACCCATCTAAAGTACAAGAGGTCATGGATTGGAAGGCCTCGACTTTGGTTCATGAAGTTCAGAGTTTTCTAGGATTAGCAGGTTACTATCGTCGTTTCATTCCGGATTTCTCCAAGATATCTAAGCCCATGACTAGACTACTTTAGAAAGATGAAAAGTTTAGTTGGACACCAGAGTGTGAAGCAACTTTTCACACCCTAAGGACCCTGCTAACTACAGCTCCTATTTTAGCACAACTCGACATTAAAAAGCCTTTCGATGTGTTCTGTGATGCATCGGTATAGGTTTAGGGTGTGTGCTCATGCAAGAAGGAAGAGTGATTGCCTATGCTTCTTGGTAGTTGAGGAAACATGAAGTCAATTACCCTACGCATGATTTAGAGCTTGCAGCAGTTGTTCATGCGTTAAAGATATGAAGACATTATTTGTTGGGCAACGTATGTCACATATACACTGACCACAAAAGTCTCAAATATATCTTCACTCAACATGAGCTAAACATGAGACAACAAAGATGGTTAGAGCTAATCAAGGACTACAATTTAGAAGTGCACTACCATCCAGGGAAAGCCAATGTTGTAGCCGATGCACTTAGTCAGAAATCTTCTTGCAACACTGTGGAAGCATTGTTGGAGGATGGATTTAATTTGTTACATCCTGTTGTGCTGCACAATATCACTATTAGTTGTTCACTTGAGAGCAAAATCATAGAACTACAGAAGACAGATTGAGGTATATTTCACATCAAGAGAAAGAAGCACGAACAAGAAACCAAGCATTTCAGGTTAGATGAAAGAGGTGTGCTATGGTTTGAGGACCAACTTGTGGTACCGAAAGACCGTGAGCTTAGAAATTAAATTTTAGATGAAGCTCATTCATCCAAGTTGTCTATCCATCCGGGTAGTAGCAAAATGTATCAAGAATTGAAAACCCATTTTTGATGGACCAAGATGAAGAAAGAGATCACCTCCTATGTCGCTAGGTGTGATAATTGTAGTAGAGTAAAGGCTGTTCATTTGAAATCTGTTGGATTACTTCAGCCATTGCCTATTCCAGGTTGGAAATCAGAAAAAATAAGTATGGACTTTATCATAGGCCTTCTAATGACACAGCAAGGTCATGATTCAATATGGGTTATTGTAGATCGTCTCACCAAGTCCGCACATTTTATACCGGTGAACACAAGGTATCTCGCTAGGAGGTACGCTAAGTTGTATATTTCTCAGATCATGAGACTACATGGAATACCTAGGACTATAATCTCAGATCGAGGACCATAGTTTATAGCTCATTTCTAGGAACACTTGCACCAGACCTTGGGGACTAAACTAATCAGAAGTTCAGCATACCATCCACAAACTTCTAGACAGACTGAGCGAGTAAACCAGATCTTAGAAGATTTGCTGAGAGCTTGTGTTATATCTTCCATGGGTTCATGGGAGAGATGGCTACCTTTAGCCAAGTTCTCCTACAACAATAGTTATCAAGCAAGCATCAAGATGGCTCCTTTTGAAGCCTTGTACGGTCGGAAATGCAGAACTCCTTTGAATTGGATTGAGCCTAGCAAAAGAAGATACTTTGGCATTGACTTTGTCACTGAAGCTAAAGAGCAAGTGCACATTATCCAACAGCATATGAAAGCAGCTCAGTCAAGACAAAAGAGTTATGCTGATAAAAGAAGAAGACCACTGACTTTTGAAGTGGGAGATTATGTATACTTGAAAGTGTCACCCATGAAAGGAGTACAGAGATTTGGAGTGAAAAGAAAGCTTGTGCCTAGATATGTAGGGCCATACAAGATTACTAAACGAAAAGGGAATGTCACTTACAAGTTACAACTTCCCCCAGAGATGAGTGCCATATTCTATGTCTTACATGTTTCTCAGTTAAAGAGATGTCTTCGTATACCTGAGGAAGCCATTGCACCCACCAACATTGAGCTCCAATCAGATTTGACCTATGAAGAGAAACCAATCCGAGTGTTAGAAGAGATGGAAAGAGTAACATGGAGTAAGGTCATTAAGTTCTACAAGGTGGTGTGGAATAATCACAGTGAACATGAAGCCATGTGGGAACAGGAGGATTATTTGTGTGAGGTTTATCCCGCCTTTTTCCAAGAATGGTAGGTCTTGCAAATCTTGGGATAAGATTTCTGTAAGGGAGAGGGTTTGTAACACCCTAGGTGTTAGGCTTGCATAATTTCACTTGCATTGCATGAGCATAATCATCAAGCATTCATATATAAGCTTTTATATATGAAACGTACAACTGAAACATGTGAAACATGCCTTGTTATTTTATGTTTCCTTTGTGTATGCTTATGATCATGTGAGAATAAGTGTAAATGGTTGATGTTGGTCACTAAAGCACCTTAGCTACACTTAGGATGACTAATGGAACAATGTTCATGTAGATCACTTTATCTAATTAAGCTCTTAAGTGATGATATGCTTGTTGACCTGGGAAGTATTATATGTAAAAAATGTATGAAATGCTTGTGTGACCTTAGGAATACCTTAAATATGTTTAGACTGTCACTTTGAACAACTTTAGTATTCATGACTAGGGCTAGTTTGGTCTCTAAGCCATAGTTGTAGTGTAAGTCATCATTTGAAAGTGTATGCTTGACCTAGGTTGAACTATATCATAGAGTCTTTGCATGGCAAAGCACCCTTAAGCAAAGTTGTAGTATTTGAGTAGGGCAACAACTTTTATTTTTGGGTCATAGGCTAGTTCAGCTCCTAACATGCTTGAATTTGGCTCACAAGAATCAACATTTCACTGATTTTGGGACTTGGAAAATTTGCTGTCATTTTGAGTTTATAGTTTGACGTGCTTGACTTTGTGCTAATGTATCTTCCTAACCATTGAGAATTAGACTTTTATTTCTAAAGCAATTTTGTAGCTGGTACATAGCTCTACAAATCTTGTTTTAACATTGTCCACTAATTCGCCACCGTTTAGGATTTAGAAGGGATGGAAAATGCGCTGTCAAGCTCACCATCCGGCTCTGATGGATGCCTCATCGCGCGCTGAGGTGGCCAACCATGGGCAGAGATAGGTCGACATTGGACCCTCGCCGCAGTGCACTGACGCACATTATCTGTGAAGCCACGCGCCTCATTTTGCACTCACGCGCTCACTCTCTCCCTCTCCACTGCCCTCTCTCGCTCCCGCAGCGGAGAGCCGAGCGCCGCCGAGCACCCACACCACTCCGCCATCACCTAGTGCTCACTCAACCGCGCCATTGCTGCCTCCATCTAGCCAGCAGCTTTGCCATGTTCCCCTCTACCTCCTCGACGCATTTGTTGTGCTAGACAAGCTACGGTGAGGGCAAAATTGCCGTTCCCGTCCTCGCCGGAGAGCTCAGCTTCCATGGCTGCCTCTACGACGAGCTCGCCGCTACTTGGCTCGCATGCATAGTGCTTTTGATTCCATGTGTTAGAGCTTGGTCAGGGTGTAGACTAGCTAGTGGCATGACCTCATTGTGAGTAGATGCCTCGCCGACGTGGAACACGACGCGCAGCACCGTCGCGCTCTCACCGCCGCGCCACTGTGCACGTGGGCAGATCTTGTCGGAGCATCTCGCCTGGCCTAGGTAGTCGCAATAGGGTCACATCATCACCACAGAGCTTGTGTGCTCCTTGCCTGGCCTTATCGTGGTCAGAGACGGCTGGCGCACCTCCGTGCAACGCCGCCGTGCCACGATGGTCGGCGATGAGCATGCTGCGTTGCATCTGTCCTGCCACCACCTATGTGAGTCGATGCGGTTTGGCGAGTTGGTCACATAGGTGTGGTTGGTTTCACTGGAGATCTCACCATTGGTGAGATAACGCTGGCCAACCATTGTGCTCTGTCTTCGGGTCACTGACCGGTGGACCCCGCTGACCCGTGGGTCCCCTCTATCAACGACTGCTATTTAGGGTTTCTGTTATTTCTTTTACAGATTTTTGTGCTAACTTTGAAAAATCATAAGTTGAGATGTAGATGTCCATTTTTTGTGAACAAAATTTTGTTGTGTTCCTTATGAAGTGTAGTATTTTATAAAAATATGAGATGTATAGTTTCTAGTATTTTTATTGTTGAATAAAATATAGCTAGATAAGTGCTTTTTGAATGTCTACAATTTTGTAAAATGTGTAACTTGATCTAGGAATGTGATAAAATTGTGATTCCAATTTTGCTGGTCTTGTATTGACATGATCTAGCTAGGAAAAATAATAAGCTTGCAGTAAACTTGATTTAAATATGATCTTTCTATTTATCTATTAATAAATGGTGTTTTCTGAGGAAAATTATAGGGATAATTAGTAACATTTTGCCCTGCAAATTTTTGTTCAGTATTATGGCACTATTATGAAACTAAGAAAAATATAGAATCTGTTGTTTGACACTTTTCGATAGGGTTAACTATTTTCACTAAAATAGACCTTGCTAGCTTGTCATTTTTCTATAAGATGTTATACATGTCCAAATGGTATGAAATTTTCATAGTAGTTTATTGTGAGCACTAGGAAGCTACTGTAATTTTAAAAGAATTTATTGTGCACATTTGGTATATGTTTGTTATTTCCTCTAATTATCTAATTAAATTAATAAAGGCATCTAAATAAATAGATTATGCTTGACCATGATGTTTTCTGTGGTGCTTGTGATGCATATGAACTATTAATGTTAATAGTAAGGCTTAGAAGCAATTAGTAGTTTGCAACTAAGTAATTATTGCTTTACAATTCAAATAAATGGCTGCATGTATAGTTTCAGTTGTGTGGATGATTTTATGTTGATAATGGCCTTTTATGTGAAACTTGTTAATAACAAAGTTGTAGACAACTTACTAATCTACCTTGTGTTAAATTTTCATGGTCATAGGCCTTAGGGTTTAAGAGTTTTGGTTGTTAGAACTTTGCTGTCTAAAATGTTTACTTTCTGGATAGATTTGATTAACTAAATTGTTTGACCTAGATAACTGTTGAATCACCTTAATGGTACGAAAAGAAAGTTGTAGAAAGTTTAAGAAGCTTTCCAAAATGTCCACAACCATATGATTTCGATGTATATAACTCTAGTTATGGTTAAAACAAGTTGCTATTGTTTTATAGTTCGGTAAATGAATTGTAGAAGTGTTTTCTTAAGTAATAGAGAAGAGATATGCACCTACTCAGTAGAATAGGATGCACTTGTTATTACTTTAACACCATGCTATTGAAAATACTTATGAGGATGCATTCATCATGTTTTATCATATTATATGTGTCATCATGCTGCATTCATGATATCTTATTCCATGATCATGCATATAGGATCGACCGAGGAGATAACATTGCTGGAATTCAACGAAGAAGAGGAAGGGGATCAGCAGGAGACTCCTCAAGCTGCAGCTCCAAGAGAAGAGGAATAGACTCCTAAAGAGCTCCCTGAGTGCCTAGATCACCGTCCCACCTCTTTCCTCAAAGGCAAGCCCTAGAGCATTCTAAGTCTCCCATTGTTTTACAAAATACTACTTGAGTCCTTTATGTTTGATGCATTAGGTTATAAGAGTTGATTAGAAACACTTGATGCATAGAACTACCTTGTCCAGTTACATATACCTTTAATCCTATATAGGTCTAGGATCGAATATATGCTTAGCCATGCTTAGACCGGTAGAAGTCAGGTGATTTCCTGTCACCTGTGTGATATAGGTGGATACCGAAGCACGGTTGGCTATATTTGCTATCGTGGAAAAGAACCATGGGGTAATGTAAATGGAGGCCGAGCGGAGTCTATGGGTGGGTTGCCTCATGTGATTCAGTCTGTGCCGATTAAGGACCGTACCGATGTTGGCGCTTTTTGACAAGATTGAACGCATGCCTATCTCTTAGCTGGCCGGATAACTCATTTTGAGCACGAGGCCGAGTAGCTCAACTCAGGCCGGGCCCCATTCTATAAAAGTGCACAATTTGGATGGTAGTAAGGATGTGCTGGGAGCTAGCCATGAGCCCAAGGGCAGGGTAGTCCTAATCGTCCTGGCAGCTGGTTGTCCCTGATTGTGCGGTGCTGGGCGAACCCACGAAATGTGTACTTGAGTTGTACCAAAGGTGATCGTTGATCTAGTCTGCATACGTTTGTGTTAAGAATAAATTTATAGCTAGTTGAAATCGATTCAAATTGCTGTCTCTCCCGGATAGTGAGAAACTTGGCTAGTCCCAACATTGTAGTAATTGTATTATGGAATGTGATGGTTCAGATAAACATGGAATGACTACACCTACTATGGTTACTATTGTATGTTATCAAATGATATACTACATGTTTTGCACAGGATAGTTGCTAATCTAGAGATGAATAGCTATAATTAACTTGATGACTGAACTATAATTGTATAACGGAGTTAATCGCTTTTTATGCAAAATGTTGTCAAGCTACCTCCACTTATAAAGCCTTGCATAATCCTTGGAGTCAATTTATTTCTGGTTTATGACGGGTAAGTCTAGCTAAGTACCTTCTCATACTCAGGGTTTTATTCCCATTGTTGCAGATGGTACCGTCTATCATGGCTATTGTAAGAATTGCTTCTATCCCACCGTGGATGAGGAGTGAGCCTTGGGCAAGCATCTTAATAATCCTTCTTATATGCTTTTGTGGATTGTGATCATGAGTTGGCACTGTATTTGAACTATGTTGACAAATGCTAGTTTGGAACTTAATTTGCTTCCGCTACTATCTATCGAACTTGGTTTGTAATAACTCTATTTCATACTCTGATGAATGAACGATATCTATGAACTTTATGTAACATGTGACATGTATGTTGAATCATGTACGATCTTGGTTGTATGTGGATCGTTTATCGAGACCCATCGTGGTACTCGATGGACTACTGGGTTTATATGGGCTCAAGTATGACAGTGCGACCGCTTGCGGGCTGCCATTGTACTTGTGCTCTTATAAATTGGTTGGTTTTGTGATAGTGGGTGGGTCCGTATGCCCATCTTGTCGAGCCATATTTGGATGGTGGTTCACCATACCTGTTGTCATCGCCTGTCGGTGCTGTCTTGCATGTGCGGCGTGGCGCATGGATGGCATTTGTGGCTGACTCCTTGTCTCTGCACTTGGCCCGAGCCTTCATAGCTTAGTTGGGCCTCGGTCGCTTGGGCTTGTACTAGCTTATTTGTCGTGGGCCGCCCGAGCAGCTAACTAATCGGTGCCTTGAGATACCCAGGGTATCATAACCCCGACACAACTTATAGCACGTTCTTCAACTTGCTTCCCAATAGTAGAAATGCAATACATAACTATCTCTCATATGGCCTATAGTAGTATACAAATATATTCATATACAACCATATTAGCTTAATTAATTTGTGTCTAAATTATGATTATTAAAATGAGTTAAATTCCAAGGATCCAAACGGGCCTAAAATATATTTAAGGACATATTGACATGCTAGCATATAATATGAATTTTTATGACAACATTGACTAAAAATTACTCATTACTCCCTCCATCGACAAAATGATGTACTACTCACTTTTGCACAGCGAGGTAGTGCAGAATATGGTGCTTGATCTACATGGGCCCCATATCAAAAGTCGGACCCTAAAACTAAAAAACTGGTGTTGACACCTTAAAAATTTTATGAAATTGAATAAAATTAGTTGAAGTTGACTCATTATAACAAGTGACTACTTCTTGCAAATTTGGTGTGACTAGATATGTGTATGGGACTCACTCCAAATCTTGGATCCTAGAATTAAAAACCTGCATTCACACCTTGAAAATTAGTAAAATTATGTTCCTCTCGTCAAGGGAGTTGAAAAATATAGGGTCGTCAAAAATAAATTTACTACTCCTTTTTCCAAACTTTGCTTCTCCAACATTATGTTTTCTATCGGTTCTTCCGATGAGATTCATTAGCATTCTAGGTGGCCTTGCTGACCCTAGAGCAACCTCGGAGTACCCCTCCCCAATGTTCCTAGAAGGTGCTAGCCCTTACTAGTGTATAACTCGAATTTGTATAAATTTTTTTGTCTTAGTGTGACGACCCAATATCATTTCACCGACGCAAGCGTCATCCTCTTGACCAACTTGCACTAGTTAGACCAATAATAGGTCACCAATAGGAGAGAGCTAACCGGTTTTTCCCTCATCAGGATCTTGCACTTGAGTTACATATAGCAATCCAAGTAATAAACTAACCCATGATTACATGTATAATATTTCCAATACAAATCACAACAAATCAAAATGTTTCAAAATATCTTATTGGACTTGAAGTGGAAGGTGCAACTAAAGGTTCAACTCCTTTCTAAAGTTACTCTCTTATATTCACTCTTAGACAACCATTGGAGTTATCTTGCAGACCAAGTTGGATTCCCCCGATCCAATGACTGCTAGTCATCGTGTTGTTCAGCTTGGCTGAACTAACCACATAGCGGATTTACCTACAAAACAACTTAACTGCAATGCCTAAGTATGTTTCATATTCACAGGACTTAATTCCAACTTATAAATATTTGGTGGATGCAAAGGATAATATCAGGCATTTTTGAATTTTGCAAAAAGGCAATGGTGTATGTTAAAGAGTAAGATGCTCATGATGCATGGTCAAAAATAGTTCAACCGAGATAGATGTAAAACAAGTGTTGAGTAGCATAGGTCAGGTGATCAACAACGGATTCACCTTAACCCAAAAGTGAAGTCTCCCACACTACAATGGGTCTAGAAGTAAGAACAACCAGTTCCGTGCCAAGGGACTTCAAGCTTTCAATAGACTCTGTAAAGAGGGTACAACTATACCCACATGGAGAACAAGACGAACCACCATACCTCGTGCACCAGAGGTAAGGGTTGCCTCACATCTCCAACCTTTCCCTAATCTGGCCAAGAATGTCAATGGAGGTGTTGATTGGTTCCCGGGTAATGCTACCATGATCTACCCGGTGCCACCTTCGTGCCAGCTCAACGGACAAATCGGTTGCAATTAGTTACTCGGCTTACGACCCCCATATGTGATATGTGGTCTATACGGGTGGTCATTCGGACTCACTATCCCAATGAACGGTCCTTAATCCTCCATGAGCTACTTCACTTGAGATCCCACACTCATAGTGACCTACCCCTCACTTGAGTGAAAAGATCAATCTAACCACCAAGGCAAGTTATTGAATTAGAGTGGGTCCTTAATCTATATTAGAGAACTAGGTAAGTTGTCACTGTTGTAAGTTTTAGTAGTTAATTATCCCCATGTAACATCCTTCATGCATGAGAGTGAGTTCCCTTCTCAAACTTGTCTTCTATCGAGACTAACAACTAAACATAGCATTAGCGTATTCCAACCCAATTATTAATATAAAAGGCTTCTAGTTGTTTAGTGTGTGAGTCTAAAGGGTGAAATGTTTTTTAGTTTAGTTACAAAATAGGGTTTTGATGTAATGCACAACTCATAATGAGACCAATAATTTGTATCCAAAATAGGGCTTATAGTAGTGGGGTGCCTGCTGATTATGTTGCCAACAAACAAAACTGACGAGGATGGCCTATACTCGATCCTCACGCATCAATGGAACCTAAAAGAGACAAGACTAGGATTGAAGATAACCAGTCGATGAATCGAGAGACATTGATAAAGGCTGAGATCAAATCGAGAGCTTGGAAAGAGATACTATGATGACTCTACTATTGTATTATTGTGTACAAAGGTCACTAGGGTTCTTGCAAGTAGAGGTTAGGGTTCTAGGCTTCATGTGTTCTCTCTATTATTCAGCAGACACTCCGGTATACCTAGCGAACACTCCGCTGGAACAACTCTAGGGTTTATAGACTCTATGCTGACTCTAGTTAGGATTGATGGACACTTCGTACCAATTGACAAACACTCTGTGGATACCAAGACTATTCAGGTTGATTATTAGTTTGTCTCTATAAATCAACGGACACTCCGTGAGGACTCATGGACGCTCCGGTAGAGACTGGGTTCTTTTGGGTTCCTCTAGGGTTCGGTTTATAATTCGACAGACACTCCATTGGCTTTGATGGATGCTCCATGGAATTATAGCGAAGCAGGTTAAGTATCTGGTTGTTGGGGTTTTAGGGTTGATAGACTTTCCGTTGGTTCCGATGGATGATCCGTTGGTTGGGCTATGGAATCTATGTTCTTGCTTTCTTGGATAAGCTTAGGTGATACAACTCTAGATGTGGGAAATTAGGTTATATGCATGTGCAAGATATTCCAAGAAGGGTTTAGGTAGCTTGCTAGGCTTAACATACCTAGGGTTTTGGCTTTGGTTAACAAGTGCAACTAGTGATTCAATAAATAACCTTGTAAACCTAGAAAAGAGAGGTAGATAGATTAAGATTGAGCATGGCAACTTAGCTTGAGATTTTGGTGGGTTCCTTGCCACCAAGATCAGAGGATAACACTTGAAGATCCATTCTTCAAAACCTTTGGGATGAAATCCAAAGTTTCTTGCCAAAATATCCATAAACCAAATGAGAGAATCTTGAAGAACTTGAGAGGATTGAGTTGTAGCAACACTTGAATCTTACCTTTGAGATGATGAAGTATCATCCAGCACTCTTGATTCATCCATGCAAAGCATGCATTTGGCATTGGCATTGCATGAGCACAAGCATCATTGATCATTCATGAGCATGAGCATCTCAAAGTTTATCTCTATGATTGCTTATATCACATGTGTTTGTTACTAAATGCTTTACATATGCTAGGGTTTGCATGTGACCAATGTATAAAATGTTTGTGGGACCCTAGGAGTACCTTTAACATGTTTAGAATGTCATTTGGAACAACTTTGGTATTCATGACTTGGACCAATTTGGCCTCTAAGTCATGGTTATAGTGTAAGTTATCATTTTCAAGTTGCATGGTTGACCTAAGTTGAACTATAGCATAGTGTTTGCATGGCATTGCACCCTTAAGCAAAGTTGTAGTACTTGACTTGAGTAACAATTTTTATTTTTGACTAACAACTCGACTAGCACCGCGCCACCGTGCCATCGCCGTCGCTCCACCATGCCCGCTCACCGCCATCGTTGCACCACCGCCCAATCTAGCCTGCCAGCCACTCTGCCATCGTCACCTCTTCCACCGTGACCCGCTAGCCCCACTTGTCGAGCCAGGGTAAGGGCGCATTTTGCTTCGCCACCACCACGCCATCACCGGAGCACCACTGCACGCTCGGCTCACCGTAGCCACGCCATTCCACCGCACCTCCTGTCTTCCTCTTCTCTGATCTATAGTTGCTTTGTGGTCCATATGCTTAGGCAGGAACTAGGTTAGACATTATTACACGGTCGTGCGGGAACACACCGCCGCTCCCGCTGTGGCTGCCATGGCCGTGAGCTTGAGCTCACCGCGACCAACCGTCTCGGGGTCACTCTAGTCCCTACTCTTAGTCATCTCTGCATGGCCTTGTGACCTAGATCCAGTAGGCTAGACGGAGACTCCTCTCTCACCGCCGGCTAGCCAGAATGGAGAGCCCTGCCATAGCGCACCATGCGCCACCACTTGGCCATGCACGCGGCCAAGCTTTTCCACTGTGTCACCATGGCCTAATCCTCGTCGTAGTGCTGCACTAGGCCACCTAGATGGAGGATCCATCCTCATCAGCGCATGCTGTGGTTGGAGATGGCCGGCGCACCACTACACAGCTCCACTATGCCACCATCGCCGCTAGCAAGGGTGCTCTAGTGCACCACCGGTCCATCGAAGGGTACCACTGGGTACGGGAGATCACGGGGAACAAATTGGTGTCACTGTCATCACCGGTGATCTCAGCGTCGGTGAGATAGGGCTGGCCGGAGCACCTCCTCTGCTCTAGAGTCACTGACGTGTGGGTCCTACTGACCAGTGGGCCCCATCTGTCAGCCTGTGTAGTGATTGATTTCTTATTTGTTTTTATAGATTTGAATGCATGTTTCAAAAATTCATATCTAGAGCTAGGAGTGAATGGGTTGAACCAAATTTTGTTGGATTCATCATGAAGTTTAGTATTTGATAAAAATATGAAATGCACTGTTTCTGATATTTTTCTAAGGGAATTAAATGGAGCTAAATAAGTGGTTTTAAATTGTTTGCAATCTTGTAAAATACATAACTCGAGTTAGGGAAGTGATAAAATTGTCATTCTAATTTTTTTGAGTTTGTATTGACATGCTCTAGCTAGGAAAAAGCCTAAACTTGCAGTAAACTTGATTAGAGTAGGGTCTTTCTATTTATCTTTTAATAAATAGTGTTTTCTGAGGAAATTCATAAGGATATAAATAAGTAACATATTGCCATGCAATTTTTTGTACAGTGTTAATGGGTTTTAGGGAAGTTAACAAAAATATGAAATCTATTGTTTGGCACTTTTTTATAGGGTTCACAATTTTCACTAAAGTCAGCCCTTATAACTTGTCATTTATGTAGAGGGTGCTGTACTTGTCTTTTTGGCATGAAATTTGTATAGTAGGATTTTGGGGTCATATGTATGCTACTGCAATTTTCTCAGGATTTATGGAGCACTAGAAATATTTATCTCATAGATTACTTTATTATATAAAGAAATTAATAAAGGTATCTAAATACATTAGTTTGGCATAAACATAATGTTTTCTATAGTCCTTGTGATGTATATGATCTACTGATAATGGTAGTTGTGCTTGAAGTTGATTGGTTATAAGCAGCTAATTAATTATTGCTTTATAATTCCGCATGATGGCTGCAGGAGTAGTTCTGTTGTATTGATAAATTCATGATGATAATTATTTTTCCTGTGAAACTTGTTATTAAAAAAGTTGTAGATAACTTCTTATCTTACTTGTGTCAAACTTTCATGGTAATAGGCTAAATGCTTTGGGAGTCATAGCTGGTAGAAGTCTGCTGTCAAAATTTACTTGTCTACTGGATAGATCTAGATGATTGAATTGTTTAACCTAGATAGCTATTAAATCATCTTGTGATGACTAAATGAAAGTTGTAGGCAATTTTATGAGCTTTCCAGAAAGTCCTAGATCACAGCAATTGGTTGAGCAAAACTCCAGTTATGATCTAAACTTGTAGTTGCTATGTTGTTGTCCAGAAATGGACTTAGTGTGGATTCTTGAAAATTCTAGAGAAGAGATATACACCTACTCAGTAAATAAGAATTCTACTTGATTATTATCTAAGTAACTTGATATAATCATCAGCATAGAATCATTCACGTTCTCATGTCATATCATTCACAATCCTTCTTATGCATCTATGATACTTACTTTATGCATATGCATGCAATAGGTGCAGCGGAAGAAATCACATTGGTGGAACTCAAAGCCGATCCACAAGAGGAGAACTAGGAAGCTCAGCACCAAGAAGCTCCAGGCGAAGGCAAGCCTAAAGTTGATCATCTCCTAGAGTGCCCTAACCACCAGCCAGCCACGTTAGTGAAAGGCAAGCCCCGAGCATTCTAAGTCTCCCCTGTTTTACAAAATATTACTTGAGTCCTTTATATTTGATGCATTAGGTTATAAGAGTTGATTGGAACTACTTGTTGCATATACTTTCCTTGTCCAAAAATGTCTATCTTGAATCCTCTGTAGGTCCATGATTGACCTTTATGCTTAGCCATGCTTAGACCGGTAGAAGTCGGGTGATTTCCTATCACATGCGAGCTATAGGTGGTGACTTGATCATGGTTGGCTATATTGTGCTATCGTGGAACATAACCGGGTGATGTTGAACAATTGAAGACCGGATGGAATCTATGTATAGTGATTCCATCTGTGTCATTTAAGGACCGGCTGTTGGAGGCCCTCTTGTCATGTTGAACGCATGCCTCTCACATAGTTGGCCGGATAAGTCCTTCCGACCGCGAAGTCGAGTAGCTCAACTCAGGCCAGGGACACGAGCAGTTAAAGTGCCCACCCTAGAGGTAGTAAGGATGTGTGGAGAGCTAATGGCATGAGTCCAAGGGCAGGTTCGAGTCCCGAGCTTCCTGGCAGATTGGTAGTATCTTTGAGGGTACGACGCTGGTCTTACCCGTGATTTGGACCTGAGTTGTACCAATGGTGACTCGATGTGACCCTGACGGGGGTAGTATGGGTGTGTGTTAGGAATAATTCCCCAGCTGGATAGGAATCGATTCGAATCACCGTCTCTCCTGGAAAGTGTTGGTTATGTGGATTATGAAAATGCTCAACTTGATATGGTTACTATTGTGATGATTTAATGGTATACAACAAGTTTGGCATAGGATAGATGCTAATCTAGAATGGAACAGGAATAATAAACACGTTATTCAAAGTTAAAAGATACTAGATAAATATTGGCTTGTAGGCAACGGATGTCAACTAGCTCCACTTATAAGCCTTGCATAATCCTTGGTGTCTCTTATTTTTGGTTTATGACGGGTAAGTCTAGCTGAGTACCTTCTCGTACTCAGGGTTTATTTCCCTATTGTTGCAGATAACGTGATGTACCATGGCTACTATAAGCATTGCTTTGCTCCTGCAATGGATGAGGAATAGGACCATGGGCATGGTCATTCTATATATCATCTCACCCTTGTGCTTTTGTTGGAGATGACTGTGAAACTGGCTATGTATCTAAACTACTGTTGATGTCATTCAGAACTATGTTGCTTCCGCTATTGCTAAATTGATGTTGTAATAACTGTGTTGGAACTCCGATGTATGACAAACTATTTGTGAACTTGTGTAACATGTGGCTTGTATGTTGAATCATGTATGATCTTGGCTTGTATGTTGGTTGATTCGAGATCCTTCGTGATACTCGATGGACTACCGGATTTATATGGGCTCAAGTGTGATGGTTTGACTGCCTCGGTGGTTGCTATTGTACTTGTGTTCTTATAAATTGGACAGTTTTGTTACACTCCTCACCGGGCAGCAGCCACTCCTCGCCCACAGTCCACGTGCTGAGAAGACCATGACGGACGAGGCCCTCCATGTGCAGGAAGGTTATGTCAGAGCGGCACCATGGATCAATTGGAGTTGTGGGCAGGTGGATGCAAGCTCGATGGCGGTGGGGATGCGGAGACATGAAACCTGAGCGATTGGCGGTGGCGGTCGTGGCTGCGGAGGCAAGGATGCAAGGTATGGAATCCGGGGGGTGAACCCTTTGGTTTTATAGGGGCAACGAATGCGAGGAAACCAATCGCCCGCCTAGATCTCTACAACTGCCATGATCTGCCACAATGTCCCACCACTGGACGTCCGAACGGAATCTCTGTCCGTTCCCTCGGAAAACTCGCCGGACATTTTGCCTTTGCGGATGGGCCACGACTCATCACGAGTAAGAGGAATATGGATCTAAAAGCGCCTCTATGGCCCGACCGAGCCTAGGAGTTCGCAGGTCGGCCCATTAACGGGTTCAACAACCGCTCCAGGCACCTTTAGGGTGAGAGGTGGAAAGGGATCGGCCCGCTAGCGGCCAGTACCAGAGCGCACGAGTGCTGTGGGCATCCCGGCCCACGTTCGAGTCTCGGCCAGTTACGATCCATGTTTTTTTTTCAAAGAAAGGTACTTAGCCCTCGGGACCGGTCGAACGGACCCGAGAACTATATGGATTGACCACTGAGAATCTGGGGTCAGTCACAAAGCTAACCCAAGCCAGATCCCCATGAACAGGATGTCGGGGGCCCCACTCAAACTAGCCCATTAACAGCTCACCGGGTGCAATGATTCGTCCTTAGAGGAAAATCATGGCACGGCTCGGCCCCTTCGTTTTTATCAGAAAAAATGCTTGAGGGAAGACAATTGCAAAGACGAACCGATCCTTGACTGGGCCCCTACTATGGGAGGGGGCTCGAGGAAAGGGAATCATCTCCCTAGGTCATGCTGTGGGCAACAAAAGAAGGCCGAGGTCTTCAGAGTCCTTCCATTGAGAAAAGCCTCTAAAGGAGTATTCTACTCCTCCGCAGGCTCAGGGGCTATTGTCGAGGACCAATACTAGGGTACCCGAAGAGGAGGAGCTAATAACCATCAACATTGATTCATCTGAGCAGTCAAGAGCATGACTACAGCTCCAACCAACCCCCAGGTGCGCAAGCTCAGCCTCACCCAGTCTCTAGGGGTGGGCTCCCCCTTGCCCAACACTGAGGCCACAGGCTCTGCCTCGCCCGACCTCTGAGGGCTGGCTCTGCCTCACCCAGCCTCTAGGGGTGGGCTCCGCCTTGCCCGATAACAAGGCAGTGGGCTCTGCCTCACCCAACCTCTGAGGGCTGGCTCCGCCTCGCCTGGCCTCTAAGGGCGGACTCTGCCTCGCTCGACCTCTAGGGGTGGGCTCCGCCTCACCCGACCCTTGGGTTTGCACTCCTCCTCACCCGACCTCTAAGGGTAGGCTCCACCTCATCTGACACCGAGGCCACGGGCTCCGCCTTGCCCGACCTCTGTGGGCTAGCTCTGCCTCACCGACCTCTGAGGGTGGGCTCCGCCTTGCCCAACACCGAGGTCGTGGGCTCCGCCTCGCCCAACCTCTGAGGGCTAGCTACACCCCACCTGGCCTCTGAACGATAACATGTGATGTCAACCAAACCTTGCAACCTTGCTCAAACAGTCTTAATTCAACTCATGAACAAAAGTTATGAAGGTTTCATGTTGATCAAGTGCCAAGAAAATGCCTCAATCGGTCTAAAACTCTAATTTATGGTTTATCATGATCCTGCTTTGACCAAGGTAAAACAATAGTTTATGTACCCGTCATGAAGTTTATTCTTTAACAGAAGTTGAAGTTTAAGTTATGCATAGCAAACTTTGTTTTTGGACGCAGCCCTAAATCAACTTGGAAGCAGGTCAAATAGAGGCTCAAATTTTGAATCTGCTGCTGTTTTGTCAGGCCCAAAATATTTCTAAGTCCTCAATTGACAGCAGGATTGTGCTAAGTTTGTGACATTTTATCTCCCAAATTCATATGTCAACTCAATTGGATTCCTTAATATGAGTTGAAGTACTATCTATGGAGATGACAACAAAACAAGTTTCATCAAGTTTGGATCCAGTTTGGATCTTCAGAATCAGCTCCCAAAAGAGCTAGATGCACTAAACTTCCTTGCCAATGCCTGAATGTTCTGTCTAGGATTCAATTTCATGTACCCCTCTTTGGAGCGCTGGTTCTCTCAAACTAACCCAAGTTAGACCAAACTCCTTTAAGCAAACTTGTAGCAGTCATGTAGCCCTACAAAGTTTACCACAGTGCCTTAAGCTAAGACTCCATGGTTCAGGAGTTAGAAGGGGAAGAAGGACGCAGTTTCAGTCGGCTTGAAACTGGGACTCAGTATTCAGTTTTGGGTACCCTCCTTTGGAGCTCCATATCTTCCAATCTAGGCCGAGTTAGCTCTAGATCCTTAAAGAAATCTTGTTCACCTCGTGAAGATCTATAGTTTTGTCTCTTGCATCGAAATCAATGGACAGCCGGATCAGGAGATAGAGGATGGGAAAGTTGGTAGTTTCAGTCGTTCAGTTGGATTTTTGGATCAGCAGGGAGCCATTCATGGCTGACACCACGCAATCGCTAGATGCTGCGTGCCTCGCGTGCTTGCCTGCTTGCTTGCCACCTCGCCAACGCTTGCACCTCGTGGAGACGAGAAAAGCCCTAGCGCTCACCTCCCTACTCTCCATTCTGCTCTCCCTTCCTCCCTCTTGCTCTCTCTGCTCGCCATGCCCAAGTAGTGGATTTCCACGGCCACCGACCTCGCTCATCCTTTGAGCCTCCTCCATCCTAGCCGGCCTCACCCTCAACCTCCCTGCTCCACGCTTCCTCCCCTGTGCCGCCTTCTCGGTCGCGTAGCCGCCTATAGCTTAGGATGCCAGAGCCGCTACCGCTATGGGTCATCTAGCTCCATGGCCAGCAACCTACATATCATCGCTAGCTAGGCTGTGCCCCTTGGCTAGTGCACCTGGCCATAGGGAAGCTATGCCGCCACTTACCCTCTACCGCTGGTGGTCACCTCGCCGGATTCTGGCCTCCCCGACCGGCTATGCTCAGTTCTATGTCAAGGAAGAAGGGTCAAAATGGAAATAGAAACTCTTCTTTGGGTCCTGATACAAAATGCCTAGAGACAAAGGATTTACATTTGTGGGCTTAGATGATTTGTGAGATCTGTAGGGTTCCTGATGCAAATGTGTTTTTTTCTTTTCCTTTATTGCATCTAATCGACTGAAATTTTGGAAAAATCATAGTAAATCATAGTAAAATCGTAAAATAGCAAATGAAAACATTTTGGAATATTTGTGAGTAGATCTATGCAGTAGAGTCATAATATGATATATGTTAGTAGAAAGTTTCTGTTGTTTTTATTTATTTGTGTAAATTATGGTTTTCTAGGAATAAATTCATATCTAGAGTTGTGTTGCTCCAATTGTTGTGAAATTTTTATGGTAGGCTACTGATGTTATGAGTGCTGTGGTAAAAATTTGAGGTTCATTGGATGTAGTATGATAGATTTATTGATTGAACTTGTTTAGTGCTTGATAAAATGGTTTTAAATAAGTTATAATTTTTAGGAAGCTATAAAAATTGAAAATTTTGTTCCATTACCTTGGTATGATGTTGTTGTATCATGTTAATACATAATATGGCTATGTGTTTGTAAAAAATAGTGTGTTTTAGATTTATCTTGCTCACACATGTTTTCTGTTGCAATAGCAATTTGTCTTTTTTTGTAATGATTAATATATAAAACCTGAGCATGTAAGATTGTCCAGTAATCATGTTTTGTTATCATCTATCTCTCATAAAATTTTAGATCCAAATGAGATGTTGGCAACATCACCTATAATAAATATATAGGTTTTTATATATAGAAAAGCTAATGAAAGATTAATAGTAGATAAGCTTATATGTGTTTCTTGTGATGATTGTTGTTGACAGAATATCGTCAGTAGTCCTACGAGGTGTATCCCGCAAAGGTAGATTGATCGGCAGAGGTGCGCGTAATCAAGAACAAGAAGGCAACATAGACACAAGAGTTAGACATGTTTGGGCCATCTACACGACGTAATACCCTACTCTTATGGTATGTTGGTTTGTATTGTCTATCGTATGATATTGCGTGTGTTTTGAGGGGGGTCCCCTACCTGCCTTATATAGCTGAGGGTAGGGTTACAAGTCGGTTAGATCTAGGAGATAACCGGTAAGTAATAACAGATTACAGGAATCACAGGATCGATCATATCCTAATAGATCTCGTAGCATCTTCAGGATATCACCCTTGATGTCTTGTGGTACATGCCGAGCAGCACCGTGCACCGTAAGTCTTTGTCTTGTGGGCTGGACCACCCCTAGCGGTGCAGCCCATGTAGTCTGTCGTGGGTATTCGGTGTTGTACCGCCCACAGCTAGTCCCCGAGCGCCTTGTATCTGTTGCATAATGCCGTCTTGAGCTTATCCGAGTAGGTGTAAACAAAGCCGAGCAGTCAAACTCGTAGTCCGACCACCCTAATGAGTCGCCGAGCAGTTGTGGACCGTAACCGACCAGCTTAACTGTCCGGTCGAGCCCGGTCTTACCCAAGTAAGGCTTGCCAGAAGGATGTAAGGAGTTCGAGTTCAAAATCAAAAATTTCCTCGCTGTGAACCAAGTGTGCCCACTTAGAGTCCGACCACGAGAAAGGGAGATAATCATCTTCAGCTTCGGGAGGCACGAAGTCTTCCAACGAACAGATTAAAGAAAACACACTCACCACAAGGTGAACTATGCCCACTTAGTCCCCGAGCCTAACAGTAGGTGACATGGTCACATGGTGCTAGGGTCCAGAAAGTAGAAGAAAGACAGAAGACCAGTCGAACAGGCAACCAGTCCATGGGCTGAGCCCTAAAATGAAAAGCGCACATTCACCAACAGGTGAAGTGTGCCCACTTAGTCCCTGAGCCTGATAGTAGGTGACATGGTCACGTCGTGCCAGGGTCAGAAACAACAGTAACCAGAAAAAAAAAGTCCCCAATATGGTGAGAAACTGAATCATAATGATGACATAGTCCCCGAGCCTGCTAAAAGATTTTGAAGATATCTTGTAACAAGGTCAAAGAATTTTTAATGAAACCTTGCCAACGTCATCTGCCATGTACTTCACAAGACCCCGACATGCTGCCCAAGATCAGCACCCTAATCTGAATAGCATGGAGCAGCTTGATAGCACACCGATGATACATAGCAAGATCCAAACACCAAGGGAGTCCCCAGCTTAGCTGGCGACGCTTGCACGAAGAATCTAAACACCGGGGAGTCCCAGCATAGCTAACGATGAAGCCCATGCGATGAGCAATCGAACCAACTGGTCGACGGTGAAGTGAATGCCAAGCAGGAGTGAGTGCCGAGTAGTCCGACCAGTTGATTGGCGGTTAAGTCCATCCGATAGGTGGTCCGACCACCCGGACGATGATCATCTTGTCCAGTCCCTGAGCGTAAGCTCGTTGACCAAACCACACCCCTACAAAACAAATGTGTAGAATGAGTAGTACATGATATAAAAATAAAATATATGAACTCCAAAGAAGAATCAGCAATGGTGATGAAATAGAGTATGCAACTCGGCGATCAGTTGGTGTGAACACTTAGTGTTATTCTAAAGATGTGTTTATATTTAAAATAAATCGTCCGACCAGTTAGTGTGTAGCTGAGTCTCCAGCCCTAGCTAGCCTATTCACCATAATACTGAGCACGGAGCCAGTGTGCATGTAGGAAGAGTAGGGCGTCGCTAAGGAGCCGCTGCCAACCACCCCTAACCCAGAGGGTAGGCGCTCATGCACGTGTAGGGAGAAGCCAGAGATAGGGCCGTCTCTGGGAACATCCGAGCATCAACATGATTGTTCGGGGATTTGCCTTAGACTTAGTTGTATGTCATCTTTAAGATGGTATACATGAAAGAAAATTGTTTGGAGAGCAAACATGGAGAATACAGCTCGGAGAAACATCATGGAGATATATTAAGGTTGGGGAATATTTAGAAAAATGTTAAAGCTTGACTTCGCTTTAGACAGAACATCTGGTCGGTGGTGTATGACGTTATATGGTCGGCGTCGATGAAATTGCCCGGCCCTCGAGCTTTCCAGCCTATCGTCATGGCAGCGGTCGCGGTCATCATAGCACCATTCTACACGGCGATCTTCATTGCGACACGATAGGTAGTCGGTGTAAGTAGTCTAGGCGATATCATCCTTATATTACTGGTCGTCCTTAGGCAAAGCAGATTTAGAGAGATCGTCGACGTAGCGTGTCACGATGTTCGAGTAGTTGGCTCACTTACGACTTGGACAGCTCACGATCGGCGATGGTCTAGGAGCAGCCTTTGTCGCTTCCGAAGTACTCGTCGCCATCGTTGGCTTGTGTGGTGATCTAGCTTGGACTTGTATGGAGTATTGCTGGATAGACATATGTCCCTGCCTTGATCGGAGTAGATGTCGGGTCTTTGAGGATGTGGATAAGCAAGGGAATCGGTCTATCCATGCTATGCCATGAATGGTGACATATACATGTATACTCACTCCATTGATGCATGGCCCTGTATACCACATATATGCTTCCTTAGATGCATGGTTCTATAAGATAGTACGGTGGCTCCTTATTTGCTTGCATGCCCATGAATCATGAGCCAGACTGAATCATGGATCGTGTGGTAGACAGGCTAAGCATCACAATGGGATCAGATCCGATCAGCAAGGGTCGAGTTGCTTCGTACGACACCACCAATGGACTGTGTGTACGCCATGATTTGTCTTGGATTAGGAGAGTCAGTTAGAGCAGATCGCCCTCGTGGCGAAGTCAGGCTTGATCTAGATGCCTTGCTTGTCGATGATGCTGCCAAGGATTCAACAAGTGCTTCACGAGCAAGATGAGGTAGTTGCACCTAGGCCTGGTGCTCTATAGGTTGAAGCATGCAAGGAGCCAAATCGCCGCAGATGACGACGATGAAGAGATTCCCGTACGAAATTGAAAGTCAATCCCACCGAGAACATGATGCTGATCTTGATGTGCCATCTCCTCCCATGGGATCATCCGTGCGCAAACCGCATTGGTAGTCCTCCGATTATCCGTGAAGCGATTGATTGGCAGAGGTGCGCGTAATCAAGAACAAGAAGACAACAGAGACACAAGAGTTAAGCAGGTTCAGGCCATCTACATGACGTAATACCCTACTCCTGTGGTCTGTTGGTTTATATTGGCTATCGTATGATATTGCGTATGTTTTAAGGGGGTTCCCTACCCGCCTTATATAGCCAGGGGGTAGGGTTACAAGTCAGTTGGTTCTAGGAGATAACCGGTAAGTAATAACATATTACAGGAATCACGGGATCGAGCATATCCTAACAGATCTCATAGCATCTTTAGGATGTCGCCCTTGATGTCTTGCGGTACACGCCGAGCAGCATCGTGCACCGTAAGTCTTCGTCTTGTGGGCTGGACCACCCCTGGCGGCGCATCCCATGTAGTCTGGCATGGGTATCTAGGGCCGTACCCCCCACAATTGTAATACTTGTTTGCTAAGTGGAATGTTGCTGAGCAAGGTTAGTTGGTTGATCCTTGGAATGGCTTTGTTTAGGTGCTCTCTTGATTGGTATATCAACTAATGACTATGTGCTTATGCAAGTTGCAACCCATTGCTCTAGCTCCTTTTTAAATGTGTTGATGTGTTTTCATGTTAGCTATGACTAATGTTAATTAACCAGGTTCATAAGTAGTTTATGATCCATGCAATGAGTTGTACATGCATGATCTTGTTAAAGAATCAAGTAAAGCATCACTTTGCTTATGTGCTGAAAATGGCTGCATGTACAGTTTCTGTGGTGGTGATATTTTTGTGATGCAAATGATGTTTCCAGTAAATATGGTGAATACCAAAGTTCTGCATAATTTCCTTATATTACTTGTCCTAAAATTTCATGATTTTAGGACTGATGGTTTAGGTGTTATAGATTTTAGAAATTTGTTGTCAGGTTTTGCATGTCCTTTGAACAGATCTGAATAATTATATTGTTTGGCTTATTTCAACATGGAATCATGTGTTGGTGATCATAGAAGAGTTGTAGTGCTTTTGTTAAGATTTCCAAAATATCCAAGAACACCCTTTTTGGTGGTCTGGAACAGTTATTGCTATTCAAAGTGGAATGGCAGGTTATGTCTAAATCTAGATAGAGATGTCTTCTAGGTGTTTTTTAACCTTGTTAGCTATAGAACCATATTAAGATGATAATAATAAAATTATAGATAACTTAATAATATTTTCATAAATTTAAGAATCATGTTTATTGGATGATTAAAACTCTAGTTATGCATTTCTGAAGTTCAGCCTAGTTTTCTGTCCTAGTTTGTTTAGATCTGCTTGTTAGTGTTTTTCACCCTTGTTAACCTTTGAGTCTGCTCTAGGTGTAAATAACAAAGTTGTAGACAACTTCCTAAGCTTTTCGGAAAGTCTAGGATCCCCTTTGTTAGATGCCTATAACTCTAGTTATGATTGAAACAAGTGCCTTCTGTGTTGCTATCTAGATTCTGGGCATGTGCTAAGCTAATTGCCTTAGCTTGCTCTTGTTTTGGCTAAACATGTCTAGTTAATTCTTGATTGATGAATGCTTGTAATAGCTAAACTTCTGTTAACTTGTGTGCCATACGTGATGTGCTTGCTATCTTTCTATAGTAGATTGTGTGATGTTTAGTTAAACAACTCTAGTTTCTTGCCTTCTTGTGTAACCTTGAGCTTGTTTTGAATGCTTTTATGTGATGCATCCCTTGTGGCCATTTTCTGCATTCATATCTCTGCATTGTGCATCTCATTTAGGTACGCTAGATGAACCACGTGAGGGGTGGAAGGACATGATGTTGGAGTCACACCAGAAGATGGTGTTGGTGGATAAGTCCCGAAGATGGTGTGTTGGTGGACAGATCCAGAAGATGGAAGGATCCCAAGAGTTCATGCCTGAACTAGAGATGCTCGCCAAGCCAATCTCACCTAACAAATATGACATAGTGTTAGATCCCAGGCAAGCCCCGGAGCATTCTAAGTGTCCTACCCTCTCTTTTTACAAATGCACATAAGTATAACTTTTGTATACTGTAATAGGTGATTGGAGTTGAATGAAACCATTGGTCCATATTTCCTACCTTGCCCACTATATATAAATACCTAAACCCTTACTAGTGTGAGTAGGACATTCTATGCTTAGCCATGCTTAGACCGGTAGAAGTGGGTGATTTCCTATCACCTGCAATATAGGTGAATACCTGGTCACGGTTGGCTATATCTGCTATCATGGAAAATAACCTTGTGGTGATGGATAAATGGGGACCGGGCAGGATCTAGTGATTGAGAGGCAGCAGGACATGGAGGTCTTGTGTGCATATTTATCCCATCTATGTCAGATAAGGATCGCATCGTTGTGGGCCCTCATGTCATTTTGAACACAACATCTCACTTAGCTGGCCGGATAAGTCGTTCCGACCGCGAAGTCAAGTAGCTCAACTCTAGCCAGGAGTTATTCTATCCAAGTGCGCACATTGGAGGTAGTAAGGATGTGCGAGGAGTCAAATGTGATCCCAAGGGTAGGCTCGGCCTGAGCATCCTAGCAGCTGGTCAGTCCCTGAGGGTGCGGCGCTGATCGAACCCACGAAGTTGAGTACTAAGTTGTACCAAAGGTGACCTGACGCGACCCCGATGGGGGAAGTGTGGGTTTGTGTTAGGATTTCTGCCTAGCTGGTTGCAATCGATTCAAATTGTCGTGTCTCTCGGATACTAAGAAACTTGACTGAGCCCCCTCATTGTAGTAACAATGGATGGAACATGATGGTTATGATAATTATATGATAAACCAGATATGATTACTATTGTGATGCTTATTAATCAAGTGATTGCTCTAGAATAGGTGCAAAGTTATCCATAATAAGCTTCACTAAACTTGATGCTAATATATTGACTAAAATATTGAAAGTAAGGACTTATGGTAGTAATACTCTTTTTGCAAAGTTATGCTATCCAACAGACTCCACTAAATAAGCCTTTCATATCCTTAGGAGTCTTTTTATTTCTCTCCGATCAGGTAAGTCTAGCTAAGTACATTCGAGTACTCAGGGTTTATCCCACCATGTTGCAAGTGAAGTTCTCGGCCTGCTGATGATGGTGGCTAACCACCGGTGAGCTCGGCAACTCTATATTTATTTCTCATCTATATGCTATTGTTGGAGGATGTTACTTATGCTAGCAGTGTATTTGAAGCTTATGTTATTGTAACCATTTTAAAGCTATGATGTTTTAGCTATCATATTTGTAAACTTGGCAACATATTATTATTTGTGAACTCAATTGTAAACATTATTTCTGCTGCAACTCCATGTATGTGATGGGTATTTGCTTAATCTATGGCAATCTTGGTTGTGATGTGGATTTACTGAGGTCCTTCGTGACACTCGATGGACTACCGGGTTTATATAAGTGAAAGTATGTGCGTGTCAACATGTTAAACAGGGACAACCGTACTTGATCTTGTATAAATTGGGCGGTTCTATCACAGGTATCACGCTTCAAAGGTCCATCTCTTATACTTTAGCATCATTTAGTAGACATTGCCCTCCCACATTTCTAACCCATGCATATGTGCAAGCTTTAATCCAAACTCTTAGCACATATGTAGGGGGAGCCAATGCTACCAATTCGGATTCATGAAACTTGTCCATATCCTTTTACACATGGTAATATATGCTTGGACAAGTAACATGGATTCAACTAAATTTCAATTCATATCTTTGTGAAAGGGTTGTCATCAATTACCAAAAAGGGAGAGATTGAAAGCTCTTGTTTGGTTTTGGTGAATTGATGAAATCCTAAGTGCTAACCTATTGCTCTAGTGATTATGTGATAGGTGGCACATTCCAAGTGTTGGAGCAAATGAAGATCATGATGATGGTGATGGCATGGTGATGATCAAGTGCTCAGGCTTGGAAAAGAAGAAAGAGAAAAACAAAAAGCTCAAGGCAAAGGTGAAACTTGATAGGAGCTTTTATGTTTTAGTGATCGAGACACTTAGCGAGTGTGATCACATTTAGGATAGATAGCCATACTATTAAGAGGGGTGAAACTCATCATGAAATGCGGTTATCAAAGTACCACTAGATGTTCTTATTCATTGCGTATGCATTTAGATTCTAGTGAGTGCTAACACCCTTAAAAATGTTTGTGAAAATATGCTAACACACATGCACAAGGTGACACGCTTGGTGGTTGGCACATTTGATCAAGGGTGGCAAAGTTGGAGAAGAGGAGGCGCTGTTTTCACTGACTGAACTCTGGTTCTGAAGTGACCAGACTTAGAGGGGTGTGTCCGGTCACTAATAGCAGTGAAGGGCTCAGTCTTGGTGTGAGACTAGACACTAAACAGTGAAAGTGACCAAACGCATAGGGCCTGTGTCTAGTCTGGGCTGACATACACTGACGTGAGTGGTTGTGCAAGCGAGAAGAGGATCTAACGCTGGGCGCGTTAGGTCGCTCCTGATCGGACGAGTCTGATCGCAATTTTGCCGCTCGAGGAGCTTACTAGAAATGATTTGACTCCGCATTGGTGCGAGTCAGGTCAGGGCAGTGGCACGTCCAATCATGGTTTGGTGAGGGCGTGGGTTCACGCGAGCAGACGTTGGGTTGCTGCGTCCGGTCTATTGCTGGCGCGTTCGATCTGAACTTGACCGTTGAGATCGCGCGGCCACGGTTGAACGGGGAGGCCATGTGGCTTCCATCCAGCGATCAAACACTGGCCGGGCTATGTCCGGTCACCTCGTGGAGGCAGGTAGCAGGGGGCCAATGGCTTTTTTCAAAGGGGCTCCCTATTTAAGTCATGTGGCTGGCTCTTGCTCACTCTCTTGGCCATTTTCATTGACATAGCAACCTAGTGAGCTAAGCCAAAGCCCTCCCACTCATCTCCATCATTGATTCATCATCTTTTTGAGATTAGGAGTGAATCCAAGTGCATTGCTTGAGTGATTGCATCTAGAGGCACTTGGTGATTGTGTTTTGCTTCAGGATTTGCTTGTTTCTCTTGGTGGTTGCTACCACCTAGATGGCTTGGTGCAGCGAGGATCGTCAAGCGGAGGAAGGTGATTATCTTCGGCTCCGATCGTGGTGATTGTGAGGGGTTCTTGACCTTTCCCCGGTGGATAGCCAAAAGGTACTCTAGTGGATTGCTCATGGGTTGTGTGATCCTCATCTTGTGTTGGTTGTGCGGCACCCGATTGCGGGTTAGGTGTGTGATGCCTATTTGATATGAACCCGCTAGGGTGAATCCCGATCTTTCGATGAGAGAAGGTGGATAACTCGATTTGGGGATGGAGATGATGTTCACGGCCCGACCACAACCATCCAAGGATGCTGCGCCTTAGCAACCGATACACCACCTCCAACGGCCGTCGCGATCTTGTGGAGCACGATCAACCAAACCACTAGGGTAATTCCTGCAAGCAATCGAGGAACAAGCAAGAACAAGTAGAACAAGCAACTCAATTGCAAATATGGAGATGAAAAACCAATCTGAACTCACAAAGTTGGGGTTCTGAATCAAGTAGAACGGATGGTCTAGTCGACACACGCGTCTACAAGTAGCAATGGCTAAACTTTCAACAAACAAAACCCAATCTGTTTGTGGCGGCTCTAATCCTTATTAATACCTAGGGGAATGACCAGGGGGGTGTTGGGGTCGTTCTCCAACCCTAGGATGCGTCCCTAATGGACCCAACTTGATACATGGGTCATCGGCCCAAAATAGGGTGACGCAACACCAAAGGCAGAAAAGATCCCGGTGTTGAAACGACTACTGCGGAAGCATCGGATAAGATATAGCCATGAGTCTAGATCCGTTGGAAAATACACTTGATAAGCTTTCCAAAAAGTGCTAGAACGTCCCAATCGGAGTCCGTATGAAGTCATGGCGACCGTCGCAATTTGGGACTATTTTGCAGTCCGAATTCAACTTCCAAAACGTGTTGGACTTGGACTCTTTCTGTCCTTGGAACCAAAGTGACGTGGTGGCCTAGTGGAGGACATTAGGAATACTTGGATTTGGTCCCCAATCAACTTCATTAACCTTCCATGCTTTTCATATGCAATCAAACCTTCCCTTGATCCATGTAAGTAATTCTGAAAATGAGAATGAACACACATCATGGTGCAGCATCAATTCATCAAATGTATAAAATACAATCATGATAAAGAATTGTTTCACCTGTGAATCAAAAGTTGTCAATGTGGTTATATCCGAGCAGGTGATGTCCTCATCATTCTCCCCTTCTTGCTTGCAAGTCATCCTCGACTTGCTCCAATGGCATTCAAAGGTGCTTGCTTTGATGTTGGAGCATGGAGCGACGACTATGCTGCATGGCCACAACCAGCAATGCTCCCCTTCTTTGGCCTTACCCTGTTGCATATCGGAAAAACTAGGAAAACTTTGCAACACATTATTAGTGTTAGTGCAGCCCCCTATATGATCATGGTATTGTAGCCCAAAAGGATATTTCATCTTAGAGCAAATATAAACTTTATACACCAAATATTCTCCTTTGCGGTCGTATTTGCCAATTGCATGAAGCGAACAATGATTAAAACTTGGCAAACCAGAATCAAATTTAAGCTTCTCTTTTAGACAATTCAGATTACATAGAATATCAAATTCAATATAACCCAAAGTATTTAAAGAGGACAATAAATTCAGTTCATCTTGTGCACAAGTAATAGGATAAAAAATCTTTTCTTCAGCACATTTGTATGGTTCCAAGCCAAAAGTATCACACTTATTTGCTACTTGTGGCATAGGAGTAAAAGAATCATCAGCACACAAGTCCTCTTTATCACAAGGAATAGCAAGTAATTCATTTTGTGACAAAGGAAAATCAGCAGTGGGTTCCACTATTTGTTGCTCTTCATTAGCATGCAGAATGGACAAATTTTGGACATTATGGCTCACATCATTCTTGCAAGTATTCACAGATAATAGGATCTCCTTTTCAGCATTGAGAGCAAGACAAAACAATTGACCAATATGGCTATAAGATTTGCTAATTAACAAGGTTTGAATTTCAGAATTGAGCCCTCTCATGAACCTACTCATAACATCTTCCATGCATTCATCTAATCCACCAAACATGATGCAAATCTTAAAATCATGGTAGTATGCTTTTACAGTCCTACTATCTTGCTTCAAGTTGTCTAATTTTGTAAGCAAATAATCAGCATAATATGTAGGAACGAATGCATCTCTAAAAAGAAATTTGAAGTCTTCCCAAGATTCTGGAACTTTGTTGTGCCTACAAATGTGTTTCCATTCTAGCAAAGCATATTCAATCAAAATATTAGAGGCAATACAAATCTTTTGTTTCTCGGACAGGTCATGCTCATCAAATTCATTATCTACTTTTAGCTCCCAATCAATATAAGCTTTAGGATCAAACTTACCATCATATAACGTCAAGTGTTGAATGACATCCTGAATATGAGGGTCTAATTTCAACAGCTCAAAAATCTTCGTATCACCTGCCATGATTAGTAGAAAGCAAGAAACACAAAAATAATATGTATCCTCCTGTCAACTACTAGGATGTGTCTTTTGTAATTCTGATATTCCCTCAAACTCAACTTGTTCAAAACAAGCCCTTACAAGTTCTTACCAAGCCAAACAGGAGGTGACGGCAACCAACAAGTCTGCAACCATAGAATGAAGTGTATCGGTGCCGCAACAACAACACCTGTCAAGATGTAGCCAAAATATGTGGAGCTATAGGTGGGCTGAGACAAGGAAGTACTAGCACCACGTTAGTCACAAAAGCAAGCTAAATAATCGTTCAACGGCGGTACTGTGCTGGTCCTAGGCTAAAGCATGCTAGAGATGTGAGCCTAGGCACAAACGTAGTCATTGAAAAAGAGCAACTAGCACAGCATAAAGAAAATAACAGATTCAGCCCCTTCTTTCTTCTCCTTCTCTTGTCTTTTTTTCTTCTTTTTTCACAGGGCCCTAAATATTTTGTTTGGTACTATGACAACCCTAACAATAAGGCTATTGCACACAGCCCCTTCGAATTCAGATTTAACAACTCTGATTATTACAGCAGATGCGGAAATCTCTAGGAAGATTGTGGAGTGCTTAGATCGAATTTTGCTGCAATGTTAGATCCGTTGGAAAGAAGACAACTTCAAGATTTCAGATTGTATTTAAACTCCCAAATCGGACATCATATGGATCCGTGGTGGCAGAAATGCAGCAATGATGTATATGGTGATGGTGGATCTCATGGTGACCAAAACATGATAGAACTCAAAACTCTAAAGGAATAGACACTATGACCAGCAACTCGACACAACCGATGCAACCGAAAACTCAACAAGCCCTAACTAAGCAGTGCTAGCAAAGGCTCAAAGGGTTTATAGGATTGTGGGTAAACTAATCTACTATATTTTTTTTGGCTTTTTCTGGACTAGGAAAATTAAAACAGCGAAGGATTGGAAGTCTCTCACCGATAAACCTTGCTCTGATTACCAACTGATATGAACCCGCTAGGGTGAATCCCGATCTTTCGATGAGAAAAGGTGGATAACTCGATTTGGGGATGGAGATGACGTTCACGGCCCGACCACAACCAT
This sequence comes from Miscanthus lutarioriparius, assembly GCA_904845875.1. NCBI lineage: Eukaryota > Viridiplantae > Streptophyta > Magnoliopsida > Poales > Poaceae > Miscanthus > Miscanthus lutarioriparius. The sequence continues at coordinate 61,230,343 of CAJGYO010000004.1, read as the reverse complement.
CCAAGGATGCTACGCCTTAGCAACCGATACACCACCTCCAACGGCCGTCGCGATCTTGTGGAGCACGATCAACCAAACCACTAGGGTAATTCCTGCAAGCAATCGAGGAACAAGCAAGAACAAGTAGAACAAGCAACTCAATTGCAAATATGGAGATGAAAAACCAATCTGAACTCACAAAGTTGGGGTTCTGAATCAAGTAGAACGGATGGTCTAGTCGACACACGCGTCTACAAGTAGCAATGGCTAAACTTTCAACAAACAAAACCCAATCTGTTTGTGGTGGCTCTAATCCTTATTAATACCTAGGGGAACGACCAGGGGGGTGTTGCGATCGTTCTCCAACCCTAGGATGTGTCCCTAATGGACCCAACTTGATACATGGGTCATCGGCCCAAAATAGGGTGACGCAGCACCAAAGGCAGAAAAGATCCTGGCGTTGAAACGACTACTGCGGAATCATCGGATAAGATATAGCCATGAGTCCAGATCCATTGGAAAATAGACTTGATAAGCTTTCCAAAAAGTGCTAGAACGTCCCAATCGGAGTCGGTATGAAGTCATGGCGACCGTCGCAATTTGGGACTATTTTGCAGTCCGAATTCAACTTCCAAAACGTGTTGGACTTGGACTCTTTCTGTCCTTAGAACCAAAGTGACGTGGTGGCCCAGTGGAGGACATTAGGAATACTTGGATTTGGTCCCCAATCAACTTCATTAACCTTCCATGCTTTTCATATGCAATCAAACCTTCCCTTGAGCCATGTAAGTAATTTTGAAAATGAGAATGAACACACATCATGGTGCAGCATCAATTCATCAAATGTATCAAATACAATCATGATAAAGAATTGTTTCACCTGTGAATCAAAAGTTGCCAATGTGGTTATATCCGAGCAGGTGATGTCCTCATCACTATTAGCACATGAACCTCCAAGTGAGTGAATCACCACAACAGGGACTAGCTTGCCAGCAAGCAAGTGAACCTTGGTGAAAAATCATTGTGTCATCTTGACACTAGGATTTCTTTGGTATTCATTGTGATTGATTGATTGTCACTTGCCATGACAGTATAAACATCATCCCCTCTCTTGTATTTACATTCCTAGTGTAGCTAAGCTCTTTAGTGTAATTAGTTTTGAGAGCTAGCTTATGTCTTGTCTAGTGGTTAGGGAGGCTCTTTAGTTAGTCTTTGAGAGCTCACTAACTTAGTGGTAGTGACATAGCCACTTGTGTCTGAATTAGAGATCATAGCAACTAGAATTGTGGATAGGAGGCTTGCATTTTTAGTAGGCTAGCGCAACACTCGCTTCGCTTCATATTTGTCTAACCACTTGGCTTAAGTGTTGTTGTAGAATTTTTTATAGGCTATTCACCCCCCCCTCTAGCCATTAGGACCTTTCAATGGATGAGGTTCTTGATCTTGATCCATAGCTAATGTTGTTGCTCTTGGTAAGCTTGATCCATCTTCTCTACTTCATCTTCTCCACTTTCTCACTCTAGTTCATATTTTCTCCTTCTTGTTCTTCATTCTAGAGAGAGAAGGAGTGGAAGAAATGAAATGGGGAATAGGGAGAGCTAAGGTTCAGCTGTTGGGAAATATCCTATTTCATGCTGACAAGTGGGCCATGCCAGATAAGTGAAGGACAACTCATTCCCACTCAATCTGATGTCTCTGCAGTTCTGACGGACTATTCGGTATTCTCAGCGAACGATCCGGTGAATCACTGCCTAGCTCATTTGACTCAGGAATTGAGGGTTACGACATTGGGGGTCAATCAATAGTCCAAGTAGTGCTTCCCTTTACTTAAGAGAGATAAGGATACTTTGTCAAACTACTCGAGAGATACATTGTCGATATAGATGATGAGTTGACTTAGTTGAATCAATGCTTTGCCCAAAACTTCTCATGTTTGAAGTGATTTCAGTCGAGACGCTTGAGAAACAAGGTTGAGGTTCCATTCGGGAGGAGTCAGTTTAAGGTCACTAATTGGAACGACGTTGGGTCGTTACAAAACCTCCCCCACTTGAATTCAAGCTCATCCCTAAGCTTGCCAAGCGGTGATTATTGACATGCTTGTCGATCTTCTGGAATTTAAATTGCTCTAGGCCGATTTGGAAAAAAGATTTTTGCTTTTCTTCTATTTGATGGACTGTCTGTAGATGTTGATGGATGCTCCTCCAATTTCCTTAGAGTCGTCTATGACTACTAGGACCACACGAGCTAGCGGACTATACGCCACCATGAAGAACGATCTGTCAATCACCGTCCTAGAAAAGGATCGACAGACCCTGGACCATGTCCTTTTCTTTTCCCCACTCGCTAGTCCCCCATGCACACATGCCCACGCCACCGACCACTCCATGATGCCAACTTTTGGGCATGCTTCGTTGATTCCTTCACTCATGTGCCCTCATGTGATTCTCCAACATGTGGGGATTATCGTAAGTGCCAAATCCTTCTCGTTTTTGTCTCTTTTTCATGGTGGGGAAACTAGGGTTGGCCCGATCTATGCAATGGCTAGGGTTTGCTCAAATCCATCTTTGGGATGTTGTAGAGGATGCTTAGATGTACTTCTTTGCCAAGGTTGATGTCATTTCATCGGTTGATTCAAGAGTTGTGATGGATTGAATGAGATGCGATTACTGTGTTCATGCCCACTATTGACTGTTGTATCGAACGGTCCATCGTTCGTGGCAGAATGTTCCATTGGACCAGATGACTTAGCAAAATTTTTGCACTGCCTTGATTGTAACTATCTGTAGTCACAATGGACGGTCCGTGAAATTTTGCGGATGCTCCGCTAGTAACCTATAGCTTGGTATTACTCTTTGCATGATTTATTTGTGTTGGGGGAATGTTCCAATGTCCTGACGGAAGGTTCCGATAGTCCATAACTGTGCTCGGGTTGAGTAGTTGCAGTTCTCTATAATTTGACGGATGGTCCGTGGGTTCTGGCAGACACTCCATCAGTCCCCTTTTAGTACCAAATTGATCTAAACTTGCTCCAATTGGTATCCAAACTTGATAGTGACTTCTTATATGCTTCATATATCTTGTAAACAAACTATAGACCATATTGCTATTTCAATTCCTTGCTGTTATGTCCTCAGTCAACTACAATCTTTATATTGTACTTCTTTCATCTGAATTCTCTAATTATGGCACAATCTTTTGTGGCTACAGACGTTTAGTGCTCCGCCTTCGTGGTGGTGGTAGCTTGAAGAAGGCCAAGTATGAGTCCAGTGGCAGTCATCGGGTTCCAGATGGACATGATCTGATGGATATGGATTATAGGCCATGGTTTAGGAGGGCCAGAAATCAGGTGGAGAGTGCTTCCAACTCGAAGTCTGAAGAAGGAGATGAGGAGGGAGAAGAAGAAAAGCAGCATGAGCACTAGGAAAACACCGATGACACCAATGATGATGATGAGGAAGGGGAGGAGGGTGATGGGGATGAGGGAGTTGAAGGTGAATAAGAGGGTGAGGAGGAGGAAGAGGGTGCTGATGGTGGTGATGATGTAGAGGAGGAGTTCGATGATGGTGGGTTGGTCTTCAATCCAAACTGGGTGGTGCATTCGATTGAGGTGTCTAGGCCACAAGCCGATAGGATGGATTGGAGGGGGAGCCACTACAAGGATTTCTATGCTACTTGCAAGATCAAGTAGTTCAGTGAGGCATGTAACTCTCATACATTGCACTTCCACACCGGGCACTAGTATGACTTCTTCTGGGGCAACTTCTCGACTAGCAAGATGAACAAGAACGAGCTATCCATTGATTGGAACTTTTTGTACCAGTTTGAGCGAGTTCAATCATTGCTTGACAAGATTGAGCGGTCTGGGCTGAAAGAGATCATGAGCATGAAGCAAAACTAGAATGAATCTATGGTCCGATAGTTCTATGCTACCCTAGAGGTGAACATGGACATGGAGAGAATCAAGTGTGGATGACAGGGAAGGGGAAGTTCAAAGCTTCCTTCAGAGATCTTGCTATTGTCTGCCATCTAAACTATGATGAGTTGAAGGAGGGTGAGTGTTGATACTTCTTAATGACTAGTGGAGGAATTCCGCAAGCGCACAGAACTATCACATAGCACTTCGCTAGGTGAATACCGAGTGTTGAATTTATATTTTTCCCATAGGAAAGCGGAAGGCTAAATTTATATTTAATGTTAGAATTGCTAAAGAAAAGCCTAAGTGTATCCTAGGTAGGTGAACGATAATGGTGGATTATGTTTGAACTACCTGAACAAACTAAATAAATAAGCTACACTAGAGATAGCTTGGTGGGAGAGCGAGTGATATATCTTTTAGTAACAAAGGATAAACTAATGACTAGGAGAAATGCACTAGTACTTCGAGGCACAACCTGCCTACCAACTAGGAGAGTTAAATAGACAAGGTCTGTCATGAGCCCTATGATTTAATAACTAGACCTAACGTGGTGGAATACAAAGGATGGACAAGGCTATCACCACTTGCCAACTACCACAATCTATCCGGAGGCCTAGCCATATCCACAGGTAATCTATAGCCTAAGCACCTCGCTTAATCTATAGGCTTACTACTTCGATCCGAGCTCTGATGAAATGAGATCAAAGCACCTGTTGATGGTCACTTAACACCCAATTTGACCATCAACACTCCACCCAAACTAAGGTAAAACAACATCACATGTGCCATATTATGTTTAAAATTTACCTAGTTCCACTTGTACTTGGAAAAAATATTGTATGCAGGAAAAATCACAATAATGGACAAACGACGTGCATAGGAGGCAATGGCACATGGCAAGGGGCCATGGGCCAATAGGCCACATTGGCCGATGCCTCTTAGCATCACCCGACGGCACCACCCTCTTGCCACATCACTAATTCATGGGATGGCCTCCACACTGCTTCTCTAGTGTTGATCTATGTCGGTTTGATCCAAGGGATGAAGTTGAGCTGCCTTGGATCCATAGGCCCACCATCATCCACTTGGAGGGGCCAAACCATCTCTGTAGGCAAGGAACCACCTCACCTGCAATACAACCGCCATCCAAGAGCCATCCATCACCATTGGATGGCAAGGCGGTGCAGGGAATGGTCGATCGATGCCCCCTACCTCTCCACCACCTCTCCTTTGCCTACAAGTACCCCTATGCCCTCTACACACTATAAAAAGGGGCTGTGGTGCTCGGTGGAGATCATCATTCAAGCATTCAAGCATTCCAACCTCTCTAGAAGCTCTCTAGAGTAGTAGCTTTAGAAGTAGTAGCTAGCTAGTAGTGATAAGAGTAGAGCAGAGCTTGCCTTGGAGTTCGGAAGAGTCTTCTAGTTTGGTATAGCTCATTTGTAATCTTTCTTTTAGCATTTACTTTATTTAGTACTTTACTTTGTCAAGTACTTTATTCAGTAATACAGCTTTGCTTAGTTCAAGTCCTATCTTGCTCTTGTCTATCATTAGTGAGCCTAGGTGCTTGTTCTTTGGCATCTAGATCATAGTTATCTTAGTGTTTAGTCCTCCCATCATTAGTACTTGTTCTACCATCTAGTTAGGGTGTTTCGATCTTATTTCACTGGAGTTCGGACCGAAACACCAAGTTTATAGATTAAGCGTGGTGCTTAGGCTATATCTTCCCTGTATGTACAGCTAGATCCCTAGATAGATTGTGGTAGTTGGCAGGTGGCGATAGCCCTATACTTCCTTTGTATTCCACCATGTTGGGTCTAGTTATTAAAATGTAGGGCTCATAGTGTTTTATGCTTGATTGAATTTAGGGCAAGTATGCCCCTTATACTAAGGATGTTCATACTATCATTAATTTATCTTTGTTGCTGAAGATTACATACTCTACCTCTTACAATCAACTACACTAACACTTCTAGCTACCTCTGTTTGTGTGATCAAACTCTTTCTATCTTTTCTTTTCCACCATCCATCACCCCGTGTTGCTAAACCACCTACCTAGCCAACCTAACCACCATTCCCAAACACACCAATCTGCCTTCCTTTGGGAAAATATAAATTCGACACTTGGTTCTCACCAAGCGAAGTGCTACACGATAGTTTTGTGCGCTTGCAGAATCCCCTTTCCTATATACACACATACGAACCATCAACAAGCATTTCTGGCGTCGTTGCCGAGCAAGGCAGCTGGTTTGTGTTACCAATGTGTCGATAGGTTCTGGTAGTTAGGCCTTCTGCCTCTGTTCTAGCAACCTTCTTTTTCCCTTCCCATTTTTTAGTTACCTTTCCTCTTCCTAGCACAGTTATGGCCAACAGGACCATCCATGAGTTTTCTACCCCTTCGGCTGCCAATGTAGCCACTGGCCCCGATGTCACTAATGCGGACACTCACTTTGAGCTTAAGCCTGCATTAATCATGATGGTGCAAGCCTGTCCTTTCTATGGTAAAGCTCACAAGGATGCTAACATGCATCTCCAACACTTTTTGGAGATCTATAGCACCTTTACCATTAAGGGAGTGACCTAAGAGGCCAACATGTTTGTCTTTTCCCCTTCTCTTTGCTACGAAAAGCAAAACAATGGTTCTACTCGAACCACAATGCTATAGATACATGGGACAAGTGTTCCAACACTTTCCTAGTTAAGTTCTTCCCGATGGATAAGACCAATGCTCTTCGCAACAAAATCTCTAGCTTTCAATAGCAAGCTAATGAGTTGGTTCCTGAAGCTTGGGAACATATGCAAGAGTATGTCGCCACATGCCCACACCATGGCATGGAAGACTAGCTTTTGATCTAGAACTTCTACCATGGCTTAGTTTCGTTAAATAGGAGCCATTTAGATGCTATCGTAGGAGGAGCATTCTTTTCGCTTAATGTCACAGATGCCAATGCATTGATCGAGAAGATGGTTTCCAACCAAGGATGGAGAGATGAACAACTACAGCCCCGCAAAAGAGGTATGCATTCTCTTAAAGAAGCTGACATGCTTGCTGTAGCAGAATCGTATAATTTATAAGAGCACAAGTATAATGGTAGCCCGCAAGCGGTCACACTATTATACTTGAGCCCATATAAACTCGATAGTTCGTCGAGGACCATGAAGGGTCTTGATTCAACCAACATACAACCAAGATGGTACATGATTCAACATACATGCCACGTATTACATAAAGTTCACAAATATAGTTCCATACATCAAAGTACGATTAAAAGTTATTACAAACCAAGTACAGGTAAAATAGTAGCAGAAGCAAATACAGTTTGAAACCAACGTCTCCATCATTGTTCAAATATGGTGCCAGTTCATGATCATAATTCCATAAAAGCATAAGAGAGGAATTAATGAGAGACGCCTTGCCCAAGGCCCTACTCCTCGTCCATGGTGGGACAGAAGCAGTTCTTATAGTAGCCATGATACATCGTATTATCTACAATAATGGGAAATAAACCCTGAGTACGAGAAGGTACTCAGCTAGACTTACCCATCATAAACCAAAAATAAAGTGACTCCAAGGATTATGTATGGTTGTATAAGTGGAGCTAGCTTGACAACATTTTGCATAAAAAGCTTACCAATTCAACTATACCTTTATAATTCGGTCATCAAGTTAATTATAGCTATTCATCTCTAGATTAGCATCTAACCTATGCCAAACATGTGGTATATCATCTAGTAGCATAGCAATAATAACCATAGCTGGTGTAGTAATTCCATGTTCTTCATAACCATCATTCTATGATACACTTACTACGATGTTGGAGCTAGCCAAGTTTCTCACTGTCCGGGAGAGATGGCGATTCAAATCGATTTCAACCAGCTGGGAATTTATTCCTAACACAAACCCAGGCAGATAAGATCAATGGTCACCTTTGGTATAACACATGTCCACATTTCGTGGGTTCGACCAGCACCACACAATCAGGGACAACCAGCTACCGGATGATCAGGACTACCCTGCCCTTGGGCTCACATCTAGCTCCCCGCACATCCTTACTACCATCCAGAGTGCGCACTTTTATAGAATGGGGCCCGGCCTGAGTTGAGCTACTCTGCTTTGTGGTCGGAATGAGTTATCCGGCCAGCTAAGTGAGAGGCATGCGTTCAATCTCGATAGAAGTGCCAACAATAGTATGGTCCTTAACCGGCACAGATGAAATAACATGAATCAACCTACACATAGAAATCTCGATAGAAGTTACATTACCCCATGGTTCTATTCTATGATAGCAAATATAGCCAACCGTGCTTTGGTATCCACCTATATCTCGTAGGTGACAGGAAATCACCCGACTTCTACCGGTCTAAGCATGGCTAAGCATATATTCAATCCTGGACCTACATATGGTTAAAGGTATATATCTAGACAAGGTAGTTCTATGCATCATGTGTTTCCAACCAACTCTTATAACCTAATTCATCAAACATAGAAGACTCAAGTGATATTTTGTAAAACATGGATGACTTAGAATGCTCCGAGGCATGCCTTTGATAAAAGAAGTTGGCCTGTGATCCAGGCACTTAGGTAGGTCCTCAAGAGTTTGCTCCTCTCCTTCTAGAGCTATATCCTAAGGTGCCTCTTGTTGTTCCTCCGGCTCTTCTTCGAAATCCAACAGAGTTATCCCTTCGGACGATCCTATATGCAAGAGCATGAAATAAGATATCATGGATGCATATATAATGACATGTATAATATTATATGATGTGATGAATGCATCCTCATATGTGTTCTCAGTAGCATTGCATTAAGGTGATAACAAGTTACATTTTCTTTTACGGAGTAGGTGCATATCTCTTCTCTAGTAACTTAAACAAACACTTATGTAAATCATTTTCTGGACTACAAGATAGCAGCCATTTGTTTTGACCATAATTGGAGTTATACACATTAAAATACTATGATCCTAGACATTCTGGAAAGCTTATAAAATTATCTACAACTTTATTTTAATCATCTTAATGTGATTCAGTAGTTATCTAGGTCATACAATTCAATATTTCAGATCTATCCAGAGAGCAAGCATTTTAGATAGTAGAATTCTGACCAACATAAATCTCAAACCATAAGGCCTATGACTATGAAAATTTAACACAAGGTAGATAAGTAAGTTATCTACAACTTTGTTATTAACCATATTTACAGAAAGGATCATTATCATCATGAAATCATCACCACAACAAAAACTACACATGCAGTCATCTAGTTGAATTATGAAGCAATAATTAACTAGTTGGCTATAAACAAATACTTCTAAGCCTCACTAATAGTATCAACATATTATATGCATCACACACACCACAAAAAACATCATGGTTAAGCCTAACTAATTTATTTATATTCATTTATTAATTTCCTTAGATAATAAGGTGATTTACAAAGTAAATACTTACAATGCTCAATAAATTCTGAGAAAATTTCAATAGGTTACACATGACCGTAATAGTCTACTGTATAAATTTCATGCCATTTGGATAAGTATACCTACCTCTACCAAAATGACAAGTTGTATATGCTTATTTTAGCAAAAATAGTTTAGCATAGTGAAAAGTATCAAGCAATAGATTTAATATTTTTCTTAATTTCCACCTAGCATGAGAATACTGTGTAAAAATTTGTATGATCATATGTTCTGTATTTCTACCCCAATTAATTTCACTAGAATCTAGCAAGTAATTAAGATTAAATAGGAAGACCATATTTCAAGTATGCTTACTATAGGTTTAATATTTTTCCTAGCTAGAGCATGTCAACACAAAGACCAGCAAAATTGGAATCATAATTTTTGCACTCCCCTAGCTCAAGATATGCAATTTACAAGATATAAACTAATTTAAAAGTACTGAACTTGTTCAATTTAATTCTCCCAGAAAAATGCCCTAAGCAGTAGATTTTATATTTTTATCAAATAGTACACTTCAAGATGAAGCCAACAAAATTTGGTTCAACTCATTTGCATACTCCTAGCTCCAAATATAAATTTTTGAAGCTTGTAACAAAATCTATGAAAAATAAATAAAGAAAATTAAATTTCCAACCAGGCGCTACAGCTAGGTGCACCCGGTCTATACAACCACGGTAGCTGACAACGGGTGCCCATGGTCAACTCAGCCCCACGCACTAGTGAGACAGAGTAGAGCACCGGCTTGACCGGCAAAAAGCTCGCCGATAGCGAGGTCACCGGCAGTATTGTCATCACCAACGTGTTCCCCAACTCATTATGCATCTATGGGTGCCCTCGGTTGGCTTAGAGGCACGCCGGAGCTAGCTTGACGGCGACCATGGTGGACCGTGATGCTGCACGGCAGCGCACCAGCCATCTCTGGCCATGGCAAGTTCGGACAGGCTCAGCTACATTCTACTAGGATCTAGTGGAGACCTAGGGTTGGGTTAGGGTGATGGTGGAGCGGTGGTGAAGCTTGGCCGCGTGCATGGCATGGCGGCGGTGAGAACACGGCGGTGAGCAGCCATGTTTCGGCACCGACACTTCAGCATTGGCTCGACTGCCAGCGGCGTGAGCTAGACGTGACCTTATGCTAACCCTAATGAGAGAATGGCATGAGCGAGAATGCTTAGTGGAGCACGGCCACGGCGAGCGCAAGATCGGCGGTGCTCCGGCGATGGCGGCGGCGACGGCAAACTCGAACTATGGCTTTACCTAAGCACGATTGGTACGGCTAGCAGCTCGGGAAGGTGGAGGAGGTGATGGCTGAGCGGTGTGAACGAGCAATCGAACAATGGCATTGCGGTGGCAGCGAGTGAGCGTGGCGGAGCTTAGTGGCAATGGTGATAGCACTCTGTTTTGCTCTGGTGCGGCGAGAGCGGGAGCGAGAGCACGGCAGAGAGAGTGAGCACGAGTGAGAGAGAGCAGCGGCGTCGCGTGGTTTTGCTGCTCACACTGGCCTGACGCATGGGCCTTATGCCAGTGGACGGCCTCCGTGCGGTGGCCATAGCCTGATGCCGGTCGGCCACGACGTGCACGCGCGGCGCCAGTTCAGACACCACTGAACTCGACTGATGAAGCAAGTTCAAGCGATTAGTGCTCCTAATCCATGGCGATTTAGCAAAAACTTCCTTAATAAAAATTGTAAAGCTATGTGAGATCTCCAACTTTGCTTTAGGAACCATCATCTAATTCTCAATGGTTAGCCAGTGACAATCCTCCCAAGTGAGGCACATTGAAACTGTGAATGGCTTTAGGACTTAGCAAAATCTCCAAGTCCAAAAATAGTATTTCTTTGCTACTTTGGAGCTATTTTGGACTATGTTAGGCACTGAATTAGCTCATGACCCTTAAATAATGTTTGTTACCCATGTCAAGAACTACAACTTTTATTAAGGTCACACAGCCATGCAAACACTCTAACTACTGTTCAACTTTGGTCAAACTAGCATCATGAAAATGGCATTTCAAAGTAAACCAACACTTAGAAGCAAAATTGGCTTAAGTCACGAATATAAACATTGTTCCAAATATCATTCTAGATGTGTCTAAGGTATTTTGGTGACCTCACAACCATCTCATGCATTGGTCACATATGATCACAAGCATAATTAAGTATACGAGCAACATCACATGTGATAAAGAGAAGGTAAATGAAATGAAACTTCATATGCTCATGCTCATGAATGCTTGGATGATGCTTGTGCTCATGAAATGCAAGTGCCAAATGCAATGCTTAACACTAGGGTGTTACACTTGCAGCCAAGGTAGATTTGCTCTCAAAGAGACTAGAAAATTGTGAGAAAATGAGTGCCCAAGAAACTATACAAGCCATGGACACCCACATGATTTGTGAAGTTTGTGGAGAGACCGAACATTCAGGTAATTTCTACCCCAAAGACCCGTGAAGACCTCAACTTCATAAACAATGACAATGGGTTTCATCCTCAAAACTAAGGATGGAATTAGAGCTCCAACAACCAAGGAGATAATAATTACAATAATTAGTCATCGCAACGCCAGAATAACCAAGGTAATGGTTACCCTTTCCTTAAACATCTTGTCTATAGTCAAGGTAGAATGACTAATAGTATAAATAAGAAACTTCATGCTAATGACAAGATGTTGGAAAATATAAATGCTAAATTGGATGATTTCTCTTCCGCTATGAAGAATCAACTTGGCTTCAATAAAATGCTAGAAACCCAATTAGCACAATTAGTAGCTACTATCCTGTCTTTTGAGAAAGGAAAAATTACTAGCAAGCCTGAAGAATTCATAGAGATCGCCAACCTCATCACATCAAGGTATGAATTTGGTTTAGATGGTTGGGGTGTTCCTATTAAGAAAGGTGATCCTGGAAATCCTATTATTACTTGCTCTATTGGTCCTCATACTTTTCAAAATGCAATTTGTGATCTTGGATCTAGTGTGAACATAATTTCTAAAGAAACCTATGAAAACTTATTCTACATAGACTTAGCTCCAACCTCTGTCTATTTGCAACTAGCTGATCAGTCAGTTTGACATGTAGAAGGTATAGCCACTGACCTTTTGGTCGTAATTAGAGATGCTTATGTCCCCGCGGATTTTGTGATATTAGACATGGGAATGACAAGGATGCACCCCTCATCCTTGGCCTTCCTTTCCTCTGCTTGTATATATGTGGCGTCTGGACGCATTTAATTCCTCTTGGATGGAAAGAAAGAAACATTTGCTTTTGCCTCTGGAAAACCTGTCTTTAATGAGAAACATGAAGGGAGGAAGCAACCAAAGAACAAGAGAACTAGAAATCCAAAACCAATTGAGGAGAAGGAATAGCCCATCAAGAATAAGTCAAATCCAAGAGGGACATGACGCAAGAAGAAGGAAACATCGTCTGCAACATCATCACCTGATCCTATAAACATCGTTGAAGAAAACAAGGAAGAAGAACCCCTGCATAAGGAGGAACAACTGTGAGTCGGTACTAGAAGGTATGCTTTTATTTCATTTCTACTGCATTTAGTATAGGTTGCATTTGCATACTTCCCTTTCCCAACTTTGCATTACATTTTTAAATTCTTAGTTGCATCACATATTTACATTTTCAATAAGGGTAATTGTAAAGTACTAGCATTTAGAATATATTCATAATAATAATATCTAAAAAAACAACCAATAAAATAAATATCATAATAACTAGGCTTAGTAATAAATTATCATAGTAGTAATAAATAAAGAAAGATTCAATAAGAGCTGCCCGAGAAGAAGATTCCAACCTCCGCAAATGGCAAGATTGGGGGAGAACCTCCCCGCTCAGGTATGAAGTTATTCACATCTACTCTTTTATCTGCATTAGTTCTCTATATTGAAAAAATGATGATAATGATAATAATAAAATGAATGATGATATAGTAATAATAGCATAGCAAGAACAATAGAATATGTGCTCGGTTACTAGGGTTGTTGCTCCTAGCTATGAGGTAGATTGGAATGAGGCGATGGTGTTGTGGTAGACGTTTATAGGATCACGGAGTCCTTACCCCTCATATAGGCAGAGGGGTAGGGTTATAGTGAAGGCGATTGGCGCTATAGATTGGATTCTAAGTTTGTTACAACAAATCAATTCTATCTTAGCATTGTAGCGATGGCGACGGATATCCTTGATACGTCGTGATCTCCAAGTTGGTAGTTGCGCCTAGTCCTCGTAGGCTTCCTCCTTGGTCATCCTCCGTTGATGGGCCAGATATATGGTCGGTGAGGGTACCTGGGCCCATATATCTGACAGTAGCCCCTGTAGGATTTAATGACAGGCTCGTAGAGCTGTACCATCCTTTGGGTGCTGTAAGTCCCTGTAACGTTTGGGTACCGTAGGTCCTGATGAACACTTCTTGGGTATCGAGACGCCCGAGTACAATCAGAAGGCCCCGAGTATCGGGACGACTATGCGGGTTGCACTGACTAGTAGTAATGCCATCCCAAGTTTTGGGATTCCTTCGAGTGGAAGTCTCCCACTCGTTTGAACGCATCACATGCGCATCATTGAATCCTATAAAAGATAAGGATAGTGGTGCCTAGGAACTTGAGCCATTCTGTTTCCCATGCTTTTACTTTGTGGAACCCTCTCGATGCCTAAGTGCGCTTTTAATGCCAACCACCCACTCCCCTACCACCATCTTCAGGGCACTTATTTAAGTAGGGGGTAGGGAGGCCAGTGAGTCTCACACCTCCTTTCTTCCCCAAATCCCTTAGCCTTAGACATAGTGTGAGAGTGGAGATTCTGGTTGTGCACCATGGTTCATGGCGATTTCCGGCGGTCGCTCCAACGCTGGGAGAAGGCTTTCAAGATTGGGTTCCACAGCGGCCTAGCGGCGATCGTTCTTCTTGGGTGTTAGAGGAAGTTCCATGAAGATGGGGAGGAACAATACCATTGGTGGCCTGTGTCGCCGATGATGCGGCGACTGGGCTCACCGGTGGATGGCATTCGGGGGCTCCCTAGGTCAGAATATCTATAGGGAATCCTAGATGGCAAAAGGTAGCTTGCCGTTGCCGAGAAACCCTTTACTCCATAGATCTCAACTTTGGTGCTCTTGTGTATCGATTAGGAGGCTTGACACCGCTGAGTCAACGTCGTTCGCTCCTCCCCGACACCATAGAAGATGGCGTGAGCCACCCTCCTCATGGGGCTCCTCCTCGTCTTGGATATTTGAGGAAGCTCCATAAGGTGGGACTCCCGAAAGCATCTTCCATGTGTCGTCCATGCTCGTGAAGGTTGAAGGCAGGGTGAGGGTCGTGGTGCACCTTCATCCAAGTTCTATGCTTCATGAGATGTCCATCGCTTGAGTGGCAAAGTCAAACCTTTACTTAGAAGGCTTATCATAATTGTTGTAGTTTCTGATATGGTGACATGCCGATGGAGGTTTTGTAAGCTGTCCTGTATGTCCAAAGTGCATCAGGTAGCTTGTCCTTCTAGCCTTTCCCCATCTCATTGATCACTTTCTGTAGGATGTTTTTGATCTGCTTATTCGATGTTTCTGCCTGACCGCTTGTTTGAGGATGATAGCGTGTGGCTATATTGTGCTTTGATCTAAGCTCCTTTAGGAAGTTTCAGAATGTCTTGTTAATGAAATGAGATCATCCGTCACTTATGACCATCTTGGGTGTTCCAAAGCGAGGGAAGATCACTTCATGGAACATCCTTTAGGCATGCTTGGCATTAGCAGCTCTACATGGTAAGGCCTCCACCCATTTGGATACATAGTCAACGACTATCAGGATGTACTCGTTGTCATGGGATTTTGGGAATGGTCCCATGAAGTCAATGCCCCATACATTGATTATCTCTATTTGCATGTTGTAGTGTAGGGGCATTGCGTTGTGAGTGGTGATGCTCCCACGCAGCTGACATTTCCGACACCTCCGGATGAATCCTTTGGTGTCTTCATACATCGTAGGCCAGAAAAACCCGCACTGCCAGATCATGGCTTGTGTGTGGAATACTCCGTAATGGCCTCCATATGTTGTTGCATGGCATTTTTCTATGATTTGCATCCCTTCTGCCATTGGTATGCACCTCCTCAATAGCCCATCAGAACACATCCTGTACAGGTATGGGTCATCCAAAACATGACATCTGCTTTTGGCTTGCAGCTTCTTTTTATTCTCCCCTAGTGGTACGTATCCTGCGACCATGAAATTCACAATGTTCGTGTAAAACAGATTGGAGTCCATCTCCCTTAGTAGCATGTCATCACATAAGAAGTCGTTTATTGGTAACTCCTGCATGTTAGTGACTTGCATACGCGACAAATGATCTACGATAGTATTTTCTACTCCCTTTTTATCTTTTATTTTAAGGTCAAATTCTTGGAGTAGAAGTACCCATCTTATTAATCTAGGTTTAGCGTCTTTCTTAGTGAGCAAGTATTTAGGTGCAGCATGATCAGTGCAAACAATAACTTTTGCTCCCACTAAGTAAGACCTAAACTTGTCAACAGCAAAAACAACTGCTAGAAGCTCTTTTTTAGTGGTAGCATAATTAAGCTGAGCTCCTGTTAGCATTTTGCCAGCATAAGCGATCTCATGATGGTTCTTATCTTTTGTTTTGCCAAGGACCGCCCCAATAGCATAGTCACTAGCATCACACATGATCTCGAAGGGCAGCGACCAATTGGGTGGTTAGATTATTAGTGCTGAGATGAGTGCATTTTTTAGGGTATGGAAGGCATTTAAGCACTCATTGGTGAACTCAAAAGGAGCATCCGTAGCTAATAGGTTCATGAGGGGTCTAGAGATTTGTGAGAAGTCTTTGATAAAACATCTGTAGAATCCTACGTGACCTAGGAAGCTACAAATTCCTTTCACGTTCATAGAGGGTGGTAGTTGTTCAATAACCTTGATCTTGTCTTTATCTACCTCGATCCCCCTCTCGGACACAAGGTGCCCAAGGATGATGCCTTCTTGGACCATGAAATGACACTTTTTCCAATTAAGTACCAGGTCCTTCTCTTGGCAACGTTGCAAGACTTATGTGATCTCTTTAGTCATGTCTAAAAAGTCATCCATGAAAAGTTTTCTAAACAATGATCAAAAGTTTTTCCACTGACTAAAAAGTCATCCATGAAAACTTACACGATCTCTTCAGTCATGTCTAAGAAAATAGACATCATACACCATTGGAACAATGCTGGTGCATTGCACAACCCAAAAGACATTTGTCTGTACGCATGCGTTCCATACGGGCAGGTGAAAGTAGTCTTGCTTTGGTCATCGGGGTGGATGGGAATCTGATGATACCCCGAATACCCATTAGGGAAACAGAAGAAAGAATGCTTCACCAATCGCTCTAATATTTCATCAATGAAGGGCAATGGGAAGTGGTCTTTCTTTGTAGCCGAGTTGAGTTTTCGGTAATCTATACACATTCTCCACCCCGTGACGGTTCATTGTGGGATCAATCCATTTTTATTATTTTCAACAACCGTCATGCCCCCTTTCTTGGGCACCACTTAGACAGGACTAACTCAGTCACTATGTGGTATAGGATAAATAATACCTACATGAAGAAATTTTAGCACTTCCTTCTTCATGACTTCCCGCATCGCATTATTGAGCCTATGTTGGGGTTCTCATGTTGGTGTGCTCGTAGGATCAATTGGAATGTGATGGGTGCAAAGCATTGGACTTATCCCCTTAAGGTTTTGAAGTGAATACCCAAAAATTGGTCTACGTTTTTTCTAAGATGGCGATGAGTTTGGATGTCTCCTCATTAGTAAGCTTGTCACTTATGATTACAGGAGTTTCTTTGTTGTCGTTCAAGAAAGGATAACGTAAGCCAACATGTAAGGGTTTAAGTTCAACTGGAGGTCATGACAGTGCTTCCTCCTAAGGAAGGTTAATGGTTTCACCTAAATTGTCCTCTTCTTCTGTGAAGAGTTTGGCATCTTTTTCTAAAGACGACTTAGGGGATTTGAAGGGTAAAATCAACATGACTTGCTTGGGCAGGTCAGGGTGAGGAATAGCATTTGCCACCAAGTTTTTAGCTCGAGTGATAGGAATTGAAAAAGTGTCTCTCCCTAACTTTATGTCCAGATCCCCAAATGAAGGTGTGCTTATGAAGAGTTTTTCTAGGGGATGCCCTATCATGATGTTGAAATCTTGGATGTCAAAGACATGGAAATCAAGGGCTCACCGGTGGATGGCATTCGGGGGCTCCTGTGTCAAAATATCTATAGGGAATCCTAGAGGGCAAAAGGCAGCTTGCCATTGTTGGGAAACCCTTTACTCCATAGATCTCGACCTAGGTGCTCTTGTGTATCGATTAGGAGGCTTGACTCCGCCAAGTCAACATCATTCGCTCCTCCCCGACGCCACAGAAGATGGCGCAAGCTGCCCTCCTCATTTTGCTCCTCCTCCTCTTGGATATTAGAGGAAGCTCCATGAGGTGGGACTCCTGGAAGCATCTTCCAAGCATCGTCCATGCTCGTGAAGGTTGAAGGCGGGGTGAGGGTCGCGGTGCACCTTCCTCCGACTTCTACGCTTCATGAGATGTCCATCGCTTGAGTGGCGAAGTCAATCTTGTACTTAGATGGCTTATCATAACTGTTGCAGTTTATGATAGATTTTGGTTATTGTAAACTAGGTGGTGTAAAATGCAGCAGAGTTTAATTGAAAAAGAATGACTTCTGTTGATTTTGAACACTACTACCCGTGTCCCAATCAGATCGGGTGGTTTGAAGATTTTTGTTCAGTCAAATTTGACCTTTCATTTTTATGGGCCCCCTTCCTGACCCGATGGGTAGTTAGTTTAACTATGGGTTATGCAAGGTGACTTGATCTAAACTTTTACTCCAACCAAGTGCGGTCGTTCGTGGCTCCGGAAGCCAGCAATCCCGAGAGCTCAAGGATTACTTGGGCGAATAGCGAACACATGTAAACCTCTAGGGGTAGAACAGGTGAACGTCCGCTATCCGAAAGCAGCAGGACAAAGCCTGACCAGCTAGGGCACGTCATAAAACTCTTTTTCTAGATTTCAGGAGCTCATACTTTGGTTGTAGCCATGAGCTGACCAGTTTTCTAGTTTCCCCCGGAGGGGCACACGTCCGCTGACATAAGGTACTTGAAGCCTGTCCAAACATTCGAAGGATTTTCATAGCCTCGAGGCCAGAGGTTTTAGGATCAGCTGGTGACCCCCTGAACATCTCCCTCACTCTAGAAATGGCAGGGTTCGGTTTTCATGATTCCGAGTTTGAATCATCGACTGTGCCTGCCACTATGGTGGGCTACGCCAGTCTTTGGTGGAGCCCAAATGTTGGTCCACCCAGTTTCACTAGCAATTTTGGGCCTCAAGCCCAGGGTCCATAAGGGTTTTTTACTATTATTAACTGCCCTTATAGGTTAGCCAAGGGTGGAGATGGTCCGTCCATTTGTCGCCGCCGACAAAAGTAGTAGTGCTCACTCCTCTGCTTACCTTGACCTAGCAGATGTCGTCACATCTAGATCCTACTCCCGACAGTCACGGTCTTGGCGCCGACAAAGACCCTAGCCAAGAAAACCAAAACCATTAGTTCAATAGGTGAAGAATATATGAGCTCGGAGAGCAAAGGGGGATGAGTCCCATCCCCAATTCTCCGTGGGAGGTGTCAACGGCGATAGAGGAGGGCATCAAGAATCTTGTGGTTGGGGGATTCCTAGCACCAAGAGAGCTTTCAGGTTACTAGTGTGCCCTTGGCCACGATGTGCCAGCCCCTAATTTCAGCGAGATTGTAGTCTTCGTCGACTTCTTTCACCATGGATTTGGGGTGCCCATCCATTGGTTCATCTGAGATCTCCTCCGATACCATGATGCGTAGGTACACCACCTGACCCTGAATGGGATCATGCTTCCGGCGATGTTCGTTGCCTATTGTGAAGACTTCGTGGGGATCGAACCCCACTAGGCGTTGTTTTGTCGTTGCGTCAATGTTCTTCCTCAATCTGAACGAAAGGTCGCCGATAGCCTTTGGATCGAGGTGGACGACAAATCTCCATTCTTTCACATCAATCTCCCTTCCAACATCCTGAATTGGGTGAAGAAGTGGTTTTATGTTTATGGTTGCTCGGCCCTGGCCTTTTCCCACAAGCTTCCACCCCCTCTACGAGCAACAGAGAAGGAGGAAGTTCCCAAATTCAAGTAGGAAGAAGCAGACAAACTCGAGAGTGACTGTTGGTATTTCTTAGCGTAAGCGAAAGAATCCACAAGTGCATGGATATACCGTTGTAGCACTTCACTCAGAAGTATTCAGGATATCATATTTTTCCTAAAGGAACATATGTGTAAAGACTCTTAGCTAGTTTGCCCAAGATAACAAGAAGGATAGCTCGGGTAGCAAGGTTTTTCTAAGGATAGAGATCCTAAGTTAAGATAATTGTACCACTATAAACTTACTTTGGGCACCAGATAACACTTGGTCTGCCAAGCGCTGCCGGCCTACAGCTCTACATCGTACCCGGATGTGGGGGGTTACAAGGGATGGACATGGCTATCACCACCTGCCACCTTCCCATCAACCATGGAGTATGAGGCAAATGAAGGTAACTTCTAGCTCAGACACCATGTCTACGCTATTAGTTACTACTATAGTGTGGCCAAGAACATCCATCTTTATCAAGAGTCCTCTACTAGAGCATCCATCATAGGGACGGACGACGAACCCACAAGCTTATAATGAACAAAGATAACTTTTCTTAAGATATCAATTCCAAAGTAAAACACGAACTTCTTAATTCAAGTAGTAAGAAGATCATAGAGGTACAAGTGAAGGAGTTGCTAGCTCCGACACTCCTTCTGCTAAGTGTTGCGAGTACACTAGGGGAGGTTGCCGATAGCCTCAGCACTTGTCCAACTCTTCCCTCTCTCACTCCCTATATTGTTCTAGCTAAAGCCTAGGTAGGAATGAAGCTCTTCTTCTCCACTTGCTCTCTTGTTGTGTGTGTTGTAGAGGGGGGTTGCCCCTCTATTTATATAGGGAGGAGAGGTGGTGCTGTGGATATTCCTGTCATGAAGTCAATGCACCACGGCCTTCTACATGGATGCATGCCACTGCTAGAGCAAGGGGTGGCCGAGAAGCATCGGTGGGGGGTCACCCGCCCCTAGGGGTCGGCCGCCCCCTAACCAAGCCTCCTCGCCACCACCTTCGCGTGGTGGGTTGTGGGCTAGACCTAGGGTACTCCTTGGTCGGTGTTGCACCCGATTGAGTTGAGTTGATGGGCGTCTTGGTTGTTCCTTTACGCAAATTAGCATCAGAAAGCGTCTTTCGGTGAAATCTTTCATGCATTTGTGTTTGTGTCTTGCAAGACAATATTCTCCAAATACATGTGGAACTAGGTTAATAATAAATGCCTATGTGCATAAGATTGCAAATTTCTCCTCTTTTTGTGTCTTAATTTGCGGCCGGATTTTATCATTAAGGACCGCCAACAAGCTCCCCCACACTTAGTCCTTTGCTCATCCTCGAGTAAATTTCTAAGGACTAAGCATGTTTATCTTCTTGAATTGAAATATGCATACAAGTTATTCCAAGCTTCACCTGAACCTGTGAGCTTCCAAGTGTCTACCAAAATATCTTGGGTAATTGAAAAATGGAACAGCTTGGATTCAAGCCTTCTCACTCTATCCCTGCTCAGAAACTTGGGTTTTTATGGTTTTGAAAACATAAAGATAGCTTTTTGTTCCTTGAATGGTTCACTCAAGTCACTCACATTTGTAAGTGGTTCCTTACCAAGGCATGATTTGCCTTCTTTTTGATCATCCTACTTCTAAAAGCTTATGTGGAGCTTGGGTAGGGATGAAAATTGGGAGCATACTTACCCTGCATATATTGTAAAGTCAAATTCTGGATCCACCAGAGGGAAGCATCATACTCTTAGATCAAAACTGTACAAGTGTGTGGAATTTGGTGGAAGTAACCTTTGTTTGAGATGATCTCTTCCTCTAGCTTTTATTTGGAGACAGGGCTAGCAATATTTTCTTCTTGCTATGAGCCTTCATGTGCTCATCATTTTTTTCAATGCTTTGGGACCTTCATGTGCCCCATTTTTTTCATACTTTTGCATAGCCTTTCTGTCTCCTTTACTAGAAATATGCTAGGGAGATCATATTTTAGAGTATAGAGTATGTATGTGATGGAAGCATATTTTAGCGTATTCCCAGTGTAGGAATAGCTGGTTATTTGTGGCGTGTACATGAGTTTTGGTCTTAGGAGCATGAAGCATCTCTGAATAGGGATCACAGTACTTGACCAAACTCAATACAAAGTAAGAGGCATATGTGGAAGGTTTTGTCATGTATGATCATATAAGGCCTTGGTAGGTATTTGTATATAATTCAAGGAACATGGTATTTTGAATTTTGTTTTGTAAAGATAAATCCCAAGTACTTTGCAAGAAACAGCAAGTGTCATGTCATCCTACCATATCTCATTCGTTAATCACTTAGATAAAATGGGGTCCCTATGATAAGTGTTCACAAGTTATAGGAATATCAGCAAGGAATAAAGAGTATGCAAACTTTTTTTAATCATAGGAAGACATGGAGATGGAGCGTCACTCCTTTTTAGTTTTGTATTTTAAATTATTCAGCTCTAACCTTTATTTTAAATATAAGGAGTGAGGATGCACAAACCAAAATTTGATCATGTTGACCACTTGTGCATCTTTTGGGGAGGAGTATTTGAGCATGTCTTCTCCCCCACACCTGTTTTTGCACCTGTCTTATTTGTAAATAAAAGAAAACTCAAAGACACGTGTAGACAACAATTCTAAAAATCTTTATTGAATTTGAGATGTACTTATTTTGAGTTAGGGAATTTTTTAAAAGCAAGTAATTTTATTATATCTATTTTTTCCTTTTGGATTATATGAAGGCTCCAAGAAAACTTTTAATCGTTGACCATTTACCTTAAAAGTATTACCTTCATCGTCTTGAATTGTGATGACGTGTTGACGACGTTGTATGGTCCTTTCCTCTTGCTTCGAAGTTTTCCTTCACCGAAGAGTTTGACCTTGGAGTTGAATAGAAGAACTTTGTCTCCTTCCTTGAACTCTTTTTGCTTAATTCGGTGATCATGCCGTCTTTTAGTTCTTTCTTTATAAAGTTTGTCACTATGGCAAGCCTTCTCCCTCCATTCTTCTAGCTCAGCAATTTGCTTTTGTCGGTTTCTGTCGGCTAGTTTTACATCCATGTTCCAGCTCTTTATTGCCCGGTGAGCGCTATGCTCTAACTCGACTGGTAAGTGGCAACTTTTTCCATAAATGAGCTGGTATGGTGTCATGTCGATGGGGGTTTTGTAAGCTGTCCTATATGTCTAAAGTGCATCAGGTAGCTTGTCCTTCTAGCCTTTCCCCATCTCTTTGACCGCTTTCTGTAGGATGTTTTTGATCTGCTTATTCGATGTTTCTGCCTGACCGCTTGTTTGAGGATGATAGGGTGTGGCTATGTTGTGCTTTGATCCAAGCTACTTAAAGAAGTTTCGAAAAGTCTTATCAATGAAATGAGATCATCCTCCACTTATGACCATCTTGGGTGTTCCAAAGCGAGGGAAGATCACTTCTTGGAACATCCTTCAGGCATACTTGGCATCAGCAGCTCTGCATGGTAAGGCCTCCACCCATTTGGATACATAGTCAACGGCTATCAGGATGTACTCGCTGTCATGGGATTTTGGGAATGGTCCCATGAAGTCAATGCCCCATACGTCGATTGTCTCTATTTGTAGGTTGTAGTGTAGGGGCATTGCGTTGCGAGAGGTGATGCTCCCATGCAGCTGAAATTTTTTACACCTCCAGATGAATCCTTTGGTGTCTTTGTACATCGTAGGCTAGAAAACCCCGCACTGCTAGATCTTGGCTTGTGTGCGAAATACTCTGTAATGGCCTCCATACGGTGTTGCATGGCATTTTTCTATGATTTGCATCCCTTCTGCCGTTGGTACGCACCTCCTCAATAGCCCGTCAGAACACACCCTGTACAGGTATGGGTCATCCCAAAGGTGACATCTACTTTTGGCTTGCAGCTTCTTTTTATTCTCCTTTGGTGGTACGTATCCTGCGACCATGAAATTCACAATGTTCATGTACCACGGGTTGGAGTCCATCACTTTCAGCAACATGTCATCACATAAGAAGTCATTTATGGGTAACTCCTGCATGTTAGTGACTTCCATACGTGACAAATGATCTGCGACATTATTTTTTACTCCCTTTTTATCTTTTATTTCAAGGTCAAATTCTTGGAGTAGAAGTACCCATCTTATTAATCTAGGTTTAGTATCTTTCTTAGTGAGGAAGTATTTAAGTGCAGTATGATCAGTGTAAACAATAACTTTTGCTCCGACTAAGTAAGACCTAAACTTTTCAACAGCAAAAACAACCGCTAGAAGCTCTTTTTCAGTGGTAGCGTAATTAAGCTGAGCTCCTATTAGCGTTTTGCTAGCATAAGCGATCACATGATGCTTCTTATCTTTGGTTTAGCCAAGGACTGCCCCAACAGCATAGTCACAAGCATCACACATGATCTCGAAGTGCAGCGACGAATCAGGAGGTTAGATGATTGGTGCTAAGATGAGTGCATTTTTGAGGGTATGGAAGGCATTTAAGCACTCATCATTGAACTCGAAAGGAGCATCCTTAGCTAACAGGTTCATGAGGGGTCTATAGATTTGTGAGAAGTCTTTGATAAAATGTCTGTAGAATCCTGCATGACCTAGGATGCTACGGATTCCTTTCACGTTCACAGGGGGTGGTAGTTGTTCGATAACCTTGATCTTGGCTTTATCTACCTCGATCCCCCTCTCGGACACAAGGTGCCCAAGGACGATGGCTTCTCGGACCATGAAATGACACTTTTTCCAATTAAGTACCAGGTCCTTCTCATGGCAACGTTGCAAGACTTTGTCCAAATTTCCTAGACAATGATCAAAAGTTTTTCCATAGACTGAAAAGTCATCCATGAAAACTTACATGATCTCTTCAGTCATGTCTGAGAAAATAGACATCATACACTGTTGGAACGATGCTGGTGCATTGCACAACCCAAAAGACATTTATTTGCATGCATACATTCCACACGGGCAGGTGAAAGTAGTCTTGCTTTGGTCATCGGGGTGGATGAAAATCTGATGATACCCCAAATACCCATCAAGGAAATAGAAGAAAGAATGCTTCACCAATTGCTTGAACATTTCATCAATGAAGGGCAATGGGAAGTGGTCTTTCTTTGTAGCCGAGTTAAGTTTTTGGTAATCTATTCACATTCTCCACCTCGTGATGGTTCGTTGTGGGATCAATTCTTTTTTATTATTTTCAACGACCATCATGCCCCCTTTCTTGGGCACCACTTGGATGGGACTGACCCAGTCACTATGTGGTATAGGATAAATAATCCCTGCATGAAGAAGTTTCAGGACTTCCTTCTTCATGACTTCCCGCATCACATTATTTGGCCTACATTGGGGTTCTCGTGATGGTGTGCTCATAGGATCAATTGGAATGCGATTGGTGCAAAGCGTTGGACATATCCCCTTAAGGTCTTGTAGTGAATACCCAAAAATTGGTCTATGTTTTTTTAAGATGGCGATGAGTTTGGATGTCTCCTCATCAGTAAGCTTGTCACTTATGATTATAGGAGTTTCTTTGTTGTCGTTCAAGAAAGGATAATGTAAGCCAGTAGGTAAGGGTTTAAGTTCAACTGGAGGTCATGACGGTGCTTCCTCCTGAGGAAGGTTAATGGTTTCTCCTAAATCATCCTCTTCTTCTATGAAGAGTTTGGCATCTTTTTCTAAAGACGACTTTGGGGATTTGAAGGGTAAAATCAACATGACTTCCTTGGGTAGGTCAGGGTGGGGAAGAGCATCTGCCACCAAGTTTTTAGCTTGAGTGATAGGAATTGAAAAAGTGTCTCTCCCCAACTTTATGTCTAGATCCCCGGATGAAGGTGTTCTTACGAAGAGTTTTTCTAGGGGATGCCCTACCATGATGTCGAAATCTTGGATGTCAAAGACATGGAAATAAAGGGCCATTTTGACATTATCAAGATGTAATGTTACGTTGTGTAGGATCCCACGTCCCTTTAGGCTGGATCGTGGGGCAACCGTAATAGATTTGTTTGTCGGAGCAAGGGGTTCAGCACCTAAGTAGGTGTGTGCAAAAGATGTGGACATGATATTTGCTCCGATAGTAGGATTGTAAAGCACGTCCACTGTGGTTCTATAGATTTGGCATTGGATGGTTAAGGAAGGGGCGCTAATCTGAATTTCTTTAGAAGAAAGTTCCGCTTCTTCTACCCATTCGCTACTTAGGATAGAACTCAACTCCCTAATGGATGCCCTGAGGAATTCTTTGTCTAGAGGGTTTAATGGAGAGACAAAAACTGGTGGTCTCTTTTGGTATGAGTATTTTGAGGTATTTCTAAAATCTTCATGAAATTTGTCCTCCAAAAATGGAAATTCCGAAGGTTGGAAATCTTCTTTCGGAGTTTTCGCTTCGGGTGAGGGTCTCTAAATGAGAGTTATGGTTTTGGCCTCGGCCGAAGAGACTTCCACATGGCTTGATTTGGGCTCTACTCAAAGGGGTTCCAGGGGATGAGTGTTCTCTAGAATGCGGTCTAAAAGAGCTTCTCCCTCTATTGTGGTCTTATGTGTAAACGAACCTCCGGTAGTGATGTCAAGCTGTAGGGTAGATTCCTTACTAAGACCTAGCCAAAAATGTTGTAACATCACATGGTTTGGTATAGACAAGTCAAGGCCAGAACGTGTTAGGATTAAAAATCTATCCTAAGCTGCACCTATGGTTTCCTTCTCTTTTTGTTGGAAATTGAGAATCTCCTATTGTAGGGAAGCGATTCAAGATATAGGGAAGAACGTGACACATAATCTGTTCCTCAATTCTTCCCAATCTCCTTTTACCTTCCCTACATTATGGGCATACCATTGTTTTTCCCTCTCATAAAGAGAGAAGGGAAACAACTTCCACCGAAGAGTTTCATGTGACATGCTTGAAATGGTTAGGTGATGATATGGATTTTCATAGTCTAAACCCGAGAAGGTTTGTTCCTGAACCATGGCTATAAAGCCAGGGCAGAGTTCATAGCTAGAAGTTGTGATTGGCTTCAAGGGTCGTGGTGGCTCTAAGAACTCACCCTTGGGAGCAAAAAGTTGTTGAATTGATGGTTGCTCCATTTAAAAAAAGAATTAAAAGAAAAGAAAGGTAAAATAAAAGGATACACAGGCGAACTAGGTTCAGAGACAATTATGACAACCGTTCCTCGGCAACGGCACCAGAAATGCTTCTTGGTATTTCTTAGCGTAAGTGAAAGAATCCGCAAGCGCATGGATATACCGTTGTAGCACTTACCCGAAAGTATTCAGGGTATTGTATTTTTTCCAAAGGAACGGATGTGTAATGACTCTTAGCTAGTTTGCCCAAGATAATAAGAAGAAGGATAGCTCGGGTAGCAAGGTTTTTCTAAGGATAGAGATCCTAAGCTAAGATAATTGTGCCACTATAGACTTACTTCGGGCACCGGATAACACTTGGTCTGCCAAGCGCTACCGGCCTACAGCTCTATGTTGTACCCGGACGTGGGGGATTACAAGGGACGGATAGGGCTATCACCATCTGCCGCCTACCCCTCAACCATGGAGTACGAGGAAAATGAAGGTAACTTCTAGCTCAGACACCATGTCTATGCTATTAGTTACTACTCTAGTGTGGCCAGGAACATCCATCTTTATCAGGAGTGCTCTACTAGAGCATCCGTCATAGGGATGGACGATGAACCCGCAAGCTTATAATGAACAAAGATACCTTTTCTTAAGATATCAATGCCAAGGTAAAACACAAACTTCTTACTTCAAGTATTAAGGAGATCATAGAGGTACAAGTGGAGGAGTTGCTAGCTCTGACACTCCTTTCGCTAAGTGTTGCTAGTACACTAGGGGAGGTTGCCGATAGCCCCGGCACTTCTCCAACTCTTCTCTCTCTCACTCCCTATATTATTCTAGCTAAAGCCTAGGTAGGAATGAAGCTCCTCTTCTCCTCTTGCTCTCTTGTTGTGTGTGTGTTGTAGAGGGGGGTTGCCCCTCTATTTATACAAGGAGAGGTGGTGTTGTGGCAATTCTTAGCGTGAAGTCCATGCACCACCGCCTTCTGCATGGAGGCATGCCACTACCAGAGCAAGGGGTGGCCAAGAAGCGCCGGTGGGGGGTCACCCACCCCTAGGGGTCGGCTGCCCCCTAACCAAGCCTCCTCACCACCGCCATCGCACGGTGGGTTGTGGGCTAGACCTAGGCTACTCCTTGGTTGGCGTTGCACCCGATTGAGTTGAGTTGATGGGTGTCTTGGTTGTTCCTTTACGCAAATCAACATCAGAAAGCGCCTTTTGCTAAAATCTTTCATGCATTTGTGTTTGTGTCCAGTAAAACAATATTCTCCAAATACATGTGGAACTATGTTAATAATAAATGCCTATGTGTATAAGATTGCCAATTTCTCCTCTTTTGTGTCTTAATTGGCGGTCGGATTTTATCGGTAAGGACCGCCAACAGTGACCTACAGGATTACCACTAGAGGAGAGGTGTTACTGGTCAGGCTTGCTTGGTAGCCTTCTTTGGAGCTAATGACTGCGCTTCAAGTGCTGGTTCTTACCAACAAGGTGCTGGGTCCGAAATCCTAGCTCATAGGCAAAGACCGCCTGGTGCAGCCCCTAAGCTTGAAGCCGAGAGACGACGAGAACTTGGTAATTTGTTAGTTGTTCGGTGGTCAGTTGATGACCTGTTCTGATTTCCATGTATAACTTGCTCCGTTTTGCAGGATTGTCGAAAGTACCGCTCCAAGTCCCCTTTGGACAAGGTCCAGGAGTGGAGGACCGATGGTGTGGAGACATCCACTAGTAATGGAGAGATATCCACACTTCGAGAGGAGTTGAGTGCCATTGTCCCTTCTCCCCGCCCGGGCTGTGCCGGTCGTAGCACGTCGGTTTTAGGCATGCAGACATGGAGGTGCAGGGCTGCAGCAGAGTCTAGAAGCTCTAATGAGGGGTGAAGACCCCAAGTGGAAGAACAAGAGGCAACGCCGAGTGTAGGCATTAGTAGTACTAGGTATGTCGGTTATCCTCGGCCAGTCATGGCCTTGGTGTATCTGAATTTGGCTTACCATGAGTTGTTCACCGTGCCAAGGGCTCTTAGGTCGCCTAGGCCCGCTGATGACAATCCATCGGCTGGGACGGTGTCGGTCGTTGGTGACTTTGGCCTGAAGGTGGAGTATGTCCCCTTCGAGCAAGGTTCTAGGACTTCGCACAGGTGATTGAAGAAGCCTACACTGCTGGATGTTCCCAGTGATGAGAAAATGTGAGGTCAATCCCTTTATCTCATGATTTTATCGAGTGATGGGTTCCTGATGCTTGCTTTTTGGGCACAGTTCCCTATCGAAGACCTTGTCAACCAAGAGGTTGCCTAAAGAGATCGCGCAAGACAGTGCTAGCGAGATCATAGCTCTAGGAGTTTGCTCGAACGAGAGTGAGGATTTGAGTATTTCAGAGAAGATTTGGGTTGCTGATACCCTTAATGACTTCATAGATGGTTTTGACATAAGCACACCTCCTTTGGAGGATGCTTGGGAAGATGCTTCTCGAATGATCTAGGCATGGCCTGTGCAAGATAAACCTACTTAGGTTACTTGTGTGGGTGCCCGAGGGAAAGAGCCTGTCATTGAGCCAGTTCACGGGCTTGACACATCGGTGTCATCCCTGGAAGTTATTCCAGAGGATGACCTTGAGAGGATGCTGCTGTGAGTTGACTCTCCTCCGTAGGTGGATGATGTCTGCCTGGTCCCTCTCAGGTTTTGGACCAAATGAGCAGGGGGATGTCTGTCGCTGCAAGATTTCAACGCTGAAGGCGAGAGCTTGTTTTATGATGTCGAGGAGCGGCGTCGTCTGGTCTCTGGGCTCAGAGAGCTAGATGGGATGCCAAAACATGTAGATAGTTTGTCAGCTATGCTACGAGCCCTGGCTGATGCCATGAAGACCAAGGGCATGTTGGCTAGGGATTCCCATAGCGCTACCTTGGAGGTATGATTCACATCGGGTGCCCTAGCCCCCGAGCATCGGGTGCCCTTGGTTTGTACTTAGGTCCTTGCAGTGGACTCAATGGGTCTAGCCCCTGAGTCTTTGGTTGATTCATTCTAAATCAAGCTAAGACTTA
The DNA here is from genome assembly GCA_904845875.1 of Miscanthus lutarioriparius. Lineage (NCBI taxonomy): Eukaryota > Viridiplantae > Streptophyta > Magnoliopsida > Poales > Poaceae > Miscanthus > Miscanthus lutarioriparius. The sequence continues at coordinate 61,200,734 of CAJGYO010000004.1, read as the reverse complement.
TGCCATCTTGGTCATGTAGTATCTTTAAAAGAATTATTCAACCAAGCCCGCATTCATCCTATAGAGGTTCTCTTGGTCGGGTGATGAAGCAAAGGCGTGGATAGCCGAGTAGGAGAGAGGTGGCGGCCCTGAAGCGCCATCAGGATGAGACCCAAGGTAGGGTTTCCGCCAAGACCTTTCTCCTTAATGTTTGCCTTTTCAGCTACCACCGAGACTATCGTCGGGCCATCCTGAGAGAAGGCCACTTTTCGTGCCTCATGCTCCGCGTATTGGAGGGAGAGGCAGTAGCGGGCGCTTGCTCAGGAAGAGATAGACAAGCTCTAGAAGCAGATTCGAGGTATGTCTTGTTTTCAGCAATGAATCATGTTACGATTGTATGTGGATTTTTGGACTGATACACTTTGTTCGCAGTAGAGTCAGCTAAGGCAAGATGCCTTAAGAATGAGCTTGCTAAGTGTAAGTTTGAGTACACGAACCTTGAGGCCATGGCTATTGAAGCTGAGCAGCTACATGCAGGGACCCTTTCGACCATGGAGGCGATGTACATGTCGCGGGTGTCATCCTTTGAGGATGGGCTCACGAGCATGGTTGTGGCTAGCCGCACTTCCTGCCAGGTGGCCTATGCTTAGTCGGGAGGGCCTGCCTCTTCATCAGAGGTGGCTTCCCAGCTAAGGGGATCCCAAGGCACCTAGAGGAGATTGCCCAGTATGGTTTGTTCACTGGAGTGCACATGGCATTGGTGACCATCGGGACAATCTACACTGACCTAAACATCAGCTCCATCAGAGGGAAACCCATTAACATAGATCCCTTGCTATATAGTTGAATTCAGCAGCAGGCCATAGAACCTTCTAAGGCCATCATTCGCAATGTTGATCTCTTTGTAATAGTGCAGGGGAGTATGCCTGATTCATTAGAGGATTCGGGCGGCACTTGAGGTCATCTTGTAATATGCTGCACCCAACTTTATATGCTCTATCTTTTAGTGTCTTTAGTTTTTTATGCTGGTTTAAGCTTTGGACCAACTACCTACAGAATGAATCAGATCGAGTACCATATCCATAGTCAATGTCGGTGTTTGATGACCGGCAACCTATCATGGGGGTACCCAAGATGGTGTTCAGTGGGCTTCAACGAACTCAGGAACTCAACAATAACACAAGAGATGGTGATTTATACTCATTTGGGCCCTCGAATCGAGTAAAAGCCTTTACGTCTAGTTAGCGTGAGCCTTTGCATTGGATTGCTTTTGTATGATTATGTGTACAAGGGGTACCACATGCCTCTCTTTATATAGGGTAGAGGGCAGGGCGATCGTTCTAGTCCCAGTCGGTTACAATTTGGAGAGTCCTTATTCTATTACAGAATCTAGCTTTCCTAGTAAGTCATCTAGGTTGGTCCTTGATGGCTTGAAGACCACGCCACCTTGCCTCATGTCCTTCAAGCAGACCGTGGGCCAGCCATGGGCCCATTGCTGAAGTCAACCCGATAGGGAACCCCTAGGGTCCTGCATCGACAAGCCCCCGAGCATTCCACGGTTGAACTTGGAAGTCTTCTTGTTCCTCTAGGTCATGCTGGGTAGAAATAAGTATCGTTCGAGTACTTTCTCTAGAGAAACCATGAACTGCTTTTGAAAACTATGGGTGATGTGCACTTTCCTAAAAAGTGCACTCACTAAGTGTAGCCCCCGAGCCTCTTGCTGTTTGGAACAAAGAGTTGGAGTTGCTTTTCTACAAATTCTTTAAAAACAATAAAAACATTCTCTGAGGATATGTATCCCACAGCCCCCGAGCCTATGTCCGAGTACTAGTAGTTGGTGCTATGATCTGAAAAGAACATACTCAGGGATGCTGAAGCAATTATTGCTAGACTACATGTGAGAATGTAGGTGAGGCAATGTACAGTGCTCATTAAGGAGTAAATGCAAGCTGACATGGGAGCAGGATATGCTCTGAATATGCCACCCGAGTGTACTATAGCTTCACGCAGACTGACAAGATGCACTATAAATGTGTAGTGGGTTGCACTATACCATGTAGTGCAGTAAACAAGCCTATACTGAATAGCAGGAACTATCGGCTCCACACTTGATGAACCCAGTCCATGAACACCATGTTTGGCCTATAAAAACCCTCCTGGTAAGCTCTTGCATATCAGCTGTAGAATAGCAAAGCAACTCTAAGTTTGTAGCCAAGAAATATGGTGGTATGTGAAGTAGAACAGCCCTCGGGCGTTGTTGATAGAAGTGGCAGATCTTGTAGCAGTTAGAAGAAGTCTTGTGAAAGAGACTAGAAGTAGGCTAGTCTCACAGTGGTGCAAAACAGAATGGTCTGTTGAGGCAGGTAGAAAAAGCCTTGTGATGAGAGACATGTTCCCTCATCTAGTAGTCCCATGTTAGTTCTTCGAGCGTGCCTATCGACGTCTGTCCATTGGCGATCAGCTGCTGCTTCAAGTAGCGGTGGCGTGGTCGGCTTGGGTAGACAGATGCCGGAAGAAGTGTTGTTACTACCAAATACAGTAGACCAGGAAGTTTTGTACCACTGACACCAATCTTGGATGCTATTGGTATTTATTAACTTGTCACTTGTTTTAGTAGCCACCTATTGTATGTCTACATCTCTTAACATTACTTTACTAGGTTGTCATCCCTAGTGACGATGCCAGAGATGCTTGTTGGTACTACTTAGCATTACTACTAGAATAATACTAAGTAGATCTTTATTATTTTATGTGACTAGGAAGAATATATAGATATGAATGAAAGGGATCTACAAGCGCACAGATAATATACCATTATAGCACTTCACCCGGGAGTATTCTAAGTATCGTTATTTATATTTTTACCATAGGGAAGGTCTAGAAAGGACATGTGTTGATAACTTATACTATTGATGAAGAAGTAAACCATAACTAATATTCTACTCACAATAGGGGTAAGTCAAGAGATAAATGTATATATGAATAGTGCATAATGTCCGGCATTGGATACGCTGGTCCATTGATCCTACCTTGAAAAGTGAATTGGGTACTCAGACCAATTAAGATATGTCAGGGTGGAAGGTTCTGCTACCATGATATCCCGTAAGGCTAGCTTGTCTTGCCGCTTGTTCTTGGCAGTCAAAACTGAACGAAGATGACACTAACGATGCCTTTGGGATGTTAAAAGACTTTGTCCCCCTGGTCTTCCTTGTCCTTCTTATTGTCTTCTTTGCCCTTGCCCTTGTCATCCTTGTGATAGAATCCCAACTCCTCCAATTGTTGGCATTGATCCGCCGTGTGCCTGGCATCTTTGTGATAAGGGCAAGGTAATCTGCCTAGATCTTCAAATTTCTTAGGCTTATTGGTATTCTTAGGTTTATCAGCGGAGGCCAGCGTGTTATCGCGACCTCGCTTCCTGCTCAGCTACCCACCCTGGTTGCCTCTGTTATCGTAACCTTTGTCATTGTGGTTGTCGTGCCAATTGGTCTCGGGAAATCTCTCCCGAGTTCTTCCCTCGGAAGCAATCATCTTCTGCATAGTGCATTTGAACTCATCTGCTGTCATTGGCTTATCATTGCAGAAGGCATGAAACTACCATTTGGCCTTGATCACATTTGAAAAGTGCTTGATTACCTCCCTCTCAGTAACAACGAAGACTTAGGACCATAATTTTACAAAACGACGATAGTATTCCCGAAAGCTTTTGTTGGGGAGTTGTCGACAGCTTCTGAGCTCTATTCGAGTACTCGGGTGGGTGAGGACTCCCGCAATGTTGTCACAGAACTTTCTCTGTAGATCCTCCCAACACATAATCGAGATGGGATGCAACTTGTCAAACCATGCGAGAGGTACCAGCTCAAGGTCCATGGGGAAATAAAGTGCCTTGAGGTCATCATCTCCACCCGCTAGTTCGATTGACTGGGAATAGATGTGAAGTCATTGATTTGGATCCATGTTGCCATCATACTTGGAGTGGTTAGATGGCTTGAACATGTAAGGAAGTCGGATGGAGAGTAGTCTATTGGTATCCTTGATGGTGGTAGGCTGATTGTGTGGCACCTTGATTCCTATTTTTTTTACCTTGCGGCCCTAGATGGGAGTGGACTGGTGCTTGCTAACCTCCTCCTTGGTTACCTAGCGGGCCTAGATGAGAGTGGGCTAGGGCCCACTGATCAGGCCCTCAAGAAGGGTTAGCTTGGGAAGCCCCCTTTGCTGCTTGCATCTGGAGGGTTGTGGATTCTAGAATGACTTTAAGGCGTTGCTGCTCTTCGGTGGGGTTTTCTATGGCTGCTATCTCATTTGCTAAGGCGTAGACGTTGGCGTAGGGTGTAGTGAAGACCATGTGGCCAGATACTTCCATAAACTCGATGTCAAGGTTGCATGAAGTAGAGGCCCTAAGGGCTTCACGCTCTCGATGTAGTCGTTCTCTTTCTTCATCCCGTAGGCATTGTTCATATGCTGCCTCTATAGCCAAGTGTCATTGTTGAATGTCTTGGCATGCCAACTAATACCGCTCCCACTCTTTGTTGTTGTGTCGGTTGCGGTTGCGTCGAGCCTATCGAGCTTTGTTCTTCCTTTCCCTAGCCATTCTCTGCTCGTCCGTCTCTCCATAGAGTGCCGTAGTGTCAAGGGAGATGTTGGATAGAGTCTCCCCTCCATCTTGAATGTCTGGTGCTTGAGGCATAGGGATGTGTGGTGGGTGACTGGCCATGAAGACTTCTCTGGAGTGTCTTCGGGCCGAGTGAGTTCTAGATTCTACAGTCATCATGCTATCCAAGATCTCTGTAGAACCGTGAACATCGTCGACTAGAAGAGTACTATCATCTTGATAAGGTAGGAGCTCCACCATGCTGACTAGATGAGAAGGATCTATAGAAGAAGTACTAGGTTGAGGACCCATCCAGTGTACGATGTAGCCTTGAGGAGTAACAGATAGCACAAGTCCCTTCTGAGCTCCCGTCAGAGGGATCTCTTGCGCCACTTGAAATAGATGTTGGATAGACTCCTGGTTGACAAAAGCTGGATTACCTAGTCTGAGTGGAAAACAACTCGGGTCTTCAGTTATGGATCTTGGATGGGACTCCGAGTTAGACAAGGCTGACGTGTTCGAGTTGGAGTCATGAAACGTGGTGGCCATCAAAATATGAGGCAGATCATAAATCGAGAGCCATGATAACTTCTCAGCGAGTTGATCTGGCATAGCTGTGGAAGTGGCTTGTGTATCGTGAGGCACCGAGATCTCCTTGAGATGACTTTGGAGTAGGCTATGGTCATCAGCGATGCAGATCTAGGAGCCAAAAACAAAGGTTGATCTCGCCAGGAAAATCATGTTGTTAAGGTCCGCCGAGCTCTCGATCGTGAATTCACCGAAAGCCCCTACCTGGCGCACCAGCTGTTAGTGTTTGATGACCGACAATCTGTCACAAGGGTACTTGAGATGGTGTTCGGTGGGCTTCGATGAACTCAGGAACTAGTTCGGGCCCTCATAATCGAGCAAAAGCCTTTACGTCCAGTCGGCTTTAGCCTTTGCTTTAGATTGCTTTGAATGATTGTGTGTACAAGGGTTACCGCCTACCTCTCTTTATATAGGGTAGAGGGCAGGGCGGTCATTCTAGTCCTAGTTGGTTACAATTTGGAGTCCTTATTCTATTACATAATCTAGCTTTCCTAGTAAGCCGTCTAGGTCGGTCCTTGATGGCTTGAAGTCCACGCCACCTTGCTTCATGTCCTTCAAGTAGACCATGGGCCAGCCATGGGTCCATTATACAAGTCAACCCGAAAGGGAACCCCTAGGGTCCTGCATCGACAGTTAGGATTGGATCCCCGATCTTACAAAGGAAAATAGTGGCGTCGAGTCTAGGCTCTTGGCCAGGTTTGGTGAAAATCTAACCGGGGTGGGTTAGATGACGGGCGATGGCTAGCGGTCCTCCATCGACAGCCTTCTCTAGTCCAGTAGTGAAAGCACAGATCTAGAGTGACTGCTCCTCCTCCCGTTCAGTTGGCTCAGGCTTCTATAGGTGCAGGTCCCCAAACCAGTTTGTGATGAAGTCGAGCTTGCTGAAGACGATCCTTGTGCCTGGCTGCATCTTCTCTAGTTTATCACCTAAGTCAAAAATGATTCCTATCTGAAACACAAAAACAAATCTAAATGCCAAAGGCCCCTATCTGGCACGCCAACTATCAGATATCCAGCAACCTGATCGTGTCGGCAGAATAAGATGGTAGCACATGAGACACAAGGATTTATACTGGTTCGGGGCACGGGGTGCACTAAATGTAACACCCTAGGTGTTAGGCTTGCATAATTTGACTTGCATTGCATGAGCATAAGCATCAAGCATTCATATATGAGCTTTTACATATGAAACATATGATTGAAACATATGAAACATGCCTTGTTATTTCATGTTTCCTTTGTGTATGCTTATGATCATGAGTGAATAAGTGTAAGTGGTTGATGCTAGTTACTAAAACACCTTAGCTAGACTTAGGATGACTAATGGAACATTGTTCATGAAGATCACTTTGTCTAATTAAGCTCCTAAGTGATGGTATACATGTTGACCTAGGAAGTAATTTATGTAACCAATGTATGAAATGCTTGTATGACCTTATGAATAGCTAGAACATATTTAGAATTTCATTATGAACAACTTTGGTATTCATGACTAGGGCTAGTTTGGTCACTAAGTCATAGTTTAAATGTGAGCCATCATTTGAAAGTAACATGTTTGACCTAGTTTGAACTATGTCATAGAGACTTTGCATGGATGTGTTCACTAAAGCAAAGTTGTAGTATTTGAGTAGAGCACAACTTTTATTTTTGGGTCATGAGCTAATTCAGTGCATAGCTTGGTCATTTTGAGCTCACAAAAATCAGCATTTCACTGTTTTCCAGCACTTAGGAAATTTCTAAGTCGTTTCATGTTTGCAGTTTTGTTGGCCCGACTTTGAGATGATTTTACTTGCTGACCATTTAGAATTAGACCTTGATCCTTTAAGAGTATTTGTAGATGGTATATAGGGCTTCAACTTTGGTTTAGGAAGTTTGCGCTAATGATCCACGGATTAGGAGATTGAGGACCTCGAAATCGCGTCATCAGGCTGCTTCACGGGGCTCTGATGGCTTGATCGCCCGGCCTTCAGTGGCCGACCATGGCAGAGTGTGGCCACTGCATGGAGGCCGTGCGTCGCCGATGTCCTACCTAGCCAGGCCATGTCGGGCCGTAGTGCGTCTTCACCCGCCCCAACATTCGCCCGTGACGCCCCGCACTCTCATTTCACTCCTTGCTTTCTCCTTCGCTCTCGCCTCCATCCGCAGCAGCCGCCGTAGCGCCAAGCTCATCGTCGTCGCCTTGCTAGCCACCCAACTTGCACCGCATCACTTCTCCACCACCGCAATAGCTTCACCATGATCCCACCGTCTGGCCACGCCCTCATTGCTCGCTAGCCGCGCACGGTAAGGCTTCCGTGCCCCGTTCGGCTTCGTCGGCGTTTCACCGTCGTGGTACGTCGCCGTGCCCCGTTCACCTCCAACCACCGCGTGCCATGATAGAGTACGCAATAGGTTCACCATAGTGCGTAGATGCTAGGCCAAGCCCTAGATTGAGTTGTCACGGTCACCTCCAGTGGCAACCATCGACCCGCACCGCCGTGCCGCCATGACTGCCGCCGTCGTGCTTAGCTCCGTCAATCGGTCTAATTAGTTAGCTTGGCGTTTTCGGGGTGTCTTGGTGATCACTATAGTGTTGGTGCCATCGCCGGAAAAGCTCGCCGTTGGCGAACTAAGGCCATACCGCGCCGCCCCTCTGTTTTTCATTTCACTGACGCGACTCAGTTATAGAAGCTAGTTCATTTATTTCCAGATTTGCATGCAACTTTGAAAAATGATAAGTGGAGTTCTAGAGGTCCAATTCTTATGAACCAAATTTTTTTGTGATCCTCATGAAGTGTAGTGTTTTGTAAAAATATGAAATGTACAGTTTATGGTATTTTTCTTGGTGATTAACATGTATTTAAATAAGTGCTTTTTGCATGTTAGTAAACTTGTAAATTAGATATCTTGAGCTAGAAAAATGATAAAATTGTGATTCCAATTTTATTGGTCTTGTGTTGACATGCTCTAGCTAGGAAAAATATTAAACTTGCAGTAAACTTGATTTAAATATGGTCTTTCTATTTATCTATTAATAAATGGCATTTTCTGAGGAAAATTTTAGGGACAAAAATATGTAACATACTGCTATGCAAATTTTTGTACAGTAGTATGGCACTAATATGAAGCTAGGAAAAATATACAATCTGTTGTTTGACACTTTTCTATAGGGTTTACTATTTTCACTAAAATAGGCCTTGCTAGCTTGTTATTTTTGCATAGGATGTTATACATGTCCAAATAGAATGAACTTTTCACAGTAGTCTATTGTGACCACTAGGATGGCACTGTAATTTTATGACAATTTATTGTGCACAGTTGGTGTATGTTTGTTATTTACCCTAATTATCTAATTAAATTAATAAATGCATTTAAGTAATTAAATTGTGATTGACCATGATGTTTTCTATGGTGCTTGTGATGCATAGTAACTGTTTATGTTCATAGTAAGGTTTAGAAGCAATTGATTGTGTGCAACTAATTAATTATTGCTTTATAATTCCAATAGATGGTTACATATATAGTTTGGATTGTGTGGATGATTTCATGTGGACAATGATCTTTGTTGTAAAACTTGTTAATAACAAAGTTGTAGATAACTTACTAATCTACCTCGTGTTGAAATTTCATGATCATATGCCTTAGGGTTTAACAGTTTTAGCTGTTACAAGTTTGATGTCCGAGATGTTTACTTTCCAAACAGATTTGATTGACTGATTTGTTTGACCTATATAACTGTTGAATGACCTTGAGAGTATTAAACAAAAGTTGTAGACAATTTTATAAGATTTCCAGAATGTCCACAACCATATGATTTCGATATATATAACTCTAATTATGGTTAAAACAAATAGCTATTGTTTTGTAGTTCAGTAAATAACTTGCAGAAGTGTTTAATTAAGTAATCGAGAAGAGATATGCACCTACTCAGTAAAATAGGATGCACTTGTTATTACTTTGACACCATGATGTTGAAATTACTTACGAGGATGCATTCATCACTTCTTATCATATTATATGGGTTGTCACACATGCATTCGCAATATCTTATTCCATGATCATGCATATAGGATCGACTGAGGAGATAACATTGCTGGAATTCAATGAAGAAGAGGAAGGGGACCAGTAGGAGATTCCTCAAGCCACAGCTCTCGACAAAGAGGAGTAGAATCTAGAAGAGCTCCCGGAGTGCCCTGATCACCGCCCCACATCTTTTCTGAAAGGCAAGCCCCGGAGCATTCTAAGTCTCCCAGTGTTTTACAAAATATTACTTGAGTCCTTTATGATTGATGCATTAGGTTATAACAGTTGACTGGAAACACTTGATGCATGGAACTACCTTGTCCAGATATATATACACCTTTAACCATGTGTAGGTCCAGGATCGAATATATGCTTAGCCCTGCTTAGACCGGTAGAAGTCAGATGATTTCCTGTCACCTATGATATATATCACCTACGATATATAGGTAGATATCGAAGCACGGTTGGCTATATTTGCTATCATGGAAAAGAACCATGGGGTAATGTAAATGGAGGCCAGGCGGAGTCTATGTGTAAGTTGACTCATGTGATTCCGTCTATGCCGATTAAGGACCGTACCGTTGTTGGCGTTGTTTGACAAGATTGAACGCATGCCTATCACTTAGCTGGCCGGATAACTCATTTCGACCATGAAGCCGAGTAGCTCAACTCAAGCCGAGCCCCACTCTATAAGAGTGCGCACTCTGGATGGTAATAAGGATGTGTGGGGAGCTAGACGTCAGTCCAAGGGCAGGTCAGGCCTGAATGTCCTAGCAGTTGGTTGTCCCTGATTGTGCGGCGCTGGGCGAACCCGCAAAATGTGGACTTGAGTTGTACCAAAGGTGACCTAAGGTGACCGTTGATCTAGTCTTCCTGGGTTTGTGTTAGGAATAAATTCCCAGCTGGTTGAAATCAATTCGAATCACCGTCTCTCCCGAATAGTGAGAAACATGGCTACTCCCAACATCGTAGTAATTGCATTATGGAATGAGATGGTTCGGATAAATAGAGAATTACTACACCAGCTATGGTTACTATCGTATGCTCTTAAAATGATATACCACATGTTTGGCACAGGATAGTTGCTAATCTAGAGATGAATAGCTATAATTAACTTGATGACCGAAGTATAATTGTATAATTGAGTTAATCGCTTTTTATGCAAAATGTTGTCAGCTACCTCCACTTATAAAGCCTTGCATAATCCTTGGAGTCAATTTATTTTTGGTTTATGATGGGTAAGTCTAGCTGAGTACCTTCTCGTACTTAGGGTTTTATTCCCATTGTTGTAGATGGCACTGTCTACCATGGTTATTGCAAGAATTGCTTCTACACTGCTGTGGATGAGGAGTGAGCCTTGGGAAGGCATCTTTAATAATCTCTCCATTATGCTTTTGTGGATCGTGATCATATGATGGCACTGTAATTGAACGATGTGACAAATGCTAGTTTCAAACTTAATTTGCTTCCGCTACTACTATCTATCAAACTTGGTTTGTAATAACTTTATTCCGTACTCTGATGAATGAAATGTATATGTGAAATTTATGTAATATGTGACATGTATGTTGAATCATGTACGATCTTGGTTGTATGTGGATCATTTATCGAGACTCGTCGTGGTACTCAACAGACTATCGAGTTTATATGGGCTCAAGTATGACAGTGCGACCGCTTGCGGGCTGCCATTGTACTTGTGCTATTATAAATTGGTCGGTTCTGTGACAGCTGGCGTCAGAGCAAGATTGAACATTAATTGCCACATGTGTATTTAAAACAAAGGTTTTTGTTTTCCAAAACCAGTTTCTAGCAAATAATAGCTATATAAATAGGTATTTGAAACCTAGAGTTGAAATCTAAAGTGTGCCAGTGATCACTTTCTTTATGCCCAATTAAGGACTCTTAGGTGGCTATTTAAGTACTAACATGGGGGTTTTTACTTTCGTTGTCCATACAGCGTGCTATTGTATGGATACCACTCACTTGAATGGTAATGTATGGATCAAATGCCTCTACGCCAAGGTAAAAGGTAAGTTGATGAGTGGCAAGACCGCAAGATGTGAGTGTGCGGTCGGGAAGAGCTAGCTTTGGTACGACTATGTATGCATGCTTGCATGTGTGTATGGTGCATCTTTAATTGTGGGTAATAAACTATCATCGGGTAGCTTTGATACGGAAGTATATGTATGGGTATACATATATAGAAGTATTTAGATTACAACTTAGAGCCTAGATTTACATTCTGCAAATATAATTCTGGGGTTGGGCTGAAATGAAAATTTTATGCAGGTACACTAACAACGAAACATGTAGCCCGACTAGTTACGCTATATATGAGAGAACGTATGTATGCCACCTCGTATGTCGTTAGAAATAATTTTTCCTAAGTTTGTAAGGACGTACGGAACATGCATGCATCATGATAAAATCATTATTCAAATACTTGCATTGTTCCTCCCCTTATAGATTTCCTACTCGGTTATGTAACTCTTATCCATTGTGACCTTGTCTCACAAGAATTGCATATGTTGTTGGTACAGATGGCAGCACCGGCTGGGAGTGAGAATTTTCTGATGATGTTCGGAACTCCTGCTTTTCTTTGGAAAGTCTTGCACTTTGCGGGGTATCATGAACCACCCCTCTATCATTGGAATGAAGAGTACCTGGAGGGACAGCCATGGTATGAAGTGCGGCTAACCATACTAGCCTGCACATAAGCACCCTTCTAGCAGGAGTGGAAGGCGGAATCTAAATGGAGAACTCCTTGGGAGGCTACCCAAGTAGTAGCCTTTGAGGTACTGAGTCAGATCTGCCAGTAGCACGAGGATGAACTTATCGGCAGTGCCACTGGTGTTTTTCCTCGAGTAGATCCATCCGCAGCAATATGGGAACAATGCAACCACAATGTATTGATCCGAGATTGGGATGAGCGGGCAAATAGTTCTAGTCCCGCTATGAGTGCCATGTTTGCAGTGATGAAGATGTTCTATACTTGTCAGGACACCAGGGATTTCTGGCAGGAGTCCTACACTACTTGCATGGATAAGCTCATGAGGGCGGAAGCCGCACAACGTAAGCTCAAGAAGTGTGTGCGCAAGCACAAGAAGGTAGCAAGTGAAGCTCGATGGGAAACCGATCAACCTATGTAGCTTTGGGCAATCTCCACACCCAAATGGAGCAAGTGGATCAACAGAGAGCTGTAGCCCAAGAAGCAAGAGCATATGATCAAGCCATGCTAGCAGGACTGCAGGAGCAGCTGGAGCCCGCCCGTGCCGAGGCGTCCACAGCTGTGCACCAGCGAAACATAGCAAACAACCATGCCACTATAGCAGAAGCAGAACGAGATAGGACCCATGTCATGAGCGCCATGCAGGACCATGCTAAGAGGGACTTGCGTCAGTTGCTTGCACAGGCCCAGCATGCAGTGATGGATCTTCAGCACGAGGTGCATTATCTGAACAACCAACTGCACCCGATCCTTGACGACGAAGATCCAGATATGTTAGTGGAAGATGATGGCTAGGATGAGGAAGAAGTGGAGCTAGAGGATGGGGATGATCCTATCCCCGACCTCGACAGTGATCATAATGAAGATTAGAATCGCTTAGTGACTAGTGGAAATGCTCGATGTATCCTCGCTATTTGTGTAATGGACTTGTGGTTTAAGTTTGGTATTTATGATTGGACTATCATGTAATATTGGTACTTGCATGTTATCTCACGTTTGGTTGAATGTTAATGCAATTCCAGTTTGTTTTATTGGTGATTATGACTTGAATATTAATGCGCTGCGAACCCGATAAGTGATCAAATTGGTGATGTCATGTTGCGAGAATGAATTATTGTGCCTCTATTTTATTGTATGAATTTAAGATTCTCTCCAGTAATTTTAGCTTGGCATGATTATACAATTTGTTTGCAATCTCTTGACATCATCCAATAATCACTTATTGTTGCAACTTTGTAGATGACTCACACCCGTGCCGGCGCAAGCAGCAGCCAAGAGGGCAATGACAGTGACTTACCACCACCGCCACCACCGTCTGCTAATGAGGTCTTTGCACAATTCTTAGGAAGCCAAAGGACTATGGAGGAAGCCCTGCGCCTTATTGCGTAGAACACGACACGTGCCTGCCCATAGCAATAGGTACCTGAGCCAAACCAGTACAACACCTTCAAGGATTTTCTAGATACCAAGCCTCCTATTTTCAAGGTGGTAGAGGAACCGCTGTAGATGGATGAGTGGCTCAACACTATTGAGCAAAAGTTCCGTCTGCTGAGGGTCACCAAGCACCAAAAGGCAGAGTATGCATCCCTTCAGCTGTAGGGACCGGCCAGGATTTGGTGGACCCATTTCCTGTCCTCTCTACCTACCAATGCATAGGTCACATGGGAGCAGTTCAAGTTATCCTTTAGGGGACATCATATTCCCCTAGGGCTGATGCGCATGAAGGCAACGGAGTTCATGCGGCTCACACAAGGGACTAAGACCCTTACTGAGTATATGCATGCTTTCAACAATCTATCTCGGTATGCCCTAGGTTTTGTGGACACTGAAGAAAAGAAGATAGAAAGCTTCAAGCGAGGTCTTGGCATGAAGCTAATGAAGACTATGGCCAACTCAAGGTGCACCACCTATAATGAGTTCATCAGTGATGCATTAACTCAGGAGAACCACAACAATCTGCATGCGGCAGCAAAGGGCCGCAAGAGGGCAGCTGAGGCAGGTGCCTTAGGATCTTCACAGTCCCGAGCTCCAGTGGCAACTAGGCCACAATTTTGACCACCAGCACCCAAGTTCCGACCTCCTCCACCAAAAGCTCAGAATAGCAGACCTCAGAAGGTGTTTCGTAAGGCATTCACCATTACCTTACCCAAGGGGAATGGAGGGTAAGGAAGCTCCACAGGACCCAAGAACAATCAACCCTGCTTCAACTATAATCAAGTGGGTCATTGGGCCAAGGAATGCCCCCATCCTAAGAAGAATGGCAATCAGAACCAAGGAAATCAGAGGCAGGCAAATCCTAAGGCACGTCCTGGATATGTGCATTATACTACTGTTGAAGAGGTGCCTACAGGAGAAGTTGTCACTACTGGTATGTTTCTTGTTAACAAGCATCCCGCCATTGTTTTATTTGATTCGGGAGCTTCTCATTCTTTTATGAGCCAAGCATTTGCATCTACACATGATTAGAAAGTAATTGAGGTAAGCAAAGATGGTTATAGTATAAGTTCAGCTAGGGCTACTATCTCTACAAATAAGATGGTTAGGAATGTGCTCATCTCTATACAAGAGAGGGAGTATACAACGGATCTGATAGTATTGCCCAGATTATCCATAAGTGTAATCTTAGGCAAGAATTGGATGAGAGATCATGGTGTTCTCATTGACACTAGCACTCATACTATTATGTTGAGAGAACCAAAGGGAGGTAATGCTTTCCTAGTACCACTTTCCCACAACTTTGAACTCTAGAACTTGTCTTGTCCTATCCAAACCACTACCTTGCGTGATAAACCAGTGGTTTGTGGGTTTCCTGATGTATTTCTAGATGAGTTACCAGGTTTACCACCTGATAGGGATGTTGAATTTAAGATTGAGTTAGTGATAGGTATGGCACCTATCTCAAGAAGACCCTATAGGATGCCACCAAATGAGCTAGCTGAACTTAAAATTCAGTTACAAGAACTGTTAGACAAAGGTCTCATTCAACCTAGTTCATCTCCATGGGGATGTCCAGCTTTGTTTATGAAGAAGAAGGACAAGTCCTTGAGAATGTGTGTGCATTATAGGCCACTTAATGCTATAACCATCAAAAACAAGTATCATTTGCCTCGTATCGATATCTTGTTCGATCAGTTAGCAAAAGCAAAGGTATTCTCCAAGATTGATTTGAGGTCAGGCTATCATCAGATAAAGATCAGGCCAGAGGATATACCAAAAACCGCTTTCTCCACTAGGTACGGCTTGTATGAGTATTTGGTCATGTCTTTCGGACTGACGAATGCTCCTACCTATTTCATGTACATGATGAATTCGGTATTCATGCCCGAGCTCGACAAGTTTGTGGTTGTATTTATCGATGATATCTTGATTTATTTGGAGAATGAGGCAGATCATGCAGAGCATCTGAGAATTGTTCTGTCCAGATTGAGGGAACATAAGTTATATGCAAAGTTTAACAAGTGTGAATTTTGGTTGAGTAAAGTACCTTTCTTGGGTCACGTCTTATCGAGAGATGGAATTTATGTAGACCCATCTAAAGTACAGGAGGTCATGGATTGGAAGGCACCGACTTCGGTTCATGAAGTTCAGAGTTTTCTAGGGTTAGCAGGTTATTATCGTCGTTTCATTCAAGATTTCTCCAAGATAACTAAGCCCATGACTAGACTACTTCAGAAAGATGAGAAGTTCAATTGGACACTAGAGTGTGAAGCAGCTTTTCACACCTTAAGGACTTTGTTAACTACAGCTCCTATTTTAGCACAACTAGACATTGAAAAGCCTTTTGATGTGTTCTGTGATGCATCGGGTATAGGTTTGGGGTGTGTGCTTATGCAAGAAGGAAGAGTTATTACCTATGCTTCTTGGTAGTTGAGGAAACATGAAGTCAATTACCCTACACATGATTTAGAACTTGCAGCAGTTGTTCATGCATTAAAGATATGGAGACATTATTTGTTGGGCAATGTATGTCACATATATACTAACCACAAAAGTCTTAAATATATCTTTACCCAACCTGAGCTAAACATGAGACAGTGAAGATGGCTAGAGCTGATTAAAGACTACAATTTAGAAGTGTACTACCATCCTGAGAAAGCCAATGTTGTGGCCGATGCACTTAGTTGGAAATCTCATTGCAACACTATGGAAGAATTGTTGGAAGATGGATTTAATTTGTTACATCCTGTTGTACTGCACAATATCACTATCAGTTGTTCACTTGAGAGCAAAATCATAGAACTGCAAAAGACAGATGTAGGTATATTTCACATCAAGAGAAAGATGCAAGAACAAGAAACCAAGCATTTTAGATTAGATGAAAGAGGTGTGCTATGGTTTGAGGACCGACTTGTGGTACCGAAGGACCGTGAGCTTAGAAATCAAATTTTAGATGAAGCACAATCGTCCAAGTTGTCTATCCATCCGGGTAGTAGTAAAATGTATCAAGATTTGAAAACCCATTGTTGGTGGACCAAGATGAAGAAGGAGATCGTAGCCTATGTCGCTAGGTGCGATAATTGCAGTAGAGTAAAAGTCGTTCATTTGAAATCTACCAGATTACTTTAGCCATTGCCTATTCTAGAGTGGAAATGGGAAGAAATTAGTATGGACTTTATTACAAGCCTTCCGCTGACACAACAAGGTCACGATTCTATATGGGTCATTGTAGATCGTCCCACCAAGTTAGCACATTTTATATCGGTGAACACCAGGTATCTAGCTAGGAGATATGCTGAGCTATATGTTTCCTAGATTGTGAGACTACATGGAATACCTAGCACTATAATCTCAGATCGAGGACCCCAATTTATAGCTCGTTTCTAGGAACACTTGCACTAGGCTTTGGGAACTAAGCTAATTAGAAGTTCGGCATACCATCCACAAACTTCCGGATAGACTGAGTGAGTGAACCAGATCTTAGAAGATTTGCTGAGAGCTTGTGTTATATCTTCTAAGGGTTCGTGGGAGAAATGGCTACCTTTAGCAGAGTTCTCCAACAACAACAGTTATCAAGCAAGCATCAAGATGGCTCCGTTTGAAGCCTTGTATGGTAGAAAATGCAGAACTCCGTTGAATTGGGTTGAGCCCGACGAAACAAGATACTTTGGCATTGACTTTGTCACTGAAGCTGAAGAGCAAGTGCGTATTATCCAACAACATATGAAAGCAGCTTAGTTAAGACAAAAGAGTTATGCGGATAAAAGAAGAAGACCACTGACTTTTGAAGTGGGAGATTATGTATACTTAAAAGTGTCACCATGAAAGGAGTACAGAGATTTGGAATGAAAAGAAAGCTTGCGCCTAGATTTGTAGGGCCATACAAGATTACTGAACGGAAAGGGAATGTCGCTTACAAGTTACAACTTCCCCCAGAGATGAGTGCCATATTTGATGTCTTCCATGTTTCTCAGTTGAAGAGATGTCTTCGTTGTAACACCCTAGGTGTTAGCCTTGCATAAATTGACTTGCATTGCATGAGCATGAGCATCAAGCATTCATAATTAAGCTTTTACAATTGAAACATTTGATTGAAACATATGCAACGTTGCTTGTTATTTCATGTTTCCATGTGTACATGCCTATGATCATGAGTGAATACATGTAAATGGTTTATGTGAGTCACTAAAACATATTAGCATCACTTAGGTTAGCAAATGGAACATTGTTCATGAAGGTCACCTTTCATGATCAAGCACTTAAGTGATGTTATGTGTTGACCTGGATAGCCCTATGTGTGACCAATGCATGAAATGAGTGTGTGACCTTGCAAATAGCTTAAACATCTTTAGAGTATCATTATGAACAACTTTGGTATTCATGGCTAGGGCTAAATGAGTCACTAAGTCATAGTTCATGTATGAGTCATCTTTTTAAGGAAGCATGTTTGACCAAGTTTGAATCATATGCTAGAGACTTTGCATGTAGGTGGTCACTAAAGCAAAGTTGGAGTATTTGATATGGGGAACAACTTTTATTTTTGGGTCAAGAACTAATAAGGTGCATAGCTTAGTCTTTTGGGGCTCACAAAAATGAATAAATCACTGAGTTCAACACTTAGCGAATCTGGTTAAGTCTGGTACACTGACAGTGCTGACAGCCCAACTTTGGGATGATTTAATTTGGTTTCGGTTGGGAATTGGCATGAGATCCTTGAATACGAATTGGAGCTGGTACCTAGGTCTACCATTTCGATTTAGAGTGTTTGCACGTTGGAGCCACGGATTAGCAGATACATCGATGTGAAAACTCGTTGTCAGGCCATGCTCGCGTGACTGAATGAACCGAACGAAGCCATTTTAGTGGCCGACACTGGCAGTCTTCGCGCGCCGCGTGGTGGCCAGCGGACGCCGCGTGTCGCCGGCGCCCCGCCGCGTGTGGCCAAGGTAGGACAGCGCGCGCCTTAACACCGCTAGCAACCGCCCGCACTGAGCCGCGCCCTCATTTCCAAATTTCTGCTCCTCCTTCGCCTGTGCACGCAACCGCAGCAGCAGCGTAGCTCGCTGCCGTCGATTGCCGGTCGCCAGCTTGCCTCGCCTCGCTTCTCCACCACTGCAACCCCTCCACCATCACCCCTGTGATTCATTGCATCCTCCCGTGCTCGCTAACCACGCTCGGTAAGCCACCGCACCGCACAAGAGCTCATCGTTGCTCTGCCGGCACACTCCGTCACCATGGTCCGGCTGACTCCGACCACCGCGTGCCACGTTAGAGCGCGCAATTGGTCCATCATAGCTCGTAGATGCTCGTCTGAGCTTGTATTTGTGCTGCCGTGGCCTCCACCAGCATACCGCCGCTGTCCCGCTCCTCCGGGCCGCCATGGTCGCCGCCGTCGTCGCTAGCGCTGACGAGAGGGCCAGCCAAGTAGTGCAATCGATGCGTTAGGTCGTAAGGGTCGTCCCGTGTAGATGTCACCGCCGGCAAACTCGCCGTCGACGAGCCGTGGCCGCGCCATGTCGCGCAACGCCGCTGCTCTGTTTCATGTCACTGATGTGTGGGGTCTACTGTTTTGCGGGTCCCACCGGTCAGCGACAGTAGAGAGTAGGATAGTTCATTTAATTCCAGATTTCATGCTGTTTTGTAATATTTAGATCTCCAGTTGTGTAGATCCAAATTTGTTGGTTCAAATTTTGTTAGGATCTTGATGAAGTGTAGTGCTTAGGAAAAATATGATATTAGCAAGTGTAGTAAAGTTTCTGGAAGATTTAAAAAGAAACTTCAGATGTGTTTTTTAAATGAATGTAAACTTGTTTATTTTATATTTAGAGTTCCTGTGCTCCAAAAATTATGAAATTTTTGTGGTAAGCTTTTCTTGATTAGTATAAGATCTGGTAAAAATTTTGTTGTCATTGCATGAGTAAATTTTTAGTTATAGATTTTCCTTTTATAATTAGGAGATCCTTGTATGAATTTTTATAAATTATTTATGAATCCAATATTCATGAAATTTGTTAGAGGATATACTAGTACCATATGTATGCTAAGAAAAATAGGAAATCTGTTGCTTGACACTTTTCAATAGGGTTTTCTATTTATGCTATTTTAAGCCTTTATGCTTTGTCATTTTTGCATAGGATGTTTTACTAGGTAAAATGGCATGAAACTTTTACCGTAGTCTATTGGTAGCACTAGTAATCCACTGTAAATTTCTGAGAATTTATGATGTACATTTAGTATATGTTTATTATTTAACCTAAGTATCTAAATAAAATAATAAAGGCATTTAAATAAATAGTTTGGGCTTCACCATTATGTTTTCTTGAGTGTATTTGGTATGCTTAAACTGTTGGTAGACTTTGTGTTGTCAAACTTTGAGTGATTACATGAAGTAGAAGTATTGTTGCTTTATAATGCGAATTGGAAGAGTTTCCGGACAGATTCTGTAGTTTGATAAGTTGCATGACAAAAATGATGTTTGCTGTAAAAATGGTTAATAACAAAGTTGTAGATAACTTCATCATATGTCTTGTGTTAAAATTTCAGGACCATAGGTCAAACGGTTTAGGAGTTACAGCTATTTAAAGTTAGTATTTCTGAATTGCTTGCTCTCTGGAATTTCTGGACAACACTGATATGATTGTCTGTTTTGGCTAAGATAAGTTGTGAAATAGCTTTTGTGAATTAAATAAGAGTTGTATATAATTTTATAATCTTTCCAGAAAGTCCAGGATCACTGCATTTGGATAATTAGAACTCCAGTTACGAGTAAAACAAGTAGCTGTTGTTTTGTGATGTAGTAGATACATTGTTGAAGTAATTAATTAAATAATCAAGAAGAGATATGCACCTACTCAGTAAACATAATGCACTTGTTGTTACTTAAACCACATGCTGTGAAGAATACTTACAAGAATGCATTCATCATGTATCATCATACTATAATTGTTAGCATGTATGCATTCACAACATCTTATGCCATATTCATGCATCTAGGATCGGAGGAAGAAATAACGTTGCTGGAATTCGATGAAGTAGAGGAAGGGTACCAGCAGGAGAATCCTCAAGCCACAGCTCCCAAAGGCGAGGAGCAGAAACCAGAAGAGCTTCCGGAGTGCCCTGACCACCGCCCCACTTCCTTTCTGAAAGGCAAGCCCCGGAGCATTCTAAGTCTCCCAATGTTTTACAAAATAATCCTTGAATCCTTTATGATTGATGCAATAGGTTATAGGAGTTGTCTGGAGACACTTGATGCATGGAACTACCTTGTCCAGATATATACACCTTTCACCCTGTGTAGGTCTAGGATCGAATATATGCTTAGCCCTGCTTAGACTGGTAGAAGTCGGGTGATTTCCTGTCACCTGCGAGATATAGGTGGATACCGAAGCATGGTTGGCTATATTTGCTATCGTGGAAAAAGAACCATGGGGTAATGTAAATGGAGACCGGGCGGGATGTCAATAGAGAAGCAACAAGGCATGGAGGTCTTGGGTGTGGATCTATCCCCGTCTGTGTCGATTAAGGACCGTACCGTTGTTGGCACTTCTGACAAGATTGAACGCATGCCTCTCACTTAGCTGGCCGGATAACTCGTTCCAACCACGAAGCCGAGTAGCTCAACTCAGGCTGGGCCTCATTCTGTTGTGTGCCCTCTATGGGGAGCGGATCAATAGACCATGGGCAAGCTTGACCTGAGTGACCTGGTCCAGGACCATGGGCAGGCATGGCTTGAGCGACCTGGCTACCATCAGTCCCTAATTGCGCAGCGCTGTACGAACCCGTGAAATGTGTACCTGAGTTGTACCAAAGGTGACCTAAGGCTGCCTTCGCGCGGTATGCTCGGGTTTGTGTTAGGAATAAATTCCCAGCTGGTTGAAATCGATTTGAATCGCCATCTCTCCCGGATAGTGAGAAACTTAGCTAGCCCCAACATCGTAGTAATTGTACTATGAAATATGATGGTCCGGATAAACATGGAATTACAATACCTGCTATGGTTACTATTGTATGCTTTAAAATGATATATCACATGATTGGCACAGGTTAGTTGCTAATTTAGAGATGGATAGTTATAATTAACTTGATAACGGAATCATAATGATGTAACTGAGTTAATCGCTTTTATGCAAAATGTTGTCAAGCTATCTCCACTTATACAGCCTTGCATGATCCTTGGAATCATTTTATTTCTGGTTTATGACGGGTAAGTCTAGCTGAGTACCTTCTCGTACTCAGGGTTTTATTTCCCATTATTGCAGATAGAACTGTGTATCTTGGTTATTGCAAGAGTTGCTTCTATCTCGCTGTGGATGAGGAGTAAGCCTTGTGCAGGCTTCTTATTAATCCTTCTACATGCTTTTGTGGACCGTGATCATATTTTGGCACTGTATTAAACTGTGTTGGAAACTTTACTTTCAAACTTAATTTGCTTCTGCTTTTATCTATTAACTCGGTTTGTAATAACTGTGTTTCATACTCTAATGATGAAAATGTATCTGTGAACTTTATGTACTATGTGACATGTATGTTGAATCATGTACGATCTTGATTGTTGTAAATCATTTATCGAGACCCGTTGTGGTACTCGATGGACTATCGGGTTTATATGGGTTCAAGTATGACAGTGCGTCCGCTTGCGGCCTGCCATTGTACTTGTACTCTTATAAATTGGTCGGTTTTGCGATAGCTGGCATCGGAGCAAGATTCAACGTTAATTGTCACATGTGTAATTAAAACAAAAGTTTTTGTTTTCCAAAACCTTTTCTTGCAACTGATAGCTATATAAATAGGTATTTGAAATCTAAAGTGTGCCAATGATCACCTTCCTTATGCCCAAATTAAGGACTATTAGGTAGCTATTTAAGTACTAACATGGGGGTTTTTATTTTCGTCGTCCATATGGCGTGCAATTGTATAGATGCCATTCACTTGAATGGTAATGTATGGATCAAATGCCTCTACGCGAAGGTAAGAAGGTAAGTTGATGAGTGGCATAACCGCAAGATGTGAGCGTGCGGTCGGGGAGAGTTAGCTTTGGTACGGCTATGTATGCATGCTTGCATGTGTATATGGTGTGTATTTAATTGTGGGTATAAACTGTCATCGGGTAGCTTTGATACGGAAGTATATGTATGGGTATACATATATGGAAGTATTTAGATTTACATTCTGCATATATAATTATGGGGTTTGGGCTGAAATGAAACTCTTATGCAGGTACACTAACAACGAAACATGTAGCTCGACTAGTTACGCTATATATGAGAGAACGTATGTATGCCACCGTATATGTCACTAGAAATAATTTTTCCTAAGTTTGTGAGGACATACGGAACGAGCATGCATCATGATAATTATCATTCAAATAATTACATTGTTCCTCCCCTTATAAATTTCTTACTCGGTTATGTAACTCTTATCCATTATGGCCTTGTCTCACAAAAGTGTACATGTTGATAGTACCGATGGCAGCACCAGTTGGATGTGAGAAGTTCCTGATGGTTTTCGGAACTCCTACTCTGCTGTGGGAGTGTTGCACTTTGCGGGGTACCATGAACCACCCCTCTATCACTGGAATAAAGGGACTTGAGCCAGCAGCTTGCATGGGCCCAGCATGTAGTGATGGGTTTTCAGCATGAGGTGCATAATTTGAACAACCAACTGCACCCGATCCTTAGTAAGGAAGACAAAGATCCAGAAATGTTAGTAGAAGATGATGGCTAGAACGGGAAAGAAGTGGAGCCAGAGAATGAGGATGATCCTATCTCCGACCTCGACAGCGATCTTAATGAAGATTAGAGTCGCCTAGTGACTAGTATGTTAACACGGTGCGAGCCCGATAAGTGATCAAATTGGTGATGTCATGTTGCAAGAATGAATTATCATGCCTCTATTTTTATTGTATGAATTCAAGATTCTCTCCAGTAATTTCAGTTGGGCATGATTATACAATTCATCTACAATCTCTTGACATCAACCAATAATCGCTTATTGTTGCAACTTCACAGATGACTCGCACCCGTGCAGGAGCTAGTAGTAGCCATGATGGCAACGGCGATGACTTACCACCGCCACCACTGCCGTCTTCTCAGGAGTTCTTTGCCCAATTTTTGGGGAGCCAAAGGACAATGGAGGAAGCTCTGTGCCTCATTGCGCAGAACACAGCTCGTGGCCACCCACAGCAACAAGGGCCTGAGCCAAACCAGCACAGTACCTTCAAGGAATTTCTGGATACAAAGCCTCCTATCTTCAAGGTGGTAGAGGAACCGCTCTAGGCGGACGAGTGGCTCAACACAATTGATCAAAAGTTCTGTCTACTAAGAGTCACCGAGCACCTAAAGGCTGAGTATGCGTCCCATCAGTTGCAGGGACCGGCAGGGATTTGGTGGACCCATTTCCTGTCCTCTCTACCTGCCAATGCACAGGTCACATGGGAGTAGTTCAAGTTGGCCTTTCGGGGACATCACATTCCCCCAGGCCTAATGCGCATGAAGGCGGCTGAATTTATGAGGCTCACATAGGGGACAAAGACCCTCATAGAATATATGCATGCGTTTAGCAACCTATCCAGGTATGCCCCAGGTTTTGTTGATACCAAAGAAAAGAAGATAGAAAGTTTCAAGCGAGGTCTTGGCACGAAGCTGATGAAGACTATGGTCAACTCCAAGTGCACCACCTACAACGAGTTCATCAGTGATGCATTGACTCAGGAAAACCAAAACAATCTGCATGCGGCAGCAAAGAGCCGCGAGAGGGCGGCTGAGGTGGGTGCCTCAGGATCTTCACAGTCCAGAGCTCTAGTGGTAGCTAGGCCACCATTTCGACCACCAGCACCTAAGTTCTGGCCTTAGAAGGTATTCCATAAGGCGTTCACCATTGCCTTACCCAAGGGGAATGGAGGGCAAGGAAGCTCCATAGGACCCAAAAACAATCAACCCTGCTTCAACTGTAATCAAGTAGGTCATTGGGCCAAGGAATGCCCCCATCCTAAGAAGATCAGCAATCAGAACCAAGGAAATCAGAGGCAGGCGAGTCATAAGGCACGTCCTGGATACGTGTATTATACTGCTGTTGAAGAGGTTCCTACAGGAGAAGTTGTCATTGCTAGTATGTTTCTTGTCAACAAGCATCCCGCCATTGTTTTATTTGATTCAGGAGCATCTCATTCGTTTATGAGCCAAGCATTTGCATCTAGACATGATCAGAACATAGTTGAGGTGAGCAAGGGTGGTTATAGTATAAATTCTGTTGGGGCCACTATCTCTACAAATAAGATGGTTAAAGATGTGCACATCTCTATACAAGGAAGGGAGTATACAACGGATCTGATAATATTGCCCAGATTATCTATAAATGTGATCTTAGGCATGAATTGGATGAAACATCATGGTGTTCTCATTGACACTAGCACTCGGACAGTTATGTTGAGAGAGCCAAAGGGAGGTAATGCTTTCCTAGTACCACTTTCCTGCAACTTTGAACTACATAACTTGTCTTGTGCTATCCAAGCCACTACCCTATGTGATATCCCAGTAGTTTGTGAGTTTCCTGATGTATTCCCAGATGAGTTACCAGGTTTACCACCTGATAGGGATGTGGAATTTAAGATTGAGTTAGTGCCAGGAACGACACCTATCTCACGAAGGCCTTATAGGATGCCACCAAATGAGTTAGCAGAACTTAAGATTCAGTTACAGGATCTGTTGGACAAGGGTCTCATTCAACCTAGTTCATCTCCGTGGGGATGTCCAGCATTGTTTGTGACAAAGAAGGACAAATCCTTGAGAATGTGTGTAGATTACAGACCACTCAATGTTGTAACCATCAAGAACAAGTACCCGTTGCCTCGCATCGACATCTTGTTCGATCAGTTGGCAAAGGCAAAGGTATTCTCCAAAATTGACTTGAGATCAGGCTATCATCAGATAAAGATTAGGCCAGAGGACATACCTAAAACTGCTTTTTCCACTAGGTACGGCTTATATGAGTATTTGGTTATGTCTTTCGGACTAACAAATGCTCCTGCCTACTTTATGTACCTGATGAATTCGTTATTCATGCCCGAGCTCGACAAGTTCGTGGTCGTGTTTATCGATGATATATTGATATATTTAGAAAATGAGTTAGATTATGAAGCGCATCTGAGGATTGTTTTATCCAGACTGAGGGAGCACAAGTTATATGCAAAGTTTAGTAAGTGTGAGTTTTGGTTGAGCAAAGTACCTTTCTTCGGTCATATTTTATCAAGAGATGGAATATCAGTTAATCCATCGAAAGTACAAGAGGTCATGGATTAGAAAGCACCTACTTCGGTTCATGAAGTTCAGAGTTTTCTAGGGTTAGCAGGATATTATCGCCGTTTCATTCCAGATTTCTCAAAGATAGCTAAACCCATGACTAGACTACTTCAGAAAGATGAGAAGTACAAATGGACGCCAGAATGTGAAGCAGCTTTTCACACCCTCAGAACTCTG
This sequence comes from Miscanthus lutarioriparius, assembly GCA_904845875.1. Taxonomy (NCBI): domain Eukaryota; kingdom Viridiplantae; phylum Streptophyta; class Magnoliopsida; order Poales; family Poaceae; genus Miscanthus; species Miscanthus lutarioriparius. Next base: position 61,174,939 of record CAJGYO010000004.1, on the reverse strand, counting down.
TTGACTACAACGCCTATTTTAGCACAACTCGACATTGAAAAGCCTTTCGATGTATTTTGTGATGCATTAGGCATAGGTTTGGGGTGTGTGCTTATGCAAGAAGGAAGAGCAATTGCATATGCTTCTCGGCAGTTGAGGAAGCATGAAGTCAACTACCCCAAGCATGATTTAGAACTTGCAGCAGTTGTTCATGCATTAAAGATATGGAGACATTATTTGTTGGGCAATGTATGTCATATATATACTGACCACAAAAGTCTCAAGTATATCTTTACCCAACCAGAGCTGAACATGAGACAGCGAAGATGGCTAGAGCTGATTAAGGACTACAATTTGGAAGTGCACTACCATCTGGGAAAAGCTAATATAGTAGCAGATGCACTCAGTCGAAAGTCTCATTGCAACACTATGGAAGCATTATTGGAAGATGGATTTAATTTGCTACATCCTGTTGTACTGCATAATATCACTATCAGTTGTTCACTTGAGAGCAAAATCATAGAACTGCAGAAAACAGATGTGGGTATAATTCACATCAAGAGAAAGATGCAAGAACATGAAACCAAGCATTTTAGATTAGATGAAAGAGGTGTGCTATGGTTTGAGGACCGACTCGTGGTACCGAAAGATCGTGAGCTTAGAAATCAGATTCTAGATGAAGCTCATTCATCCAAGTTATCTATCCATTCAGGTAGTAGCAAGATGTATCAAGATTTGAAGACCCATTTTTGGTGGACTAAAATGAAGAAGGAGATCGCAGCCTATGTCGCTAGGTGCGATAATTGCAGTAGAGTAAAGGCTATTCATATGAAATATGCTGGATTACTTCAGCCATTGCCGATTCCAGGTTGGAAATGGGAAGAAATTAGTATGGACTTTATCATAGGTCTTCTGTTGACACAGCAAGGTCATGATTCAATATGGGTCATTGTAGATCGTCTCACCAAGTCAGCCCATTTTATACCAGTGAACACAAGGTATCATGTGGGAAAGTACGTTGAGCTATATTTTTCTCAGATTGTGAGACTACATGGAGTACCCAGGACTATAATCTCAGATCAAGGACCACAGTTCATAGCTCGTTTTTGGGAGCACTTGCACCAGGATTTGGGAACTAAATTGATTAGAAGTTTGGCATACCATCTGCAAACTTCAGGATAGACGGAACTAGTGAACCAAATCTTAGAAGATTTGCTAAGAGCTTGTGTTATATCTTCCAAAGGTTCATGGGACAAATGGTTACCTTTAGCTGAGTTCTCCTATAACAACAGTTATCAAGCAAGTATCAAGATGGCTCCATTTGAAGCTTTGTACGGTAGAAAATGTAGAACTCCATTAAATTGGATTGAGCCCGGTGAAAGGAGGTACTTTGGTATTGACTGTCAATGAAGCTGAAGAGCACGTGCATGTTATCCAACAACATATGAAGGTAGCTCAATTGAGACAAAAGAGTTATGCTGATAAAAGAAGAAGACCACTGACTTTTGAAGTGGGTGACTATGTATACTTGAAAGTATCACCCATGAAAGTAGTGAAGAGGTTTGGGATGAAAAAGAAGCTTTCACCAAGATATGTAGGGCCATACAAGATTTTGGAACAGAAAGGAAATGTTGCGCATAAGTTACAACTTCCACCAGAGATGAGTGCAATATTTGATGTCTTCCATGTTTCTCAGTTGAAGAAATGTCTTCGAGTACCTGAAGAATCTATTACACCCACCAACATACAGCTTCAATCGGATTTGACCTATGAGGAAAAAACAATCCGAGTATTAGAAGTGATGGACAGAGTAACACGGAGTAAGATTATTAAGTTCTATAAGGTGGTGTGGAACAATCACAGTGAACAAGATGCTACGTGGGAACGAGAGGATTACTTACGAGAGGTTTATCCCGCCTTTTTCCAAGAATGGTAGGTCTTACAAATCTCGGGACAAGATTTTTATAAGGGGAGGGGCTGTAACACCCTAGGTTGCATAAATTGACTTGCATTGCATGAGCATGAGCATCAAGCATTCATAATTAAGCTTTTACAATTGAAACATATGCAACGTTGCTTGTTATTTCATGTTTCCATGTGTACATGCCTATGATCATGAGTGAATACATGTAAATGGTTTATGTGAGTCACTAAAACATATTAGCAACCCTTAGGTTAGCAAATGGAACATTGTTCATGAAGGTCACCTTTCATGATCAAGCACTTAAGTGATGTTGTGTTGACCTGGATAGCCCTATGTGTGACCAATGCATGAAATGAGTGTTTGACCTTGCAAATAGCTTAAACATGTTTAGAGTATCATTATGAACAACTTTGGTATTCATGGCTAGGGCTAAATGAGTCACTAAGTCATAGTTCATGTATGAGTCATCCTTTTAAGGAAGCATGTTTGACCAAGTTTGAATCATATGCTAGAGACTTTGCATGTAGGTGGTCACTAAAGCAAAGTTGTAGTATTTGATATGGGGAACAACTTTTATTTTTGGGTCAAGAACTAATAAGGTGCATAGCTTAGTCTTTTGGGGCTCACAAAAATGAATAAATCACTGAGTTCAACACTTAGCAAATCTGGTTAAGTCTGGTACACTGACAGTGCTGATAGCCCAACTTTGGGATGATTTAATTCAGTTTCGGTTGGGAATTGGCACGAGATCCTTGAATACGAATTGGAGCTGGTACCTAGGTCTACCATTTTGATTTAGAGTGTTTGCACGTTGGAGCCACAGATTAGCAGATACATCGACGTGAAAACTCACTGTCAGGCCATGCTCGCGTGACTGAATGAACCGAACGAAGCCGTTTCAGTGGCCGACACCGGCAGTCTTCGCGCACCGCGTGTTGGCCAGCGAACGCCGCGCGTCGCGTGCGCCCCGCCGCGTGTGGCCAAGGCAGGACAGCGCGCGCCTTAACACCGCCAGCAACCGCCCGCACTGAGTCGCGCCCTCATTTCCAAATTTCTGCTCCTCCTTCGCCTGTGCACGCAACCACAGCAGCAGCGTAGCTCGCCGCCGTCGATTGTCGGTCGCCAGCTTGGCTCACCTCACTTCTCCACCACCGCAACCCCTCCACCATCACCCCTGTGATTCACCGCATCCTCCTGTGCCCGCTGACCACGCTCGGTAAGCCACCACACCGCACAAGAGCTCGCTGTTGCTCCACCGCCACACTCCGTCACCGTGGTCCGGCCAACTCCGACCACCGTGTGCCACGTTAGATCACGCAATAGGTCCACCATAGCTCATAGATGCTCGTCTGAGCTTGTATTTGTGCCGCTGTGGCCTCCACCGGCGTACCGCCGCCATCCCGCTCCTCCGGGCCGCCATGGTCGCCGCCGTCGTCGCTAGCGCCGACGAGAGGGCCAGCCAAGTAGTGCAATCGATGCGTTAGGTCGTAAGGGTCGTCCCGTGTAGATGTCACCGCCGGCGAACTCGCCGTCGACGAGCCGTGGCCGCGCCATGTCACGCAGCGCCGCTGCTCTGTTTCGTGTCACTGACGTGTGGGGTCTACTGTTTTGCGGGTCCCACCGGTCAGCGATAGTAGAGAGTAGGATAGTTCATTTAATTCCAGATTTCATGCTATTTTGTAATATTTAGATCTCCAGTTGTGTAGATCCAAATTTGTTGGTTCATATTTTGTTAGGATCTTGAAGAAGTGTAGTGTTTAGGAAAAATATGATATTAGCAAGTGTTGTAAAGTTTCTGTAAGATTTAAAAAGAAACTTGAGATGTGTTTTTAAATGAATGTAAACTTGTTTATTTTATATCTAGAGTTCCTGTACTCCAAAAATTATGAAATTTTTGTGGTAAGCTTTTCTTGATTAGTATACGATCTGGTAAAAATTTTGTGGTCATTGCATGAGTAAATTTTTAGTTATAGATTTTCCTTTTATAATTAGGAGATCCTTGTATGAATTTTTATAAATTATTTATGAATCTAATATTCATGAAATTTGTTAGAGGATATACTAGTACCATATGTATGCTAAGAAAAATAGGAAATCTGTTGCTTGACACTTTTCAATGGGGTTTTCTATTTATGCTATTTTAAGCCTTTATGCCTTGTCATTTTTGCTTAGGATGTTTTACTAGGTAAAATGGCATGAAACTTTTACCGTAGTCTATTGGAAGCACTAGTAAGCCACTGTAAATTTCTGAGAATTTATGATGTACATTTAGTATATGTTTATTATTTAACCTAAGTATCTAAATAAAATAATAAAGGCATTTAAATAAATAGTTTGGGCTTCACCATTCTATTTTCTTAAGTGTATTTGGTATGCTTAAACTGTTGGTAGACTTTGTGTTGTCAAACTTTGAGTGATTACATGAAGTAGAAGTATTGTTGCTTTATAATGCGAATTGAAGAGTTTCCGGACAGATTCTATAGTTTGATAAGTTGCATGATAAAAATGATGTTTGCTGTAAAAATGGTTAATAAGAAAGTTGTAGATAACTTCATCATATGTATTGTGTTAAAATTTCAGGACCATAGGTGAAGCGGTTTAGGAGTTATAGCTGTTTAAAGTTAGCATTTCCGAATTGCTTGCTCTCTGGAATTTCTGGACAGCACTGATATGATTGTCTGTTTTGGCTAATATAAGTTGTGAATTAGCTTTTGTGAATTAAATAAGAGTTTTAGATAATTTTATAATCTTTCTGGAAAGTCTAGGATCACTACATTTGGATAATTAGAACTCCAGTTACGAGTAAAATAAGTAGCTGCTGTTTTGTGATGTAGTAGATACATTGTTGAAGTAGTTAATTAAATAATCAAGAAGAGATATGCACCTACTCAGTAAATGTAATGCACTTGTTGTTACTTAAACCACATGCTGTGAAGAATACTTACAAGAATGCATTCATCGTGTATCATCATACTATAATTGTCAGCATGTATGCATTCGCAACAGCTTATGCCATATTCATGCATCTAGGATCGGAGGAAGAAATAACGTTGCTGGAATTAGACGAAGTAGAGGAAGGGTACTAGCAGGAGAATCCTCAAGCCGCAGCTCCCAAAGGCGAGGAGCAGAACCCGGAAGAGCTTCCGGAGTGCCCTGACCACCGCCCCACTTCCTTTCTGAAAGGCAAGCCCCGGAGCATTCTAAGTCTCCCAATGTTTAAAAAATAATACTTGAATCCTTTATGATTGATGCATTAGGTTATAGGAGTTGTCTGGAGACACTTGATGCATGGAACTACATTGTCCAGATATATACACCTTTCACCCTATGTAGGTCTAGGATCGAATATATGCTTAGCCCTGCTTAGACCGGTAGAAGATGGGTGATTTCCTGTCACCTGCGAGATATAGGTGGATACCGAAGCACGGTTGGCTATATTTGCTATCATGGAAAATTACCATAGGGTAATGTAAATAGAGAAGAAACAAGGCATGGAGGTCTTGGGTGTGGATCTATCCCCGTTTGTGTCGACTAAGGACCATACCGTTGTTGGCACTTCTGACAAGATTGAACGCATGCCTCTCACTTAGCGGGCCGGATAACTCATTCCGACCGCGAAGCCGAGTAGCTCAACTCAGGCTGGGCCTCATTCTGTTGTGTGCCCTCTATGGAGAGCGGATCAATAGACCATGGGCAAGCATGACCTGAGCGACCTGGTCCGGGACCGTGGGCAGGCATGGCTTGAGCGACCTGGCTACCGTCAGTCCCTGATTGCGCAGCGCTATACGAACCCGCAAAATGTGTACCTGAGTTGTACCAAAGGTGACCTAAGGCTGCCTTCGCGCGGTATGCCTGGGTTTCTGTTAGGAATAAATTCTCAGCTGGTTGAAATCGATTTGAATCACCATCTCTCCCGGATAGTGAGAAACTTGGCTAGCCCCAACATCGTAGTAATTGTACTATGAAATATGATGGTTCGGATAAACATGGAATTATAATACCTGCTATGGTTACTATTGTATGCTTTAAAATGATATACCACATGATTGGCACAGGTTAGTTGCTAATTTAGAGATGGATAGTTATAATTAACTTGATAATGGAATCATAATGATGTAACTGAGTTAATCGCTTTTATGCAAAATGTTGTCAAGCTATCTCCACTTATACAGCCTTGCATGATCCTTGGAGTCATTTTATTTCTGGTTTATGACGGGTAAGTCTAGCTGAGTACCTTCTCGTACTCAGGGTTTTATTTCCCATTGTTGCAGATGGAACTGTGTATCTTGGTTATTGCAAGAGTTGCTTCTATCCCGCTGTGGATGAGGAGTAAGCCATGGGCAGACTTTTTATTAATCCTTCTACATGCTTTTGTGGACTGTGATCGTATTTTGGCACTGTATTAAACTATGTTGGAAACTTTACTTTCAAACTTAATTTGCTTCCGCTTTTATCTATCAACTCGGTTTGTAATAACTGTGTTTCATACTCTGATGATGAAAATGTATCTGTGAACTTTATGTACTATGTGACATGTATGTTGAATCATGTACGATCTTGGTTGTTGTAAATCGTTTATCGAGACCCGTTGTGGTACTCGACGGACTATTGGGTTTATATGGGTTCAAGTATGACAGTGCGTCCGCTTGCGGGCTGCCATTGTACTTGTACTCTTATAAATTGGTCGGTTCTGCGACATTTGTGTACCTGAGGAAGCCATTGCACCCACCAACATTAAGCTCCAATCGGATTTGACCTATGAAGAGAAACCAATCCGAGTGTTACAAGAGATGGAAAGAGTAACATGGAGTAAGGTCATTAAGTTCTATAAGGTGGTGTGGAATAATCACAGTGAACAAGATGCCACATGGGAACGAGAGGATTACTTACGTGAGGTTTATCCCGCCTTTGTCAAAGAATGGTAGGTCTAGCAAATCTCGGGACGAGATTTTTATAAGGGGGAGGGGCTGTAACATGCTAGGTGTTAGGCTTGCATAATTTGACTTGCATTGCATGAGCATAAGCATCAAGCATTCATATATGAGCTTTTACATATGAAACATATGATTGAAACATATGAAACATGCCTTGTTATTTCATGTTTCCTTTGTGTATGCTTATGATCATGAGTGAATAAGTGTAAGTGGTTGATGTTAGTTACTAAAACACCTTAGCTACACTTAGGATGACTAATGGAACATTGTTCATGAAGATCACTTTGTCTAATTAAGATCCTAAGTGATGGTATACATGTTGACCTAGGAAGTAATTTATGTAACCAATGTATGAAATGCATGTGTGACCTTATGAATAGCTTAAACATGTTTAGAATGTCATTATGAGCAACTTTGGTATTCATGACTAGGGCTAGTTTGGTCACTAAGTCATAGTTTAAGTGTGAGCCATCATTTGAATGTAGCATGTTTGACCTAGTTTGCACTATGTCATAGAGACTTTGCATAGTTGTGTTCACTAAAGCAAAGTTGTAGTATTTGAGTAGAGAAACAACTTTTATTTTTGGGTCATGAGCTAATCTAGTGCATAGCTTGGTCATTTTGAGCTCACAAAAATCAGCATTTCACTGTTTTCCAACACTTAGGAAATTTCTAAGTCGTTTCGTGTTTATAGTTTCGTTGGCCCGACTTTGAGATGATTTTACTTGCTAACCATTTAGAATTAGACCTTGATCCTTTAATAGTAACTGTAGATGGTATATAGGGCTTCAACTTTGGTTTAGGAAGTTTGTGCTATTGATCCACGGATTAGGAGATTGAGGACCTCGAAATCACGTCGTCAGGCTGCTTCGCGGGGCTCTGATGGCTTGATCGCCTGGCCTTCAGTGGCCGACTGTGGCAGAGTGTGGCCGCCGCGTGGAGGCCGCGTGTCACCGATGTCCTACCCGGCCAGGCTATGTCAGGCTGCAGTGCTCCTTCACCCGCCCCAGTGTTCGCCCGTGATGCCCCGCGCTCTCATTTCACTCCTTGCTTTCTCCTTCGCTCTTGCCTCCGTCCACAGCAGCCGTCGTAGCGCCAAGCTCATTGCCATCGCCTTGCCGGCCACCCAGCTTGCACTGCTTCACTTCTCCGCCACCGTAGCAGCTTCGCCATGATTCCACCATCTCACCACGCCTGCATTGCTCGCTAGCCGCGCACGGTAAGGCTTCCGTGCCGCGTTCAGCTTTACCGGCGTTTCGCTGCCGTGGTACTCACCGTGGCTCGGTCACCTCCGACCACCGCGTGCCATGATAGAGTGCGCAATAGGTTCACCTAGTGCATAGATGCTAGGCCAAGCCCTAGATTGAGTTGTCACGGTCACCTCTGGTGGCTCGCCGTCGACTCGCACCGTCGTGCCGCCATGACCGCTGTCGTCGTGCTTAGCTCCGTCAATCGGTTCAATTAGTTAGCTCGGCGTGTTCGGGGTGTCTTAGTGATCACTGTACTGTCGGTGCCGTCGCCGGAAAAGCTCAATGTTGGCGAACTCCAGCCATCCCGCGCCGCTCCTCTGTTTTTCGTTTCACTAACGCGCGGACCCGTCTGATTTGTGGACCCCGGCTGTCAGCGACTCAGTTATAGAAGCTAGTTCATTTATTTCTAGATTTGCATGCAACTTTGAAAAATGATAAGTGGAGTTGTAGAGGTCCAATTCTTGTGAACCAATTTTTTTTGATCCTTATCAAGTGTAGTGTTTTGTAAAAATATGAAATGTACAGTTTATAGTATTTTTCTTGGTAATTAAAATGTATTTAAATAAGTGCTTTTTGCATGTTAGTAAACTTGTAAATTAGATATCTTGAGCTAGAAAAATGATAAAATTGTGATTCCAATTTTGTTGGTCTTGTGTTGACATGCTCTAGCTAGGAAAAATATTAAACTTGCAGTAAACTTGATTTAAATATGGTCTTTCTATTTATCTATTAATAAATGGCATTTTCTTAGGAAAATTTTAGGGATAAAATATGTAACATATTGCTATGCAAATTTTTGTACAGTAGTATGCCACTAATATGAAGCTATAAAAAACATATAATCTATTGTTTGACACTTTTCTGTAGGGTTTACTATTTTCACTAAATAAGCCTTGCTAGCTTATTATTTTTGCATAGGATGTTATACATGTCTAAATGGTATGAACTTTTCACAGTAGTCTATTGTGAGCACTAGAAGGCCACTGTAATTTTATGAGAATTTATTGTGCACATTTGGTGTATGTTTGTCATTTACCCTAATTATCTAATTAAATTAATAAAGGCATTTAAGTAATTAAATTGTGATTGACCACGATGTTTTCTATGGTGCTTGTGATGCATAGTAACAGTTGATGTTCATAGTAAGGTTTAGAAGCAATTGATTGTATGCAACTAATTAATTATTGCTTTATAATTCCAATAGATGGTTACATGTATAGTTTTGATTGTGTGGATGATTTCCTGTGGACAATGATCTTTACTGTAAAACTTGTTAATAACAAAGTTGTAGATAACTTACTAATTTACCTCATGTTGAAATTTCATGATCATATGCCTTAGGGTTTAACAGTTTTAGCTGTTACAAGTTTGCTGTCCGAGATGTTTACTTTCCAAACAGATTTGATTGACTGATTTGTTTGACCTATATAACTGTTGAATCACCTTGAGAGTATTAAATGAAAGTTGTAGACAATTTCATAAGCTTTCCAGAATGTCAACAACAATATGATTTCGATATATATAACTCTAGTTATGGTTAAAACAAGTAGCTGCTGTTTTGTAGTTCGGTAAATAACTTGCAGAAGTGTTTAATTAAGTAATCGAGAAGAGATATGCACCTACTCTGTAAAATAGGATGCACTTGTTATTAATTTGACACCATGCTATTGAAATTACTTACGAGGATGCATTCATCACTTCTTATCGTATTATACGGGTTGTCACACATGCATTCGCAATATCTTATTCCATGATCATGCATATAGGATCGACTGAGGAGATAACATTGCTGGAATTCAACGAAGAAGAGGAAGGGGACCAGTAGGAGATTCCTCAAGCCGCAGCTCCCGATGAAGAGGAGCAGAATCTAGAAGAGCTCCCGGAGTGCCCTGATCACTGCCCTAAATCTTTTCTGAAAGGCAAGCCCCGGAGCATTCTAAGTCTCCCAGTGTTTTACAAAATATTACTTGAGTCCTTTATGATTGATGCATTAGGTTATAACAGTTGACTAGAAACACTTGATGCATGGAACAACCTTGTCCAGATATATATACACCTTTAACCCTGTGTAGGTCCAGGATTGAATATATGCTTAGCCCTGCTTAGACCGGTAGAAGTCGGGTGATTTCCTGTCACCTGCGAAATATAGGTGGATACCGAAGCATGGTTGGCTATATTTGCTATCGTGGAAAAGAACCATGGGGTAATGTAAATGGAGGCTAGGCGGAGTCTATGTGTAGGTTGACTCATGTGATTCCGTCTGTGCCAATTAGGGACCATACCATTGTTGGCGTTGTTTGACAAGATTGAACGCATGCCTATTACTTAGCTGGCCGGATAACTCGTTCCGACCGCGAAGCCGAGTAGCTCAACTCAAGCCGAGCCCCGCTCTGTAAGAGTGCACACTCTGGATGGTAGTAAGGATGTGTAGGGAGCCAAACGTGAGTCCAAGGGCAGGCCGGGCCTGAACGTCCTGGCCGTTGGTTGTCCCTAATTGTGCGGCGCTGGGCGAACCCGCGAAATGTGGACTTGAGTTGTACCAAAGGTGACCTAAGGTGACCGTTGATTTGGTCTACCTGGGTTTGTGTTAGGAATAAATTCCCAGCTAGTTGAAATCAATTTGAATCGCCGTCTCTCCCGGATAGTGAGAAACTTGGCTAGTCCCAACATCGTAGTAATTGCATTATGGAATGAGATGGTTCGGATAAACATGGAATTACTACACCTGCTATGGTTACTATTGTATGCTCTTAAGATGATATACCACATGTTTGGCATAGGATAGTTGCTAATCTATAGATGAATAGCTATAATTAATTTGATGACCAAAGTATAATTCTATAATTGAGTTAATCGCTTTTTATGCAAAATGTTGTCAGCTACCTCCACTTATAAAGCCTTGCATCATCCTTGGAGTCAATTTATTTCTAGTTTATGATGGGTAAGTCTAGCTGGGTACCTTCTCGTACTCAGGGTTTTATTCCCATTGTTGCAGATGGCACCGTCTACCACGGTTATTGGAAGAATTGCTTCTATCCCGCTGTGGATGAGGAGTGAGCCTTGGGCAGGCATCTTTAATAATCTCTCCATTATGCTTTTGTGGATCGTGATCATATGATGGCACTGTAATTGAACGATGTGACAAATGCTAGTTTCAAACTTAATTTGCTTCCGCTACTACTATCTATCAAACTTGGTTTGTAATAACTTTATTCCGTACTCTAATGAATGAAATGTATCTGTGAACTTTATGTAATATGTGACATGTATGTTGAATCATGTATGATCTTTGTTGTATGTGGATCGTTTATCGAGACCCGTCGTGGTACTCGACAGACTACCGGGTTTATATGGGCTCAAGTATGATAGTGCGACCGCTTGCGGGCTGCCATTGTACTTGTGCTCTTATAAATTGGTCAGTTCTATGACACTAAACTCTACTCTAGTGGTGCGGCTGCTCTTGTATTCGTATGCTCAATTACAGGGGTTGTTGATCCTAGCTACGAGGTAGATGGAATAAGTGGAAGATTAGATCCCGTGCCCAAGGTCCCTACCCTCCTTTATATAGATAGGAGAGGTTGGGTTACAGAGAGGGCGATCGGGCTAGCAGATTGTTTTCCTAGTTTGTTACAACATATTGATCCTAGTTATCGTCTAGATGCACCCGTTTGTTACAACATATTGATCCTAGTTATCGTCTAGATGCACCCGCCTTGGTTTGCCTTGATCTCCACGTTGGTTGATTGCGTCAGCCCTTGCGGGCCTCTTCCTTGATGGCTGCTAGGACGACAACTTGGTGATAGTCATACATACGGGTAGTGCAGGTACCCCTGGCCCATATCTCTAACATATAGTGTAGAGAGGCAGGGGGTACTTGTAGGTAGCCAGGAGGTTGGTGGCCAACCTAGGGCACCGGGCGGCCGGCCCTAGGATGCACCGTCTTTGCATCCTACAGTGCCGGTTGGCTCCCAAAGGCGGTTGTAAGAGTGGCACATGTCGAATTTCAGGCAGGAGGTCAATTCCAAGGTTGGTTGGAGGGCTCCTAGTCTATCATAGTGGGCCCATGGATCCAAGGCCACTCCATCCTATCCTTTGGTTCAAACCGACATCAAATGGACGCTTGAGATGGCTTGTGGAGCAGCTCCCACGGATCAGTGACACGGCAGGGCCACTTGGCACCCCGGGCGGCACCCTTTTGGGGCCGACCAGCATGGCATGTGGGCCCCTAGCCCCCCTTCCATGTCCACTTGCTCCCTTTGTCCATTTTTGTCACCAGTTTGCACAAATTTTGATATAATTCCTGCATACAAATAATTCTACAGGTACAAGTGGAACTAGGTGAATTATAAACAAAATTCAACACTTGTGATGATGATTTACCTCACTTTATCATGATTTTTGGTGGAATGTTGATGGTCAAAACAGGTGTTAGTGACCATCAACAGTGAGCGGTTGAATGTGCTTCTAGAGTTGGAGAGGGAGTATGTGCGCTGGTTCTACAAGTGTACCAACTTTGTGTTCTTGGAGAGCACAGAGTTGAGGAGGGAGCCTCGTTTGCTGAACAGGTTGCTTCGATGCACGGTGATGCCCAGGGGTGGTGATTCAGGTGCCATTCGCCAGCCCTACTATGATGCTATTAGGGCCACCATGGATGAGGTAAGGGTGAACTGGACAGAGTACCTTGTGCAGGAGATGCTGGTGTGCAAGCATAGGCTGAATAATGCTTTGTGCAACCAGCCGTACATCATGGCTTTGGTAAAGTCCAAGGCAAACTTCAATGGGGTCGAGGATAAGCGGCATAGGACCTGTGGTCCCTTTAACAATGACAAGGAGTTAGTGCTGCCTTTGCCTGAGCAGTCACAGTCCAGGGAGAGAGGATGGTCTTCTTCTCAAGGTAGTGCAGTCAGTCGTTGGTATGGTGTAGGTGTTGCTGGCCAAAGAGCTTGGGTGCTTCTGGTGAACATCTTTGATCCATACATCGAGGGCATTGGTCAGTAGCTCCACAACATGGTCGAGCCATTAGGTAGGGACTTAGACCAGAGGTTTGAGCACCAGTGGGCTTTTCTTAAGGAGAGCTTCGTGGAACCATTGCAAACCTCGGTGTAGAACTTGGTCAACTAGATCGGTCAGCTTGCTACTCGGGAGGAGGTTCAAGCAATTCACACTGACCTCAATAGTCACCTTTAGGAGTTTGGACTGTTTAGGTAGACTTAGGACACCTTCACTTCCTACTTCTTCAATGTTTTCCTGAGGATGACTCCAGGTAGTTGTGAATTTACTTATTCCGATCTTCTTCTATTCTTAGTCATCACTTGTATCTTACTTAAAAGCTTACTACCTGACATGATCCTTTTTCTCTTGTAGGTGCCCTGTCGATGACCACTTACGTGTCGTACCAGCCAGGTTATGCCATGTAGAGCTCTGCTCCTTCCGGTGAAGAAGAAGAAGACGAAGACATCATTAACCCTACAAGGTGCGCTTCATTGGCGCGTGTGGCGCTCGAAGGCTCAGCAGCCTCCTCTAGAATAGCTCATCGACCATTCCCAACCGCTTGGCCTACCTACCTCTCCAAATTTTTTTCTTAGCCCACCAGAATATTGTTCAACATTTCCAAAAAAGCAATAAACCACAAATATATAAGACACAAAAAATTAAAAATACAATGATCCAATCTGACCCATCGAGAAAACAAGCACGTAAAGTCATTAGCAGCATCACCTACAGTAAACTAAAAAAAGAAAGCAAGTTACAACAAATCATAATTGATAATTACAGCCTTAGGTGCCACGAAGCTACAACAAAAAGATGATACACTGCTGGCAGCAAACCCCAGTTAACACTTCTCAACAAAGAACATGGGCGCCCCTGCCCCGACATGGCCCGACGGCCTCGACTGCTACCAGGACCCCTGAACCGCCCTTCAACCATCCCCACCTAAATAATCTCCAAACAATCAATTACAACACATAATAATACATGGTTACTTCATACACTATATTGTATTTACTAATAAAATAAAACAAATGCAATGTTTAAAAAAATGCAAGCATGTTCCAGCATCACGCGCCACCCCCGCCACCGCCCACCACCCCCGTCGTGGGCTCGGTAGGGTATCACTAGAGCTCTGCGTCCGCTACCACGGCCGCAGGTCCAACAACACCCTACCAAGCCCATGGCGACCGCCCTGCTACCCCTCCCACGCTCCCCACCGCAAGCTTCCGAAGGGTACTCATGGCAATGGCTGAGTGTTTATTCCCAAAGTTTGAGAAACAGTCCTCTACCAAGTGATTGAGTATGACTTCCCTTCACCGTACAGTTGCAATCCAACACAGCTTATTTGTTGAACTATCTTTGACATTGAGGCTTCCTTTTTAAGATCAATCAACAATTTAGGAACATAATCTAAAATTTGTTGTTCAACACCTTTTTAACTTTATCTTCAACTCATATAGTTATGAGTTGACTGTTTAGAACACCCTGATTGCTAAAAAATTGCTGAGATAAGAGGGCAAAACAATGCACAAAAGGGTACATAGAGTCTTCTATAAGGCATCTAGAGGATTACATAGTCATCATGTTACCAACTTGACCTCAGCTACAAATACATCCTTCTAATACAAGACTGATAGCAACCAAACAATGAAGTTCTAGATTCTATCCCCTTCGGTTTTTAGTTCATATCTCACAAACTACAACTCTAGTGTGCACGAATTTTGGTAGGCATGTATATCCATGAGTTCTCTAAGCACTGACCAAAATTCAGCTCAAATGGACACCGTTTGACTTCCCCAAACAAATCATCTAATAGAACTGCTCTGTTCTAAAATTGCAGTGACCCGAACTGACAAAACCTCTCTCAAATCTGATGCTTTACTCAACAAATCCTCAAACCAACTTAACAGATTGAAGTACTCTAAGTCAGGAATGAGCTCATCAAGTTTTGTGCCAATCGAACCATGTTTGAGCCTCTAATCACCGGCTTGAAGATAACCGGTTTAGTGCCATGAAATCTGGATAGATTTCCCGTTCTCCTTTTTCTTTGCTTCTCATGTTGTGATGTGTGTTCAGCACTCTCTAACTCTCTTACAGTAGCAACAGCTCTCTCACTGAGGATGGAGGCTAGGGTTTTTCTGTACATGCTTCCTAGGAAATGACCTCAACCATTGATTTAGACACCAACTCGACGATGCACAAGCACTGAACTTGTGGGCTATTTTTGCGGGGCCCAATGCATACTCTACGTGGAGGGATAGTCCTACAAAGATAAGGGACCATTTCTGACTACCTTCTATGCTTCATCCAATGGAGTCCTAAATAAATCCTTTTTGCAGCACCTAGATGCATAATGATGCTGACCTTAACTAAGGACGTGCTTTCCCTAGCTCTTTACTTTAGCTGATACAACATCTTGCACTATTGGTGTGATTGTCCAAGATGGATTTGACTTGATCACAATGGTTTTGGAAGGTAGAGTGCCACTCAGGTTGTTGGCTAGTTTGCTATTTCTTTCCTTAATATTGTTCTATGAGACATAGCCTTCGTAGCTACCAAAGAGTCATTACCTAGCTGGAGATTAACCTTCCTACTGTGGCAACTAATCAGTTGTCTCTCAACACTAAAGATTCCAAATCTTCACTCTTAACAGTAGTATCTTTTTTGGATGCACAAACAAATAGTCACCATCATGTTGGCAGAAAGGATGTCACATCAGAGGAGGTTGATTTTGACTGAATGATCATCATACACACAAGGATTGAAAATTTTGACATAAAGATTATGAGCACAAGGTGATATATTAAGGAACATCACTCCTCCACAAATTCTTGCCCGACTGATAACTTATCCAACTTTAAGTGTTGTGTGTCGTTTTGATCCAATAGATGATTAACCTTACTTATGGAGACGGTCAAATAGAGTCATTTCTCTACCACCTCTTGCGGTATGTTCATGTTTATGTTGGTAATATGATCTTTGAAGATTACCTCTTTGCAACTTCAGAAGGAAGCCCTACTACATCTGGTCCGATATATGGATCTCCTGATAGGATTAGGAGAGACAATCAAGGAAAAGCTCAAGAGAAGATAACTCATTGGTGTATTTCCAAAATGGATCATTACTAGCAACCTCGATACCAGTGCATGCCAAGCAGCACAACCTTGTGTGTGCACCCATAGGAGGCTCTTGGTTTCATCGCGGCATTGTTAGTTACAAATCAAGACACCATTACCAAGCCTACAACCAATGAGAAATCCTGCATGAAACAGATAGATCTTGCATGGATAAGTATTATACAAAGGAGGGGTAGCAAACAAAGATAGTCACAAGGTTTGGAGTCAACAAGGGGTAGTCCAAGGTAAAGACATGGCACAAGAGAAACATATATTAACAAATGAAGACAACTGAGCATGAGACTCTTGCTTTAATTCTATGACACCCTAGTGTTAAGCATTGCATTTGTCACTTGTATTTCATGAGCACAAGCATCATCCAAGCATTCATGAGCATTAGCATATGGAATTTCATCTTATTCTTTACATATTATCACATGTGATGTTGATTATATACATCATATGCTTGTGATAATGTGTGACCAATGTAAGAGATGGTTGTGAGGTCACAAAAACACCTTAGACATATCTAGGATGGTAAATGGAATAATGTTTGTATTCATGACATGGGCCAATTTTGCTTCTAAGTCCTAGTTCACTCAAAATGTCATTTTTCATGATGCTAGTTTGACCAAAGTTGAACAATAGCTTAGATTGTTTGCATGGCAGTGCACCCTTAATAAAAGTTGTAGCCTATCTTATGGGTAACAAACTTTATTTAAGGCTCATGAGCTAATTTAGTGCCTAACATGGTCAAGTAGGGCTCACAAGAATCAACTTAATGCTGTTTTAAAACTCAAAAAAATTTGCCAAGTCACAAGCTGATTTTGGTTTCAATGTGCACCACTTTGGAGCATTGTAACCTGTAAACAAGCTCGAATTATGCCAAACTCATTTAAGCAAAGTTGTAGATCTCCGATAGCCCTACAATTCGTATTAGGGAAGTTTTCGCTGAATCGAGCTCGTTTGGGAGTTACATCTACACAAACTTGCTCTGTTAGTCATCTATTGTAGGCCTAAAACCGGCTAGGGCAACGCGACGTCGTGGCCAACCGACCACCGGCTGCGTCCACCGCATGGACGCTGTACGCCAGCATTGGGCCTGCGCATCACGCTAGGGTGGATAGCAAGGGGAGCCATGTCCCCGCTCGCTCTCCACGCGCGCTCACTCTCTCTACCTCACCTTGCCTCGCTCTCTCACTCGAAGCCGAGCGGAGCAAGCCGCTATTGCCACCATGTGCCTCAACTGCACTCGCACGCCAACCACGTAGCACCACCACCCAATACACCTTGCCCACGGCTCCGCCGTGAGACACTCCACCTTCTCGAGCCGCTAGCTGCGTCAATCGAGCCCAGGTAAAGCCTCAGGACAAGTTCACCGTCGCCAAGGCCATTACCGAAACACCACCGAGCTCGTTCTCGCGTGTGGCCATGCTCCTCCGAGCTCTCTCATTTTCTCTCTTCTCATGTTAGGGATAGCCTAGGACTAGGTCTAGCTCACGCCACTGGCTTTTAGCCCATATCGACACACCGGCGCCGGAATGCGGCCTCTCGTCGCTGTGCTCTCGCTGCCGTGATGCCATGCACACGGCCAGACCTCACCACTACTCCACCATGGCTCTATCCTAACCCTAGATCTCCGCTAGGTCACCATGAAGCTATAGCCATGCTCGCCTAAGAACGCCATGGCCGGGGATGGCCGGAGCGCCGCCGCACGCCTCCCTGAGCCACCATTAGCACCGCCGTCATAGCCAACCGCCGTTAGAGGTCCAACGATCTACCTCATTTGATGCGGGATGTTGAGGGGAACACAACAGTGGTGACGCTACGCTGGTGACATCGCCATCGGCGAGTTATCGCCGATCAAACGCCGTGCTCTGCTCCTGTGTCCCTGACGTGTGGGACCATTGACCTGTGGGTCCCCGCTAGCAGCCACCGTGGGTGTATAGACCGGGTGCACATAGCTACAGCTCCCGGGGTGAAATTTGATTTTCTTTATTTATTTTCACGGATTTGAATGCAAACTTCCAAAATTTATATCTAGAGTTAGGAGCGTCCAAATGGGGTGATCCAAATTTTGCTGGATTCATCATGAAGTGTAGTAATTGATAAAAATATGTAACCTACTATTTGGGATATTTTTCTAGGAAAATTAAATTACGCTAGTAAAGTGCTTTTAAAATAGTTTCTATATTGTAAAATGCATAACTTGAGCTAGAGAAGTGTAAAAATTGTGATTCCAATTTTGCTAATCTTGTGTCGACATGATCTAGCTAGAAAAAATACTAAACCTACAGTGGCATAATTGGAATATGGTCTTCCTATTTAATCTTGAATAATTGCTACTTTCTAGTGAAAATAATTAGGGTAAAAATATAAAACATATGATCATGCAAATTTTTACATAGTGTTCTTATGCTAGGATGACAGTAAGAAAAATATGAAATATGTTGTTTGGCACTTTTCACTAGGTTAAACTATTTTTGCTAAAATAAGCAAATGCAACTTGTCATTTTTGTAGAGGTTGCTATACTAATCCAAATGGCATGAAATTTGTATAGTAAACTATTGGGGTCAGACATGGGCTAGTTTAATTTTCTCAGGATTTATTGAGGACTAGATATATTTATCCTTTAAATCAACTTATTATATAAGGAAATTAATAAATGCACATAAGTAAATGATTTGGTCTTAACCATGATGTTTTCTGTGGTACTTGTGATGCATATGATCTGTTGATGTTAGTAATTGGGCTTAGAAGTGTTGACACAAAAATGTGACGATGTGATCAACACACAGCAAGCCAAAAGATCTGAGTGGAACAAGACCAGAGATCTGCTTGGCTTCAACACAAAACCAGTCGATTCTAAAAACCCAATGACATGCTAGTCAATTTGACCTACAATTGATAAGAAGAGAAAATCTTATCAGTAATTTAAAGTGGAACAAGTCGGTGTTGCACCAAACAGTTCTAAATGTACGGCTAGATAGCCGATTCAATGAAGCTATCGACTAAATAGACGATATCCAGCGTATCCATGAAAAGAGTATAACATGTGAACAAATCGACTGTCTAATATAAATGAATCTACAAATAGTTTGAATCTAATCTATTATCATCAATAGTGAGGTTCGATTGGATCGATGCAGCTATGATGATGATAACAAACTAAAGCCAAAGAATCTATAAAACCATCTATATGTTGACACATTCATGGTGCCCAAAGCTCTGCCCTTTCCTCTTTACTGATGACCTTGCCGCTGTTCTTGTCTAATGGTCAGCCATCGTCTCATTATATTGACCATTGCAACAAAGCTACAACCTTGCCGCTCCATCGTATAGAGGCTAGACATCGATGTCTACCTCGCTGGACCCCCTTCCTCGCCATCACAGTCATGACCAGCAGCCGCAGCAGCCACCTCTAGCAAGCTCTAGCTAAGCCACATCCGGCCATAGCAAGCTGTAGTTAGCCGCAGCCAGCCAACAGCAAGCCACAGCCAGCCGTAGGATGCCAGAGTGCGCTAGAGCAGTCCTCTACCTCTAAAGGTTGACCCATTGAACCTATTCGACGCCATTCTTGACATCGATAAAGCTCCTATTTTCATTTCCTTGCTCTACCATACTTGTGATACATGATGATCTATCGATATCGATATCTATGCATGTATCGTGCCTTCACCGTCGGTCTATCTCTTGTGCTATGGATATGTGCTACTTGGCGAACCATTCATGACCTAGCCTAGTGGGAGAACTAGGGGACGATCATTATGGAGATGACAGAAGCCAACTCATGTAGGTGAAGCTCATGGCCGCAAGTGGCCTCGCCATGACCATCGGGCTCTACCTCTTTTGCTCTCTCGTTCTCTTTTGTTCTTTTGTTTACCTAACTACCTTGTATGCTTGCGCCACTTGGACCGTAGCATTTCTTCAGTTCTACTAGTGACAACTTCATCGCTAAGGACCTTAGAAAGAGCCTTGTGTCATCTTGGTTGCACAAAGGTTGTGGTGCCCTACAAGTTGGTTTGGATCGAGGGACCACATGAGACTTGTGTCTCTTCTTTCAATCTTTGTCCATTGCCATGATGAGTTGGTCGAGAGAATGTCAGAACTGTTCTTCTCTCTTCTCTTGTTCTCAATCCCTATCGATCTAGTAAGATGTGTTTTGAGCCCTTTGCTTGCTTGGTGTTCCTTGTTGCTTCTTTATTCTATTCCTTTGATTCATGTCGACTGCTATGGCGAGTGGATCAAAGGAAGGCAAATCCCGTGTCTTTTCCCTCTCTTTTGGCTCTTTCGTGCTTGAGCCCCTTGTATGCTTGTACCTATTTTAGACCTTAGTGCTCTCTAGGTTCTCGTGGTGACAACTGCACCGCTAAGACCCTAGGGGTGTCTTTGTGCCATTTAGTGCACGTGGGTCAAGGTACCCTATGAGTGGATTTGGACATTTGTGTTATCTTATGTGTCGTTCCTTTTCGATGCCCCGTCTTTTGGCTAGGCTATGACTTGAGCTTATGGTTAGCAAACAACCACTTCTGCCTCTTTTGGCCCGAGGATCATAAATCCTCTGCTAGGGCTAAGTCTTTTTCCCTTGGTGTTCTTTTGGTGTTGTTCAATCTTTTCGTGTCTTGTCGCCTTTTTAGAGTATTGATTACTTATTGCCTTGTTTGTCGCTCTATCAACGTAGTTACATCGAGGATAGCGTTGACCTGACCGGAACCCATTAGAGGAAGGAAAAACAGACAACAATAGGACTTTGAGGAGAATGTCTATGAGTGCACTGATGATCTCGGAGATGACCAGTCAATAGGTGCCACGTCCCACCCAACCTTGTAGAATCCTATTAGACATGCTATAATGTAGCTGCTAGTGCTTTACTATTATGCAAATGATTTGTGATAGGTTGCATGGTAGAATTGCTTGTGAGCCATCACCTTGTCACAACCTATACCCTTGCACACCCACTGTTAGGCTAGACGCTCGCTTACTACTTACTTGCTACTGCTTCTACTATGCATTATATCTGTGATGTGATGCTTGGTGGAGGATTGTTTGTGAGTGGTTAAGGCACATGGTGCCAATAATGTGGTAATAACCAGGGAGATCTTGGCGTGCGATTTGGGTGTGTGGTGAGGGTTGAGTTGATCAGGCAAGATCTTACAATGAGTCATTAGATGAGTCTTGCAGGGGGGTGCGACCTAGGCATCCCCTACGACAGGTACCTATAGCGGGTGCATGTGAGATGACATCTCGGGGTGGAGTGTCTTTGTGGGATGAAGCCCTGGGATGGAGGTGCCATCGAGGCACGGGGTGTTGGTTACCCCCTTCGAGAAGATATCCTATCTGGCCCCCTAAGGACTGGTATGTCAAGAGAATAGGATCATAGGACCCTATGTACACACCACTCACTTCTGAATGGGCGGGGGACGGTTACCCGACAAACTAGGACGGTACCATTACTACTAGGATGGAAGTGGATAGTGTAGGGAGGTACGGGCGTATGGCCCACACCCTCCTAAGATAGCATAGTGACCTCTGGGGGCCTGGTACTATGTCTCACATTCTCAGCGTGCCGGTGGACTTCGGGGTGGCCTAGGGCTGAGTGGTAGGATGGCACCATACCGGTTGGGAGGCAGTCGGTATCAGCTTAGGTGGTGCTCTCTGCCGATGATGGTGATCTTGTGGTTCTAGGTGCACATGCTCTGCAGAGTTGATCGATCTATATGTATAGCCATGTCTGTGGATATGGACATTCCTATGACCTATGCTTCCCTTGATTATTGAGAGGTGTCCTTTCTTCTTCTCCCCCTAGGTTTGTTGGACTTCAGCTGTTAGCCAATAAGGCAAGGTACGAGAGGGTGTCATCCTTGCCACCTAAAGAGTCAAAGTTTGGTGAGATGTGTGTGATGGTATGGGTGAACGTGTGGATGAGATTGGTTAAAACTTGATGAACTATTATAAAATATGGATGAACTTGCATAGGAAACCTACAGTCATATATAAGCCTTTTGCTCTACTCTTGCATTCCATTTACCACAAAGCATATGCAAAGCATAGGGTGGGAGCCAGTGGCCAGTACAAATCATACTAAAAGATATTTGGCAGGTTTGGATGTCATCTGCAACGACAAACATGGAGATTACAAGGATTAGATGGTCTTGTGCCTATGCTCAAGTTTGGTTGAGGAGATGAAGATGAAGCTACGCCCACTGATGTTCTATGCCTACTCTGATGATTGCTCATGAAGGAGGTGCCTTCACCCGCTGACTCTCTTCATCTACCCTGATGATAGTCCGTGAAGGAGGAGCCTTCACCCGTTGATGCACTACGTCTACTCTAATGAAGCCCTATGTGCGTTTCTGCTAGAATAATGTTGTACTTAGGAGTGTTACCAAGTGATGTAATGCCTTGTAAACTTGTACTTCTGCTATGTATGAATTGTGGTATCAGCTATTATTTGATAATGTGATGGCTTGATCTCTTAGACTATCACATTATAATTCATATCTGTGGATTTTCCTTTTGTGGAAAATTGAGATTGTTTCAGTTGGTATTAGAGCCATACTTGACCCTAGCATGAGACCTTTAGGACCAAACACTAGTATAGAAGCCGACCATCCTGTTTGTTGTAGAACTATAAGCACTAACACTTGTTTCCCCCTAGGCCATGAACTCTAGTGCTATCTGACTTCCCAGTCTTAGAAAGTTGACCTATATAGAACCTTCCCCATTACTGGTAGTTGTCTGAGACTATGAAGGCCTGGGAGTCGCCTAAAGTCAACACTATGCGTATAGGAGTTCTAACGCTGTTTGATTGACTGGATCTTGTGATGTTGTGCTTCTTGTGCTTCTTAATGACTGAGTGTAGGCTATAGAAGTTGTTTTATGCGTGTAAGACTCTAGACCCTGGACAACCTAGATAGATAAACCCAAGCCCGCCTTACCCTTTGTTGACCAGATGACAGACCTAAGAAGAATGCTGAAGATGGAGACAAGAAGGTTGGTGCTAGACAAGCTAGACAACCTATCAGTGATCTTAGCTTGGAGAGTCTGATGGACATCAACCCTAGTATGAATTTTGGATACCCATCATCCATCGCTCCAAGAATCACATCAGGGTAACAGACAATTATTCTTGGACATCCATCAACCATGGAGTGAACCTTGGATACACCCAGAGCTTGACCAGAGACCTCGACCTGAGAACCTAGAAGCACCAAGACCAACAACAGCTATGGCACAGTGGACCCATATCGTGCATAAAATTGCCGATTGTCAGCCCAAAATTTCATCCCATGCTGAGGCACACGAGCAAGCTAGAAGGGTCTGCTCGATGGAGCTAGAGATCTACCTAGCTTCAATGCAGGGATTATCGATCCTGCGCACTCCTCTCGAGACGTGCCAGTCAATTCAACCCTGCAATTGACAAGGAGAGAAAAGCTAATCAGTAATTTAAGGCGAGACATGCCGATGTTGCCGAACAGTCCCGAATGTGCGGCTCTAAGAGCCGATGTGGAAGGAGATTGACTAAATAGTCGATTCCAGCATACTCATAAGAATAAATCAGTTAAAGCTCATGGAGTTATGGAAGAAAAATCGGTTATCATTCAGGATGAATATCATTATTTAGACAAATATTAGTCAATGGCAATATGATGTCAACACTAATCAGTTTATGCTAAGCCAATGACTGCAAGTAACCGAGTCCCTTTTTTATATGAAAATTCAGCCCATCATCATTTACCATTTAATAGAGATAAATCTATGAACATATTAGATCTCATCTATCGCTATGACCAGTGGGGCATGAGGCAGAATCATGCAGGCCGTAGAAACAGTAATAAATTCAACGACCCTAACTTATTACTAATATCAGTGGGGCATAAGGCAGAATCATGCAGGCCATAATACAATAATAAGATCATGGGGCTAACACATCTTTCAACCTATCTTTACTTCAACGGTCTCCTGACATGAACTACATATGTGAAAACACTTGACATCGGCTAAAATAGCTGATTCAGACATAGCGCACAATTAAGGTCATGCCCTATAAGGAACAGATCTACCAAATAACGATCCCCACTCCATAGTGCTAATAGTGGGGTGTGAGGCATAATCACATAGGCCGTGATAACGGGCCATGGAACGGTTTCGTTAGCCAATAGATCTATTCAAGACCAGACATGCCTTAACCGCACACTATGCACGATCAAGATTGACATAAAACAGCCGATAAAACATAACTCATTATTTAATGTGTAGATTAGATCAGTTTAGATTAATAAACGATGGGTTAAACAGGATATAGGGCTGATCTAGATTAATCCCAATCGGGCAAAGTGATATTGCTGTAATTAAATAAATAATGAAAGCAATAAGCAATATCCTTAACTTAATGAATCTATCCAAAGGGCGCCACCCTTAGATAGAGCCGATAACTTGACCTTAATCTAGTTCAAGCAGTGGAGGTCGACCAGATCGATGTAGCCTTACTTGAACTAAACAAGAGTCGATAACTAGCTTATACCAGAGTCACAGTGGAGGTCGACCGGATCAATGCAGCCGTACGAACAAAACTATAAGCCATGATGGTACTTACAGACAAGCCGGAGGTTGGCCGGACCGATGCAGCCCTACTTACAGAAGAACTCACCAAGATCTACTCTACTCCTACTCCTAAGGGGTGGCCGGAGCCAAACAAGTAAGTAACTTGTATTTGATTGATTGTGTGTTCTTAGCCGGGGTCCAATATTTATACCCGGAGTCTAAACATGAATCTTACTCGAGCACGACTCATTACAATCTTCGACATAGAAGAAAACATTCCTAATTTTAAGATAACTTGGACCCTAATCTTTCCCTTTTTGTAGAGTCCGATATGTAGTTTCCTAGCGCCAACCGTAGCGCATCATCGTTATCTGCTGACATCATCCAAAGAGATCTGATTCCAGAGTCGTATCTGAATCAACTGATATCGATCC
Source organism: Miscanthus lutarioriparius (assembly GCA_904845875.1). Classification (NCBI taxonomy): domain Eukaryota; kingdom Viridiplantae; phylum Streptophyta; class Magnoliopsida; order Poales; family Poaceae; genus Miscanthus; species Miscanthus lutarioriparius. Next base: position 61,149,765 of record CAJGYO010000004.1, on the reverse strand, counting down.
TCATGCAACCAATTCCTTGATTGGCATAATCTTGGAAGCCTTTGAGTTCCCGCGTTCTTCTCCCAAATTTTGGTGTAAACACATGTCCCCCAATTTTGGGATAAAAGTGATTTTATTTCAAAATTCCTATTTATCCGTTTACCACACCGCAACCATTCTATTCTGAGATATACGCATGATTCCTGACTTCCCGGCCTGAGTTTTATATAATAACCCAACAGCACCTCTTCCAACTCACTCGGCCTGTTTGCTTTTCCCCTTTTCCTTGAGCAAATCTTAATATCCAACGTCGTCATCGCCAAGGCCTCAAACCCTAGCAAATCCTTTGTCTTATCAAGCCGTATTCAAGCATTCTTCGTCAGATTCAAATCTACTTCGGCTTTAATGGCGACCAGCGACCACATTCCTAAGGTATGCCTTCCAAGTTTCCCACTCTCTAAGTTCTGGTCGCTACCCTGTATTTCTTTTTCCCTTAAATTTATTTCATTCGATTTCTAGGAAATGAGGAATGAAATCTTGATTCCATCAACTGTTGCTTCCAATGTTTATTTTCTCGGGCCTATGGGTGATCCTGATCCATCTGATTTCATTGATCAAGAAACCAACCAAATCCCCTTCAAACAGTCTGCAGTGAATTTGTTCTCTTGGAATACCAAAACTCCCTTCAGAAATTGGCCCAAAATGCCTAAGGGATGGAGAAATTGGTTCGGTAGAGTGTCTGAAAAAAAGGGTGGAGATTGGGAGCTTTATGATTTGAATCAATGCTTGACACTCTTGTTGTTCGGGATGGAGAGGAATGATTCACTCTTGATTTCCGCATCTTATTTCTGGTCCAATGCCCTTAATGCCTTTGTATTTGGTCACGGTCCAATGACCATCACTCTGGCCGATGTTTACATGTTGACCGGCCTTAGAATTACTGGATCAATGCAGCCTTATGAGTACTTGAGTGCTGGATCCAAGAAATTAGCCAAGATATGAGACTGCACATGATGGGCTAGTTACATCCTGAACCATATTGGAGACGAATCAAATGTTAGTGAAAGGGAATATGTAGCCTTTCTGAACATGTGGCTTGAGAGATTCATCTTCTGTGGGTCATCTTGTGGCCCGACTTACAATCATAAACTCATGGCCGAACATCTAGCAGTAGGCAAGGACATCCCTCTCGGAAAGTATCTGTTAGGAGAGGCTTATCATCTGATGTACCAGGTAGCTGCCCAATTACTGAAGAATGAACCAGTGCATGCTATCAGTGGCCCTTGGTGGTTGATACAATTGTGGCTTAACATGTACATGCACAAGATTGTAAGGCTTGATCTTAGAAACTTGAGTTTCCCTTCCTCCAACTTTGATGAGGAATATAGAGGCAAAGAAGGAAGAACCGTCAGTGTACAAGCTATGGTGAGGCTACATCGGCCATAACAATCGATATTGACATTGGCCATCTCTTCAAAAAGTTTTATAGAGGGTTTGATGCAGACACCCTAACCTAGCTGCCATATGATGAGGATGAAAACAATGAGTTGATCTTCCCATTCAAATTTTGATTTGAATCAGGCTGCATGGATGAGACGGCAGCTGCAATCTTCAATTCCTTTATCAAGCCCTACGTCCTTCCAGCCGAATTTCATCATGGTCATGGCAAAATGGCCATAGCTTCCTTCCTCCTAGGCAACCTTCCAACCTATGAATTCTACAACCCTTCTTTTGTAGCTCGTCAATTTGGTCCTCAACTTTTCTTCAAGGATATACTGAGGCCAAGAGAGGATATTAGTGAAGTACTAGAAGTCTCCAGAGTTTTTCAACAGGGGTCAGATCTTCCTTCCCTTTGTTTGCATGACTAGATCAGAGTCAGCTTCCCTTCCACTCTCTTTGACTCCTGTTGGCAAGAATGGCACTCTCATCTTTTCTATGGGTTGGTTCACCCTTTGTGTATAGATCTAGATGGGGAATTTGCTTCTAACAGAGAGGTAACTTGCCATTTCTTTTTAAGAAAACTGCTCGACGAATTCCTCTACCAACTGTTCTAATCGACCTTTTCAAGATGCTGAATTTGATCCTCTAAGCTTGGATAGGAAGGGGCATCCTATAGATTACCAGCCACCATGCCTAGTTTCAAGAATGGGATCAGCTGCGCCTTCACTAAAGAAATTGATGAAAACTCATGCTGCCCCCACTATTGTAACATATCATTCTTCAAAGCGCAAGGTGGCTCAAGGGACAACCTAGAAAACCACTACTGGGAAGAGGCTCCACAGAATGAGACCGTCAGTTGCTCTGGTAAACAATTCATTTCCTCCCCAAAATGATATTCAATTGCTGACCCCTTCCTTCACAGTTATCAACCATTGCATCCCAATCAGTTCTGGGTGCGGAGTTGTTGTCCCAGGCGTTCGGTTTGGCATCAACTAGATCCTCATCAATTGATCCCCAAGAAGAACCGATTTTGGTTGAAACAACATATGCTTCAAAAACAGCAGAAGACGTGAGTCCTCCCATCTCATCCTTGATGCTGCCGAAGCATTTCCTCAAAATTCCTTATTCTACTTTTATTCCTCATCTGATTTCTTACCATGCTAGGTACTTCATGAGGAAGCACTGATGCAAGAGGAGGAATCTGACAGTCCCCTTATTGAAAATGATCCTGCCATCGCTGATGTTCAAACTATCGACTCCCCAATCCCTCACACAACTAATGGTAGGAAAGTCACGTGCTCAATTTATTTCTCTGCAATAAATACGAACTAAAATTCTTTCTGATGTTTGCAGATGTTAATGTTGAGAGTCTAGAGCCGATTCAACCACATATTACTGGTACATCATCCGCTGTTCCTCCTCTTTAGACAGAAGCTACTATAGAAAAGGTACTGTATCTTTTTCATCATTCATTTTATTATAAACTGATTCAAACCTCCTAACCAAGATTTCTTTATACATAGGCACTCGATCTTCTAGCCCTGAGCTACTCCTTCAATCTTGAGGAGTATCTTGATGAAGTTAAAATCAGCTCGTCAGCCACCTACTCTAAGGAAGCTTTGTTAGAGGAGACCAGAAATCAGCTAAGAGACATATTGTCAATGTTTGAGAAGAATATAGCCAATTTGGTCCAAGACATTGATTCAATGAGGAGAGCCTTCTTGTCTATTAAGGGTAACCCATCCCCAGTTCTTTCCATAGTCTTGTCACCTTTATCTACTTTTGAAGATTAGGCCCTGAAGGTGAAAAAGGCTTAGAGCAATTTGTCCGACCGTGAAACTTTATTGGCCAAGGGGAATTCCAATAGGCAAGAGGCCAAAGAGCTAACACAGTTGATTGATCTTTTGAAGAACTCCTCCCTCAGTATCAACCTAGAATTGTCTCAACTGGAGGCTAGGCGTGCAGAACTTGAGAAGGAGCTGGAAAACATGAAGGCTGCCATTGGCCGTCATAAATCCATCCTGGTTCAAATACCCGATGCCATTCAGCAAAAGAAACAGGAACTGCTGGCCAAAGTCAGAGAAGGTAGAGTCATCTGAAGTAGCCTTAAGAGTACTCCTGGATCAGACAAAGAAGATAAGCAACAAATCGTAGAGGTTGACGCTATCTGGCTAGAAGTGTTGAAAGCAATCTAGGATGTTCTAGACTTCTAATTCATGTATCATATATCTTGTGTAGAATCAGTGGTAACCATATTGTTTGTTGCCTAATTGTACTTCCTGCTCTCGGCTAAAGAGCCGATTTGAAAATAGCCGATTCCAGACTTCCAACCTTAATCCAATTAAGTCTAAAAACACGGCCTTTATTATTACGAAAACCCCTCGATCTTCCATCCTTAGTCACCCGGTACCGTATTCTCTTCGATATTAGTGGGGTGGCGCTTCGCCTTCAATTAATTGTGGTTGCCTTTTGCATGTCCCGAGGCGTCCACCTCTCCATTCCGCGGCCTCAAATACCAGCCGAGGGTTCCGGCCTCAAACCCATCTACACTTGCAACCACTCTTGTTCCTTTGTACTTCTCCGCCCTCGCAAACTCTATAGCATCCTTTTCCCCTTCTTGTAGATTCAATGGCCGGCGAGGATAGCTAAGGCAAGCGTGCAGCGGGGGAGATTCTGGAGGAAAACATGCCAGCGAGCCAACGTCTTCAACGCATGAGGTGAGATCGACATCTTCTATTTGTGATGATGAACTATTCTGATTTGTTTATAGATTCATTTTGAATGACAGTCTTCGTCCTCTTCCTAGGGCCGACGAGCCCTTTGACGCTGCATCTTTTGCGCCAGCCTCGTCGTCAGATTCTTCCAACTCCTACAATGGCGACAACGCCCGGCGTTTTCTCCAAGAGTTGAGGGCGGCTCAGAACCGCTATTCTAAGGCAACTCGGGAAAATGGCAAGCTTGACATCCACCTCGGGGTCTCTCAAGCTACTCTTCATGCGGCCGAGGAGGAGGCCAGCGCCGTTCCAGCACGGCTGGCTGAGTCTGACGCCGTGGTGGCGGGTAAGACAAACTTCAGGAACACCTCTAATCTGATTTCCACTGTCTTTATCTTGATATTTTTCTGTTTTCGATGATCATCAGCCCTGACAGTGCAGTTGGAGTCCCTCCAACTGGCGGCGAATGCGGCCGTGGACACCATCAATGCTCGGGGTCCTCTCATCAATGCTCGCCTCCAAGACATTCCGGCCCACGTTCAAGAAATCACCCTCCACGGCGTTCGTCATGGCGCGTCGGTGGTGCTGACCACGGCGTAAGTCCAGATTGGGTATGAGCTCCATGTCATGGAGACTGGCTTCCCGATGGGCGATGGCCCGAGGAGCATGAGGATTTGCTTGAGGAGTTTGTCGTCGCGGTGGAGGCCATTGTGGACATCACATCTGCTCAAGATGTGGTGCACAAGGTCTTCGATTAGCTTGTATCTAGGGCAAACTAATGAATGAAACCTTCTGTTCTTTCATGAATAGGTCTCAGTGCAATGTCCCTGTATGTGTCATGAATGTCTTTGTTTTTGTTTTTGCTCTGGAGGCGATACATATCGTATCGGCTTTTATATATTCGAAGATCTTTATTTTTTGAACTAGAGGCGGTACCTTTCTGGTACCGGCTATTAGAGCCGATGACTTAAACGAATCGGCTATCAAGTGTTGATCAAATGCTAGGATAATATCCCTTCAAATATATTTCATCGATCGCTATTGATAGGTTGCACCAGAACTTTTCAGACCAAAGGTTAAACGATCAATCGATCCAGGCCAAGCATCTCATTAAGTGAAACAAAACTTCCTTTAATAGATCCATCAACTTTGAATTGCATTTATGTTTTGACTTAGTGTTCACATACGTCGGCCTAAGCCTATCTCCAAGACCAATGCTTATTCTTCTCTAATCCAATGGCTGACGCGAAGCTATGACTATCCACTAAAACAAACTCTCAGAGCCGATGGCTTCAATCGGCTGTTGGCCTTCATTATTAATTCTAATGAAGCCTCCTTCCCATATCTTGCCAGAAAGGCATTCGAAGTCTCCTAGTTCCCAGAAGATTGGATCGGCTGTTGCGATACTCACAGATTCATCAGCGTGAACCAGCTCGACATCATCGCCATGCCATTGAATCAAACACTGATGCATGGTCGATGGTACACAATAGTTTGCATGAATCTAATCACGACCAAGGAGTAAACTGTATGACCCTTTTCTATTGATGACGAAGAACGTGGTAAGCAGAGTCTTACTCTCAATTGTTAGTTCGACGTTCATTGCCCTCTGCTCTTAGACGCATTACCCCCAAAGTCCTTAAGCATCATGTCGGTCGAAATCAGATCTCCTGGTCCCTTGCCAAGTTTACGAAAAGTGGTGTAAGGCATAAGATTGACAGAAGCAACTCCATCCACCAACATCTTGTTCATCGGCTTTCCATCAACCAAACCTTTTACATATAAAGCCTTTAAGTGTCGATGCTTGACTGGTTTATCAAATATAGCCTATTGTATAACCGTCAGCTTGGCAACTATCTCTTCATACTCTAATTCATCGAAATCTGAATAAACTTCTTGATCTGCCAGAGCTCTGAACTCTAATGGCAATAGAAAAGCCATTTGACTATTAGCCAATGGTTGCCTTCTGTCTACTGTTTGCTTAGCACGCCATACTTCAGGTTTACCGGATGCCTGATCCTATTCCAACTCTCTATTCCTTAGGTGCTGCACCCTTCTCTTCTAGCTTCTTGTCAAACCTCCTGGACACTATTGGCCTTCTTGCCAAACATATTCTCTCTCATTGGCTTCTTCACAATCAGCCTAGTCTTGGTCAACAACTCATTTTCCAAGCCGACCATGAACACTTTTATTTTTTAAGCTCTGATCCATGTTATTGTGATAATACACATCTTGAGCATGGATACACCGACAGTTGGCTTGAGATTGTCTAAACTCCCAATATTGTCCGCTGCACTCTAGACAATTATTTCTAGTAGGCAACTTCAAACCTTCGTTCCAGCAATGTCTGAAGAAAGGACAAGTCCAATGTGATTTAGCTTGCTTTCTTTCATACCTCTCTTTTCCCTATTGATGTTGGAATTCTTGCTCTTCTAACCAATGCTGATAATCCTTTTCCTTCTATCGCTACCATTTATTCAACAGAATTTGAGATGTAACCCATGGCTTTGTCGCCCCATCTTTTGATGTTTCTCCCTGCTCATATCGGCTCTTTTGCTTGTCGTGACGTCTTCTAATTTCTCTGTATTCATTAGTCGATATTTGCATCTCAGGATCGACTGTTCAGTTTCTCTTGATTTGGTTGATGTTAGGACCTTAGTTTTTCCTTTGAGCAGCCTAGCATCGACCATGTTTTGATCTCCTGGGAAAGGATTATCATCAACTTTCATTTTCCGAGGTGCATCAAATTTGAGTCTTCCTCGGAAAATTCTGCATTCATTAGTGGAATGAGAAGTAGCATTATGGAACTTACAGAACTTCTTATTCTTCAACTGATCTAGGGGCAATATAACATAATTATCGAGCAACTTGATCTGTCCCTTCTCAAGTAAGAAATCGAAGAGCTTGTCTGATTTTGTGACGTCAAAGTCATAGCTCTCCTCGACTCCTCTTCCCCAAGGATTTGGCACCATTACTGTCTTTTTGCCCTAATTCCATTTAGCCGTGGCAGCCTCTTCTTCTTCATCATCATAGCCATCATCGACTGAATATGGATTATAAGCTTCGGCCACTATGGTACTCTTCTGGAATCGGGTATCTCTGCGCATACTCTAGAATTGGCTATTGAGCGCCGCCACTCGTTGAGCCAATTGACCTAAGTTGTCAAATTCTTGTCCCAGCAGTTTTTCCTTCCATGTTGACAGCATCCCTTGAACGGCCAAAGCAGCTAGCTGATCATTAGCCCAATTTAACGAGAAGCACAAATTCCTAGTCTCTCGGAACCTCTAAAGAAACTCAGTGCCTGATTCATTAGTTTTCTGCCTTATAGTTGTTAAATCAATAATCTTCTTTTCTCCAGTCCCAGTATAAAAATATGTATGAAATTTCTTTTCCAGGTCAGCCCAATTGGCAATGGAATTGACTGGCAGTGATGAAAACCAAGTGAAGGCTGGCCCTGACAGGGACAAGGAGAAGAAACGAACTCGATGGGCCTCTTCAACGGATGCTTCGCCCAACTGTGTAAGATACCGACTGACATGTTCTATTGTGCTTGTGTTGTCTTGGCCAGTGAACTTAGCAAACTCTGGGAGCCTATAATTTGTAGGAAGAGCGACCAAATCATACCATTCTGGATATGGCATTTGTACAAGAAGGTCAGCCCTTTTGGCTTCAGACCGAACTGATTCTTCATCATCTCGGTCACCTTTAGCAACTCATCAGCATATGAATTTGGATTTCTCTGCACTTACTGACCCATCTGTGGATTGAAATCCCGTGTGCCTTGATACCCTGGATTCAAAATCATGTGAAGGGTGTTATAATCTGTGCCATAATAATACCCTTGTGGAATCTCTATCTGCTGGGTCCTTTGCTGGTTTGCTGCTTGAAGTCTCTGGTTATAGACATTAGGATCTATATCTCCATGGATCCTTTGAATTGATGGTGCTATTTTTTGAGCCAACGACGGTATGTGTCCTGATGTGCCAAAATTAATCATCTGGTTTTGGCCTTGCCCACCGGCTATTGCACATGCTGCACTGACGATCTAGGATTATACTATATCTGATTTGTAGTAGCACCTTGAGCTTGCTCAGATGAACTCTGAACTGCTTGGACATCATCATTACCAGCTGGTGCTACTTCTTGATGGCTGGTACCGGTTTGATTACTCCCTTGAGTCGATGGATGTGGAATGTTGTAATAAGTTGATACAACCTGATCAATTAGAAACCTATGAAACACCTCTTTCATGGTGTTGTGGAATGTGTTCAAGAAAATTTCATTATGGTTCGATATGGCATCATGAACAGACTTGTTTATAGCTTCCGTGAAGAAACGTCTGTCTTCAGCCTCATCTGTATCTGTCTGCCCATGCAACAGAACTCTGGGTACTGGATATTTTTGAACAATTATATTGTCACGTGTTTTGGTGTAGGATAACAAGCACTTGTGCTTAAATTCTTCTATAGCTTTGCCAATGACATATTTATCTCCATCAGGTAGGTCTTCATAAGGTACCATAAGGATGTCGTTGTTGTTGTAAGCCGCCATGACGATTGTGGGGTCCCACCGGGCGTGCCAGACGTGTGTCGGCATGAAATTTCATCTTGTGTCGAGGCACACGAGCAAGCCAAAAGGGTCTGCTCGATGAAGCTAGAGATCTGCCTAGCTTCAACGCAAGGATTATCGATCCTGCGCACTCCTCCCAAGACGTGCTAGTCAATTTGACCCTACAATTGATAAGGAGAGAAAAGCTAATTAGTAATTTAAGGCGGAACATGTCGGTGTTGCCAGATAGTCCCGAATGTGCAGCTCTGAGAGCCGATGTGGAAGGAGATCGACTAAATAGCCAATTCCAGCATACTAAATAGAATAAATCAATTAAAGCTCATGGAGTTATGTAAGAAAAATTGGTTATCATTCAGGATGAATATCGTTATTTAGACAAATATTAGTCAATGGCAATAGGATGTCAACACTAATCAGTTTATGCTAAGCCAATGACTACAAGTAATCGGGTCCCTTTTTTATATGAAAATTCAGCCCATCATCATTTAACCATTTAATAGAGATAAATCTATGAACATATTAGATCTCATCTATCGCTATGACCAGTGGGGCATGAGGCAGAATCATATAGGCTGTAGAAACAGCAATAAATTCGATGACCCTAACTTATTACTAATATCAATGGGGCATGAGGCAGAATCATGCAGGCCGTAATATAATAATAAGATCATGGGGCTAACACATCTTTCAAACTATCTTTACTTCAATGGTCTCGTGACGTGAACTGCATATGTGAAAACACTCGAGATCGGCTAAAACAGTCGATTCAGGTATAGCGCACAATTAAGGTCATGCCCTATTAGGAACAGATCTACCAAGTAACGATCCCCACTCTACAGTGCTAACAGTGGGGTGTGAGGCAGAATCACACAGACCGTGATAACGGGCCATGGAACGGTTTTTGTTAGCCAATAGATTTATTCAAGACCAGACGTGCCTTAACCGCACACTATGCACGATCAAGATTGACATAAAATAGCCCATAAAATATAACTCATCGTTTAAGCTACAGATTAGATCAGTTTAAATTAATAAACGATGGGTTAAATTGGATATAAGGCCGATCTAGATCAATCCTAATCGAGCGAAGTGATATTGCTGTAATTAAATAAATAATGAAAGCAATAAGCAATATCGGTAACTTAATGAATCTATCCGAAGGACGCCACCCTTAGATAGAGCTGATAACTTGACCTTAATCTAGTTCGAGCAGTGGAGGTCGACCGGATCGATGTAGCCTTACTTGAACTAAACAAGAGTCGGTAACTAGCTTATACCAGAGTCGTAGTGGAGGTCGACCGGATCGATGCAGCCATATGAATAGAAGTATAAGTCATGACGGTACTTATAGACAAGCCAGAGGTTGGCTGGACCAATGCAGCCCTACTTGCTGAAGAACTCATTGAGATCTACTCTACTCCTCCTAAGGGGTGGCCAGAGCTGAAAAAAGTAAGTAACTTGTATTTGATTGATTATGTGTTCTCTTATAATAGCCGGGGTCCAATATTTATACCCGGAGTCTAAACATGAATCCTACTCGAGCATGACTCATTACAATCTTCGGCATAGAAGAAAACATTCCTAATTTTAAGATAACTTGGACCCTAATCTTTCCCTTTTTGTAGAGTCCGATATGTAGTTTTCTGGCGCCAACCATAGCTCATCATCGTTATCTGCTGACATCATCCAAATAGATCTGATTCTAGAGTCGTATCAGAATCAGCTAATATCGATCCTTATGCAAATGATTCCTTGATTGGCATAATCTTGGAAGCCTTCGAATTCCCACGTTCTTCTCCCAAATTTTGGTGTAAACACCGATGCAGTAGCACCTAAGTCATTTTTTAGCAAGAAGCTCAAGAAGTTCTACAAGCTAAACCCTCCTTTGACCACGTCTACCCAATCCAAGCAGATGACTAGTTACATGGAATCAAATGAAGGGGCTTGAACTGGTGAAATACACTAACAAGGGAGGTTTGAACTTTACCACACCATATATTAGGTCAATGCTAACTTAAGATGGGATTCCTTTTGCACTATCCACCCAAACCCCATCAACATTAGATAGATAGAGATGCATAAGCATTCTGCAAGTACCACATCATGGAAGGGACCATGGAAACAAAGATAGAAGTGTTCATGAAATTGTGAATGGGAACCATGTTAGTTCAAAAGTACACTACAAGGATCATACAACTAATGAGATACGAGCTTGAGTATGCAGAGAAAGAGGAACGAAGGAAGCACTACTACATGAAGGGTATTCCCCTAGCTTTCCTCAGTCTTCCCCAAGCCTTGCAAAGTGTTTCCATCACCTACAGTTGCCCTACTCTGAAGAAGCAAACCAACGCAGCTACACTCGTGGAAATGGGTCTTAAGCAGAAAGCGTTGGAAGAAGCACCCCGTAATAAGAAGAGACAGAGACCCTAGACGAATCTTGAGAAATTCAAGCTCTTATAGGCTTCAAAGTTGCGGTAGCTTCTTATCCCCAACTTAAGCTACCTGGACCCCACCACAACGAGCCTCAAGAATAGCTATGTGCTAAGGAATCTAACAAGTACAAATAAGAGTAAGAAGAGGCCTAAACTTAGCAAACTGATGGTGCTGAAGAAGAAGAAGAAGAAGAAGGTGATTGAAGTTGCTACGCATGTCACTAGATTGGACATAAGGACCAAGTTTGCCCTCAACGTCAAACATTTGTTCAGCTAGGACTACCTGAGAACCGATCGTCACCAGCTCAAAGCATGCTAGTCATATCCCCGAATATCATAGAAGACCTTAACCATGCCACAATCAAGAATGCAATGGAAGGCTTCCCTGAAGTTGAGTTTGAAAGATAAACATAGAAGGAGTTACCTACCCCACATCTCTTCAAAGTTCTTGCAGCAATAGTCCCTTCTGAGTAAATGATGAAGCAAATCAATCATCACTAGCTCACCCCTTGAAGATGTCATTTGCACCTTGGTATGCACATCAGTGAGACTCGAGAGGGCCAAATATATATATTTCTAGTAGATCTGACAGTCCTGAAGTCTAAAGGAGATATTGATACAATTCTTGGAATGGGGATGACAGATCAAACCCTAAACTCTTATCCACTCGATATGGTAGTTTAAAGCATTCTCAAGGTTTTTGAGTACAGATTGATGCTACACATCATTTAGATAATGTAGAGAGAGCTAAACCTCATGCATTGACAAAGAAGACATTGCAAGACATGCCAGTTGTCTAAGTGACCGGACATCTTTCTAGAGGAGATACCAGGAAAGCCCTCTGATCAGAACATTGAGTTCGTATTTGTTCCTTCAGGTTCACTAGTGAGCCCGCGTACTTCATGAACACGATGAACAAAACCTTCATAGTGAAGAGTTAGACAAATAGGTTGTGGTTTTGAAAACATCTTGATCTATTCAGAAATAGACAAAGAACATGAGAAGTATTTCAGAGTAGTGCTAGAAGAGCTAAATGTAGAAATAGTTGTATGCCGATTTCGAAAAGAGTGAATTCTGGTCTTTAAAACCTCGTATGTGCTGACCGTATTGGAATTTTTAGTGGACCCATCCAAGATTGAAGCAGTTCATAGAGTGGATGCAGCCATAGAATGTGTCGGCGTGAAAATGCGTCGACACACGGTAAGCCGGAAGGATCTGCTCGATGGAGCTGGAGATCCGCTTGGCTTCAACGCAGGGATAACCGATCCTGCGTATTCTCCTAAGACGTGTCAGTCAATTTGACCCTGCAATTGACAAAGAGAGAAAGTTTATTAGTAATTTAAGGTGAAACATGCTGGTCTGTGCCTAGACAGTTCCAAGTGTGCCGCTTCAGGAGCAGCCAGACGGGAAAATGACTAAATAGCCGATACGCACAGAAATCGGCTGTTACGGACAGCAAATCTCGTGGGTAGCGATTGATTTTATGTTGATAGGTACAGTACACGTAGATGTAAATGAGATCATCAGCTAAGCAGATATTACCAGTATGAATCATTGAGCTGATGAATCTAATCAAGAAAGGATATAACATGCAAACAAATCGACTATCTAATACAAAGGGACCTACAAACGCTCTAAATCTAATCTGTTACCATCAACAGTGAGGTTCGACCGAATCGATGGCAGTTATGATGATAATAACAAACTAAAACCGAAGAATCCGTAAAACCATATATACTTCGATAGGCTTTTCGAACGATATGCTATACGTGAAGGCTCAAATAAATCGGCTGAAATAGCTGATTCAGGTGAAAAAGGACTACATCGTGTGAACAATTGACTATTTCACATGGACAAACCTATGGACTCATCAGACTTAACCTACTATCTCTAACAGTGGGGTTCGACTAGATCAATGCAGCCGTGATAAAGACAACAAATCAAACCCTTAAAGTACACAGATCTATTCACACTTAACAGAATCATGGACACACATTATAGGCGTTAAAGCATAGGCGATCGGCTATTTAGCCGATGCAGGCATAGCAAACAGTTGAGGTCATGCCTAATCAAGAATAAATCTACTAACTAGCATCCTCCAAATCTACAGTGCCATCAGTGGAGATCGACCGGATCGTTACAGCCATAATAGCGAACTATAGACCAAATTTAACTAACCAGCAAACCTCTTCAAGATCATACACGCCTTAACCGCATACTATGCACAATCAAGATCAAAGTAGAATAGTCGATGAAACATAACCCATCTCTCAGAGTAAGAAACATCATGTTGTAATAAAGCGAACGACGGACTGAAAGGATATAAGGCCGATCTAAATCAATCTTGACCGGGCGGATTGATGTTGCTGCAAACTAACAACAATGAAAACATCAGCAAGATCAATAACTTAATGAATCTACCCGAAGGACGCCACCCTTAGATAGAGCCAATAACTTGACCTTAATCTAGTTCGAGCAATGGAGGTCAACCGGATTGATGCAGCCATACTTGAACTAGACAAGAGTCGATAACTAGCTTATACTAAAGTTCGCAGTGGAGGTCGACCGGATCGATGCAGCCATACAAACCAAAGTATAAGCCATGATGGTACTTACAGACAAACCGAAGGTCGGCCGGACCGATGCAGCCCTGCTTGCTGAAGAACTCACCGAGATCTACTCTACTCCTACTCCTAAGGGTTGGCCGGAGCCGAAAAAAGGTAAATTGTATTTGATTGATTGTATGTCCCTTTTTACAATAGCCGGGGTCCAATATTATACCCGAAGCCTAAACATGAATCCTACTCAAGTATAACTCATTACAATCTTTGGTATAAAAGAAAACATTCCTATCTTAAGATAACTTGGACCCTAATCTTTCCCTTTTTGTAGAGTCCAATATGTATTTCTCGACGCCAACCGTAGCTCATTATCGTTATCTGCTGACGTCATTCAAAGAGAGCCAATTCTAGTATTGCATATGAATCAGCTAATATCGATCCTTATGCAGTCGATTCCTTGATTGGCCCAATTTTGGAAGCTTCAAGTTCCCACGTTCTTCTTCCCAAATTTTGGTGTAAACACATGCCCCCAATTTTGGGATAAAAATGATTTTATTCCAAAATTCCTATTTATCTATTTACCACGTCGCAACTGTTTTGTTCCGAGATATACGCGTGACTTCTGACTTCCCGGCCTGAGTTTTATATAATATCCCAATAGTATCTTTTCCAACTCACTTGCCCCGTTTGCTTTCCCCTTATTTCTCGAGCAAATCCTAACAGCCGACGCTGCCATCGCCAAAGCCTCAACCCTAGCAAATCTTCTGCCCCATTAAGCTTTTATTCGAGCGATCTTCCTCAGATTCAAATCCATTTTGGCTGCAATGGTGACCAGCAACCACATCCCTGAGGTATGCTTCCAAGTCTCCATCTTCCAAGTACTGGTTGCTACCCTGTATTCCCTTTCTTCTCAAATTTATTTCATCGGATTCCTAGGAAATGAGGAACAAAATCTTGATTTCATCGGCTAGTGCTCCCCATGTCTATTTTCTTGGGCCTATGGGTGACCCTGATCCATCTGATTTTATTTGTCAAGAAACCAATCAAATCCCTTTTAAACAATCTATAGTGGATTCGTCTTCCTAGAACACCAAGACTCCCTTCAAAAACTGGCCCAAAATGCCTAAGGGATGGAGAAATTGGTTTCGTAGGGTGTCCGAGAAAAAGAGTGGAGATTGGGAGCTTTATGATCTGAATCAATGCTTGACACTTTTGTTGTCTAGAATGGAGAGGAATGATCCGCCTCTGATCTCTACATCTTATTTCTGGTCCAACACTCTAAATGCCTTTGTTTTTGGCCATGGCCCAATGACTATCACTTTGGCCGATGTTTATATGCTGACCGACCTTAGAATAATAGGATTGATGCAGCCTTATGACTTCTTGAGTGCTAGATCCAAGAAATTAGCCAAGATATCAGACTGCACAGGATGGGCCAGTTACATTCTGAACCACATCGGAGATGAATCAACCGTTAGCGAAAAAGAATATGTGGCCTTTCTGAACATGTGGTTAGAAAGATTCATCTTCTGTGGATCATCTTGTGGTCCGACTTACAATCATAAACTCATGGCAGAGCATCTGGCAGTAGGTAAGGATATCCCTCTTGGAAAGTATCTGCTAGGAGCTGCTTATCATCTGATGCACCAGGTAGCCACCCAATTACTGAAGAATGAACCAGTGCCTACTATCAGTGGCCCTTGGTGGTTGATACAACTATGGCTCAACCTTGTCGATGTTTCACCACCGATAGCCTGCCACGGGGGTACCCGGGGCAGTATTGTTCGGGCTTCGGCATATGCTGAACTCGATGGTAAACGCAAGAGACAGTTGATTTATCCTGGTTCAGGCCCTCGATCGTAGATCGAGTAACAACCCTACGTCCAGTCGGTGTTGGCCTTTGCGTTGGATTGATTATGAAGTGTTATGTTGTACAATTGTCGTCCTCTTCTCTCAGGAGCCCTGCCCTCCTTTATATAGTCAGGAGGCCAGAGTCCTAGTCGGTTTACAATGAGATTTCCTAGTAGGATTACTTAATAGTTCTACTACTAAGATTACATGGGAAGAATCCTAGTTGAACTAGATCTTCTCTCTCCCTTGCGGGGTATCCTGTGGGTCCCGCATCGACAAGCCCCCGAGCACTTCATGGTTGAGCTCTGAAAGTCTCGCTTTGCTCCTTCAAATCTTGTTGAGTAGGAACAAAATGTCATCCGAGTGCTTTCTGGAGTGAAACCTTGTAGCGCTTCTTGGGATCTTCGAGTGGTGAGTGCTTTTTGAAGAAAAAGTACATCCATCTGGTTGTAGCCCCCGAGCCTCTTGCTATTTGGAACAAGGAGCTGGAGGATCTTGTCTTGAAGTTGCTCTGATTGTTCGTCGAAGTTTTATCGAAAAGAACTCGAATATGGCTCATTCCGGGTTCTTTTTGTCGTAATGTCTTGAAGTGGTCTGCGTTGAGGAAGTCTTCTTTTGGTGACGTGCGCTTTTTCGAAGAAAACAGTGCACTCACTGAGTGTAGCCTCCGAGCCTCTTGCCATTTGGAACAAAAAGTTGGAGGGTCTTGATCGTTTATGTTGTTTGAAAATTTGTGTTCTGAAGTAGTCCCCGAGACTTGGATTATGTCATCATCCGGGTAGTTTTTTGCGGCATCTTTCCGAAGCGGCCCTTTAGTTTTGGATTAAACCATCATCCGAGTAGTTTCATGGCATGCAGCCTCCGAGCTTATGTCCGGGTTCTTTTTGGGTGGGTGCAATTTTTCGTAAAAAATTGCACTCACTGAGTGTAGCCCCCGAGCCTCTTGCTTTTGCTTGCAAAAGTTGGAGGGTCCAGATTCTTGTCTTCAAAAAATTCTAGGGCTATGTATCCCGCAACCCCGTGCTTTCTCTGAGTTCTTCTCTTTAGAAAAGAAGTCGGATGAAGAGTCTTGATGTGTCGTCGTCGTTGTAGTCTTGAGTTTCTTGTACTCTTGGTCCTTTGTCTTTGGTTTCGAGCCCCCGGGAGTAGTTGAAATGAAGGCCGAGCTCCCTAGCTTAGTGTTGATTAAGCTATGATGCTGGCTGAGCCCCCGAGCGTATATCCGTGTTGTTTTGTTCAGGAAGAACTCGGATGCGAGGTCTTGGCGTATTCTTTGATAGTCTGCTATTGTTAGATGTAGTTGTATGGTGGTGGTTGAGTGTAAATGCCTTTTGTTCACGGGTTGTACTGTGCTGGTATATTCTTCCGAATATGCCCGTCTTCGAGTACTGTTTCCTCTTGCCTGAGTCATCCATTATTGAGTCCTGTCTTTTCACTGTGTCCTTTATTAGGCTTATTTCATTGGTACTCCTAGTCCATGTGCACCGCTCCTTTGGTCTATAAATACTGTCCCGAAGTGCTTGTTTTCATCTATTGGATATTCTGTTGAAACCTTCGTGGTCATGAACATAGTAGTTTGTGAAGTAGAGCAGCCCCCGGGCATATTTTGTAGTTCCTGTGTGTCTTGTCGTAGCTGGAGGAAGTCTTGTGATAGGGATTAGAGGTAGGCTAATCCCGCGACAGCATTGTGCCAGGATGTACGTGGTGGTAGTTGGAGGAAGTCTTGTGATGTGGGCTTCGTTTCTTCATCTGGCAGTTCTGGATTGATCCTCGCCGCCTGTCTTGAGACTGTCCGGTGCAGATCAACACCATATGCAGCATCACATCGGTCTTGGGTAGACAAATGCCCGCCGGCCTTCTCTGCTCCATGTTGTCTTGCCATGCTGCCGATTTCCACCTTGGGTGCACTGCGTCCGTCCTTTGAAGAAAACAGTGTAGCTGATGGCGGTTTGTCCTTCCGAGTAGCAATTTGGGACACATAGTCATTCCAGAGCCTAGCCGTGTCCGCGTTCCTCTTTGCTACCTTGCTTTTCGTGGTGCCGAGTTCGTTGGGTCTTGTAAGATTTGTAATCTTCTATTTTTGAAGTCGCTTGTAATGTAACGAATCTTGTCTTTAAGATTTGTAATCTTCTATTTTTGAAGTTGCTTGTAATCTAACGAATCTTGTCTTCTGAGTTGTCTTTTACTTTTCTGTTGTGATCCCTGTTGTTCATGAGATTACCGAGTTCTTTCTTAAATAACCGGGTTCTTTTGTTCCTTGTGAGGTAGCCCTTTTCTTTCTTCTTTCTTTCTTCTTGGTTTGACGAGTTGTTCTTGTAGCGATCTGATAACCCTGCCGTGGTGCTGGACGGATAAGTCTGAAATCTGCCCATTGGTTTGTACTGTTGTGTGGATTTGTGCCCTCCGTCGTTTTAGCTGCGTCGGTAAATGGACTGTCGCATTCCCACACTGTGTTTTATCGGGCCTTGTGGGCCGTTTGTATCACTGAAAAATCTATTTAAAGACCCTTGCTGCCCAGCTCTTGCCTTTAAACCCTAGCTTTCAAAAATCCGCCGCCGTCATCGTCGCCGTCACCCGAGCACCATCATCTTAGCTTCATCTTCCTTAGTGCCTTTTTTGCTTCCGCCAGTTCATGGGAAAGAAGAAAACCGCAAGCAAGTCTCAGGCGACCTTCGTAGATGAGGAGTCATCCCTTTCTTTGATCGAAAACCAGGAGTTCGTGGCTATGAGGGCTGCTCAGAAGGTTTGGCCGGCTCCAACAACAAGCGAAGACCAGCTGCGCGAGCTCGTTAGCGATGGCTTGATCCAAAGCAAAGTCATCGCTGAATGGAGAGTTCAGGCGAGCATCGGGTTCCAGCTCCGGGTCTGGTGAGATTGTCCTCTTCGTTTCCTTTGTCCGCGCCGGACTTTGCCTTCTATACTTTTTCCTTCATCAGTTTCTTGGTTATTTCGGGTTAGTCTGAACCACCTAACCCCAATGCCGTTCTCTCTATCTTTCTGTTTTCGTTCATCTTTATGAAGCTTTCCTTGGAATCCTCCTTCTTCTCTGTCTCTTTTTCGCTTTTCTTTCGTCTTGAAAACCTCAACCCCGCCGTGAAGAAACTAGTGTTCTTGGCGGTTGTGGGATTCAGATTTCGTCGTGGTCTCAAAATTAAGTTTTTGACTATGACCTGGTCGATTCTGTAAAAGATTGGCGTCTTAGAGTGGTTTCTGTTGCCAATTTGATCTCTTCCTTGCCGTCCATCCCGAATCTGGTCCTATGGTGAATGACCGATGGGACAAGAAGCTTGAATCGCTTCTTTGAGATTCAAGTGATCCAACCACTCCTTGATAGGATTAGCATCTTTGAAAGAGGGGTTTGACCGGCTTTGGTATTGTTTCGAGCTTTCTTTGTCGCCGGGTTCACCTTTGAAAGAAGCGGGAGCATCTTGGCTTTGAGTATTCTCAGGGCCGAGGATCCTTCACGCATGGTCCCAGCTCTTGAGCTGACCGGTGAGGAGGTACTCGGCGTCTCACGAAGATGCCGAAAGGAGTGAGCGTCATTCCTCCTCTGCTCTCCTCGAGTTCTCGACCAACAACCCGCCCCAATTTGTGAGTTGTCTATCTTTTTGTTTGAGTACTTTATGCACTCTTGCCGCATCCGTTCTTGCTTAGCTTTTCTTTGTCTCGGTGTTTTATCCTTTTTCGCAGGAGCTTGGGCGGAACTTTGTCGACCCGGTCCCTCCTGACGTTCTCCCCGCCGTGGCGGAGACTGGGGATAGACTTGCTGGAACTTCTGCAATTAGTAAGTCCCAAACCTCTACCGCCCTTCCTAGGGTTTCTTCCGGATTTGTTGATGTATATGAAGAATATGTTCCTCGTCTAGTCCCTTGCGGTCCTCGTAGTGTCCCGAAGAGGGGGCGAACAGATGGGTCTTCATCTGGCCTGCCTGTCTCCAAGAAGCCTCGCAAACCAAGTACTCCCTTAGGTACTCCAGTTGTTGCTAGCATGCTCTTAGGTGAGCACATTTAATACTCTTTGTTCCTTTATTTTCCTGTTTCTCTCTTGATCCGAGTACTTTTTATCCTCTTTTCAGCAGGTGCTCTGGTTTCCTTGGCTGAGGAGGAAGAAGATGATGAAGTACCCCTCATCATGCCGCGGTGAGTTGTTTTTCATATTCCTGTTGCATTGAATTTCTCTTCTTTGTCTTGACTTTTAGTCTTGAACTTTTTGAAGTAATCGGAGGCCGGGTGTGAGTTCTTCCGAGGCTCCCGTGCCGACTTCTTCTAAAGCTCCGGTGTCGAGTTCTTTGGTAGCCCCGGTACTGAGCTCTACCGCTCCTCCAGTACGGAGTTCTTCCACAGCTCCAGCCCTGGCTCCTTCCGTGGCTCCGTTGTTGGCTATTCCGCTCCCGTCGCCGGGTGGCGGGGACGTTTTCACCGTCGTGGTTCCCCCTGTGAGGCCTTCTCTTGGCTTCGCGAAGAAGAAAGTGGTTGGGTGAGTAGATTCTAGCTTTATCCTTTTGGCTTCTATCTTCCTTCCTCTGGTTCTTATCGGTGCTTCCTTTTATCACTTTTCAGTGTTTCGTCTTCTCTCATTTCTTCATCGACTTCTTCTCTGCCTCCCGCCATGCCAACGAGTTCCGAGCCTCAGGACTCACAACATTCTATTGATGAAGTTGCTGCGGGGGCTTCAGAGCTACCTGGCGAAGTTGCGGTCTTGGCCGCTCCGGAGGTGACTGTGGCCGTCACGCCGGGTCCTTCTGAGGGTTTGACTCTGGCTTCCCTGGAGGTTGCTTTGGTTGTTCCTTCTTCACCCCATCTGGCCTCTCCTTCCCCTTCTCTTGCTTCCGGCGGTCCTTCTTTTTCCGGTGACGTGGTGCAACAGTTCGATGCCACCCATCGGTTATCGGAGCTGACCGCAGCCTGGGGGAGCTTGTCGACCCTCGCGACTTCTTTTGGTGAAAAGCTCCAGGTAGGTTTTACTGCCACTCCTCTTTTGCATGCTCGTTTTTCTTCTGTCCTTACGCCTTGTTTCTCTTTGCTTATTTTTGCTCAGTCTTTCTCTCGTGATCATTCTGGCTTCTTTTTCTCATCTGAAAATGAGAGAAAGTTGTCTTCTGAGGTGGACGCTCTGAAAGCCAATCTTGACCTTCTCCGGGCTGAGTTGGAGATAGAGCGTCAAATGCACCAAAAGGAGGAGAAGACCCTCCGTGCCCGGGTAGTGGAGACGGAGAAGCAGAGAGATGCCGCGGTGGAGTCTGCGAAGAATGAATGCAAAGGTGCCGCGGGTTCTGCCTATTTTTTCTTGTATTTTGACTTCTTTTTTTTTCGCTGACTTGTTCTTGGGTGTCTTGTCTAGTTCTCCGAGCTGAGAAGCAGAAGCTCTCAGAGAGTATCGATGAAATGAAGGCTCTTGTCCGCTCTAGTCATAATAAGGCTGAGGAGGTAATTACTCATGCTGAGGAAGAACTCGCCCTTGCTAAGCTGATTAGGCGCGGAGCTGACAGAGATCTTGTGCAGGCCCAAAAAACTATTGAAGGCTTGTCTGGGAAGCTGGCGACGACTACTGAAAATTGGAACGTTTTGTGGAAATCTTTTCGTTCAGTAGCCGATGTTCTCCGGACTCCAGCGGATGACGGGCAATCTTGGGCGCAGTTCATTCCCCGGATTCTGACTCGTTTCCAAGAGTTCATGAAGAAGTGTGCCCAAGTATGTACCAAGAATGTGCTAGCCCAGGTCCGGGTCCTTGCTCCAGAGGCGCCTCTGTCCAAGATAGCAGAGGAAGCTGAAAGCCAAGAATACCTTGACGCCGTTGAGAGGATGGAGCCTGAGGTCGAAGGTTTAGCCAGTAGGGTTGTAGACAGTCTAAATATTAACATTTCCCTTCCTGATGACAATGCCTGATCCGATTGACCAGCTTCTTGTAATATTATGCTCCTCTTTAAATGAAGATTCTTTGTTTTCGTTGATGTATTCTTTGCCTGGGTGTGGTCGAAGTTACTTGACTTGCTGAGTACTTTGTCCCATTTTCGTTTCTGCTCCGCAAAACAACTCTGTGTGTTATCCTGACGAGACCCCTCGATTTGTCGAGTACTTTTCTTTTCTTCCTCTTTTGTGATCCGTCGAGTGCTTTGTCCACGCTGTGACTTGTTAGATGTAAATCTTTGTGTTGACAACCTTTCGTCCGCGCTATGTTAAAACGGCTCGGCATAGAATGTCACCTTTTGAGTGGCGCTTGTACTTTTCTGAGGAAAAAGTATTCCTATCTGGATGTAGCCCCAAGCCTCTTGCTTTTCGTAATGAAGAGCTGGAGGGTCTTTTGAAGTTCAATTTCGGTTGACTAGTTTTGGGTGTTAGCTTTTAGCTACCCTCATCGGCGGGCTCAAGCGTCTTTTCAGCTATTTTGCTCTCGGCCGAGATGCTCAGGCATGTTTTCAGCCATTTTGCTTTTTGTTTCGGGTGTTAGCTTTTAGCTACCCTCATCGGCGGGCTCAAGCGTGTTTTCAGCTATTTTGCTCTCGGACGGGATGCTCAGGCATGTTTTCAGCCATTTTGCTTTTTGTTTTGGGTGTTAGCTTTTAGCTACCCTCATCGGCGAGCTCAAGCGTGTTCTCAGCTATTTTGCTCTCGGCCGGATGCTCGAGCATGTTTTTAGCCATTTTGCTTTTTGTTTGGTGTTAGCTTTTAGCTACCCTCATCGGCGGGCTCAAGCGTGTTCTCACTTATTTTGCTCTACGTGGGATGCTCGTGCATGTTTTCACCATTTTGCTTTTTGTTTGGTGTTAGCTTTTAGCTACCCTCATCGGCGAGCTCAAAGCGTGTTTTCACTATTTTGCTCTCGGCCGGGATGCTCAGGCATGTTTTCAGCCATTTTGCTTTTTGTTTCGGGAAAACAACTCGTTGGAAGTCATGACAAGACATGCTGTGGATGAATATCATCTTTATTGATCATGAATATGAACTAATACATATGTTGTCGAAGAATATCGTCCTTCGTCAATTGTGAATGTTGGTCCCTTGTGGCTTGCATATCTGTTTTATCTTGAGTTGTTTTTACGCGTAGAATCTTCTTAGCTGGCTGATGTGCCATGTATTGCTGACTTCTTTTCCATCTTCGGTTATTAACTTGTATGTGCCTGGTCCGGTGACTTTTGTGACAATGAACGGACCTTCCCATGGACTGAGAAGCTTATGTCGTCCGTCAGTCTTTTGTATCCTTCTTAGCACTAAGTCTCCGACTTGTAGTGATCGAGGATGGATACTCTTGTTGTAGTGCCATCTTAAACCTTGTAGGTATCTGGCTGATTGGAGAGTAGCGTTTACTCTGACTTCTTCTGAGCTGTCGAGTTCTAATCTTCTTGTGTGTTCTGCTTCTCCTTCATCGTATTGTTCTATCTTTGGTGATGTCCAGATCAAGTCGGCAGGCAGTACGGCCTCTGACCCATAAACTAGGAAGAAGGGTGAGTAGCCTATTGCTCTGCTTATTTGAGTTTGTAGCCCCCATACTACTTTTGGTAATTCTTCAATCCATTTAAACCCATAGTCCACTAGTTCTTCGTATAACCTTGGTTTTAATCCGGCTAGTATGAGTCCATTGGCCCTTTCTACTTGTCCGTTGGCTTCTGGATGTGCAACAGACGCATAGTCTATACTGAAACCACAGTCTTGTGCCCAGCTTCTGAATTCTGTAGCTGTGAAGGGGGAGCCTAGATCTGTGATGATTTGATTGGGCATGCCAAAGCGGTGCGTAATTTCTTGGATGATTTCGACTGCTTTGGTTGCGCTATACTTCACGAGTGGTTTGTATTCAATCCACTTGGTGAACTTGTCGATTGCTACAAAGATGTACTCGAAGCCGCCTTTTGCTTTCTTGAGGGTCCCACTTGATCCAAATTTCCCGAGAGAAAAAAGGCCAAGCGGGTGGGATGCGAGATAAGATTGTGAGTCGGCACATGGGCTTGTCTTGCAAACATTTGGCAACCTTTGCATTTTCGACAAGTTCTTCTGCGTCTTTCAAAGCGGTTGGCGATAGAATCCGGTGTGAAATGCTTTGCCAACCAAAGGTCCTTGAAGCGGCATGATTTCCGTGAGCAACTTTGAGTGTATCTCGTCTAGGATCTCTTTGCCTTCTTCAAATGAGACACATTTCGTGAGTACCCCCTGATGATCTTTGCTCTTCTAAAGTATATCTCCTACTAGAATGTAGTTTTTGCTTCTGAACAACTTGGGTGGCTTCGCTTTTTCTTCTTCGGTAATTTATTTTCTTTGATATAGTCGATGAAAACTTGGCTCCATGAGGTCTTGATTACCAAGATCTGAACGCCTTTAGCCTCAATTTCGTGGGTTATCTCAACGGGTTGTTTGATAGAGGCCATCGATAGCTCTTCTATAAATATGCCGGGTGGAACCTTTGCTCTGTCGATCCGAGCTTGGCAAGGACATCTCTTTGCAATGTTGGAATCACAGCAGACGTGTAAAATTTCTAATCCTTGGAAATGTTTTTCAAGTTTCCGTTTTTCAAAGACAATAAAGCACCCATGTTTTCTTTTTGCAATCCCAATCTTTGTTTACTTGGTTGATGACTACTGCTGAATCGCCATATACGAGTAATCTCTTTATTCCGAGGGTAATTGCCACTCGTAGCCCATGGATGAGGGCTTCATATTCTGCTTCGTTACTTGTAGCTTGCCATAATATCTGAAGGACGTACTTGAGTTGTTTTCCTTCTAGAGAAATGAGGAGAACGCCTGCACCGGCTCCGCCTAGTTTGAGTGACCCATCAAAGTACATCTTCCAGTGGTCAAGGATTGTACCTGATAAAGGCTGTTGAATCTTTGTCCACTCGGCCACAAAATCGGCAAGGGCTTGAGATTTGATTGCTTTCCGTGGGGTGAAGTCGATGTTAAGAGCTCCAAGTTCAACTGCCCACTTTGATATGCGTCCCGTCGCATCTCTGTTGTGTAAGATGTCTCCGAGCGGGAAGTCTGTCACCACGGTAATCTTGTGGCTTTCAAAATAGTGGCGAAGCTTGCGTGAGGTGATAAGTAGAGCGTAGAGTAGTTTTTGTACATGCGGGTACCGGATTTTTGATTCAGATAATACTTCGCTGATGTAGTATACGGGTCGTTGTACTTTATACACGCGTCCTTCTTCTTCTCTTTCTACGACTATTGTCGTGCTGACTACAGCAGTAGTCGCCGCAATGTATAGCATCATATCTTCGTCTTTCCTTGGGGGTGTGAGAATTGGTGAGGATGTGAGATATGCCTTAAGTTTCTTGAAAGCTTCGTCGGCCTCCTTTGTCCATTCAAACTTGTCTGTCTTCTTTAGTAGTTTAAAGAAGGGTAACCCCTTTTCGCCGAGTCTTGATATGAAACGGTTGAGGGCCGCCATGCATCCTGTTAGTTTCTATACATCTTTGATACTTCTAGGTGGCCCCATTTCTGTTATAGCTCGAATTTGCTTGGTGCTGGCTTCAATCAATCCGTTGTTGACCAAAAATCCGAGTAGTTGCCTCAAGGAACTCCGAATACACATTTATTTGGGTTCAATTTCCATCTCCATCTCTTCAAGTTTTCAAATGTTTGCTCTAAATCTTCAATCAGTGTCTGGGTTCTTTGTTTTCACCACTACATCATCCACGTATGCCTCCACATTTTCACCGATTTGATCCCCAAGGCAAGTTTGGATAGCTCTTTGGTATGTGGCACCAGCGTTCTTTAGTCCAAACAACATGGTCTTGTAACAGTAAGCACCGAACGGAGTAATAAAAGATGTCTTGCTCTGGTCTTGTTCTTTTAATGCGATCTGGTGATACCCTGAATAGCAATCGAGAAAGGATAATAGTGCAGACCCCGCTGTCGAGTCGACTATCTGGTCAATGCGTGGTAGCCCGAACGGATCTTTTGGGCAATGTTTGTTGAGATCCGTGTAGTCGACGCACATACGCCACTCGTCTGTGTTCTTCTTCTGCACAAGGACCGGGTTTGCTAGCCAGTCCGGATGAAGGATTTCTCTGATGAATCCGGCTGCCATCAGTTTTGTGATTTCTTTTTTAATCGCTGCCTTTTTGTCGGGTGAGAATCGTCGTAGCCGTTGCTTTATAGGCTTGGAGTTTTCATTAACATCAATTCTGTGCTCAGCCAACTCTCTTGGGACACCTGGCATGTCGGCCGGCTTCCAAGCGAAGATATCTTTGTTGTCCCGAAGAAAGTTGGTGAGCGCGAGTTCCTATTTTGCCGAGAGGTGAGCACTGATGGTTGCTGTCTTGGAGGTATCGCCGGTGCCCAAGTCGATTTGCTTGACGTCGGCTTCTTTTGGTGGTGTGATGATGCTGGGCTTTTTAGCCGGTATTTCTAATTCTTCTTGGCTCATCTCCGCAGCAATTGTGGCTATTTCTTTTCTTCCATTGTCGGCTTGTGCTTTGGCCGCAATTTGGATTGCCTGAACGTCGCAGTCAAAAGCACGCTTCAAATCGCTTCGAAGAGAAAGGATACCGTTGGGTCCTGGCATCTTAAGCAATAAGTACGGATAATGTGGTATTGCCATGAATTTTGCCAGTGCTGGGCGTCCGAGGATCGCATGATATGACGAATCGAAGTCTGCGACCTCAAATTTGATAAACTCTGTTCGATAGTTCGAAGGAGTTCCAAAAGTGACGGGTAAAGTAACTTGTCCGAGTGGCATGGCTGCTTTGCCGGGTACTATTCCATAAAAAGGAGTGCTTGTTGGTGTAATCATCCCGGCGAGTTGTAGTCCCATCTTCCTTAGTGTTTCTGAAAAGATGATGTTGAGTCCAGCTCCCCCGTCGATTAGTACTTTGGTGACAGTCATACCGGCAATAGTTGGGTCTAAAACTAGTGGGTAATGGCCTGCGTTCCCTACGCTAGTCCATTGGTCTTCTCTTGAAAATTGGATTGGATATTGTGACCAATTGAGATATCTTGGTGTAGCCGGTTCTGCCGTCATGATAGTCCGTAGTGCTAGTTTTTCTTGATGTTTGCTTCTGCAATCTGGAGCCCCTGAGAAGATCACTGCTACCGTTCCCCTGGGTTTTTGAAATCCTTTGTCCTCGTGGTTGTCTTCATCTTTCTTCTGATTGTCCTCTTTGGTGTTCTCCTTACTATCTTTTCTTGTGTATCGATCATTGAAAGTGTAGCAGTTTCCGATGGTGTGTCTCCCGTTAGGGTGCAATGGGCAACGTATGTTTTCAATGTCATCATATCTTCTGGGTTTGGAAAACTTTTTTGATTTGTCGGCCATTGCCACGGTATTGTCTGGTCTACGTTTTCTTTCTTGATGTCTGCTATTTCGATGATTTTGCCTGTCCGGGTTGTCCTGGTTGCTTCTATCCGGGAACCTTTCTCGCGTTTTTTCTTCTGCAGTAATCATTTTTTCTACTGTTCGTCTGAACTCTTCATTGTTTCTCGGATTTTCTTTGCAGAAGTCTTGAAATTGCCACCTAGCCATGATTCCGTGAGAGAAAGCTTCAATTACTTCTCGTTCGGTGATGTCATGCACTTGAGCCCGCAGTTCGCCGAATCGTCGATAGTAATTTCTGAGACTTTCGCCCCCCTTTTGCTTGAGTCCTTTCAGTTCTACATGAGTGATCGGGTGTGTGATGATACCCGCGAAATTTTCACAGAAAGCTCTTTGCAAGTCTTCCCAAGTTCTGATCGACCCTGGGTTCAATTTGTCGAACCATTGGAGGGGCATCGCTTCCAGTGCCATGGGAAAGAACAAGGTTTTGATATCATCGTCTCCTCCGGCTAGTTCAATTGATTGTGAATATATTCTGAGCCATTATCTTGGTTCGGTTTTGCCATCATACTTGGAGTGGTTAGACGGTTTGAATTTGTGAGGTAATCGTATTGATGCCAACCTATTTGCAAAACAGGGGAATCTGTCGTGAGTTCTGGCTTCTTTGAATTCGGATTCGGCTCCTTCTTCTGGCCAAGTGTTGTTTTGATGGGAATAAGTCTGCGAGGCTGTCTGGGTAGGCACCCTACTCCTGGTCTTCCTTGGTTGTTCAAATTGGTGGCCCCGACTATGTTCCTTCCTACTTTCTCCTTTATGGCTTCCGCCTGGCCCAAGTCTTTCGAAAGCGGACTTCCTTTGATTTTGATCTTCTTGCCTGTGGGTTGTTGATCTGGCGGGTAGTCTCGATCGGGCTCTCTCTTCATGCGTTCTTGGGATCGTCGATCGGAGCAAGTCCTAGAGTTGTTCGTACTTCTCTCCGTGATGTGAAGTTGCCCTGAGTTCTTCTAATGCTTCTCGAATCTTATCGTAAGGCGTATTCACCGTGCGTCTTTCTTCGGCTTCTTGTTGTGATTTTCTTTTATCGTATTCAGCCAACTCTGACTCGTATCTGGTCCAGGCTTCTCTACGCTGCCTAGCGCGGTGTTGGCGCCCTTGTTTTAACTTGTTTTTCCTTTCTCTAGCCTGTCTCTACTCTCAGTTTCTCCATCGTAGCCCTAGGCAAAGGGTGATATGTTGGACTCTGATTCATCTGATGACCTGACATCGGGTGCTTCTGGGGGATTTAATGGTGACCGAGGACGTCGAACCATGAGCACCTCCCGTGCATGAGCTGTTCCGTTATTGGTGTTAGTTTTCATACTGTCGGAGTGGTTGATGACTTCAGTAGGCGCCTCGATGTCGCAGATCGAGTCTCCTTCTTGGTAAGGTAGAATAGCTTTTGTTGTTGTGCCAACTAGTTGGGTTCCGCTATCCTCAGGAACAGAACCTGGCCAGTGGATGATACAGTCTTGCGATGTTATCGTTAGCACGAGACCCTCCTGAGCTCCTGTCAGTGGTATCCCAAGCATTGGATTGAAAGACCTTTCAAACTGTCCCTGATAGGATTTTGTCGTGTTGTCGAGCCCAAATGGAAAAGAACTCGGCCTTTTGAAAGAACTCTGAGGATAATCCGAGTTGTTTTGGGTTGTGCTCTGGAATCTTGCCAAAAAAGAACTCGGTTTCTTGAAAGCACTCGAATAAGACTTCATCTTGGACACGGAGCTTGAATTCGAGTCGGATGCGTGTAGCCGTGAAATCTTATTCGAATCGGGTATTATGGGCTGCGCGAATCTTCTGGTGAGCTGATCCGTCGTAGTTGTTGAAATAGGAAATTCTTCATGATGATCCGGATCTTTGAGGAGATGGCTTTGAAGCCTGCCGTAGTTGTCCGCCTCGCAGATCCATGAGCCGAAGATGAAAATCGATCCCGTCGGGAAGATCATGTTATCGAGGTCCATCGAGCTCTCGGATGCAAAGTCGCCGAAAGCCCCTACCTGGCGCGCCAGCTGTCGATGTTTCACCACCGATAGCTGCCACGGGGGTACCCGGGGCAGTATGTTCGGGCTTCGGCATATGCTGAACTCGATGGTAAACGCAAGAGACAGTCGATTTATCCTGGTTCAGGACCTCGATCGTAGATCGAGTAACGACCCTACGTCCAGTCGGCGTTGGCCTTTGTGTTGGATTGATTATGAAGTGTTATGTTGTACAATTGTCGTCCTCTTCTCTCAGGAGCCCTGCCCTCCTTTATATAGTCAGGAGGCCAGAGTCCTAGTCGGTTTACAATGAGATTTCCTAGTAGGATTACTTAATAGTTCTACTACTAAGATTACATGGGAAGAATCCTAGTTGAACTAGATCTTCTCTCTCCCTTGCGAGGTATCCTGTGGGTCCCGCATCGACAAACCTGTATATGCATAAGATTGTAAGGCCTGATCTTAGAAACCTGAGTTTCCCTTCCTCCAACTTTGATGAGGAATATAGAGGCAAAGAAGGAAGAACCCATCAGTGCATGAGCTATGGTGAGGCTGCATCGGCCATAACAATCGATATCGATGTTGGCCATCTCTTCAAAAAGTTTTACAGAGGGTTTGATGTAGATATCCTGACTTGGCTACCATACGATAAGGATGAGAACAATGAGATGATCTTTCCATTCAAATTTCAATTTGAATTAGGCTATTCGAACAAGATGGCGGCTACAATCTTTAACTCCTTTATCAAGCCCTATGTTCTTCCAGCCGAATTTCATCATGGTCATGGCAAAATGGCTATAGGCTCCTTCCTTCCAGGCAACCTTCCAACTTATGAGTTTTACAACCCTTCTTTTGTAGCTCATCAGTTTGGTCTTGGCCAATTGCCTCCTCAATTGTTCTTCAAGGATATACTGAGGCCAAGAGAAGGTATCAGTGAAGTAATGGAAACTTCTAGAGTTTTTCAACTGGGATCAGATCTCCCTTCTCTTTACTTGCATGACTGGGCAAGATTAAACTTCTCTTCCAACCTTTTTGACTCTTGGTGGCAAGAATGGTACTCCCATCTCTTTTGTGGGCCGGCCCATCCTAAATGCATAGCCCTGGATGGAGAGTTTGCTTCTAACAGTGAGGTAATTTACTATTCTTTTTTAAAAACATTATTCAATGACCTCCCCTGCCAACTATTCTAACAAACCTTTTTCAGGACATCGAGTTTGATCCCCCGAGCTTGGATAGGAAAGGGCACCCCATTATCAGCCACCATGCCTAGTTTCAAGAATAGGATCAGCTGCGCCTCCATTGAAGAAGCTGATGAAAACTCAAGCTGCCCCCATAATTGTAATGTATCAATCTTCAAAGCACAAGGCAGCTCAAGGGACAACCCAGAAAACCATTACTCAGAAAAGACTCCATAGAACGAGACCATCGGCTGCTCAGATAAACAATTCATCTTTTTCTCAAAATGATATTCAACTTCTAAACCCGTTTCTTCATAGTTATCAAACATTTCGTCCCAATCTGCTCTAGGTGCGGAACTGTTGTCCCAGGCATTTGATTCAGCACCAACTAAACCTTCATCGGTCAATCCTCAAAATGAGCCGATTTCGGTTGAAATAACCGATGCTTCCAAGACAGCAGAAGATGTAAGTCCTTCCATTTCACCCCCTGATGTTGCTAAGGCATTCTCTTTAACTTCTTGATTTTATTCAGTTTTTGCCCTTCATTTGACCATTTATCATGCCAGATACTCTCTGAGGAAACACCCATGCAAGAGCAGGAGTTTGGCAGTCCACCTATTGACAACGATCTATTGATGTTGAGAATGATCCCATTGTTGACACTCATACTACCGATTCCCCAGTTCAACATACAACTGATGGTAAGAAAATCATATATCCCTTCTATCCTTCCGCAATAATCATGAACTAAAAATTTTCCTTGATATTTTTGTAGATACCAACATTGAAAGTTCAGAGCCGATTCACCCAAATATTATTGGTGCATCATCAGCTATTCCTCCTCTTCAGACAGAGGCTACCACAGAAAAGGTACTGTATCCACTTCACCGTTCATTTTGTTATAAACTGATCCAAACCTCCTAATCAAGATTCTCTTATACATAGGCACTCAATCTTCCAGCTCTAAGCTATTCTTTTAATCTTGAGGAGTATCTAGATGAAGATGAAATCAGCTCATCAGCCACCTCCTCTAAGGAAGCTTTGTCAGAAGAGACCAGAAATCGGCTAAGGGATATATTAACAATGTTTGAGAAAAATATAGCCAATTTGGTCCAAGACACTGATTCAATGCAAAGAGTCTTCTTGGCTATTAAGGGTAATCCATCCCCAGTCCTCTCCAGAGTCTTGTAATCTTTATCCATTATTAAAGATCAGGCCCTAAAGGTGAAAAAGGCTCAGAGGAATCTGTCCGACCATGAAGCTTTATTGGCCAAAAGGAACTCCAATAGGCAAGAGGCTAAAGAGCAAACACAGTTGATTGATGATTTAAAGAACTCCTCCCTCAGGATCGACCCAGAGTTGTCCTAATTGGAAATCAAGCGTGCAGAACTTGAGAAGGAGCTAGAGAACATGAAGGCTGCCATTGATCGCCACAAGTCCAACCTGGCTCAAATACACGATGCCATCAAGCAAAAGAAACAAGAACTACTGGCCAAAGTCAGAGAAGGCAGGGCCATCCATAGTAGCCTCGAGGACATTCCTGGATCAGCCGAAGAAGACAAGCAACAAATCGTAGAAGTTGATGCTATCCAGCTAGAAGTATTGAAAGCAATCCAGGATGTTGTAGACTTATGATCTGTATATCAACGTGTATCTTGTGTAGAATCAACGATAACCATACTTTTTGTCTCCTCATTGTTTTTCTTGTTTTCGGCTAAAGAACCGATTTGAAAATAGCCGATTCCATACTTCCAACCTTAATCCAATTAAGTATGAAAACACAGCCTTTATTAAGAGAACCCCCTTATCTTCTGTCCTTAGTCACCCAACGCCGTATTCTCTTCGGCATTAGTGAGGTGGCGCTTCGCCTTCTATTAATTGTGGTTGCCTTTTGCACGTCCCGAGGCGTCCACCTCCTCGCTCCGTGGCTTCAAATGCCAGCCGAGGGTTCTAGCCTCGAACACATCCACACTCGCAACTGCTCCTATTCCTTTGCACTTCTCTGCCCTCACAAACTCTATAGCATCCTTTTTCCCCTTCTTGTAGATTCAATGGCCGGCGAGGACAGCCGAGGCAAGCGTGCAGCGGAGGAGATTCTAGAGGAGAACATGCCGATGAACCAGCGCCTTCGATGCATGAGGTGAGATCAACATCTTCTATTCATGATGATGAACTATTTTGACTTGTTTATAGGTTCATTTTGAATGACAGTCTTTGTCCTCTTCCTAGGGCCGGCGAGCCCCCTAATGCTGCATCTTCTGATCCGGCCTTGTCGTCAGATTCCTCTGACTTGTACAATGGCGACGACGCCCGGCGTTTCCTCCAAGAGTGGAGGGCAGCCCAAGACCGTTATTCCTAGGCCACTCGAGAAAATGGCCAGCTTGAGATCCGCCTTGGGGTTTCTCAAGCCACCCTTCACGCCGTCGAAGAAGAGGTCAGTGTCGCTTGGGCGCAGCTGGCCGAGTCCGACGCCATGGTGGTGGGTAAAATGAATTCTAGGAATGCTCTTGTTCTGATTTCCATTGTCTTTATATTGATAGCTCTCCTGTTTCTATGATCGCCAGCCCTGATGGTGCAGTTGGAGTCCCTCCAACTAGCGGCGAACGCGGCCACAGACGCCATCAATGCTCTGGGCCCCCTCATCAATGCTCGCCTCCATGATGTTTTGGCCTGCGTTCAGGAGATTGCCCTCCATGGCGTCTATCATGGCACGTCAGTGGCGCTGGCCGTGGTGTAGGTCCATATCAGGCATGAACTCCACACCATGGAGATTAGCTTCTCGATGGGTGACGACCCTGAGGAGCATGAGGATTTGATCGAAGAGTTTGTCATTGCAGTGGAGGCCACTGTGGACATCACATCCACTTAGGATGTGGTGAACAAGGTCTTCGATTAGCTTGTATTTAGGGCAAACTAATGAATAAAATCTTCTTCTCTTCCATGACCGTATCTCAGTGCAATGTCCTTGTATATGTCATGATTGTCTTTGTTTTCGCTTTTGCTCTATAGGCGATACATATCGTATCGGCTTTTACATCTTCGGGTTTATTTTTTGAACTAGAGGCAATACTCTTCTGGTATCGGCTATTAGAGCTGATGACTGAACCTATCAGCTATCGAGCATCGATCTTAAACGTTGAGATAATACTCCTTCAATCATTTTCCACTAATCACTTCTTGACAGGTCGCATCATAACTCTTTAAATCAAAATTTAAATAATTGATTAACCTAGGCCAAGCATCTCATTAAGTAAAACAATCTTTGAACTTCCTTTAACAAATCCATCAACTCTAGCTCGTACTCAGGATTTGACTTAGCGTTCACATACGTCGGCCTGATCCTATCTCCAGGACCAATGTCTATCTCCCTTAATCCACCGACCAATGTGAAGCCATGATTGTCCATCAAAACAAACTCTCAGAGCCGATTGCTTGGATCAGCTACTGGCTTTCATCACTGATCTTAATGAAGCCTCCTTCCCACAACTTGCCAGAAAAGCATTCAAAGTCTTCTAGCTCCTAGTATACTGGATCGGCTGTTGCGATACTCACAGATTCATCAGCGTGAACCAGCTTGGCATCATCTCCATGCCATTGAATCAAACACTGATGCATGGTTGATGGCACACAGTAGTTTGAATGGATCTAATCACGACCAAGGAGCAAACTGTATGAACCTTTTCCATCGATGACGAAGAATGTGGTGAGCAGAGTCTTACTCCCGATTGTCAGTTCGACGTTCATTGCCCCCCGGGTCTTAGACGCATTACCCCCAAAATCCTTAAGCATCATATTAGTTTCAATCAAATCTCCTAGCCCCTTCTCAAGCTTGCAAAAAGTGGTATAAGGCATAAGATTGTTAGAAGCACCTCCATCCACCAACATCTTGTTCATCGGCTTCCCATCAACAAAACTTTTTACATATAAAGCCTTTAAGTGCCGATGCTTGACTGGTTTATCGAATATAGCCTGTTGTATAACTATCAACTTGGCAACTATCTCCTCATACTCCGATTCATTAAAATCTGAGTAAACTTCTTGATCTGTTGGAGCTCTGAATTCTGATGGCAACAGAAAAGTCATTTGAATATTAGCTGATGGTTGCCTTCTATCGGCTATTCGCTTAGCACACCACACTTGAGGTCTTCCAGATGCTTGAGCCTGTTCTAGTTCTCTATTCCTTAGCCATTGCACTCTTCTTTTCTGGCTTCTTGTCAGTCCTCCTGGATACCATTGGCCTTCCTACCAAATATATTCTTCTTCATTACTTTCTTTTTCATAATGAGCCCAGTTTTGATCAACAACTCACTTTCCTAGCCGATCATGAACACTTCTATTTTTTAGGCACTGATCCATGTTATTATGATGATACTCATCTTGAGCATGGATAGACCGGTGGTTGGCTTGAGATTTCCAGAACTCCCAATATTGCTCACTATATTCTGGACAGTTATTTCTAGTAGGCAATTTCAAACTTTTGTTCCAGCAATGTCTGAAGAAAGGAAAATTTCAATGTGATTCAGCTTGCTTTCTTTCATACCTCCCTTTTTCCTGTCGACGCTGGTTCTCTTGCTCCTCTAACCAATGCTGATAATCCTTTTCCTTCTGCTATTGCCATTTGTTCAACAAAATTCAAGATGTAACACGCGGCCTTGTCGCCCCATCCTTCGACGTCTCTTCCTGCTCATATCGGCTCTTTTGTTGATCGCGACGCCTTCTAATTTCTCTATATTCATCAGCCGATATTTGCATCTCAGGATCGACTGTTCCAGTTTCTTTTGATCTAACTGATGTTAAGACTTTAGTCTTCCCTTTAAGCAGCCTAGCATCAACCATGTTCTGATCTCTTGGGAAAGGATTATCATCAACTTTCATCTTATGAGGCGTATCAAATTTGAGCCTTCCTTGCTGAATAGCTCTCTTTATATGCTGTCGATAAACTCTGCACTCATTAGTAGAATGAGAAGTGGCGTTGTGAAATTTGCAGAACTTCTTATTCTTCAAGTGATCAGGAGGCAACATAACATGATTGTCGGGCAACTTGATCTGTCCTTTCTCGAGCAAGAAATTGAAGAGCTTGTCTGATTTCGCAACGTCAAAGTCATAGCTCTCTTTGACTCCTCTTCCCCAAGGATTTGGCACCATTACTATCTTCTTACCCTAATTCCATTCGGCCGCAGCAACCTCTTCTTCTTCGTAGTCCTCATAGCCGTCATCGACTGAGTATGGATTATAGGCTTCGGCCATTGTGGTACTTTTCTGGAATAGGGTATCTCTGCGCATATTCTAGAATTGGCTATTGAGCGCTGCCACTCGTTGAGCCAACTGACCCAAGTTGTCAAACTCTTACCCTAGTAGCTTCTCTCTCCATGTTGGCGACATTCCTTGAACAGCCAAAGCAGCAAGTTGATCGTCAGTCAAGTTCAATGAGAAGCACAAATTTCTAGTCTCTCGGAACCTCTGAAGAAACTCGGTCCCCAATTTGGTAGTTCTCTGCCTTATAGTCATCATATCGGTAATTTTCTTTTCTCCTTTCCTAGTATAAAAATATGTATGAAACTTCTTCTCTAGGTCAGCCCAATTGGCAATGGAGTTGACTGGTACCGATGAAAACCAAGTGAAGGCTAGTCCTGACAGGGACAAGGAGAAGAAGCGAACTCAATGGGCCTCTTCAATGGATGCTTCGCCCAACTATGTAATATACCGACTGACATGTTCTATTGTACTCATGCTATCTTGGCCAGTGAACATAGCAAACTCTGGGAGCCTGTAATTTGCCAGAAGAGCAACCAAATCATACCATTCTGGATGTGGGCGTTTGTACAAGAAGGTTTGCCCTTTTGGCTTCAAACCAAACTGATTCTTCATCATCTTGGTCACTCTAAGCAACAACTCATCAGCATTTGAATTTGAATCTCTCTGCAATTACTGACCCATCCATGGATTAAAATTCCAAGTACCTTGATACCCTAGATTTGGAATCATGTGAAGGGTGTTGTAATCTATGCCATAATGATACCCTTGTGGGATCTCTATCTGCTGGGTCCTCTGCTGGTTTGCTGCTTGAAGTCTCTAGTTGTAGATGTTAGGATCTATATTTCTATGAATCCTTTGAACTGATGGCGCTATTTTTTGAGCCGACGATGGTATCTGGCCTGATATGCCAAAATTGACCATTTGATTCCGAACTTGCCCTATTGGTTGTTGCACATGCTGTTCTGACGATCTAGGATTATACTATATCTGATTAGTATTAGCACCCCGAACTTGCTCAAATGAGCTCTAAACCACCTGGAAATCATCATTACCAGCTGGTGTTGTTTCTTGATGGCTAGTCCCGACTTGATTAGTCCCCTAAGTCGACGGATGTGGAATGTTGTAATAAGCCAGCCCAACATGATCAACTGGAAACCCATGAAATGCCTCTTTCATGGTGTTGTGGAATGTGTTCAAGAAAATTTCATTATGAATCGACATGGCATCATGAACAGACTTGTTTATAGCTTCTATGAAGAAACGTCTGTCTTCAGCTTCATCTGCATCTGTCTGCCCATGCAACAGAACTCTCAGTAGTGGATATTTCTGAACAATTGTATTGTCACGTGTCTTGGTGTAGGACAACAAACACTTATTCTAAAATTCTTCTATAGCTTTGCTGATAACATCTTTATCTCCATCAGGTAGGTCTACATAAGGCACCACAAGGATGTCATTGTTGTTGTAAGCCGCCATGATCATTGTGGGGTCCCACCAGGCATGCCAAAACATGTGTCGGCGCGAAAATGCGTCGGCACATGGCAAGCCAGAAGGATCTGCTCGATGGAGCTAGAGATCCGCTTGGCTTCAACACCGGGATAACCGATCCTACGTATTACTCCCGAGACGTGCCAGTCAATTTGACCCTGCAATTGACAAGGAGAGAAAGTTTATCAGTAATTTAAGGTGGAACATGCTGGTATGTGCCTAGACAGTTCCAAGTGTGCCGCTTCGGGAGTAGCCAGACAGGAAAAACGATTAAATAGCCGATACGCACAAAAATCAGCTGTTATGGACTGTAAATCTTGTGGGTAGTGATTGATTTTATGTTGACAGGTACAGTACACGTAGATGTAAATGAGATCATCAGCTAAGCAGATATTACCAGTATGAATCATTGAGCCAATGAATCTAATCAAGAAAGGATATAACATGCAAACAAATCGACTATCTAATACAAATGGACCTACAAATAGTCTGAATCTAATATGTTGCCATCAACAGTGAGGTTCGACGAGATCGATGGCAGCTATGATGATAATAACAAACTAAAACCGAAGAATCCGTAAAACCATCTATACTTCGATATGCTTTCCGAAAGACATTCTATACGTGAAGGCTCAGATAAATCGGCTGAAATAGCCGATTTAGGTGAAAAGGGACTACAGCGTGTGAACAATCGACTATTTCACATGGACAAACCTATGGACTCATCAGACTTAACCTACTATCTCTAATAGTGGGGTTCAACCAGATCGATGCAGCCATGATAAAGACAACAAATCAAACCCTTAAAGTACACAGATCTATTCACGCTTAACAGAATCATGGACACACATTATAGGCATTAAAGCATAAGCAATCGGCTATTTAGCCGATGCAGGCATAGCAAATAGTTAAGGTCATGCCTAATCGAGAACAAATCTACTAACTAGCATCCTCCAAATCTACAGTGCCATCAGTGGGGATCGAATGGATTGTTACAGCCATAATAGCGAACTATAGACCAGATTTAACTAACCAACAAACCTCTTCAAGATCATACACGCCTTAACCGCGTACTATGCACAATCAAGATCAAAGTAGAACAGCCGATGAAACGTAACTCGTAGCTCAGAGTAAGAAACATTGTGTTGTAATAAGGCGAATGACGGACTGAAAGGATATAAGGCCGATCTAAATCAATCTTGACCGGGCAGATCGATGTTGCTACAAATTGTCGGGGACCTAATACCAGGGTAACCAATGAGGTGGAATTAATAACCGTCGAACATTGACGCTTCCGGTCAGACAAGAACGCTACTACACTTCTTGCCCAATCGATGGAAGATGGGTTCCGCCTCGCCCGACCCCCAAGGGCTAAGACTCCGCCTCTCCCGATGGCTGTTGGCTGGCTCCGCCTCACCCGGCCTCCTAGGGTAGGCTCCGCCTCGCCCGATGGCTGAGGGCATGCCCCGCCATCCTCGATGTTCGAGGGCAGGCTCTGCCTCGCCCAACATTCGAGGGCAGGCTCCGCCTCGCCCGACGGCTGAGGGCTGGCTCCGCCTCGCCCGATGTTTGACGGCAGGCTCCGCCTCGCCCGACGTCTGAGGGCAGGCTCCGCCTCACTCGATGACTGCACCCTGCCCCTTCATAATGACGAGCACAGGGTACGATAGGACATTTGAGTCAACCGCAGTACCAAGGGCAATGTCCTGCATGCCTGCAGGAAGGTATCATCAGGATACGACGGGACGGGAGCTTTAAACCCTTTCCATCTTGACAGAGCTCGAACAGTGTTGTAGGCGTCGACTTTTGTCCCACAGTGTTGTGGGTGCCACCATCAGCCCTTGGGCACGGATACTAACACAGGCATACGACAACCACTACAGTACAAGAGAGAACTCACGTCATCAACAGTGACAGGTGTATAGTCACTTCCCCATCTACTCACCGCAGAGTCATGGCTCAGCACCTTGACACACCGCACCGTCCGCCGGGGGAGGATGGGACGTGACCACTCGTTGAAACACAGCTAGAGCCCATCCTCATCATGATCGGCGAGGCACGCTGTCCCTGGCGTGGTCTGCCATGACAGCAGAGCAGGCTTAAGGGAAAAGGAAGACCTGGCACCTTCAAAGGACCTTCTCTGCCTTTGGTTTTTTCCTCTTTCTCCCATCTGTAACTCCTGCTCCCCCCTTGGTCTATAAAAGGGAGGGCAAGATGCCCCACTAGAGGGGGGATCAATTTCCACACACAACACATAGCCAAGTAGCAACCGAGCTCTTGGCATCCTTTCGACCTTTCCATCAGAGACTAGGGACCTGTCCCTCTCTCAACCGTTTGTACCCCCTACTACGAACCTTTTTTGGTACTAATAACACGAGCAGTAGCAAACTGGACGTAGGGACATTCTGCCCGAACCAGTATAAACCTTGTGTCCTTTAGTACACCATCCGAGCCTAACGCGCAACAATTATAAATTTACTAGTTGGTGTTTGTTCGAAACACCGACAGTTGGCGCTCCAGGTAGGGGCATTTGCACGTTCCAAATCAGGCCTCGGATGGCTAGCCACGCAATCAGCTGGGTCCCAGGCGCACATGTATGTTTCAGTGACCTAGACTTCATCATCACGGTGGGAGGAGAGTTGGCGTTGGCCAACATCGCCATCCAATCTCTCCCCTCCATCGACTTCAACTATGGGAGGCTTGAGCGCCAGCCCGGCATCTCCATTAGACCCCAGCCGTCTAGGGAGGACCCGCACCGCCTCACCCTCCCCCTAGAACACTCCGCATGGTACGCTATGAAGGGTCGGAATGGGCCGACGATGGTCTATCCGATCCAGCCTCGGGGGCTAGCCAACCAATAGCTCCGTCCAACCCCGAGGTCATGGAGCTTGAAGAGGATCCAGCGACAGAGCCTGACCCTCTAGATGACTGGAGAACACTCTACTTTGACTACCTCCTCCCTGACATGCTGCCGACGGACAAGACGGAAGCTCGACGGCTCGCACATCGCGCCAAGTCCTTCATTCTTGTAGAGGGCGAACTCTACAAACAAGGCCACACCAGGATCCTGCAGCTCTGTATCCCCGTCGAACAGGGGAAGCTTCTATTGAGCGATATCCACGGTGGGGTCTGTGGTCACCACACCGTGCCTAAAACCTTGGTTGGGAATGCATTCCGACAGGACTTGTACTGGCCCACCATAGTAGCCGATGCTGAGCAGATCGTACACACCTACGAAGGGTGCCAGTACTACGCTCGGCAAACTCACCTCTCGGCCCAGGCACTCCAGATGATCCCCATCACGTGGCCCTTCATGGTCTAGGGGCTCGATCTGGTTGGGCCTCTCAAGAAGACGCCCGAGGGCTACACCCACTTGCTTATCACCATAGACAAGTTCACAAAATGGATCGAAGCTCGGCCGATCTCCGTGATCAAATCCGAGCAAGTCGTGCTGTTCTTCCTCGACATCATCCATCGCTTTGGAGTACCGAACTCCATAATCACGGACAACGGCACACAGTTCACCGGCAAGAAATTCCTTCGATTCTACGATGAACAACACATTCGGGTCGATTGGGCCGCCGTCATGGACCCTCAATCGAACGGGCAGGTCGAGCGCGCAAACGGCATGCTCCTACAGGGCCTCAAGCCCAGGATCTTCAACTAGTTGAACAAGTTTGACGCACGCTGGGTCGCCGAGCTCCCTACGGTGCTCTAGAGCCTGAGGACAACTCCTAGCCGGGCCACCGACTACACGCCTTTCTTCATGGTCTACGGTTCTGAGGCCGTCCTCCCAACCAACCTCAACTATGGAGCGCCAAGAATCAGAGCATATGACGAATAGGGAGACGAGGCATCCCACGAAGACGCCATGGACCAGCTAGATGAAGTTCGCAACATCGCCCTCCTCCGTTCGGCCAAGTACCAGCAGGCGCTACATCGGTACCACGACCGACGGGTGTGGGACCAAGCCTTCAACATCGGGGACCTGGTTCTCCACCTCATGCAGAGCAACAAGGACCGCCACAAGCTCTCCCTGCCCTGGGAGGGACCATACATCGTCGCGGAAGTACTCCGGCCAGGCGCCTACAAATTGAAAACCATCGACGGCGAGGTCTTCACCAACACCGAGAACATTGAGCAGCTACGTCATTTTTACCCTTAAATAAACGCATACTTTTTCTTATCAGTTTTTGTCTTCAAAAATCCCCAATCTTTAGTGACATCCGACCCCTACAAATTACGAGGGGTCGGACCTCACTCGGGGGCGGATACAAGTACGTTTATCTTGTAAACACTCTCTGTGTTATCTTTGCAAACATTCTCTGAGTTTTCCCTCTTTTCTCATGGCAAGTCCTAAGGGCTAGGATTTTAGGAACAAAATCTGAGTATAACTAGTAGGACTACGGGAAACCCATGCCCCAGCGGCTATGGCCTCCTTGCTCACCAGCGTGATCAGAATTGATTTGCCCGCACTCTAAGTTTTTTGCGACCTTAACTATGGGAAGGGTCGAAAGGCACCAAACCTCTTCTACAAAAAGAGGGAGAAGAGCTGGAAAGCTATTTGCCGTAACGAAAGTTGAAAACTTGTTCATTTTTTGCACAAATTCATCGCTTACAAAGTGATTTCATCACGAAAAGGACTAATGTATTTATGAATACAAAAGACTATTCACTTAGGGGCACGCCCACAACTTATTTGATTACAGTTTTTGACTAGTTCTACTATGAGCACTACTACGGTCGTGGCGCCACGCTCTCCATCAGCAACGTCCTACTACCCCACGGGATCCTCGAGGGCGTCGTCATCTGCAACGTCGAGCACCACGTCGGTGACTGTGGTGCCTTCGCCAGGGTGTCCAGGGACTACGCCATCGTGATCAGCCGCAACCCTAACAATGGCACCTAGACAGGGGGGCGCTCCCCGCCGAAGAAAGGACGCCATGGCCAATGGATGTCCCTAACATCTCATCGAGCTTCATGAACTGGCCGAATTGAGCGGCTGCAAGGGCAAAACCCTCCATCGACGCCGTCCTGAGGTGGCCTCCCCACCAACAAGACTCAACCAGAGAAGATTCGCTGGAATGGCTTCCCACACGGCTCCGTCCCGATGAAGGCCTCATGGATGACGGCAAAGCCGACGACGCTCAGCACCCTCCAGTGCGCCTCCTCCTTCGGCAGCAGCGGCCCCTTCTCAACAAAGGCGGCTAGCACCATCTCATCTACATTGGATGACCTCCAGCTCGACATCACACTCTGGATTCACGAACGGATCTATGAGTTCTCCTCTCCCTCGCATTACCCTCTCTCACTTAGGAATCACCACGACATATGAACGCGCTCGGCGAGAAGGAGAAAGGAGGAGAGGTAGCGGCTCAGGAATAGGCGAAGGAATGGGACAAGACCTCCCCTCCCCTCCCTATTTAAGGATGAGGCACAGCAGCTGAGGAAAGGTGAAAGGTCGGGACAAAAAACTATCTTCCTTCCCCTATTCAATGCAGATGGGAAATCGATGCTGACGGGAATCTGAGGGGACGCGCCTGGACCGACGAGACGTGCTCTGGTCGATGAGACGTCGCCTAGTCAACCAGGACATTGCCTGGGCATGGCCCACCACTACTGCGTGCCAGACGTGAGAATCAGGGCGCACCCACATGCTGGCAACTCTCCGCTTCCCCAGGTAGGACCATGGAATGACCCAACGATAGAACCCCCATCCAGGGGGCCCAACGGGGCTCCTGGGTCGATCGGACGGCCTAGGTAAAACGACAAACGAACAACCGCTAAAAGATAAGCACCTCTATTTACTTACTTTGCGTGTTAATTTCATTACCGAGCTTCCGACCCTAGCAATGGTAGGGGCATGGACATCGCTTGGGGGCTGCTGAGAGTGTCTACGTGTTTAGACATCCTCATCGCCTGACACCTCCTTATGTTTAAAAACCGAAGACTCAGGGTGAGGGTGTAAAACTTTGAGTAAAACTGGACGAACCGCTAGACCCTATGTCCCGGCGGCTATGGTGTTTTCGTTCACCAGCATAATCGAATTCACAGTTCCCCGCGCCCCAATCTTTAGCATCCGCCTTCTCAAGAAGGGTTTGGAGGGGTCCTCCTGCAGAATCTCCTTCAAGGAAAAGCTATCAGGTCGCCTAAAAATGGTCGAACGGCTCGGATCACCGTCGAGAGATAGAAACGAAAAATTGCAATGCTAATGCAGGTCACGCCGGCCCCATCACGAACGTCGGACTCGAACCCCGCATGAACATGTCTGGTAAGAGCTTCTTGTCGCTCATACCACCAAGGCAACATTACCAACCCCCGCTTTCATTTCAATTAAATCATACATTAAACCCATACATCCAAACGTTGCATATGTGATCGTCGCATCTCAACACTTCATGTCGCGCCATGAAGCGGCACCCACCTCATTTGATACGAGCGGCAACTGACCGAGGTTAGAAGGCCAGCCCACAAAGGGCTCGAGGCCGCCTCGCATCAAACAGAGCCAGGGGGAAAAACAAGAGGAGCCCCAGCGGCCTTGCTCGACCCCGCTCAGAAGCGAACAGGGACATCTCGACCTTTCTCGTTCGATTCTAACCTCGAGTCAAACCCATAGAATCTCCATCGAGGAGAGGCCAACGGGCCACCTGAGCCAAATGAATGGCTCGAGCATCTGC
Source organism: Miscanthus lutarioriparius (assembly GCA_904845875.1). Taxonomy (NCBI): domain Eukaryota; kingdom Viridiplantae; phylum Streptophyta; class Magnoliopsida; order Poales; family Poaceae; genus Miscanthus; species Miscanthus lutarioriparius. The sequence goes on along the minus strand of CAJGYO010000004.1, from coordinate 61,106,365 downwards.
CATGAGGCGGGTTAAGAAGTAGTGGAATGCCACATGAGGGCTCTGCCGACCCTGTCAGCGAATGATGGACCCTGATTCCACATGAACATACCCGTTAGCGAGCTCATCGGGCATGACACTCGAGCCCTCGGGGCAAGTGTCGTTAGCTCAGCCCCTCCTGATGTGGAAACGGAGGATGGGGTGATGCGCAAAACACGGCCGACCCCTATCAGACCCTAAGGGGCTCGGGGGCTCGAACCGCTCGATCCGAGATCGAGAGACCAAGGTTCGAAGGCTGGCCCACGAAGGGTCCAAGGTCGCCTCACGTCAAACAAGAGCTAGGGGAGAAAACACAGATGAGCCTCAGGGGCCTTTGCCCAACCCGCATTGAGGTAGATAGGGTCATCTCAACCTTCTAGTTCAATCCAGCCTCTAGCCGAGCCCATAGAATCCTCATTGAGGGGGAATCTGTTGGAAGGCAAGTCAAGGAGCAATGGAATGCCACCCGGGGGCTTTGCCATCCCTGTCGCAAAGCAATGGGATCGGATTCCATTCAAACATCCCTGTTAGCGAGCTCATCAAGCACGTCACTCGAGCCGTCAAGGCAGGTAACGCTGCCTCAACCCATCTAGTTGCGGAAACCGCAGATGGGGCGATAGTCACAAAATGAGCCAACCCTTGACCGAATCCCCGCCATGCGCGGGGGCTCGGGGAAGGTTGGGCCAGCATTGTGACCAAATGCATGGTCATGCAACGATCGCCAAAATCCTAAGTAAGGGGTACGTGCGAATACAAGATCGTTGCATCAGACCTCTTCCCCGCATTAAGGTTAGCGGCAAGGTTTGTGGGAGCAGATAAACGAGCATGCTGGGTAAGACTGCAAAAAGGCCATGCCCCGATGGCTATGGTAACTTTGCTCACCAGCATAATCAAAATTTCCCCCCTATACACCTCGGGCCCTATGGTCTTAACGAACGGAAGGGTCGGATCACATAAACCTTTTTTCTCAATTGCAAAAGGGAAGAAAGTAAGCTCAAACGAACGAAACAAAATTGCGAAACGAAATTGCGAATCTATTTTAGGACATAAAAGTACTAGCACTTGTCCACATATTATAGATAAATGTTTATCAAATTTAATCAACTAACTACTTCCTCGGAGGTAGAACTATGTCTTTTAGCCGATTCACCGGGTTCCGCGCAATGGGAGTCACCGCCTTCTCAATCTCATCCAGCTCGGAGTTTTCATAGCCAGGCACGAAGCCGAGGCTCATTGCCTCCAAGTTAACTTCCTTGTCATAATGAGAGTGGGCAACAGCAAAGGCTTGGGTGATCTCGGCGTGAAAGGCATTCTCCTCAAGCTGGCGCACCCACGCCGTGATATCCATGGCATGGGCCGCAAGTGACCTGGTTTCCTCCGACCGCACCACCCCCAGGTCATCGAAGACCACCCCAACAGCGGTGTGCAGAAGATCATGCTCATCACTCTCGGCCTGAAGAATCCCCCGCACCTCAGCAAGCTCCGTACCCAACCCGACAGAGATCCTCTCAGCCTCCAGCCTTCGGGTCACCATGGCTCCAAGATCCGCCCGGGAGGGGAGCTGACCACCTGACGTGCCTCATCGTGCTCTCGGATGGCTTGGTCACTCTACTCGTGGACCGTGCCACGCTTCGAGCGGAGTCTTTCTACGGTCTGGCGTAGCTCGTCTCGCTCCCTACGTAGCCAGGTGATCACCTCGGCATCCTGATTCGCCCTCTGCTGCAGGGTCGTGGACCTTTCCTCGGCTTCCAGCTTGAGGTCCCACTCCCTCTCTAGCTCTTCTAGGAGCTTGACGGCCCACTAGCTGGCCTCGACGTCCTTCTAGAGCAGCTCGTCCCACACCTTTCAGACCCTGGCGGCTACCTCCTCGTCATGCTACACCCTCACTAACAGATTCTAGAACATCCCATGGATCTCCTCCGTGTCTCGACGCGCCTCGGCTTCCCACTGTTGGGCGGCAGCAAGCTGGGCGCTCACATCTCCACGTAGCCGGGCCTCCTCGGTGAGGTGGTCCCATTCCACCTTTTGCTCATGGAGGAACTAGGACTTCTCCTGGCTACGAGCAATGAGGGACTGAAAAGAAGATCAGTATCAAAAATACAAAAATACAAAAATACATGAAGAAAGAAGAAAGCGAGAGGGAAGATCAAGCGGATACCCGGCCAGTGGGAATGATGACGTCACATAGGATGCCCCTGGCCTGGCTCAAGGCATCCATCATAGCCAAAAACCCAATGTCAAGACTCTCCCGCTCTATGCTCTCGGTAGCATCATCAAGCGAGAAGAGAGTCAACGTTGGGTCTTGAGGAGCCATCCACCAGAGCGTGCGGCTCACCCCATGGGGGTGAGTGGCTGCCCCTCAACATCATGGCTGAGGGCGACCCCCCACTGATCCTCTCCACCATCGCCACGATGCTCGGGGACCCTCCGGCCGTGTCCCCCTCCATCCGGCCTGCCTCGGGCGCCGCCGCCAGGGCCGCCGGTGGCATGGATTGCAATGCTCCCTCGGACACCACCATGGTGTGTGTCCGGGCTGCGTCTGACTTGTCACGGTCATGGCCACCTCCGCTTGTGGCGCTGGGGCCTCGACTTGCGGTGCCACACCCACCACAGAAGGTGCCACAACCGTGGGTGACAACTCCGTTTGCTCCAACATAGGCGGCGGAGTCACCTCCATCGTCGTCTGCTCGGCGACCACCAAGGGCGCTTCTTCAACCCTAGCACCTCCTTGACCCACCGAGGGCACGGGAACCACTGCAGACGGTGCCTGACCGGTCGACGAGGCCACAACATCGGCTCCGCTCCTACCCGAAACGGGAGCGACGTCAGGCGATGGCACCCATTCTACCTGAAGAGCAACACTCTTCTTGGGCGCCAGCGCCAAAGAACAGCCCCGTCACAAGACTTTGCAAGAGCTAAGAGGCATAAGGTCATGCTGAAAAACATAAAAACAGGAAAAATAGAGGAATCGGTGACTTACGCTGGCGCTGTTGGGTGGTAGGAATGTTTTAGGGACGAACCCCTAGATTCCTGCTCCAACTCATCTGGGCGAGACTGCTTCAAGCCTGCCCCCTGCTCCTGAGCAGAGGGGCTCGTCTCCCTTGTCTCCAAGGGCACAGCGGTGGAGCCACCCCTCTCTGTAGGCACCTCGAGCGTGGCGACAAATCCACTCACCCCCATCAGCTCATGGGGCATGGCAGTGGAGCCGTCCCCCTCCACCGGCACCCCAGGCGCGATGGTGGATCTACCCACTCCCACCGATCCTGAGGATGGGCTGATGATTTGGCCTATCCCTGCCGGTCTCATGGACTCACTTCCCCCCGCATGGAATGGGAAGGGTCCCTACGTGGACGAGTGGGTGCCTGTCAGTGAATCCTCGCCCTCCAGGACATCCCACTCCACATCGATAACTACCTCATCAAACTCCTCGTCATTGTCATCATTGTCGTCGCCACTGCTTGTCTCCTCTCTTCGCTCCCGTGCTTGCTTCTTCCGTAGCATCTTCTTCCTCTTGAGCTCCCTCATCTTCCTATCCCACTCGGCCACAGTGCGATTCACCATTGCCATGATCTGGTCCTTCGATAGCAGAGCCGGGCAATCCCCAAAGACAAGTCTCTTCGGCTGGTCCCGCTATCCCGAGGTCAGCATCAAGGGGTCAGAAATTCAAGTGAAAAGGAGGCATAGGAAAAGAGAACTTACGATGTCGATGAACCCCGGTTCCGGCCACATTGGGGGATGCCCCAGCACCGGATACACGAAATCAAGGACAATGCTGGCATTGTCCTTCAAAGGCTCCATCGCCTCATTGATGTGTTGTGCCACTTCAAAGGGGGGGCTTTGTTGATAAGCGTCGTCCCTTCGAGCGATGCTCCGGGCCCCATCAGGTACAGGGGAAGTGCGCGGCTCATCAATGGTGCCACCCTCCATGTATGGTAGGCGTCGATGATCCCCGATCCCTTCATGCCCCTCTCCTTCAGAATTTGGAGGGCGGCAAGATGGTCCTTGATCCTCTTCTTATCTTTGTCTAGGACACCTCACTTCCATGACCCCGGGACCTCTTCGATGATGCGCTCAGAGAACGCCGGCAAGGGGGTGGCAATGTCGTGCTTGACATAAAACCATTGCGAATGCCACCCCTTATTGGAGGTCGACAGACACATCGATGGGTATTCATTCAACCGGTTGTTGCGGAGATGAATGCTGGCACATCCCATCAGCACGCTCAGCTCTTGCTTCCCAACCTGCTTCTTTGATAGGTTGATGGCGAAGAGATACCACCATAGGTCGAAGTGGGGACTAATCCCCAGGAACCCCTCACACAGGGCGATGAATGCCACGATGTGCTGGACCCCATTGGGAGTAAGGTGCTGCAACTCCACCTAGTAGTAATCCAATAGCCCCCGAAGGAACTTGTGAGCAGGTATGGCGAATCCCCGATCATGGAAGTGAGCGAAGGACACGACATACCCTTCGGGCGGCGACGGCTCATCCTCATTATCAGGCAGCCGCCACTCCTCGGCTATGGTCAACGGGAAAAGGAGGCCATGGCGAATGAGGCCCTCCAGGCGCTAAGGGGTGATGTTGGATCTGCACCACGGCTCCATTGAAATGATTGGGAGGGGGTGGATGCGAGTTTAATGACCGCCGCGATGCGGATGCGAGCTTGACGGTGGCTGCAGTGCGGGTGTGGGAGGCTCAGGCGGCTGGCGGCGAAGGTTGTGGATGCGAAGGCGAGGAGGCAAAGTACGGAACCCGGGGGGAGAACACCTTAGTTTTATAGGGGCGACGGATGCGAGAAGAGCAACCGACCTACCAAGGTCTTCGAGCCTACGACGATACACCGCCGCATCACGTCATGGGATATGCGCCCTCGATCCCTATCCTTTCCCACCAAAATCACGCTGGACGTTTCCCCATCCCCAAGCAGACCAGGACTCTTTTCCCACAGAGCGGTTATGGGTCAAAAAGCTTTTCTCCAGCCCGCCTGGGCCCAGGAGTTCAAGGGCTGGCCCAACAGTCTCGATGGCCGTCCCAACGAGGGATGGGCCCACGAGCATCTAGAACTTAGGAACACAAGCCTCAAGGGAACCTCGATCCGCAATCAAGTCCCAACTAGGCTAACCCTGGCTGAATCCCCGTGAATGGGATACCAGAGTTTCCTTTAAACAATCCAGATGACAAAAACCAAATCTCACAGCCATACCCACGAAGGGTCCGAAATTACCCCCTGGGCGATTCTATCCGAATCACTCAGGCCCTCTAGCGAATCGAAATACCCCTCAGGCGATTCTGCCCGAATCACCCGGGGGCTCGGGGGCTACACCCGACGGGTGCGCTCGCGCGCACCCTCTAGTGAATCGAAATACCCCTCAGGCGATTCTGCCTAAATCACCCGGGGGCTCGGGGGCTACACCCATCGGGTGCGCTCACGCGCACCCTCTAGCAAGTCAAAATACCCCTCGGGCAATTCTGCCTGAATCACCTAGGGGCTCGGGGCTACACCCATCAGGTGCGCTCGTGCGCACCCTCTGGCAAGTCAAAATACCCCCTGGGTGATTCTATCCAAATCACCCGAGGGCTCGAGGGCTACTGTCGGGGACCTAATACCAGGGTACCCAATGAGGTGAAATTAATAACCATCGAACGTTGATGCTTCCGGTCAGACAAGAACGCTACTATACTTCTTGCCCGAACAACGGAAGATGGGTTTTGCCTCACCCGACCCCCAAGGGTTAAAACTCCGCCTCGCCCAACGGCTGAGGGCTGGCTCCACCGCGCCCGACGTCCAAGGGCAGGCTCCGCCTCGCCCGACGGCTGAGGGCAGGCCCCACCTCGCCTGACGTCCAAGGGCAGGCTTCGCCTCGCCCGACGGCTGAGGGCTGGCTCCGCCTCACCCAACATCTGAGGCCAAGCTCCGCCTCGCACCGACAGCTGAGGGCAAGCTCCGCCTCGCCCGACGACTGCACCCTACTCCTTCATAATGACGAGCACAGGGTACAACAGGACATTCGAGTCAACCGCAGTATCGAGGGCCATGCCCTGCATGCCTGTATGAAGGTACCATCAGGATACGATGGGACGGGTGCTTTAAACCCTTTCCGTCCTGACAGAGCCCGAACAGTGTTGTAGGCGCCGACTTTTGTCCCACAATGTTATGGGCGCCGCCATCAGCCCTTCGGTGTGGATACTAACACAGGCATACGACAACCACTACAGTCCAAGAGAGAACTCACGTCATCAACAGTAATAGGCATTTAGTCACTTCCCCATCTACTCCCCGTAGAGTCATGGCTCGGCACCCTGACACACCGTACCGTCCACCGGGGGAGGATGGGACGTGACCACTCGCTAAAACGAAGCCAGAGCCCAGCCCTATTAGGATCAGCGAGGCACGCTGTCCATGGCATGGTCTGCCATGATAGCAGGGCAGGCTCAAGGGAAAAGGAAGACCCGGCACCTTCGAAGGACTATCTCTGCCTTTGGATTTTTCCTCTTTCTCCCGTTTGTAACTCCTGCTCCCCCCTTGGGGGGAGGGCAGGATGCCCCACTAGAGGGGGGTCGCTTTCCACACACAACACATAGCCAAGCAGCAACTGAGCTCTTGGCGTCCTTTTGACCTTTCCATCAGAGACTTGGGACCTGTCCCTCTCTCGACCGTTTGTACCCCCTACTACGAACCTTTTTTGGTACTAATAACACGAGCAGCAGCAAACTGGATGTAGGGACATTCTGCTCGAACCAATATAAACCTTGTGTCCTTTAGTACACCATCTGAGCCTAACGCACAACAATTATAAATTTACGAGTTGGTGTTTGTTCGAAACACCGACACAAACTAACAACAATGAAAACATCAGCAAGATCGGTAACTTAATGAATCTACCCAAAGGACGCCACCCTTAGAGCCGATAACTTGACCTTAATCTAGTTCAAGCAGTGGAGGTCGACCGGATCGATGCAGCCATACTTGAACTAGACAAGAGTCGATAACTAGCTTATACTAAAGTTCACAGTGGAAGTCGACCGGATCGATGTAGCTGTACAAACCAAAGTATAAGCCATGACGGTACTTACAGACAAACCGAAGGTCAGCTGGACCGATGCAGCCCTGCTTGCTGAAGAACTCACCGAGATCTACTCTACTCCTACTCTTAAGGGTTGGCCAGAGCCAAAAAAAGGTAAATTGTATTTGATTGATTGGATGTCTCTTTTTACAATAGCCGGGGTCCAATATTTATACCCAGAGCCTAAACATGAATCCTACTCAAGTACGACTCGTTACAATCTTTGGTATAAAAGAAAACATTCCTATCTTAAGATAACTTGGACCCTAATCTTTCCTTTTTTGTAGAGTCTAATATGTATTTCCTGACACCAACTGTAGCTCATTATCGTTATCTGCTGACATCATTCAAAGAGAGCCAATTCCAGTATTGCATCTGAATCAGCTGATATCGATCCTTATGCAATCGATTCCTTGATCGGCACAATTTTGGAAGCTTCGAGTTCCCGCATTCTTCTTCCCAAATTTTGGTGTAAACAGAATGTTACCGTTATCCGAAGTTTTCTGGGACTAGTTGGATATTGTCGTTGACCTTACCTGATAGTCATCAGAATTTCATAGTGTATTACGATGCTTCCAAGCAAGTTTTAGGATGTGTGCTTATACAAAGTGATCGAGTGAATGCTTACGCTTTAGGACAGTGAGAGATTATTGAAGAACTACCCCACGCATGACCTTGAAGACAGCTACAAGTTGTTCATGCTCTTAAGGATTGGAGGTGTAACAGAACCGTCCAATTTATAAGAGCACAAGTACAATGACAGCCCACAAGCAGTCGCACTATCATACTTGAGCCCAATACATCAGAGCGACGGTGATGATGTCCTCCAAACAGGTGGGTCATGGTACAATGGGACGAAAACAATGACCTGATCACGGACGGAATCATAAGCCAATAGCGGCGGTGTGAGTGTACACCCACACTAGCGGGTCGTGCTCCAAGGCGATGGAAACAAGGACCTGATCATGGACGGATTATAAGCTAATACGACAGTGTTAGTGTATACCCACACAACCGGGTTGTGCTCCAATGCGACAGAACTAAGAACCTTATCACGGATGGATCATAGGCCAATACGACAGTGTTAGTGTACACCGCAGACGGTCTCAGATAGCGATGATGAGGGCTATGACCATCACTGTCGATAGCTTACTACCGAGGCCGAAATGCGGCTGCGATGGGGGTTATGACGTGGTTGTGAAAGGTCTAAGTGTAGTAGTGAGTATGTGAAGGGAACTCATACTTCCGCATGTAGGATGCTACACCAGGCTAATTAATTACTAAAATGAACGAGGGGTACAACTTATCTACTTCCCTAATCTTGACTAAGGACTCACCTTAATTTGAATTATGAATTTGATGATCAATTTTAGCAATTCTTGCTCAAGCAAGGGGTAGGTCACAGTGAGTGTGGGATCTTAGGTGATGTAGCTCGTGTAGTAGTTAAGGACCATATATTGGCACACGTGAGTCCGAGTAACCACCCGTACAGACCACATGTCGCATATGGGGGCGGCAAGCCGAGTAACTAATTGCAACCGGTCTATCCGTGGGACTGGCAAGAAGGTGCCGCCGGTTAGATGGTGGTAGCATTAATCGAGAACCAGTCGAACCTTTCACATGACATTCGGCCGAATTAGGGAAAGGTTGGGAAATGTGAGGCAACCCTTACTACTAGACCCGGTGTATGGTGGTTCGTCCTGTTTTCCGTGTGGATATAGTTGTACACCTCTGCAGAGTTTGAAAGCCTGAAGTCCCTCGGGACGAAACCCTTTTGGTTGTTCTTACTTTCTATGTCCATGGTAGTGTTGATGATGAACTTGATGATGATACGAATTATTGATCATCTTATGTTGCTCACTCCTAATTATGAACTTGTAGTTGATAAACAACTTAATTACGAATCATGAACATATTATTATAAGAAACGCCATTGCTTTTCTGCAAATGTACAAATGTGTGATGATACTTTTGCATCCACCAAATACTATATGTTGGAATTAAGTCCTGTGAGTACGTAATGTACTCACGGTGCTGCCGATAAGTTGTTTTGCATGTATGTATGACAATGATGTTCATGCCTAGGAGCTTGGAGCTAAGCTGTCTATTGCTTCTGATGTGGTGCCACACTGATGGGCTTCTCCGTTTCAAGTCACGTATTTGGGTCTGCAATGATTCCGAGCTGGTTGATTGAGTCCTTGCATAGTGACGAGATCGTAACATAGGGGTATGTTAAGCCTCGTGATCACAGGTTCCTGATTGAGAGACCCCCGACCGATCCCTCCAAGATCGCCCGGGGGCTCGAGAGCTATACCCCTCGGGTACACTCGCGCATACCCTTAGGCAAAGGAATCAGGCCGAGCCCGAGCACGCCTGCCGCCTCTACTCGGGGCTCGAGGGCTCGTCCGAGCCTCAGCCTCCCGATCAATGGAAGCTTAGACCCGATCCTTGGCTGCCTCCCGGCCTTCGGCGCCAGCCAAGGCTCGGGCACAAGAACATGCACCCCGAGCCACCGAGGCTCAGGGGGCTCCCCGGCACTGCCCCGCGGGCGCAGCTCTATTAACCGCTCCTCTGATATGTAGAGATGACTATAAATTAACCGCTTTTTATCTTATATAAAAAGGGGTGTCTCTATAAATCATTTTGTAGCAGTAGTTACCAGTGTTGGGAGCCTGCGGCGTGCACGTGCCACGCGTCAGCATCACTGCCCGGATGAAGCGGGTGGCTGCGGCAACTGCGAGAACTACTTAACTGTTGGTGCTTACCGTGATTAAATATGTCACCATAGATGGGTACAGAAACTCATGATCTTAGCAGTCGGACCTGTTCCGGGAACTTCATTCCGATTCGTGGAACGAGGACATGGCAGGACGCTGCCCTGATGGAAGATGGAACGTGATTCGCAACCACGAGCAAACACAGGAAGGTTCAAGTCCCAAACGAGGATGGAAACCCTCAGCCACGGCGAGTCCAGGACATACGAAGCGGGTGTGGGGAAGAAGACACACCTCAGGTCGCACCGCTCGTGGTCACGAGCTGCTCTTGCCCGGAGGCCGAAGCCGCCCGCCACCTTACGCTGCCCAGATGTTGTCCTAGATTGGGTGGCCAGTTGACGGCGGCTGTGCGGCAGCGGCACTGGTGCGCGTGCTCTCGTCAGCTCTACAGCGGCGGCGGTGGCCAGCTGCTAGGTGGTAGCTTCCCAAGATGCGGCGATGGGTGCGTGGGCTTGATGTGGGCCTAGGGTTCAGCTGATGGCCCAATATAAAACAAAAAAAACAAATGACAGGAAAAAATGACACGTTGGAGAATCAAACTCGGCACATACCAACACAACTCTATCCTGCATGGACAGACCACCGCGTCCCCGACACGTTCCTATCTTAGTTGGTACCTATTCCACTAGTTGAAGGAACAAGTCGAAGCTGTATACCCCCTTCGTTCCACAATTACAGAGATATATCGTACCACGTCTTACGTTCCCTACATTCCGGAAACCTGGCTGCTAAGCTCATGATCCTAGCACCGCCGGGATGAAGCAGGTGGCTACGGCAACTGTGAGGACTACTTAACGCTTACCATGATTAAATCTGTCACCGTAGACGGATTCAGAAACTCATGGTCCCAACACAACACCCGAGCATTTATCTAGTAGGGTATAGAAATATTGTACACCTATTTCTCTTATTTTTCTTTTTTTTAAAAAGAACTTTATTACATAGATGAGAAATACTATACACCACAATTCTCTTTTGTTCTCTTTCTTTTCTCTCTTTTTTTAAATGTTTATTACGTAGATGGATGTGTCCTGGAAAGAAATAATAGCAAACAAGGCCTCAATTGTTACTGCTTACGTGATATCCTTAGTTTGTTTTATATATAGCCTCATGTTTGCTTCTCATGTATAGCCTCATGAAACGAGGTGGGACAAAATTGAGGGCGTGTGCAGTCTTCAACAGGCTCCTGCCGTATTCATGCACTGCTTGGGATGCATGTTTAACCACCTCTCCAAACCTATGTTTCCCTGAGATCTCTCACACCGGCCACGTCACCCGGAATTCAGCCAAGGTGGCCACATCACCTCAAATTCGCTTGCTTGGCCAGGAACAGGCCACGTTGCCCGAAATCCCCGTCCACATAAATATCGGCCTGCTCTCCCTCCTCATCGAAAAAAAACCCAACTAGCCTCGTCCTATCTCTCTCTCTCTCGGTCTACCGAGGCGACGGCGCCCCTGTGGACGGCGCACCGGCCGCCCCTTCCCCCTCCCCCTCCCCTCCGTTCCCCTCGCCAGTGAGTCCGCACCAATGGCCCCCTTCCCCTCCGTTCCCCTTGTGTCCTCACAGTCTCCCTCCCTCTCTCTCTCTCCATCTCTCCCGATGCGGCAGGGCGGCGGTGCGGGCGGGCCTCCACGGTGGCCGGCCCTCGACGCAGCGGCGACCATCCTTCTCCTCCTCCATGCCCCCTCGCGCCAAGCGTGGTTGCCCCAACCGCTGCCTCCTTCCACCGATTCGCATGTGTTCCTATGCTTCACGAAACCCTAGCTGCCTCTGCTCCACAAAACCAACTGCGTCGTGAGCCGTGGACCACGCAGCACGGCCAGCCCCGGCTTCAGGTGGCCTCTTCCTCGCTGGTAGCGCCCGTGGCTCAGCTCAGCTGCTGGATGTGGCAGTGCCTCACCCTCTTCTCCTCCTCTGTCTCATGCTCCTCCCCTAGATTGTCTGTCTTTCCATTTTTCCCTTTCGCAGGTCATTGGGCGCCGCTGGCAAGGACAGCTGCTCGCGACAATATCTTTATAGAAATCAAGGGCACTAAAGTTACATGGTGACGGTAATGTTCAGACCATGGCTGTGTACAGAACCTCTATAATTTTTTTGCCTCATAAATTTTCTATTGTCTTACGATTAAGTCCACTTTTGGCCCCTCAACTGTTGTGTCGGTCTAATTTTAACCCTCAACTACAAAACCGTCTGGTACCAGTACCTTAACTATCAAAACCGTTCACTTTTGGCACCTGGGCGGGGACAAGGCTATTTTGACCGAGGTTGAGCAGTTTTGACACGCAGCCTCCATCTCAGTGACATGTGGGGCCCACGCGTCATCAAATTAGTCCCTCACTCTCCATCCTCACAGCCTCTGCCTGCCTGCTCCACTTCACTCCGGACCTTTGAGCGTGCCCACAGCGCAGCCACTAGCACCGGCGGCAGGAGGCCGTCGCGCTCTGCCGCACCCACGCTGAGCTGCTCGCCACGGCCGTCCACCCCCGCTACGCGCTCGCCGTCTACCACCGCCACCCCCCACCCCCACCTGTTCCCACCTCACAATCCCACAACCCAAGAAAGCAGCAGCAGCACCACCGCACAGATCTGACCTCCAACACCATCCAAGGAACGATCTAGGCTCTAGAGCCACCCCAAGGCCAGAAGGAGGCAGACAGCAGAGGAGGAGGCAAGCCATGGTGGTGGACCTAATGTCCTGCGGCAGCGAGGCCAGGGCGTACGAGCAGCTGGCGTTCCAGGAGGCGGCCACGGCGAGGCTGCGCAGCCTGGAGCTGCTGGCTTCCTCGCTGTCGTCCCCATGCACCGCGGGGCAGGCAGAGTCGCCGTCTGTCGGTGTTTCGAACAAACATTGACTAGTAAATTTATAATTGATGCGCGTTAGGCCCGGATGGTGCACTAAAGGACACGAGGTTTATACTTGTTCGGGCCGAACATCCCTACGTCCAGTCTGCTGCTGCTCGTGTTATTAGTACCGAAAAAGGTTCATAATAGGGGGTACAAACGCCCATCTCATGTACTTTCCTACCACGGTGCAGGGCAAGGTCCTTGGTGCTGCGTTTGACTCGAATGTCATGTCGTACCCTGTGCTCATCATTATGAAGACGCAGGGTGTACTCGTCGGGCGAGGCGGAGTCTGCCCTCGGCCGTCGGGTGAGGCGGAGCCGGCCCTCAGACGTCGAGCGAGGCGGAGCCTAGCCATCGAGGGTCAGGTGAGGCAGAGCCTAGCCCTTAGCTATCGGGCGAGGCGGAGCCTAGCCCTCAGGGGGCGGGCGAGGCAGAACCAGTCTTCTGTCATTCGAACAAAAAACGCAGTAGCGTTCTCGTCTGATCGGAAGTGTCAATGTTCGATGGTCATTAGTTCCACCTCATTAGGTACCCTGGTATTAGGTCCCCGACAGTAGCCCCCGAGCCCCCGGGTGATTCGAACAGAATCGCCTGGGGGGTGTTCCGGTTCGCCAGAGGGTGCGCGCGAGCCCACCTGATGGGTGTAGCCCCCGAGGCTGGGAAGCAGGAGCTGAGCACGCCGATAGGTTGTGCCAATATTCATCTGCGCAACACCCGGGTGAATGACTACCCGTTGATGCGTTTGTCGACCTCCAACAAGGGGTGGCACTCATAGTGGTTCTACGTCAAGGACGACGTGACCGCCCCCTTGCCAGTGTACACCGGGCACCTCATCAAACAGGCTCCGAGGTCATGGAGGTGGGGTGTCCCGGACAAAGACAAGAAGAGGATCAAGGACCACCTCGCCGCCCTCCAAATTCTAAAGGACAGGGGTGTGAAGGGGTCGGGGATCATCTGCGCCTACCACACGCGGAGGGTGGTGCCGCTTAAAGAGACAACACTCGTCGACAGAGCGCTCCCTCCCACCGAAGTGGCGCAGCGGATCAAGGAGGTGATGGAGCCATCAAAGGACATCGTTGGCATTGCCCTTGACATCGTGTATCCAGTGCCGGGACATCCTCCGATGCGGCCGGAACTGGGGTTCGTCGATTTCGTAAGTTCTCCTTTCCCATGTCTTTTTCTTTACTTGAACTTCTGACCCCTTGACACTGACCTCAGGATAGCGGGACCAGCCGAGGAGTCTTGTCCTCGTGGATAGCCCGGCTCCACTGCCGAAGGACTGGATCCTGGCGGCCACGAATCGTATCGCGGTCGACTAGGACAAAAGGACGAGGGAGCTCCAGAAGAAGAAGTAGCTACGGAAGCAGCAAGCGCGTGATCGAGGAGAGGAGATAGGTAGTGATGACGACAACGACGAGGTAGCTGCCGACGTGGATTGGGACGTCCTGGAGGACGAGGATATGCTGACAGTCGCCCATCGACCCATGCAGGGACCGTTCCCCTTCCACGCGGAGGGAAGCGAGTCCTCGGGGCCGGTGGGAGCCGGAGAATCTGTCGCCCCATCTGGGGAGCTGCCAGAGGATCGGTGGATGGGGGGAGACGGGCCGGCCGCTGCCCCCGAGGTGCTGATGGAGGGGGGCATTTCTGCTACCGCGCCCCACGAGCTGATGGGGGCGGGTGGGTCCGCCGCCATGCCCAAGGCATCGACGGAGAGGGGCGGCTCCGTTGCCGTGCCCTCAGAGATAAGGGAGACGAGCCCCCTACCTGGGAGCAGGGGGCAGGCTTGAAGCGGTCCTGCCTAGACGAGTCGGGGCAGCGGTCCGAGGGTTCGTCCCCAAAATATTCCCGCCACCCAAAGGCGCCAGAGTAGGCCACTGATTCCCCTGTTTCTCTGCCTTTTTGTTTTTTCTATTTCGACCTTACGCCCTTTTCCCTCTTGCAGATTCTTGCGACGGGGCCACTCCCTGGGGCTGGCGCCCAAGAAGAGCCTTGCCCTTCAGGCGGGACGGACAGCGCTGCCCGACGTCGCCCCTATTTTGGGCAGGAGTGGCGCTGATGCTGCGGCCTCATTGGCCGATCCGATGGCGCCCTCAGTAGTTGTCGAGCAGGTGGCGTCTTCCATGGCGGGTGCAGCATCGCCAGCCGAGAGTCCAGTGTCACCGGTGGAGGTGGCCACGACCGTGCCAAGCTAGGAGCAGCTGGACGTAGCCATGGTGGTGTCCTAGGGGGCAGCACAACCTGTGGCTCCAGCGGCCCAAGCGACGGCGCCTGACGCAGGCCAGACGGAGGAGGACGCGGCCGGAGGGTCCCCAACCCTAACGAGCCAGGCGCCGTCGGATGCAGTCACGGTGGCGTCTGAGGGAGCAGCATAGTCCATGCCATTGGAGGCCCAGGCGGAGGTGACCGCAACCGCGACAAGACCGGCGGCCCAAGCTGTGGCTCCCGAGGCAGGCCAGATGGAGGAGGACACGGCCGGAGGGTCTCCGAGCATCGTGGTGGGGGTGGGGAGGACCAGTAGGAGATCGCCCTCGGCCCTATTGTCGGGGGGCAGCCGCTCCCCCGCACGGGGGGAGCCACCGCTCCAGTGGATGGCCGTCGAGGACCCAACATTGGCTCTTTTCTCGCTTGACGATGCTGCCGAGAGCATGGAGTGGGAGAATCTTGACATCGGGTTCTCAGCTATGATGGATGCGTTGAGCTAGGCCAGTGCTGCCCTGCGCGAAATCCTCGTTCCTACTGGCCGGGTATCCGCTTGATCATCTCCCTCGTTTTCTTCTTTCTTCACGTATTTTTGTGTTTTCGTGTTTTTGATACCGGTCTTCTTTTCAGTGTATCGTTGCTCATAGCCGGAACAAATCCTGATTCCTCCGTGAGCAAAAAGCAGAATGGGACCACCTCACCGAGGAGGCCTAGATACGAGGAGATGTGGGCGCGTAGCTCGCTGCCGCCCAGCAGCGGGAGACCGAGGCGCATCAGGATGTGGAGGAGATCCATGGGATGTTCGAGGACTTGTCGGTGAGGGTGAAGCTAGACAAGGAGGCGGCCACCAGGATCTAAAAGGAGCAGGACGAGCTACTCTAGAAGGATGCCGTGGCCAATGAGCGGGCCGTTGAGGTCCTGGCTGAGCTGGAGAGGGAGCAGGATCTCAGGTGGAAGGCCGAGGATACGTCCACGGACCTACAACAGAGGGCGGACCGAGACGCCGAGGTGATCGCCCGGTTGCACAGGGAGCGGGACGAGCTACACCGAACCAAAGAAAGACTTCGCTCGGAGCGCGGCACGGTCCGCGAGGAGCACGACCGGGCCGTTCGAGAGCACGATGAGGCGTATCAAGTGGTCCACTCCCTTCGAGCGGATCTTGGAGCGACGGTGAACCGAAGGTTGGATGCCGAGAGCGTCTCTGCCAGGCTAGGCAAGGAGCTTGCCAAAGTGCGAGGGATCCTTCAGACCGAGAGTGACAAGCATGACCTTCTGTAAGCTGCTGTCGGGGTGGTCATCGACGCCCTGAAGGTGGCGCAGCCGAAGGGAACCAGCTCGCTCGCGGCTCATGCCACGGGTATCACGGCGTGGGTGGGCCAACTTGAGGAGGACGCCTTTCATGCTGGGATCACCCAGGCCTTCGTTGTTGCCCGTTCTCATTATGATTGGGAGATCAACTTGGAGGTAATGAGCCAAGGCTTCGCGCCTGTCTATGAAGACCCTGAGCTAGACGAGATTGAGAAGGCGGTGACTCCCCTTGCGTGGAACCTGGCGAACAGGCTGAAAGAAACGGTTCTCCCTCCGTAGAAGTACTTAGTTGAATTAGTTTGATAAACATTTATCTGTAATATGTGAACAAGTGTCGGTTCTTTTGTGTCTAAAAACAGATTCGTGGCTTTGTTTTGCAATTTCGTTTCGTTTGTTTGATCTTACCTTCTTCCTTTTTTGCAATGAAAAAGATTTACGTGACCGACCCTTCCATTTGTTAAGACCGTAGGGCCCAAGGTGTTTAGGGGAAATTTTGATCATGCTGGTGAGCAAAATTACTGTAGCCGTCTGGGTGTGGGTTTTTTGCGGTCTCACCAATCTGTTCCCCCAAACCTTGCCGCCAGTCTTGATGCAATGAGGAGGTCGGATGTAATGACTGTTTCAATCCGACCCCTTGCGGTTGCTGGGGTCAGATGTTACTGGAGACCGGAGCGAGGGTAGCGAACTTACGCTTGTGTTCGCACGTACCCCTTACTTAGGATTTTGGCGATCGCTGCGTGATCGTATGTTTGGTCTTATTGCTGTCCCGGCCTTCCCTGAGCCCCCGTGCGTGGTGGGGATTCGGTCAAGGGTCGATTCGTCTTGTGACTATCGCCCCATCTGTAGTTTTTTCACAACTAGAGGGGTTGAGGCGACGTCACTTGCCTCGATGGCCCAAGTGACGTGCTTCATCAGCTCGCTAACGGGGATGTTCAGGCGGAATCTGATCCCGTTGCTTCGCGACAGGGTCGGCGAAGCCCTCGGGTGGCATTCTATTGCTCCTTGCCCTGCCTTCCAACCGATTCCCCTCAATGGGGTTTCTATGGGCTCGGCTAGAGGCTGGATTGAACTAGAAGGTTGAGATGACCCTATCCGCCTCAATGCGGGTTGGGCAAAGGCCGCTGAGGCTCATCTGAGTTTTCTCCCCTGGCTTTTGTTCGACGCGAGGCGGCCCTAGACCCTTCATGGGTCTGCCTTCGAACCTTGGTCTCTTGATCTTGGATCGAGCGACTCGAACCCCTGATCCCTTTAGGGTCTGATAGGGGTCGGTCGTGTTTCGTGCGTTACTCCGTCCTCGGTTTCCACAACCGGAGGGGCTGAGTTGATGATACTTGCCTCGATGGCTCGAGTGTCGCACTCAATGAGCTCGTTAACGGGTATGTTCATGTGGAATCTAGATCCATCATTCGCTGACGGGGTCGGCAGAGCCCTTATGTGGCATTCCACTACTTCTTAACCCGCCTCCTGGCAGATGCCCGAGCCGTTTGTTGGGCTCAGGTGGCCCGTTGGCCTCTTCTCAACAGAGATTCTGTGGGTTTGGCTCGGGGTTAGAATCAAACGAGAAAGGTCGAGATGTCCATGTCCGCTTCCGAGCGGGATCGGGCTAGGCCGTTGGGGCTCATCTCTGTTTTTCTCCCCTGGCTCTGTTTGACGCGAGGCGACCTCGAGCCCTTCGCGGGCCAGCCTTCGAACCCCGGTCGGTAGTCACTCATATTGAATGAGGCGGCTGCCGCTTCGTGACGCGACACGAAGCGTTGAGATGCAGGGATTTGCATATGCAATGTTTGGACGTATGGATTTAGTGTATCACATAATTGAAATGAAAGTGAGGGTTGGTAACGTTACCTTGGCGATCAAAGCGATGGGAAGCTCCTACCAGACATGTCCGTGCGGGGTCTGGGCCCGATGTTTGCGATGGGGTCGGCGTAACCTGCATAGGCATCGCTATTTTTTGTTTTTGTCTCTCGGCGGCGATCCAAGCCGCTCGATTGATTTAGTCGACCTGACAGCTTCTCCTCGAAGGAGGCTCTATGTGACAGAACTGCCCAATTTATATAAGATCAAGTACGGTTGTCCACGCTAACACGTTGACACACACATACTTTCACTTATATAAACCCGGTAGTCTGCCGAGTGTCCCGAAAGACCTCGGTAAATCAACATCACAACCAAGATCGCGTGATTAAGCAAATACACATCACATACACATGATTGCAGCGGAAATAAAATTACATATGGGTTCATAAATAAAAGTACAAGTTTGGGTTTCAAAACCGCTTAGTGAAAACAACATAGCTTTCAAATGATTACATTAATATAAGTTCCAAATATATTGCTAGCATAAGTGACATCATCCAACAAAAGCATATAGATGAGAAGTAACTATAGAATCACCGAGCCCATCGGCGGTTAGCCACCATCTTCAACAGGCCGAGAACTCCACCTGCAATATGGTGGGATAAACCCTGAGTACTCGAATGTACTCAGCCAGACTTACCCGTCATAAACCAAAAATAAATGACACCAAGGAGTATGCAAGGCTTTATCAGTGGATCTAGCTGGACAACCTTTTTGCATAAAAGCTTGAGTAACCATTAGCATTATTCACCTGTACTAGCATTGACTTTTAGCCATTACCTACCATCTATATTAGCACATGTACTAATCAACCATGTGATTTAGTTGCAAATAATAATAACCATATCAGGTATTTCATGGCTCATCATCATTCTCATCATCATTATCATCATCATTTAACCATATCTTTATATTTAGTGAATCTATGTAGCCGCTGCTCAAGTCAAGTTCTCACTATCTAGGAGAGACGGCGATTCGAATCGATTCCTATCCAGCTGGAGGGGTATTCCTAACACAAACCTTGCTTCCCCTGTCAGGGTCGCAAACAAGTCACCTTTGGCACAACTCAAGAGAAATAAAAGAAAAGTCACGGGTCCGGGCCACCTGGCATTCTCATAGAACCACTCTACCAAGGGTGATCGGGCCTTTAACCCGCCTTTGGGCTTACGCCAATGGCTCTTCGCACATCCTTACTACCTCCAGAATGCCCCAACCCCCATGGTTCCCGGCCTGAGTTGAGCTACTCGGCTTTGCGGTCGGAACGACTTATCCGGCCAGCTAAGTGTTAGACTGCGTTCAACATGACCTGACGTATAGCAAATCGGTCCTTAAATGACACAAACGGGGATAGATTCACACCCAAGACCTCCAAACCTTGTTGCTGCACTACCGTCATCCCGTCCGATCTCTTTTTCATTATTAACACATGGTTCTTTTTCATGATAGCCATTATAGCCAACCATGACCAGAGCTCATCCTACATCTCGCAGGTGACAGGAAATCACCCGACTTCTACCGGTCTAAGCATAGCTAAGCATCATTCGATCCTACACTTAATTAGGTTTCATAGGATTTTATCTGGACAAGGTAAGGATATAATGCAACAATTGGTTCCAACCAATTCCAATACTTAATGCATCATCAACAATAAAAGATACTCAAGATATTTGTAAAAACATGGGAGACTTAGAATGCTCTGGGGCTTGCTTGGGATCCGACACAAGTCAGTTCAGTTAGCTTGCACCGTCCTGGTGACATCTCCGGTCCTAGCACTCGCTTAGTCCTTCCATCTTTGGGATAGATCCTCCATACACCGTCTTTGGGTTCGGCTCAATATCACGTCCTTCACGTGGTTCATCTAGTGCACCTAGATGAGATGCAAGATGCATGTGTATGAATGTGATGAATGGTAACACAAGATGCATCACATAAGCATTCAAGACAAACACAAGATTATGCAAGACATAGACACCAATAGCTATTTAACTAACATCACACAACCTATCATGCTAAGATGGTAAAGAAGACGACAACACCAAGCATGACACAAGTTTCCCAAGATCTCAGGTGCTCTAACTCAGTCATCATTCAAGGCATAAGTCACACTTAACAATATACAAGCAAACACTATAATTAGAATCTGCCAATTTCTGGACATGCAAACAGTAGCTACAAGATTTAGCTATAACTGGAATTACACAAATCCAAATGACTTGCAAGAAGACATTTTGGAAAGCTTATGAAATTATCTACATTTCATCTATAACCATCATAGCATGATTCACAAGTTAAGTAGGTCGAAATTATACATTTACAGAAACTGGTCCACAATTGACAGAGAGCAGCCATTTCTGAAACCCAACTTGAAACAGGAATAACTCACAAACTACAAGGCCAAATACCACCAAATTTTAACAGCAGCTAGATACATGAATTATCTACAACTTTTGTATAAACAAGTTTCACAACAAAGCAGATTATCATGAAGAACTTTGCTAGGTTCCCAGATCTGTCCAAAAACCACATTTGCAAGAAAATAAATATTAACTTATGTTGCAAACACATAATTAGGCAAAACCAACTTTACCAACATGTCACACATGACGAAAGAACACCAGAAAACCTAGTGTCCATGACCAAATAAATTCTTTTAATGCATTTCTTAATTTATTTTAGATAACAAGGTGACTTAATGAACATATACCAAAAGTATACAATAAATTCTACAAAAATTACAGTGGCTCACATATCCTCTCAATAGTCTATTGTACAAATTTCACTCCATTTTAATATGTATAGCAACCTCTATGAAAAAGACAAGTTGCTAAAGCAAGAAATCATGTGAGAGCAAGATAAACCAATAACTCACTCATATTTCATCCAATACTCATGAAATTTTTACCACACATGAACTATCACATGAGTAGAATGCCACAAAAATTTCACTTCATTTGGAGCCCTAGATCTACAGTTATGGAAAATAACAAATTCAACTAGCATTACAACCTTACTGCACAAATCTATTTTTACCGCAAAATATTGAAACTAAAACATGCCATATTATAGATCTAATGCATAGAAAAATTCACAAGGATTCCAAAAAGTTCTCATTTGCTATTTTACGAATTTCCTATGAATTACTATGAATTTCCAAAGATTCAGCAATTTTACTGCAAATGGGTCCTTATCGGCACTATTCATTTGAGTCACAGACTTCGCAGTTAGGCCCCTTCCCATAGTCCAATTCGTGCGCGAGGTCCCTGGTCGCAAAACACAGCAGGGGAGGCGCGGGAGTTCGCCACTGATGGTCGGAGGAGGCTTAACGGTGGCGGTGGAGTGGTGGTGGAGCATTAGTGGAGTCGTGCGCACCCAGGGGACAGCTCAGCTCGGCCTGAGGCGGCCTGAGGTGGCTTGGCCACGCCAGCGGCGAGCTTGGCCCGCCTCAGCCATGACGGCGCTCGCGTACGACCGGTAGTGGCAGTAGAGAGGCGACACGGCAGTGGCATCGCAGCACGTGCGGTCCTGCGCGCACCGGTTCAGGGCTTTTTCACGGTCTGCGGTGGCCTGCAGTGGCCTGGCCATGCAAGGCCATTGGTGGCGACCGGCAGCCAGCGACGGCGGCCATGGCGCGGTCAGCTATGGAAGCCCGGAGGCGCGGCACAGATAGTAGATCATGGAGCGACTGCGGTGGAGGCGAATGGGAACTACAAGGGTGCTCGACGGATGGGTGACGGCAGTGGCAACGGAGTTGCCTCGACGGCCATGGAAGAGCTCAGCGCTCGCACGCGGCGTAGAGAGGCTGGGCGAGGCGGGGAGCGGCAGCGCGAGAGAGGGAGGCGTGGGCGGCTCGGGCGCACAGTTATGGAGGAGCAGGGCGCGAGGCGGCGCGTGGCATGGAGCTAGGATGCGCGTCGGCCATGGCGGGGCGCTCTGCGGTGCATGGCTGCCACGACGGCGTTTCGTCGAACACGTGGTGCGCGTCGTGGTGCTCGACTTGGAGGCCGTGATAGGGATGCTTGCGTGCCGAACTGGGCTATGGCCCTTGAATAAAAATTGTTCCACTTCTGACGATCTACAAACTTTATTAAGGGATCATAGCCATTGGGGCAATAGATTAGTGGTTAATGACACTCCAAGATGGCAGTGTCAATGCATTAACGGCGATTAACAACCTCCAGAAATTGATGGGCAAAATGAAGTCAACTGAGTGTCATCTTCATACATGCTCTTCTCCATGATGTATACTCCAACTTTTATTTTGGTACCTACTCAAGTTGCTTAATGAATTTCGGAGAATGCGAGACGCCATTGACGACGACGATGAATTCCAGACTTAGAAAAATTCTAAGTCTGAAAACAGCCGCTGATTCAATTTTCGAGCCTCTGTTTGACTTAGTTCCAAGTTGATCTAGCTCTTGTTCCAAAAACAAAGTTTGTTCTACTCTACTTAATCTTCAACTTTTATTTAAGGTACAACTCCATGCAAGCAATGTAAGTGGTTGGTCAACATAGGTCAAAGTAACATCACTGTAAAGCTTAAATTAGAGTTATTAACCGATTGAGGCATTTTCTTGACTTCTGCTCAACATGAACCTTTCATGACTTTTGTTGTAGAGTTCAATTAGAGTCATTTGGGCAAGGTTGCAAGATTTGGTTGATGACCTACATTTCCATTCACTTAATAGTGCAATTCAAGCACTTAGTAAAGTCATTCCAATAAGGATATAACTTATCATTTCATGTGGCTTTTTTATTCCAAACTTCATGAAATTTTTCCAGTGATCCATATAGACGGGTATTGATGTGAGACACATGAAGATGTTCCAATAACACTAGCCAAGCATATATCTCGAAAAGGGCCTATATGTAAAGCAAGGGTGCAATATCCGAGTTTAGGTTGGGGCTCATTTCCATAGGTTTGACCATGACATCTTCATCGTCACTTAATCTGTCATGTTTGAGCTCAAACCCACAGCTTAACTGGTGACAAACACCTGGGGTGTTACAGCCCTCCCCCCTTAAAGGAATCGCGTCCCGAGATTCGGTGCGAAAGACTTTTAAGGGAAGAGAAACATGTCATCTAGCTCCCAACATCAGTGATAGCATTAGGCTACTTAACTTCGAGAGTATCAGAGAGGCTAATTTGGTCACAACACTTTCTGATACTTGCTCTTCATCGTAAGTTGTTGTCTGAAGAATTTCCTTCGTTGGTGTCCATAAAGCATTGTTACATTGGAAGGAATCCAAGATAGCATTGGCCTACGTACTTCATCCTCGATGTATGAAGAGCTATACAAACGTAGACTAAATACTTGTAGCATCTACTTCCCAAGTGGATATAGCACAGACCATATGGACTTTGCACTAGATCATAATCTTCTAAAGGATACTTGTTGCAATGGTTCCATGTGTGCAGTTCTCTTTCTCTGATAACAATATTGTATGGTCTGAGTCTGCCGAGTGAGTGGTAAACGTAATAGCTGACTTTGTTGGCTCAACGTTCTCGATGGTCATTCCTTAGGGAGCCTTTGGATCCAAGTTGCAATAGTAATCTGGGTTGAATGTGATGCAACCTCTTGGGTAAAAACACATATAAGGTACCAAAGGCATGTCAGCATTGGAGAACCATTGATGCAGAAGGATGTTAGCGAGGCTTGGAGGACAACACAAGTTGCAAGTAATCACAAAACTAGGGACTAGTTCCCTACCAAGCAGGTTAAGTACAATTTGCCTTCGTAGTGCAGTTGCACAGCAAATTGGGTTGACTTGTATCGCAGCAAAACTAGCTTTCTTAAACTATATTTGATGTCGAGGCTTCCATTCTTAGGCCAATATACATCTCAAAAACCATAATCCAAAAATCTATGGTTTGACACCTTTCCAATTACTTTCGAATTGCAAGGGCACAATTTGACTTCTAGAACACCTTGACTGCTCACGCATTACTGATCTAAGAGGGCAAAAGCAAGGCACATAGGGGTGCAATTAGTCTTCTCAAGGGTATGGAGGGTTGTCTAACAGAAATATACCTACACGTTGTAATTTCTTGGTATGAATTACAAACACAACCATCTAAGGCAAGGGATGATCGCAGTCACAGCGAAATTACAGATTCTGTACCCTTTTGTTTTCTATTCATATCTCACAAACTACTGCTCCAATATGCACAAATTTTGGTGGTCATGTAGATCCATGGGTCTTCTAACCACTCACCAAAATTCAACTCAACCGGACACCGTTTGACCATCCAAACAATTCATCTACCAAAACTGCTCTATTCTGAAGTGGCAGCAAACCGAATTTACAAAACAGCTCTCAAATCCGATGTTTCACTCAACCAATCCTCAAACAAACTTAAGGCATCGACGTGTCCTAAGTGAGGAATGAGGTCACCAAGTTTGGGGTCAATCCAACTTCGTTTGAGTCACTAATCGCCGGCTTGAAGATAACCGGTTTAGTGCCACAAAATCTGGACAGCTTTCGTGTTCTCCCTTTTCTTTGCTTCACACGTTGAGGTGTGTATTTTGCACTCTCTAACCTTTCTCATAGCAGCAGCAATCTTTTTCTTTCTGAGGATGGAGACTAAGGTTTTCCATATGTGGTTCTCAGGAAACAACTTAAATCGTTTGATTTAGACACCAACTTGATGATGCACAAGCATTGGACTTGTGGGCTGTTTTCGCAGGGCACAAGGCATTATTCCACATGTAAGGCATTCCTACAGAGACAAGGAACCGTTTTTGAATATTCTCTGGCACTTGGTCCAATAGAACCTTGAACAAATCCGTTTGTGGTACCTATGGGCACAATGATGCTGATCGAAACTAGGCACATGCTTTCGCTAGCTCCTTATGTAGCCGATACAACGTCTTGTACTATCTGTGTGATTGTCCAAGATGGAATGGACTTGATAGCACAGGTTTTGGAAAACAAAGCAGTAATTGAAATGCTAAATGGCTTGTTGTTTCATTGCTTACATTGCTCTGCGAGACATAGCCTTCATAATTAGCAAAAATTGTCACCTAGCGGGAGGTGAAGCTTCATACTAGTAACTAATCAGTTGGCTCTCAACACTAAAAGGTCCCAAATCTTCACTCTTGACAATAAGAATTGTGGTCGAAGCATAAACCGATGGTCGCCATTGAAGTCAGCAGAAAAGGGGTCACACTAGAAATGGTTGATCTCGACTGTGCGATCCACATGCACATAATGATCAAGACTTGGATAGCCAGACCATAATCATAATGTGACGTTCGATTCTTATCTAACTAACAACTTATCCAACATTAAGTGTTGTCTGCCTTTCTGATCCAACAATGATGACATAAGTTGTTCACTAGGTGACGGACGTCAATATTGGGACAACCAAGTTGAGTCACTTGTCTACCACCTCTTGCAGTCTATTAATGTTTATGCCGGTGATATGTTCTTCAAAGGTTATCTTCCAGACGACATCAAGAGGAAGCTCTACTACATATGGTCCTAATAGATTGATCTTTTGATAAGATATGGGGACATAACCAAGAAATGATCACAAGAAAATATCACATCGACTGTTGTTTCATAATGGATCATGACTAGCAACCCTGATACCTACGCGTGCCGAGCAGCACAACCTTGTGTGCGCGCCCACAGGAGGCTCTCGATTTCGTCGTGGCACCATAGACTGTTAATCATAACACCATTACTGAACTGACAACCAAAGTGAAATTTCTCGTGGCACCAATTAGATTGTAAGAACAAGCATTGTGCAAAAGAGGGATAGCAACAAGGATAGTCACAAGGTTAGGAATCAACAAGGAGGCGATCTAAAGATCAAAACACAGCGCAAGAGAACATAGCTTATTTGCCAAAGACAACTGAGCAGGGGACTTCTTGCCTAATTTCCATATACACCTCATGTCCACCAAAGTGAGCACCAGATAAAGATTAACCTAAGGTTTGGTCTTGTCGAGCAGCATCATGCGATCAAGACTGATAAACACCCAGAGACTTGAAAGGGTTGGAGGCAAAATAAATGAGATTCAAGGGACATAGCCAATGCACTGACTAGGGATTGAGTTGATAAAGCAATGACATGATCTGTGAGGAAAAGGTTCCAAAGCCAGGGTAGATAGCGATTAGCGTTGCACCAGATCAGCTATAGGAGAAGGAGCAATGAGGCCCGACAAGGATTTTTGAGCAGGGTCCTCCCACATAGGAGCGGAACAACCACGACACATGCAAGCATTCAAGGGAACTAAGCTTTGGCCTAAGGTCAAGCAAAGGCATAGATAAAGTCTTCGTAGCGCAAAGTTCAAGGCTAGCAACCACATGTACAGGCTCAGGTTCCTAAGAAAGAATCTAATTGGAGGCGGCAACCGTGCGATTACGTAACTTGAGCGTTGTTCTAAGATAAAGCTATTTGACACTCATATGCTTATCGAGGACAAACGAGGTGATAACTATGGCACTAATTAGATAACAAGCATACATACCACATCATAGTTTCAAGCAAGCATTTGAGAGATTCAATCAAATTAGCTTAAGCACAATTACTAAGCACAAGGCTCACACACATAACAAGCATTTACCATACAAGATTTAACTACAAGCTTGGCCCAAAACCAAAGCAAGCTAAAGCATCCACTTAGTATATGCCCAGAAAACTGAACAACAGTACAGTAGGCACAGGTTTCAAGCATAACTAAAGTTGTAGGCATCAAACAAAGGTGATCCTAGACTTTAGGTAAAGCTTATTAAGTTGTCTATAACTTTCTTATTATCATATGAAGATGATCCTATAGCTAACAAGACCAAACAAGACAAAGAAGACATCTTGCCCAGATTTGGACAAATTCTGTCATTCCATTTTGCAAGCTCATAACTAGAGATTTAGATCACCAAAAGCAGTGCTATTAGACATTTTGGAAAGCTTAGAAAAATTACTATACTTCTTCTACTATTTCCAAGAAATAATTCTATATGCACACAGGTAAAACAAACCAAATATTAAGATCTGTTCAGAACATAAACAAAACCTGACAACAAAATTCTGAAATTCATAACTCTTAACCCATAAGGCCTGGGGTCACAAAATTTTTGGACAAGCAAGATACGAAAGTTAGCTACGACTTTGGTATTCTCCATAACTATAGAAAACACCGTTATGACCACGAAAACATCACTACTACAGAAACTATTCTAGCAGCCAACGTCCCACAAGCAAAACAAAACTTGCCTTTGTTCTACTTAACAAGAGAGCACACAAACATGTTATTCTAGCAGCTCTAAACATTGTTACCTTAGAGCAACAATAAATTAATTTTATTCATAAGAACCCCAAGTACTTAAGTGAGGCCTAAAGCATTTGCAAAAGCTTGTAAGAACAACATACCCACCACTTGGCTAAACTAGAGGACATTTATAGGTTTAAACATGTAACCACAATTATTTCTAGCAAGGCTAAGCACACACTTTTCTCAAGAACTTCCTATTCAAGCAACATGGAACAAGGCATTTTGTCTAGCTTCACACAGGGAAGATAGCAACATCACATTGATCACAAGTTACTTAGTATTAGAACAAGGTGAGGGAAGCATATTTATGCACAAGCACAATCATGATGCACGCTCATCATATTTGTCCTCACCAAATTGCCAGCCTAAGGTGGCAATCACGTACTATGTCAGTGGCATAACACGTACTCTCTCGATATATAGCTAGTCGTCAGCTACTTTCAATCTACACATTCGTGGTTAGCGTACCTGCAGGCAAATTCATTGCAGCCCATCCCCACAAGAGATAAATAAGCACACAATGAAAGCAGTAAACTAAGATACTCTCCATATATACATCCCCAGATGTATATACTTCGATATCCATAGCTACCCAATAAATATACCCGCAATTAAGTACCTTCATATATACATGGGTGTAACATGTAAATATTCCAGTAACCACAGCTAACTCTCCCCTAGACCGACAGTTGGACGGTCATGCTCTCACAACTCACACTTACTTGAGCGTAGAGACAATTGATCCATGCATTACCATTCAAGCGAATGGCATCCATACAATAACACGTCGTATGGACGACGAAAGTAAAAACCCCCCATGTTAGTACGTAGATAGCCACCTAATAGTCCTTAACTGGGCATAAAGGAGGATGTCGCTAGCATAGTTTTGCAAATACGTTTTGACAAATTTGCCTGTAGCTAAAGTTTTAGTTAAAATAGGCTTTTTAAAACCAAAACTTTATTTTTAAAACAATGTACATGATAATATTATGCTTAATCTTGCTCTGATGCCAGCTGTGACAGAACCGCCCAATTTATACAAGATCAAGTACGACTGTCCCCGCTAACACGTTGACACACACATACTTTCACTTATATAAACCCGGTAGTCCGCCGAGTGTCCCGAAAGACCTCGGTAAATCAACATCACAACCAAGATCGTGTGATTAAGAAAATACACATCACATACACAGGGTTGCAGCGGAAATAATATTACATATGGGTTCACAAATAAAAGTACAAGTTTGGGTTTCAAAACCGCTTAGTGAAAAACAACATAGCTTTCAAATGATTACATTAATATAAGTTCCAAATATATTGCTAGCATAAGTGACATCATCCAACAAAAGCATATAGATGAGAAGTAACTATAGAATCACCGAGCCCATCGGCGGTTAGCCACCATCTTCAACAGGCCGAGAACTCCACCTGCAACATGGTGGAATAAACCCTGAGTACTCGAATGTACTCAGCCAGACTTACCCGTCATAAACCAAAAATAAATGACACCAAGGAGTATGCAAGGCTTTATCAGTGGATCTAGCTGGACAACCTTTTTGCATAAAAGCTTGAGTAACCATTAGCATTATTCACCTATACTAGCATTGACTTTTAGCCATTACCTACCATCTATATTAGCACCTGTACTAATCAACCATGTGATTTAGTTGCAAATAATAATAACCATATCAGGTATTTCATGGCTCATCATCATTCTCATCATCATTTAACCATATTTTTATATTTAGTGAATCTACGTTGCCGCTGCTCAAGTCAAGTTCTCACTATCCGGGAGAGACGACGATTCGAATCGATTCCTATCCAGCTGGAGGGGTATTCCTAACACAAACCCTGCTTCCCCCGTCAAGGTCGCAAACAAGTCACCTTTGGCACAACTCAGGAGAAATAAAACAAAAGTCGCGGGTCCGGGCCGCCTGGCATTCTCAGAGAACCACTCTGCCAAGGGTGATCGGGCCTTTAACCCGCCTTTGGGCTTACGTCAATGGCTCTCCGCACATCCTTACTACCTCCAGAATGCCCCAACCCCCATGGTTCTCGGCCTGAGTTGAGCTACTCGGCTTCGCGGTCGGAACGACTTATCCGGCCAGCTAAGTGTTAGGCTGCGTTCAACATGACCTAAGGACGTACAGCGAATCGGTCCTTAAATGACACAGACGGGGATAGATTCACACCCAAGACCTCCATGCCTTGTTGCTGCACTACCGTCATCCCGTCCGGTCTCTTTTTCATTATTAACACATGGTTCTTTTTCATGATAGCCATTATAGCCAACCGTGACCAAAGCTCATCCTACATCTTACAGGTGACAGGAAATCACCCAACTTCTACCGGTCTAAGCATAGCTAAGCATCATTCGATCCTACACTTAATTAGGATTCATAGGATTTTATCTGGACAAGGTAAGGATATAATGCAACAATTGGTTCCAACCAATTCCTATACTTAATGCATCATCAACAATAAAAGATACTCAAGATATTTGTAAAAACATGGGAGACTTAGAATGCTCCGGGGATTGCCTGGGATCCGACACAAGTCAGTTCAGTTAGCTTGCACCGTCCTGGTGACATCTCCGGTCCTAGCACTCGCTTAGTCCTTCCATCTTCGGGATAGATCCTCCATACACCGTCTTTGGGTTCGGCTCCAACATCACGTCCTTCACGTGGTTCATCTAGCGCACCTAGATGAGATGCAAGATGCATGTGTATGAATATGATGAATGGTAACACAAGATGCATCACATAAGCATTCAAGACAAACACAAGATTATGCAAAACATAGACACCAATAGCTATTTAACTAACATCACACAACCTATCATGCTAAGATGGTAAAGAAGACGACAACACCAAGCATGACACAAGTTTCCCAAGATCTCAGGTGCTCTAACTCAGTCATCATTCAAGGCATAAGTCACACTTAACAATATACAAGCAAACACTATAATTGGAATCTGTCAATTTCTGGACATGCAAACAGCAGCTACAAGATTTAGCTATAACTGGAGTTACACAAATCCAAATGACTTGCAAGAAGACATTTTGGAAAGGTTATGAAATTATCTACATTTCATCAATAACCACCATAGCATGATTCACAAGTTAAGTAGGTCGAAATTATACATTTACAGAAACTGGTCCACAATTGACAGAGAGCAGCCATTTCTGAATCACAACTTTAAACAGGAATAACTCACAAACTACAAGGCCAAATACCACCAAATTTTAACGGCAGCTAGATACATGAATTATCTACAACTTTTGTATAAACAAGTTTCACAACAAAGCACATTATCATGAAGAACTTTGCTAGGTTCCCAGATCTATCCATAAACCACATTTGCAAGTAAATAAATATTAACTTATGTTGCAAACACATAATTAGGCAAAACCAACTTTACCAACATGTCACACATGACTAAAGAACACCAGAAAACCTAGTGTCCATGACCAAATAAATTCTTTTAATGCATTTCTTAATTTATTTTAGATAACAAGGTGACTTAATAAACATATACCAAAAGTATACAATAAATTCTACAAAAATTACAGTGGCTCACATATCCTCTCAATAGTCTACTATATAAATTTCACTCCATTTTAATATGTATAGCAACCTCTATGAAAAAGACAAGTTGCTAAAGCAAGAAATCATGTGAGAGCAAGATAAACCAATAACTCACTCATACTTCATCCAATACTCATGAAATTTTTACCACACATCAACTATCACATGAGTAGCATGCCAAAAAAATTTCATTTCATTTGGAGCCCTAGATCTGCAGTTATGGAAAATAACAAATTCAACTAGCATTACAACCTTACTGCACAAATCTATTTTTACCGCAAAATATTGAAACTAAAACATGCCATATTATAGATCTAATGCATAGAAAATTTCACAAGGATTCCAAAAAGTTCTCATTTGCTATTTTACGAATTTCCTATGAATTACTATGAATTTCCAAAGATTCAGCAATTTTACTGCAAATGGGTCCTTATCGGCACTATTCATTTGAGTCACAGACTTCGCAGTTAGGCCCCTTCCCTTAGTCCAATTCGTGCGCGAGGTCCCTGGTCGCAAAACACAGCAGGGGAGGTGCGGGAGTTCGCCACTGATGGCCGGAGGAGGCTTAACGGCGGCGGTGGAGTGGTGGTGGAGCATCAATGGAGTCGTGCGCACCCAGGGGACAGCTCAGCTCGGCCTGAGGCGGCCCGAGGTGGCTTGGCCACGGCAGCGGCGAGCTTGGCCCGCCTCAGCCATGACGGCGCTCGCGTATGACCGGCAGTGGCGGCAGTGGCATCGCAGCATGTGCGGTCCTGCGCGCACCGGTTCAGGGCTTTTTCACGGTCTGCGGCGGCCTGCAGTGACCTGGCCATGCACGGCCGTTGGAGGCGACCGGCAGCCAGCGACGGCGGCCATGGCGCGGTCCGCTACGGAAGCCCGGAGGCACGGCACAGATAGTAGATCATGGAGCGACTGCGGTGGAGGCGAATGGGAACTGCAAGGGCGCTCGACGGAAGGGGAACGACAGTGGCAAAGGAGTTGCCTCGACGGCCATGGAGGAGCTCGGCGCTCGCGCACGGCGTAGGGCTAGGCGGGGAGCGGCAGCGCGAGAGAGGGAGGCGTGGGCCGCTCGGGTGCACAGTTATGGAGGAGCAGGGCGTGAGGCGGCGCGTGGCACAGGGCTAGGACGCGCGTCGGCCATGGCGGGGCGCTCTGTGGTGCATGGCTGCCACGACGGCGTTTCGTCGAACACGTGGTGCGCGTCGCGGTGCTCGACTTGGAGGCCGTGATAGGGATGCTTGCGTGCCGAACTGGGCTATGGCCCTTGAATAAAAATTGTTCCACTTCTGACGATCTACAAACTTTATTAAGGGATCATAGCCATTGGGGCAATAGATTAGCGGTTAATGACACTCCAAGTTGGCAGTGTCAATGCATTAACAGCGATTAACAACCTCCAGAAATTGATGGGCAAAATGAAGTCAACTGAGTGTCATCTTCATACATGCTCTTCTCCATCATGTATACTCCAACTTTTATTTTGGTACCTACTCAAGTTGCTTAACGAATTTCGGAGAACGCGAGACGCCAATGACGACGACGATGAATTCCAGACTTAGAAAAATTCTAAGTCTGAAAACAGCCGCTAATTCAATTTTCGAGCCTCTGTTTAACTTAGTTCCAAGTTGATCTGGCTCTTGTTCCAAAAACAAAGTTTGTTATACTCTACTCAATCTTCAACTTTTATTTAAGGTACAACTCCATGCAAGCAATGTAAGTGGTTGGTCAACATAGGTCAAAGTAACGTCACTGTAAAGCTTAAATTAGAGTTATTAACCGATTGAGGCATTTTCTTGACTTCTGCTCAACATGAACCTTTCATGACTTTTGTTGTAGAGTTCAATTAGAGTCATTTGGGCAAGGTTGCAAGATTTGGTTGATGACCTACATTTCCATTCACTTAATAGTGCAATTCAAGCACTTAGTAAAGTCATTCCAATAAGGATATAACTTATCATTTCATGTGGCTTTTTGATTTCAAACTTCATGAAATTTTTCCAGTGATCCATATAGACGGGTATTGATGTGAGACACATGAAGATGTTCCAATAACACCAGCCAAGCATATATCTCGAAAAGGGCCTATATGTAAAGCAAGGGTGCAATATCCGAGTTTAGGTTGGGGCTCATTTCCATAGGTTTGACCATGACATCTTCATCGTCACTTAATCTGTCATGTTTGAGCTCAAACCCACAGCTTAACTGGTGACAAACACCTGGGGTGTTACACTCTATAGGAGGACCCCTTCGAACCCTTCTTGGGAAGGCGGGAGCTAAGGTTTGCGGTGCGGGGAACTGTGAGTTTGATTATGCTGGTGAACAAAAACTCTGTAGCCCTCGAGGCATAGGGTCTGGCGGTTCGTCCAGTTGTATTCAAAGTTTTATACCCACACACCATGCTTCCGGTTTTAAATGTAAGGAGGGGTCGGGCGAAGAGGGTGTCTAAACAAATAGACACCCTCGGTAGCCCCCAAGCAATGTTCGTGTCTTTGCTGTTTGCTGGGGTCAGAGGCTCGGTAAAGAAATTATCACTCAAAGTAAGTAAACAGAGGTGCTTATCTTTCAGTGGTTGTTTGTTCGTTGTTTTACCTGGGCCACCCGATCGACCCAGGAGGCCCGTTGGGCTCCCCCTAGACGGGGTTCCGTCGTCGGGTCGTTCTACGATCCTGCCTGGGGAAGCGAAGAGTCGCCAGCATGCGAGTGTGCCCTAGTTCTCACGCCCGGGACGCATTAGTGGTGGGCCATGCCCAGGCAACGTCCTGTTTGACCAGGCGACGTCTTGTCGACCAAAGCGCGTCCCGTCGGTTCCGGCGCGTCCCCTCGGATTTCTGTCAGCATTGATTTCGCATTTGCATTGAATAGGGGAAGGCAGAGAGTTTTTCGTCCCAACCTTTCGCCTTTCCATAGCTGCTGAGCCCCTTCTTTAAATAGGGGGGAGGGGAGTTCTCGTCCCACTTCCTCGCCAGCCTCTGAGCCGCCACCTCTTCTCCTTCCTTTCCACCGAATGCAGCGGTTCCTAAGTAAGAGAGGGTAATGCCAGGGAGAGAAGAACTCACAGATCCGCTCATGAATCTGGAGCGTGATGTCGAGCTGGAGGTCATCCAACGTAGATGAGATGGTGTGGGTCGCTTGTGCTGAGGAGGGGTCACTGCTGCCGAAGGAGGAGGGGCACAGGAGGGTGCCCAACATCATCGGCTTTGCCATCGTGCGTTGTGGCCTTCCTTCGGCGGGAGGTGCCCCCGCCCAGACATCATTGTTCGGGTTGTGGCTAATGACGATGGTGTAGTCCCTGGATGCCCCGGCGGAGGTGCCATTGTCAGAGTTGTGGCTGATGACGATGGCATAGTCCCTGGATGCCTTGGCGGAGGTGCCATTGTTAGGGTTGTGGCTGATGACGATGGCGTAGTCCCTGGATGCCCCGATGGAGGGGCACCACAGTCACCGGCGTGGTGCTCGATGTTGTAGATGACGGCGCCTTCGCGGATCCCGTGGAGCGGTAGGGCATCGCCGTTGGAGAGCGTGGTGCGGCGGCCGCAGTAGACAAACTGGCCTGTGTACATGCCCGGTCACTATTGATGGAGAGCGTGGCGCGGCGACCACATCAGCACTCGTAGTAAAGCTAGGCAGAGACTGTAATTGAATAAGTTTGTGGGGAGCCCCCGAGTGAACAGTCCTTTGAATTTAAGAGTACATTAGTCCTTTTTGTGATGAAATCACTTTGTAAGTGGTGAATTTATGCAAAGAATGAACAAATTTTCATCTTTTGTTACGGCAAATAGCTTTTCAGCTTCCTCTTTTTGTAGAAGAGGTTTTGGTGCCCTCCGACCCTTCCCATGGCTCAGGTTGTAAAGGCTAGGAGTGTGGGTGAAACAGTTCTGATCACGCTGGTGAGCAAGGAGGTCGTAGTCGCTGGGGCATGGGTTTCCCGCAGTCCTAGCAGTTGTACTCAGAATTTGTTCCCGAAATCCTAGCCCTTAGGACTTGTTATGAGAAGAATGGAAAACTTAGAGAATGTTTGCAAAGGTAACATAGGAAGTGTTTGCAAGATAAACATACTTATATCATTTGTATCAGCCCCCGAGTGAGGTCTAACCCCTTGCAATTTGTAGGGGTCGGATGTCACTAAAGATCAGGGATTTGTAAAGACAAAAACTGATAAGGAAAAGTATGCGTTTATTAAGGGTAAAAACGACATAGCTGTTCGATGTTCCAGGCGTTGGTGAAGACCTCGCCGTTGATGGTTTTCAACTTGTAGGCACCTGGCCGGAGTACTTCCGCGACGACGTACGGTCCCTCCTAGGGTGGGGAGAGCTTGTGGCCGTCCTTGTTGCTCTACACGAGGCAGAAAACAAGGTCCCCGACGTTGAAGGCTCGGTCCCGCACTTGTCGGCCGTAGTACCGCTATAACGCCTGTTGGTACTTGGCCGAACGGAGGAGGGCGATGTCGCGGGCTTCGTCTAGTTGGTCCATGGCGTCTTGGTGGGATGCCTCGGCTCCCTGCTTGTTGTATGCTCTAATTCTTGGCGCTCCATAGTTGAGGTCCGTTGGGAGAACGGCCTCGGAACCATAGACCATGAAGAAAGGTGTGTAGCCGGTGGCCCGGCTAGGAGTTGTCCTTAGGCTCCAAAGCACCACCGGGAGCTCGACGACCCAGCGTGCGCCGAACTTGTTCAACCGGTTGAAGATCCTGGGCTTGAGGAATTGTAGGAGCATGCCGTTTGCGCGCTCGACCTACCCGTTCGTCCGGGGGTGCACGACGACCGCCCAATCGATCTGGATGTGTTGTTCGTCGTAGAATCGAATAAATTTCTTGCCGGTGAACTGCATGCCATTGTCTGTGATGATGGAGTTTGGTACTCCAAAGTGATGGATGATGTTGAGGAAGAACAGCATAGCTTGTTCGGATTTGATCATGGAGATCGATCGAGCTTCGATCCATTTCATAAACTTGTCTATGGTGACAAGTAGGTGGGTGAAGCCCCCGGGTGCCTTTTTGAGTGGCCCAACTAGGTCGAGCCCCCAGACCGTGAAGGGCCACGTGATGGGGATCATCTAGAGTGCCTGGGCCAGGAGGTGAGTCTACCGAGCGTAGTACTATCACCCTTCGCAGGTGCGTATGATTTGCTCGGCGTCGGCTACTGCAGTGGGCCAGTAGAAGCCCTGTCGGAATGCGTTTCCAACCAAGGTCCTCGGCATGGCATGGTGACTGTAGACCCCACCATGGATGTCGCTCAGCAGAAGTCTTCCCTATTCGCTGGGGATGCAGAGCTATAGGATCCCGATGTGGCTCCATCTGTAGAGTCCGCCCTCTACAAGAACGAAAGACTTGGCGCGACGTGCGAGCCGTTGAGCTTCCGTCTTGTCCGTCGACAGTGTGTCATGGAGGAGGTAGTCGAGGTAGAGTGTTCTCCAGTTGTCCAGAGGGTCGGGCTCTGCTGCTGGATCCTCTTCAAGCTCCATGACCTCGGGGTCGGACAGAGCAGTCGGTGGGTCAGCCCTCGAGGACGGATCAGATGGGCCATCGTTGGCCCATTCTGACCCCTCGTAGCGCACCAAGGGCTTGTGTTGATCGCTGGCGAAGACACCCATCGGCACCGGCTCTTGGCCGGACGCTGCTTTTGTGAGTGCGTTGGCGCTTTGTTGAGGCGCCTCGGGATGTGATTGAGTTTGAGGCTGTCGAATCTATCCTCTAGCTGTCGGACTTCTTGGTAGTACGTCGCCATCTTAGCATCATGGCAGCTCGACTCCTTCATGACTTGGTTGATGACAAGCTAGGAGTCGCCCCTGATGTCAAGGCGTCGAATGCCCAGCTCAATGGCGATGCATAGGCCATTGACGAGTGCCTCGTATTCGGCCACATTATTTGATGAGGGGAAATGGAGCCAAACCATGTAGCTCATGCAGACCCTGAGGGGTGATACGAAGACCAACCCCGCACCGGCGCCCTTCTTCATCAGCAACCCATCGAAGTACATCGTCCAGTACTCTTGATCGATGACCGCCAGTGGCATCTGGACCTCGGTCCACTCCGCGATGAAGTCAGCCAGCACCTGGGACTTGATCACCGTTCGGGGGGCATACTTTGGTGAGCCACTTTGGGCCGATGATTGGGTCGACGACAAGCGGATACCTCCCTGGGTGCGGGACGGTATCCGGATGGTCGGTCCGGTCGAAGGTTATGGCGGACTCCGACCACCAAAGGAAGGGAGGTGTGGCCGGTTGGGCCGTGTAGACCTTGCGGCGTGTGACCTTCTGACGGCGTTTGGAGTCATAGGCCGCCGACCCTCCGAAAATCATAAGACAGTCGTTCGGCATCGGAAAGCCATCGTCCTTCTCCTCGGCGTTGTCGACAGTGGGGGTAGGTTCCTTCCCCTGCTCCCCTTTGTTGGCGCTTCCGACCAAGAACTTCCGCATAAGGCCGCAGTCCTTGAGCAGATGTTTTACGGGAAAGGCGTGGTTCGGGCACAGCCCTTCGAGCATTTTTTTCAAGTGATTCGGAGTGCCCTCCGTAGGCTTCCAACCACCCTTGCGGTTGGCAGCGGCCACGAGCGAGTCGTCGCGCCGTTGCTTCTTATTCATCCTTTTGGCGGAATAGTTGGAGGCGCCTTCACTAGAGCCCTCGTCCCGCCTCGCCTTGCCGTCGAAATGGTCAAAGATTGCTTCGACCGCCTCTTCTCCTAAGGCATGGCTGGTGGTGATGTCCAGGAGTTCCTTGGTGGTTCGCGGGCCCTTGTGTCCCAGCTTATGCACCAAGGACTCATAGGTCATCCTAGATAGGAAGGCTCCTATCACGTCGGCGTCGGTGATGTTAGGGAGCTCATTGCACTATCGGAAGAAGCGTCGGATGTACCCACAGAGGGTCTCACCGGCCTTCTAATGACAGTTCTTGAGGTCCCATGGGTTCCTAGGGCGTTTGTACGTGCCCTGGAAGTTTCCCACAAAGATCTCCTTTAGATCCTCCCAACTCTGGATTGCGTTAGACGGCAAGTGTTCCAACCATGCCTGGGCCGAATCAGCCAAGAACAGTGGAAGGTTGCGGATAATGAAGTCGTCATTATCCGCACCACCAGCTTGACAGGCAAGCCGATAGTCTTCAAGCCAAAGCCCGGGGTTTGTCTCCCCGGAGTACTTAGGGATGTTGGTAGGTGGTCGATACCTTGGCGGGAACGTAGTGTTGAGGATGTGCCGGCCGAAGGCCTGAGGGCCTAGCAGGCCGGGGCTTAGGCTCCGGTCCTCACCGCTGTCGTAGCATCCGCCGCGTCGAGGATGATAGCCGTGGCGGGCTCCTTCCCTTGGGTCACCATAGGTACGCCTGCGGGCATTGATGGTGCTGCGTGCGTCGTGGTCGCGGCCGAGATGCTGATGTATCTGGGTCGCAACGCGCTGCCCGCCGCCTTATGGTGCTTGGTGGACTGAGGCGTCCCTGGCGGGACATACTGAGGGCGTACGCTGGCTGGTGTCGAGCTTGCGTCATCGAGACAACGAGCTTTCCGCCTGCTGCGCCGCCGCACGCTCGAGCAGGGTGCGGATTTCGCGGTGGGCCCAGCGATCCTCAAGCATTGCGGCCTCTGGAAGGCCATGGAGCAAGACCATGGAGACGGCGAGGTTCTGGCTTGCCCGAGCGAAGCGTGGAAGGGTTTCATCATCGGCGATGATCCTTCGGTTCATGTCACGAGCTACGGTGCGTGCGTGCCCACCGTCTCCGTGGCGTTCGATCTCCCGATCCACCAACGTGTATTCCCGAACAAGCTGTTGTCTGGCCTCATTGATCTCCCGTTTTCGGGCTTTTAGCTGCTCCACCCCTACATGGGGCGGGGCCGCCGTTCTTCCTTCAGCTCTATTGCTGAGGTTGCCCGCCGGGTGACATCCTTCTCGGAGGCGCTTTCGACGTGTCCCTCGGAGGTTTCTGCCATGAAGCATTCCCGGGAGGGATGATGGCTCCCCCTGCCGGAGTCAGAGCTAGAGTCCGACCATGGGCCTTCCGTGAGGAGGCCGTGGAGGGATTCTGTGATGCTTTCGATCATCCCTACGAACTCGTTGTTCACGGGGGACGAGATCGCGTGCTGGGCCACAAGGTGGCTTACGGTCGCAGCGGCGTTGCGGAGACCGAACGAAAATGCCGTCGACTCCGTGTGGAGCATTCCAAAGAGAGGGTGAGGCGGCGCAGGGCCTCCCTGGATGGCTGGGGTCCAAGGGAGACACCGGGCTAGCCCTCAAGCCTCCGGTAGCCGGAGCCGATGGAGGGGAGAGGTTGGATGGTGAGATGGGCCAATGCCAACTCTCCTCCAACCGTGACGATGAAGTCCAGGTCACCGAAATGCACATGTGCGCCCGGGACCCAGCTGATTGCGTGGTTAGCCATCCGAGGTCTGATTTGGAACGTGCAAAGGCCCCTACCTGGCGCGCCAACTATCGGTGTTTCGAACAAACACCGGCTAATAATTTATAATTGATGCGCGTTAGGCCCGGATGGTGCACTAAAGGACATGAGGTTTATACTGGTTCGGGCCGAACATCCCTACGTCCAGTCTGTTGCTGCTCGTGTTATTAGTACCAAAAGGGTTCGTAGTAGGGGGTACAAACGGTCGAGAGAGGGATGGGTCCCAAGTCTCTGATGGAATGGTCGAAAAGGTCGCCGAGAGCTTGGTCGCTGCTCAGCTGTGTGTGAAGTGTTGTGTGTGTTGAACTTATCTGTCAAGAGTTGATCCCCTTAGTGGGGGCCCTGCCCTTCCTTTTATATACCAAGGGGGGAGCAGGGGTTACAGATGGGAGAAAATGGAAAAACCAGAGGCCAAGAAGCCCCCCCGAAGGTGTTGGGTCCTCCTTTCCCGCTGAGCCAGCCTCGCTGACACGGCCAGACGGTGTCAGGGATTGGCACGTTCGCCGGATGCCTGTGCGCTGACAACGCCATGCCCTTACCGGATCTGCAAGTGGTCACGTCCCATCCCGCCCCTCCGAGCGGCGTGTCGGACAAGGGTGTTGACCTGTAGCCCTGTGGGGAGTGGACGACACGGTGACTGTACGTTCGTCACTATAGAGGGCGCTAGTCTCTTCTTGGACCATAGTGGTTGTCGTATGTCTATGTCAGGTTCCGTGTCCGAGGGCTAAAGGCGCCGCCTACAACACTATTCGGACTCTGCCATGCCCGGAATGGTCTAAAGCGCCCATCCCGTCGTACCCTGGCGGTACTTTCCTACCACGGTGCAGGGCATGGTCCTTGGTGCTGCGTTTGACTCGAATGTCATGTCGTACCCTATGCTCATCATTATGAAGGCGCATGGTGTACTCGTCAGGCGAGGCGGAGTCTGCCCTCGACCGTCGGGCGAGGCGGAGCCGACCCTCGGACGTCGGGCGAGGCGGAGCCCGCCCTCAGACGTCGGGTGAGGCGGAGCCTAGCCCTCGGGGGTCGGCGCGGAACCAATCTTCCGTCGTTCGGACAAAAAACGCAATAGCGTTCCCGTCTAATCGGAAGTGTCAACGTTCGATGGTCATTAGTTCCACCTCATTAGGTACCCCGGTATTAGGTCCCCGACACCGCCGCTCGGGCAGATCGCCGACCAGGCGGTGTCCCGATTCCGCCGCATCATCAACCTGCTAGACCGCACAGGGCACGCCCGGTTCATGCCATTGCCAAGCCAAGCCAGAGAGAGAGAGAGAGAGAAGAGAGAGAGAGAGAGAGAGAGAGAGAGAGAAGCGAAGGCTGGAACAGCCGGAGTGCACGCAAGCGAAAGCGGGCGGACATCATGGTGAGCACGGGAAAGCTTGCGAAGACACTGGAACAGCTGCGAACCCTCCCTCCCTGATCCACCCACTACCCTCCTATAAAGGCAGCCATCTGTTCGTTCGACCTCGGCGTGACAGGAAACCAAGC
Organism: Miscanthus lutarioriparius; assembly: GCA_904845875.1. Classification (NCBI taxonomy): domain Eukaryota; kingdom Viridiplantae; phylum Streptophyta; class Magnoliopsida; order Poales; family Poaceae; genus Miscanthus; species Miscanthus lutarioriparius. Next base: position 61,065,563 of record CAJGYO010000004.1, on the reverse strand, counting down.
AAGCATCAATTGAGCGTTCGATCGCCTGCCTATCAGCAATCTAGCCGTGACAACAAAGCATTCGATTCGATTCTCCTACAACAGTCTTGTCGAGAGCAAGCAAAAGCAGTCGATTCAATTCTCCTACAACCGCCCAATGTAAGTTCCTCCTTCCTTCCCGATCAAATCATCATCTTGTGATAGAATTGATCCTCTATTTTGCGCTCTTCTTGTCATTCAGGATGCTCTGTTTCGCGAATTGAAATGCTCTGCTTTACACCCAACAATAATCTAATCAATGGCAAACTTGCAATGCAGGCACTTGACAAGATCCAGTTCGAGAGCCCGATGGACAAGTCGAAGTTGGACGCATACCGAGCTCTTCATCCGGGTGGTCTCTGGACAAAAGCCAAGAAGACGCATCCATCATCGACTCGCATGGGCATGACCAAGTCGGACCTTGTCAACAACCTCGGCACCATCGCGCGGTCGGGCACCAAGGAGTTCATGGAGGCGCTGGCGGCGGGCACCACCGACGTGTCCATGATCGGCCAGTTCGGGGTCGGCTTCTACTCCACCTACCTCATCGCTGACAAGGTCCTAGTCACCACCAAGCACAACATCTGGGAGTCCTAAGCCGGTGGCTCCTTCACCGTCACGCTCGATACCACGGGGGAGCGGCTTGGCCGGGGCACCAAGATCATGCTCTTCCTCAAGGACAACCAGCTCGAGTACCTGGAGGAGCCACGCGTCGGGGGAGTGGCTGTGAGGATGGAGAGTGAGGGACTGAGTCGATGATGCGTGGGCCCCACATGTCACTGAGATGGAGGTTGCGTGTCAAAACCCGCTCAACGTCGGTCAAAACAGCCTTGCCCCGCCCAGGTGCTAAAAGTGAACGGTTTTGACAGTTGGGGTACCGGTACTAGACGGTTTTGTAGTTGAGGGTTAAAATTAGACCGACACAATAGTTGAGGAGCCAAAAGTGGACTTAATCCATCGTCTTACCATATCTAAACTTTGCAGCTGATATTCCTCACATCCCTCAGCAGGGCACCAGATTGGCAAGTGGAGTTGCAGCTATGGATCAAGCAGTCCCATGAATGCACCCCTTTTGAACCCATGTCTCCTCTGTGATGCCCCCTAGGTACTTCCCCTCTCCATTTTCCTTTCATGTATTTCGAATGTTACAAAAAAATAGGATTTGAGAGTGGTGGACTTTGCTATTGTTATGGCAAAATTTATGCAAGAAAAGGTTACTAATCGCACAAATTGATGGCTCCCATTCTAAAGTTCGATCCATTACCTTTTCAGACCAATTTGTTTAGCCAAATTTGGGGGCCACGTTACTGTTTATATGGCCATGCATTTTTCCCAACAATATTTAGAGTTAAAGTGCCTCGCTACACAGTGTTTCAGTGAGGCTAATTATTCTGGTCCTTTGGCTTTAGCTTCTCATATGCCATCTATAATTCTATATTCATATATGCAGTTATATATATGCTGATGATCCGCCTCACCTACAACGAGAGCTTGAGTTAGGAATGTTCTGTGAACCATATTTGTTCCATACATCACCGTTATGTTTTATTATCGGCCCGATTTTACTTCCTCTGTAATTTCTTCTTGCACCAAGGCATTCATAGCGGTAATCTCCCTAATGCCATTTCTTGTGTTGTGCAAAGTCATTGTTTGCTATCTTAGACTGACCTAAACTAAACTAAAAAGCATTTGGTGCTCTGTATGTACTGGGATATTATTCAGTTAACAGTTCAATATGTACGACATCACGTACGTGTTTTTTCGGTGTGTGGAATAATAAAAAAATTAAATGTGATGTGTAATGCAATTTTATTGGTCCGCATTGCTCAAACAATCAGCTGGCAGGGTACCCTTATGCCTTTTCATTTTGATCGGTTCATGACATTCATCTACCTGGTTGTGCATGTATTTTTTGTCCAATTTACCAGCTGGTTCATTAATGCTTAAAGCTCTTTGATGAGCTACTCGGACTTGATATATCTAAGCTAATTCTTTGTTTTCCTGATTGCCTTACCATGCTTTCAGGTCATGTGCTGACAAAGCCATCTGAATACTACAAGGGAGTCAGATTGACGGCCACAGTGTTGGGCTTCCATTGCACCATACTCCTCAAAACAAACAGGTGCTATGTGCAATGGAATCTTAGTTTTGTCTCAATCTCGCTTACTTGACCTTTGATGACATCAAGATACCAGCAAGGTGTTGGTCTGCAAGTTTCCTGACCTACAGGTCTAGGATTTTTTTTTTTGGCTATGTCAAATTAACTAATTATTTCTAGCTTTGGTTTTTTCTCCAGATTAGGTTACGTTAGTGGCTCCTTGTTTATTTTACCTCCGATTTTTATGTTGCTGTGGATGGCTACCAACAAGGGGTTGCCTGGACAGTTTACCGAACCAATACATGTCCTAGCAGTTTCGTTGTGTAAGGTAGTATGATTTCTTTTCCCTCTAGTCACTTAATCTCTTTGCCTCCTTTTCCTTTCTATCTTCATCTCTTCTTATTTGTTTTGGTAGGACCTATTGGTTGATGATAATAGTCATGGTGTATGCGCTGGCCTTAGTTGTCTATTATCCCATTTTAGGGTTTACCTCTTGGGCTGTTGGAGAAAGGAGGGGGCTTGAGCTAACTTTAAAGTTACCATTTTTGTCTATTTTTTGGGGTGGCTCCTCTGCTTCCTTCTGCGGTATTTTCAGAGTTTCCTATGCCATCAGATTGGAGACCAATCGGGTGATTTATTTTATCCTTTACTCAGTTGTAGATTCTCTTATCTCCTGAGGCAAGATGCATCATATTTAGTCCTTCGTTGTCCCATATGTAGCGGTTGTCCTCCTTCAATCTAATCTGGCTGGGTTCTACTTTATTTGTTCCGGTCCTTCTGTGAACACTAATGTTTCTTGGTTTCTTTAGATATACTAATGCTACAGTGAAGTTTGCTTGTTTTGTAAAACAATGATACAAAAACTAATGCTTTAGATATAATATTATGCCTATTTCTTTAGCTGTTTTCTTGTGGAGTTAGTCTACCAAGGTGTTAGGGAGAGTTAGATTGCACCTTAGTGATTGTTCCATTGTGATCCTTAGATTTCCTGTGATTCTTAAATTTTCAGTTAGACTGTTCGGCTGGCTGCTTTTCCATGACACTAACTGGATATCGCTACAGTAGTTTTGGCAGGGCTCCTTCGTGTGCTCTTTCGGATACCGCTAGAATAATTTTAGCAGATGATTGGGCTCAAATGATAATTCTATAGGCTCCTTTGATGTCTACATTTCCAGCTACCTCGCTGTTATTGAGTTCCAATCGGCCAAGCCTGCCTCTGTCTGTTCCAGCACAAATTAATATGGATTCATTTATTGTGCCTTAGCGATGCTAGAAAAGGAATGATGGATTTGTGGTGCCAGAGCTGGTAACAAGATCTGACTGATGGTTAGTCTTCGTATTTAGTATATGCCGTGTGCCATTACTATATAAAAGAAATGTTTGCCTATGAAAAGATTGGACATTGCAGCTTCTGTTTTTCCTAGTGCCTTTTAGTATTTGTAAATAGAGCTAATGATGCAAAAAAAACTAGGATTAGATAGACCTCATTGAAGTGTTTCGACCCTATATTTATGGTTGTTTTACCTGCTTTCTATTTAAGCGCCTGCATGTGTATTTTCTCTTTATCCCAGCTTGTTATTGATTGGGTTCCCGAGATCGATTTAAGGAGAACGTTTGTATTCACATTTTTGGGCCTTGACCTTGTGGGACCAACTTTACATGTCTGGTAGTCTTTTTCTGACAAGAGTAATTATTAGTATGTAATATAGCTAGCTTTTTCTACCACTGCTGTTTCATAATAAATCTCCATTTGCAGATACATGTATTTGAGCAAGTTAGTACTTTATGGTCAGCACTTAGAGCTGTTGCCTACAAAGTGATGCAGCTCCGCAGCAGCTCGCACTAGCTACATCACCCAGAAATCTCTCATTGTGTCCACGTCACCCCAAATTCACTCCCGTGGACACCGTTGAGCCACGTCGCCCGGAGATTCCTGTCCACAGAAACGCCACGTAAATATCCTCCACCGATACAAGTTGCATTGCATGAGCAGATTATGAGGCTTCCCTTCCTTCCTCTTTGTCGTGGCATGAGTGAGTTGTCCATGCTTGTGTGCGCTGGGAAAGACCTTTTCTCATGTGCCTGCTCCCCTTGCCATCGCTGGGGCCGGGTACGTGTGTGGATCTGGCTCGCCGGCCTTCATCGCTGAGCCCCACACCGGCGCATCTGGCTTGTTGCGCATGGCGGAGCTGCACTCTCTCCCCTTGTCCTCCTCCCCTTCCCTCAGCTCTCTCTCCTCATTGCAAGGATCTTGGCCCCCTCCCCTAGGAGGCCGTCGGCTCCTGCCGTCCTCTTGTTTTAAAACGTGCGGATCATGTCTACAACTGATATCCTTTGTTGTACAACTATGATCAGTTGTTTCATTCTTCATGTTATCTATTGAGGTTTTGGGATTGTGCTGTGATGAACTTTTTTTAAACTGAGACAATGGAATTGTGCAGTGATGATTAATTGTTTCATTCTTCCATGATTCGTACGATTTGCATTGGTTTTGTGATGACAATGTCATTCTGGCCTAGCAATTCTCTTTTGCATGTGTTGTTTTGTTTTTATTAGTTGCTACATTTTTGTGCATTTGTTGCTGAGCACAAGTCCATTGTCAATGATGTCTTTAGTTCACATAATTTGCTAGTTGTTATGTTACTGAGCACACCCCACTGCCAATGATGTATTTACTCAACACAGATTCATAGTTGGGTGGCTGCAATGGGTGTCTCTGTTTCGGTTTGCTACAGATCTATCATCTTTGTTTTTTCCTTATATGTTTTGGTCATGTTCTTCTGGTCCATCAAATAATACATTTGGGCTTAGGCTACATTGCGCCTGGTGGTCAGTACAATTTCGAGGTTAGTATATAATGTGCCTTTTCTGCTACATCTTCCTTTGTTTTTGCTTAAATTTGATTGGTCCACTTTTTTGTATGGCTGTTTGTTATAAATGCAGGATAAAGTATTCGAATTGGAATTTCCAAGCATAAAAAACAATTTACTATGCTCCAGGTGAGGCGTTATCTCCTGTGACCATGTATTGCGAGCCTATGCAGCCTTAGATTCATTCATAGTATTTGATAGGGACATTTTACTCTTTATATTACTACAACCAAATCATGTGACTAGGGATGAAAACAGTACGGATATTTTCCGACCGTATTCGAGACCGAATCCGTTTAGAGGGGTTTAGATCTGTCCGTATCCGAGTCCGGATATTCAACATCTAATACCTTATCCGTATCCGAATACTCAAATAGCATATTTATGATGTCGATATCTAATCGTATCATATCCGGCATGGTTGACACTATCCGTATTCGAATCCGAATCCAGACAGAAATATGAAAACAAATGTAATATCAGTGATATCCGTCCATATCCGATCCGTTTTCATCCCTACATGTGACTAATGGCCACGTCAAGGTTCATGGTAAGATATGCTTTGGAGCTGTTCTGGAATTCTGGTTAAATTGTATTTGTTGTCTCTGATCCAGTAGAGACAGTAATCTCATTGAACTGTTTATGCATGATGCTTCCCAAAATTTTGCTCGGATTTAAAGTACTGGGCATATGTTTTTTCCTTTCTGAGTAAAACCTCAAGCCTCATGCGCTTTGAGGTAAAAGGCTGTGCCAAACCAGCAAAAACAAGGGTTCTCATTTAACTGATCACGCAAAAAAAATTCAAGAAATTACTATCGGTTGCTTGGGTGAACAAGGAAATAAATTCATTAAGTCATTTATGAATTATGCTGCCGAAAATAGTTTGCTCAGCCCTAAAGAACTATGGACATTATGGTTTCTGACGAAAAATTAAACCTTGATGAACTATGAACTATTGGTCATTGATGGGAGGAGGAAGGGAGCATGCTCTTTGTTATGCTAGCATTGTTCAGTCTGGAGATACAATATGCATACCCGGTCTGGAGATAACTAATAGTGAAGATGTCATCTCATTCTGTCGTAATTGTGGTGTTGGATTAGTTTTACCTGGATCTAAAGCACCTCTCCTTGCTTGTCTTGTAGATGACCTTGTCAAAGCTGGAATCCCTACCTTTGGTCCTTCATCAGAAGCTGCGGCATTACAGTGATCAAAAGGTTTCATGAAAAAACTGCCACAAGTACAACATTCCTACAGCAAAGGTATTTTCTTTTAGTCTGTGAAGGTACTGCACTGTTTATGATTGTTACATCATGTAGGTCGATGCAATATTTGAATATATCTAAAGGTGGCAATATTATTTTTGGCATGGAAAATGTATATTTGTTCTTTCTCTTGGGGGAGTTACAGAGATGCACGGCCAATTGCTCGAACATATAAATGCGGATGACATAACACATCTAGATGCCTCTTTTCAGCAGGTGCACAAGGATCTGCATCAGCGTTGCACGGACATAGATGGTGCATTCAGCAAGTTCAAGCAAGACAAGGTACCAATGCCCATCTATTTGCCTCACCTCTACACACTTTTGTCCTAAGAACCACCTCAATGTGTATTATGCTGCTTTGCAGGCAACATATGATTCCATCAGACTGCACACGAACCTTCGTTGAAAAAAGGCAGTGTTTCCTGAAGTGACGTGTGGGCATATTGAATCATGATGTTCATCCATCCGCCTTACCTGATCCGCGATCGCAGACTTCGTCACACCATCTGGTGCCATAAAAAATCAAACACTCATATGTATCATATAGCTAGCCATGTGTAGTATGTGGATCCTATATGTCCATATCCACTGCTGTGGTCATTCGCTACCTTTGTACATCACCACTGCTTCTACCGTATGAATTCTACCTTTGCAGACTTTGCAACTTTTGCTTGCCCTCGCCGTATCTGTATAACATGCAAATATATATGCTTCAATGCATCCTGGCCATATACATCACCAGTGCCTGTGACGTACAACGCCTGCCTGCATGGACCAAACAGTGGTCGCCTGCACTCCGCGCGCAGGGGCGCGCGGCTCGTACTAGTTACTGTAATGGGATGCTTGTTGGTGCTAATCTAAGTCGACGAACAAGCAACCAGAAGACAACCTTAAACCTTGAGACTTAGAATTATCGTGGCAATATTTATTCTTGTTGCAAGCCCACAGGCATGATCATTGTTTACTCAAAACCATTCTGTTAAACCAGTAAAAATATGAAACCATTCGATCTCTTGAACCAAAATGAGGCCTCGAGCCAAAATGAAGGCTCTATTCGGCTGCTCGTAAAGCCGCTTTTGTTGATTTGTACGGCTGATTTGTTGAGAGAGAAAAATACTGTACCATGGCTTATAAGCCGGCTTATAATGACAGCCGAACACTCCCGAAGCCATTCTATAGAATCATAGGACCATCCCATCGTGACCAAACTAGGGATGACAATACACCTACGGGCGTCGCAGCTATTAGGCCTTGTTTGTTTGACCCTAGAATGAAAAGAATTAGAGGGAATTGAAGAGGACTGATGGAGATTTTGACTTGTAAGGGCTTAATCCCCCCTCAATCTCCTTTAACCCCTTGTTCTAAAATGAAAGGAACATGCCTTTAGTGTGTAGGTGTCTTTGGGTCAGGGTCCATGATGGCGCTGAGTTGAGTGCAGATATCATATTTCACCCACGGGTGACCTACAGGGCTAGAAACGTATGTTTTTCTATTTTTTCGTTTTCAATTAGAGGTCTATAACTAATATTTGGTGCAAGCTTATGTAAACTTAGGATAATTTATATGCACTATGTTGTCAGTAATAGATTAAATATAAATTATCGTGAACTTCCGATTCATTAGTGACAATAGATTGATAATTGTGTGTTATTTTTAACCAAATTTTATATTTTTTTGTTATATGTTACTCCATCCATTCCAAATTATAAATCGCTTTGATTTTTTTGTTTCATCCATTTTGCAATGCATAGTCGAAGCGTCTTATAATTTAGAACGGAGAAAATAGCTTTTTATTAACATTACATGCAGAGGATCAAGATCTGCGAGTTGCAGATCTAATATTGCACCCGTGGATCTCATTGAGGACAAATATAGTCAAATATCGTGGACATTATAAAGGATGAGTCTTCATGTCCTGTTTGGCAGAGCTTCTAAAGTTGATTCTCTGTGACTACCAAATAATTTTTGAGGAAGAAATTTCTTGTGAGCCACTAAAAAAGATTGCAATTTCAAGTGAGCCACTGAAATCAATGGACTTCAGCATCACTGCTCTAATTTTTTTTGCCCTCCGTGCCACTGCCGTCAGATTAGGCTCTAACGTTGTGCAAACTGCAGGTGTGAAAAGTCAAAAATATCATTAAGTATAAATATGCCATTAATTTTTCTGAGTAACTTAACGACTTCAAATGGAAAAACTCAAAACTAAAAAGTTGTACATCTCGTCGAGATCAACAATTTTTATATAAAAATTATCTTCATTTAATTTAAAAAAAGATATGATTTGATATGATTAATATATCTTAGAAAAATCATATTTTTTCGGTAGTAAATAAATATAATTTTTATATGAAAATTATAGATTTTGACGAGATCTACAACTTTCTAGTTTTGAATTTTTTCATTTAAAATCGTTAAGATACTATAAAAAATTAATGCCATATTTAGACCTAAGGGTATTTTCGACTTTTCACATCTGAAATTTGATATGAAGAGAAAAAAAAAGAGTCCACATGACTTTTTCAGTGACAAAACAAAGAATTACGATCTTTTTTTTTATGGCTCATATAGGAAATTCCCTCAATTTCCAGAGAGATAAGTGAAAGAACAAACACGCCCTAACGAGTAACCCGGTGCCATCTGTGGAGCAAACGCAGGCGCCAGCCGCAGCCGCGTAGGCGTGTGTAGCAGCGTCCTCCGGCGGGAAACGGCAAAAAGAAAAAAACAAGAAAAAAGAAAAAGATCTGGGAGGGTCACTTTTACCTGTGTATCATTATAAAATTGGTAATTATATGTAAGTTATTAAAATATTTAAGTTTTTATAGGTGCCACTGCTATGAACTCTTTTGTCCTTCACGTCACTTCCGTCACATTTGACTCTAACGGAGTGAAACCATCGGTGTGAAAAGTCAAAAATACCCTAAGTCTGAATATGCAATTAATTTTTTTGAGCATCTTAATGAGCTCAAATAAAAAAATTTAAAACTAGACAGTTATAGACCTTAACAATATCTATAATTTTTGTATAAAAATTATCTTTATTTAATTCCGTACAAAAAAAAGTTATAATTTGATATGATTAATTTGTCTTAGAAAAATCATATTTTTGTACTTAATTTTTATATAAATATTGTAGAAATCGACGAGATCTGTAACTTTCTAGTTTTAAGTTTTTTAATTTGAGATGGTTAAGATGTTAAAAAAATTAATTACATATTTAGACATGAGAGTATTTTTAACTTTTCACATCCGCAGTTTGATACTGTTAGAGCCAAATCTGATGGAAGTGGTGTGGAGGGAAAAAAATTTAGAGCAATGGCAACTCAATTTTTTTTAATGGCTAGCGGATAATTACCGACGTTTATAACGGCGCACGTGTAAAAGCCTGCCAAAAGTTCCCTCCCCAAATTTCCCCAAACCCCATCGCCATCGTCACCATTGCTCGCCGAACCCTAGAGAGAGCGAGGTGGGGCGGATACCAAGCTAGCCATGGTGATCGCCGTCGAGGGCAACGGCTTCGTGCACGACGAGGAGGAGGACGGAGACCGCCCTATCCGGTACCTTCCCCTCGGCCACGTCTATTCTTCCTCCGCCCCCGCCCCGCGCCCGCCGGCCCAGAAGAAGCCCCGCTTCGACGACCTTAACCCTCCCATTAAAGTATATTACCGCCGCCGTCGCAAAAAGCTGCGGGTCGATGAGTCGCTGTCGCCGCCCTCGCCAACGACGGCCCCACTCGCGCCGCTGGAGCGGGATGAGGAGGCTGGGCCCACGTGCCGGAAAGGCTCTCTCAAGCACGAGCTGCTCAGCCTGAGCTCTGCCTCACCTGCATTGGACGGGGACGGGGACGTGGACGGGAAGGAGCCGGAACGGCGGCGAGGGCGAACGAGACGCCGTGGAGCGGCTGAGAAGACGGTTTGCTTCTCAGAACCTGAGAGGCGTCGGCCGGGCAGGCCCAAGGGGTTGGTCGGGAGGAGATGGGTCGAGTGAGTTGGATACGCCCATGCATTTTGCTTGATGGCTTTAGCTGAAATAAATCCCTTTTAATTAAAAATCGAGCAGTATTGATGCTGTTTCTGGAACAGGTTGGATATTCAGACTGCGGATCCTAATGCCTTTGTTGGATTGGTGTGCAAGGTATGAACTCAATTTTGTCTTCTTCTCTTGGAAATGCTGGGATGTTGTGATCGGAATTTTAATTGCCAGTGCAGGTTTTCTGGCCGCTGGATGATGATTGGTACAAGGGCTCCATCACATGGTACAATGAGGCAACCAAGAAGCATTCAGTATGGTCTCTGTTCTTGGTGGTGTAAATGCTTTTGTTTCCTGTGGTTTTGGGTTTAAGTTATTATATTAGTTGCAAGGATCCTCAAACGTTTGCTGAGTTAATTGGATAAGGTTTGCTTGTATTCCTTCTGTATTTTCATAAATATTCTTTATTTTTAAGGTATCAGATGCTAGATACAGCTGATGTTTATTTTTTTTGCCACTCAATTTCCCATCCATTGTCTGAATTAGAAAATGTACTAACCCAGTGATTGATAACTGGGTCTACATTACTGCAGGTGAAGTATGATGATGGTGAAGCAGAGGACCTTAGCCTTGCAGATGAAAGGATAAAGTTTTCCATCTCCTGTGACGAGATGAAGTCCCTGAATCTGAAATTTGGAATTTCCAATCTGGATAAGAAGGGACATGATGAGTTGCTTGCACTTGCTGTTAGCTTTCATGACTATCAGGGTCTCGACCCAGGTGACCTTGTGTGGGCAAAAATTACAGGTAGTCTGAACATTTGAGTTCTCTATTTCTGAACACTGATGTTATCATCTGATTAACTTGAATTCTATGGTGATGGTTTTTTAGTTATCTTCTGTATCATTTCATCAGAAGTTCAATTTCTATTCAAATATACCAGAGTACAGATTTCTATTCAAATATACCAGAGTACAGTTGTCTAGTGCTCATATATCTGGTGTTGGGTGAAAAAACTTTCATTAGATTCCCAACACAGTTTTGTTTTTTGAGCTCCATCACATGTTCTAGATGATTTCACTGAGTCTCTTTCATAGAAAATGTTTCCAATTAGAGTTTCCCGAATGCCCTTCATAGCTTTGCTTTTAGGGTATTTTGATGATTGCCTGAAATGTTACTGTCTTGGTCACTTTCTACTTTAAATTGGAGTTTTATTCTCTAATTGCCACTTTAGCTCGTAGTTTCGCCTCTTCCGGAATTATAAACTCATGTGTATGCACTTGCCTTTTTTAAGGGCTTACATTCATGATCTTTCATCTGATTGGTTTAATTTGTTTCATTTGTGTCCCTTTCCATTTTCTATCTGTTAATGTTAGTGGTCTGCTGGCTTTCTCAGTCACCCACAATTATTGTGTCTTCTCTAACGGGGCCTGATGTGCTTGAACAGGTCATGCAATGTGGCCGGCGGTTGTGGTGGATGAGTCAAATGTACCTGCAACCCGAGCTTTGAAGTCCATGCGGTTGGACCAATCAATATTGGTCCAATTCTTTGGTACTCATGATTTTGCAAGGTTGGTCCTGTAGAATCAATTCTGACATCATTTGGCTTCTTTTTCTTGGAACTACCAATTATGAATTATCCTCAGGATTAAGTTGAAGCAAGCTGTGCCGTTTCTGAATGGCCTTGTTTCTTCTTTGCATCTCAAATGCAAGCAAACAAGTTTCAGTCGGAGCTTAGAAGAAGTGAAGGAGTATGTGTCCCTAACCTACTTTACAGAAGTAAATCATCTTTTAAGTTTTCTTGGGAGCAGAGCACATAGATGTATCTTCACGTTGTTCTTTTATCCTGTCTGATACTCTTTTGTTGTGACCATTTAACTTTTTCGTTCTGTAGATTTCTCAGCACACAGCAGCTTCCAGAAATTATGTTGCAGCTTTGGAAATCCGTTCAACATGATGGTTCTGATGTTAATTCCTATGAAGACAAGGTAGACCCTTGCGGTAATTTGTCAGAAGATCTAGCAGTGCAAAATGGAGAGGATGCTGAAATGACTCAAATAGAACTAGGAAACCTTCGTGTGAGCAATTTAGGTATGTGTTGAAACATAGAATGTAGCACCTATTCTATTTCTGTTCCTGTATACACTGTGATTGTTTTTTTTAAAAAGCATTCCATTGAATTTCCACTTGCAAATATAGTTTTTATTTATGACATTCTCAATATAGCAGATAGAAACGGTACAATAGCCGAGCTATATGCTTACATCAAATTTAAAAATTGATATAAAAAAACTTGAGGATCATGTTTATCCAATTTTATGCCATTCTGTTTGATTTGTTATATGATGCAAAGTTTAAAGTTGTCTGTGATGATGACACCCTCATCATTTCTTTGATTCCATAGATCAATTAGTGTTTGCATCTCCAGTCACCCTGAATCTTGGTTACTTATATTATAATTCATTCTAAATTGAATGTCAATTTGTTCAAATGCATTTAATGGCCAGTATGATTGAAATATTTTCCTTTCTGAGAACAAGAAAAAAATGGTTGTACATAGTGGATACTGTATACCAAACACGTTTCAGGGATACCGGTTATGCTATATATCCATGCTTTTGAGACTCAGAGCACTAGGAGTGACTATAGGGTGTTTGCTTTGAGGAATGGGTTAGTCCATCATCATCTCACTCCTCACTTTTTGATTGGGTTTGTGGAATGGAATGGGTTGAGGTCTTGAGGAATGGAGCCATTCCACCAAATTTGAGGAATGGACTCATGATGCACCACCACATCTAGAATGGTTCCATTCCTCAAACCAAACACACCATAAATGTTGCCCTAGTGTCCTAGCACAGGCACTTGAAAAGATATACTAGCATGTAAACATTGAGTACGCATCACTGGTACCCTTTTAGTTAATTTTTACTGGCACCTTCTTCTATAGAGTCCCTATTGCTGAAGCAGGTTGGTTGAGAGATATACTTGCAGAGTTGTACGTGATAGGATATATTGGAACTTCTTTTGCTCTTCTTTACCTTTGAGTTCCTTTTGGAAGGTTTTATTGTCACTTCACTCTGGCTATTCACTTTGCAGTCACTCTTACTGTGCATACTTATGTAATAAAAGCATTTGACTGAATAATTTTGTTTGCTTACCATGACTTGAACTTAGCGATTGGTTTATAATGTTGTGCGATATTTAACTTTTTCATGTTAACATTTTTATCCCAATGTATTAATCTGAATTTGCTCTCTAATCCTTCCTTTGCTGTGTGACAAACTTCTGTTTTGTGAGTTCCTTTCCAGGTAGGATAGTATCTAACTCTGACCATTTCCATAACAAAAAGGATATATGGCCTGAAGGATATACTGCTTTCAGAAAGTACATGTCAATAGCAGGTAATCATCCTTCAAACTTGTCTAAAACTGTTTGCAGCATTTATTAATCCATTTTGAAATTTCTTATACTCATTAGATTATGCATTTGTTTATTTAGTATATGAAATGTTGTTGCAGACCCACATTCAGTAACATCATACAAAATGGAAGTACTAAGGAACTCTGATACAAAAGCACGGCCATTGTTTAGGGTGATCTCAGAAGACGGGGTGCAGGTAATCAAATTAACAACCTTTTGTCTTGTAGATGATGTTCTCGTTAATAATTTTGAAGTTTTTTTTTTTTTGTTGTTGTTGTTGTTGTTGTTGTTGTTGTTGTTGTTGTTGTTGTTGTTGTCACATACTCATGTGTTGCATAAACATGTACGGAACATGAAATGTCTTGAAACAGTTTACCTGTACAGCAATCTAATTGGTTTGCTTTTCACAAAAGCTAAAGCTTTTTTGGGTCTTAAGAGATGCTTAAGAATAATGGCTAATGATAATCAATATATACTATTGTTTTGCAATCACAGATACATCTTTAGAAACCTAGTTTATTATTCATAAGATATTGTGCGAGAAAAAATATGCTAAGATAGTCTTGCTGTTGTGACTAATAATGGATATTAAGCTCCATTTGTTGGCCAGGTAAACACAAATGGATCTCAGATTTGGGTAAAGGCCAGAGGGCAGCTTGGCCCTAGGCCGTTTGTTGGAATCGAAAATGCAAAGCTTAGTCCTTACACAAGGATACTGCCCTTGCTTTTATAGGCAGAGGGCTTCTCTACTTTTCCTACCTGCTCCAGCATATCTCCTAACCACTAAAGTGGATGCTGAGCATATTCTAAGTGCTAGGTTTTAACAGCCGAAAATAACAAGACAGTGCACAGTAAGATACATAGAGAGAGGACTAGGGTTAACTCTCACCATTGTCTAGCTGCCCCTTCATCCTGGAGGCATCATCTTCTTGTTTCACAGATGCCATTTCACCTGTATATTCTTTTAGAAACGCACATAAACATTTTGATGAGCTGATCTGATTCTATGTAGAGAGTGCCATATAGGAAAATTTTCTAATGCTTTTATAGTAATGGTATGTGCGTCGTCTTGTGGGGAAGTTGAACCATCCCGGTCCTGGAGCAGAGCTCAAGGAACTTGATCCTCCCAAGGGGCTTGGTGAGCAGGTCCGCAAGCTGGTCCTTGGTGTTGATGTAGCTCGCCTTGATGCTCCCTTCCTCAAAACAGCCTCGGATGAAGTGGTACCTCACCCGGATGTGCTTGCTGCGTTCGTGGAAGACGGGGTTCTTTGCCAGGGCCAGAGCGGACTTGCTGTCCACCCTGAGCTCCACCGCTCTAGTGTCTCTGCTGAGGAGATCACCAAGCAGTCGAGCGAGCTAGAGCGCCTGAGTCGAAGCGGTGGAGGCCGCTATGTACTCGGCCTCGCAGTTGGACAGGGCCACCACCTGCTGCTTGACCGGCTGCCAGCTAATGAGGCACTTGCCGAGGAAGAAGAGGATCCCGCTCGTGCTCTTGCTGGTGTCGATGTCGCCGGCGTGGTCGTTGTCGCTGTACCCGACGAAGTGTGCCGCCCCAGGGCACCTAGGGTAGTAGAGGCCGTGGTCGAGAGTCCCCGCAACGTAGCGGATGATCCTCTTCATAGCTTCTTTGGTGCTCCGCTTGTCGATCATTGCATGAACCGACTAACGAGCCCGACGGAGAATGCCAGTCCGGCCGGCCGTGTGGGCGAGGTAGCGAAGGCTCCCCACAAGACGCCGCAGACTGCAGTGGCCCCACCTCCTCCGCCGTCTTTGTCGCGGCTCGGCTTGACCTCTCCATCGGAGTGAGAGCCGGTTGCGGTCGGTGAGCCCAGCTAGCTCAACGACGCGCTTGGCGTGGCGGTTTGTCGGCGTGATCCCGAGTCATCCCGGTGCACCTCGATCCCCGTGTAGAAGGAGAGAGTCCCGTGTCACTCATCCGGAAGGTGGCCTTCATCTCTTCCTTGAATGCCGCCACCTCCGCATCCTTGGTGCCGGTGATCACCAAGTCGTCGACGTAGACACCCACCAAAGCAGAGCATTTCCTCCACTGCCCCGTCGGTAGATGGTCGCCTCGTCGCGGGCTTTGCTCGAAGCCCATCCCTTTAGCGTGGAATCCACTTGGCATTCCACGCCCTCGCGTCTGCCGCCAAGCCATAGAGGGCCTTGCGCAGCGGAGACCTGCCCTCCTTGCCGGGATCGCAAATCCCGCGGGTGGTGCACGTAGACCTCCTCCTTCAAGTCGCCGTTAAGGAACGCCGACTTGACGCGTCCATGTGATGAACACGCCACCCTCCCGGCAGCTAAGCGCAGGAGGAGTCGCACGGACTCCATCCGTACCCGCGGAGCAAAGGCGTCGTCGAAGTCGACCCCTCTCGCTTGCCGCGAAGCCTCGTGCCACCAAGCGAGCCTTGTGCTTGATGATGGCACCACTTCATCCCTCTTCGACTTGTACACCCACTTAAGGGTGATCGCGCGGTGATCACGAGGAAGGTCAGCAAGCTCCCAGGTGCGGTTCTTCTCAACCGCATCCATCTCCAACTGCATCGCGGCGTGCCATGCCGCGTGTCTCTCGGCCTCTGCAAACGACCGAGGTTCGCCGTCGTCACACGCAAGGTGCAATGCGCCTCCAGTCATTAGGCACCGGTCCGGCACCGGCGGTCGCCGAAGATTCTTCAACAGACGGTACCGCAACGGCTCGCCGTCGTGGTAGTGCGTCGTCGCGCTCCTCGTCCGTGAGAGAGAGCGAGAAGCGAGCTCAATCGGCCGTGCTCGACACGAGCCGGTGGTGGGGTAGACGTGCGGGAGTGGTGCTGTCGGTCTTTGGAGTGCGTGGCGCGTTTACCGTATGGTGGAGCCGCCGAAGAACTCATCGCAGCCGAGGTCCCGGCCGGAGAGCGTGGTCTTTGCCGAGATGGCAAAGCTGGGGTCGGTGGAGGCTCTCGGGGGCTCGGGTAGATGCGCCGCCGAAAGCTCCCTCGGTGGGCGTACTCGACAAAGAAGTCGTCGTCGCCGTCGAGCCGAGCCGTCCGTCCACCGCCTTAGTCCCACGCCCATCCTTGCCCTTTCGTCGAACACGTGCGCCGCCGCCAGCGCGCACGCCGTGTCTTGGTCGAGGATGCGGTAGGCCTCGAGCCCTCTGCGTAGCCGATGAACACTCCGAGTGCTCCTGCCGTCGAGCTTCTTGATGTGGCCAAGCTCCTTGGCGAACACGAGGGCGGCCAAGACCCGCAAGTGGGAGACCGCCGGCTTGCGCCCATGCCAAGCCTCGACGGCGTCCCCGCTGCCGAAGCGCGTTAGTAAGCGGCGGTTGAGGATGTAGATGGCCGTCACCACCGCCTCTCCCGAAAGATACCGGCATCCCCTCTGCTTGAGGAGGGCCCGAGCCATCCCCACAACCGTCTCAGGTTGCGCGCCGCTCGACGACGCCGTTACTTCGCCATTTGTCAGACGGTAGCGGAGTAGTGGCGCTGAATGCCCTCGCCGCCGATGACGACGCGAATTCACCGCCGTGAATTGCCGCCGCGTTGTCGGTCTTAAGCAAAGACGCTGCGAGATTCTTGCGTCGCGACTCGCCTCCGCGAAGACTTCTGTGGCGCTGATGGCGTCCCCATGACCTCTCTCCTTGCCGCCGAGGACCATCACCCACATGTAGCGGGAGAGGTCGCCGACGAAAGCAGCAGGAAGTAAATGTCGTCGTCCTCCGGTGTGGCGGTGTCACACCGCCACACAAGTCCTCGTGCACAAGCTCGAGCCTCTCCTTGGCTCGAAAGCTCGCCTGCTGGGGAAAGGGGAGTCGCCTCTGCTTCGTCAACACGCAGACGTCGCAGAGCTGCTCCACTTGGTCGAGGCACGGCAGGCCTCGCACCATCTCCGTGGCACTGAGCCGCTTCAGGGGCCTCAAAGTGAAGGTGCCCAAACGCTCATGCCATCGCCACGCCTCGTCGTCTCGACGAAGCAATGAGACAGAGGGGTTGTGCCACCTGCACATTAAGGACGTAGAGTTGATTTGCGCTCCTGGATACCTTGGCAAGAAGGCGACGACGACGATCCCAAATCCTCATGACTCCGTCCTCAACCACCACGCGCGAACCGTTCTCATCCAAATTGTCCCAAAGTCGATGATGGAGTTCCTCAACGCGGGGATGTAGTAGACTCGGTGAGCGTACTGTGCTCACCGGGACACGACGGTGAAGATGACGGAGCCGACGCCCTTGATCTCCACGCCGGAGGCATCCCCAAACTTGACGGAGCCTCGGGCGCTAGAGTCAAGCTTCGGTGAAGAACTCCGTCGACCGGTCATGTGATGGGTGGCGCGGTGTCGAGGCACCACCCGTCGATCTTGTCGTTCTTGCGGGCTGCATGCGCCGAGGAGGGCGTGTGCTTTTGGCTCGTCAAGGTGGAGGAGAGCCACTGCGGCCGGTGCCGCCGGAGGTAGCTCGATGCTTGCATGTGCCATGAACAGAGCCGGCTCCTCCTCTGCCTGTGCGATGTGGGCTTGGCCGCGTCGTGGCTGTCGGCAATCCTTGGCCCAATGGCTGCCGCCGCCGCGCGATTCTGGCGGCGTCGTCTCGTCTTGGCTTGTACTGCCGTGGCGCCGCCTGGCGCCTCCCTCGCGGCATCACCCTCGGCACGTCCTCGCGCCCGGCTGGGGCGTCTCTGCTTTGCATATGCGTGGCTTGCCACGCTTGCATATCGACCTTTGTCGCGGAAGAAGGCTCCCCCTTCTTCCGGTCACCTTGGCTGGCAAGCCACTGCTCTCGAGTGAGAAGGAGCATCCCGCCAGTGGTGATGGGCCCCGAGAGAGACTGTGGCTCATCGCTGTCGACGACCTTGAGGCGACCTATCTCCTCCTCGATCGACATCGTGGAGAGATCCAGCAGGGACTCGATTGAGCGAGCCATCTGCTTGTACTTCTCGAGGACGTAGCGAAAGAGCTTTTCGACAGCTCTCTCCTCGCCGTAGGTGTCATCGCCGAACTGCACCATCTTCTGCAACAGAGTGTTGAGACGGAGAGCAAAGTCATCAACGTCCTCACCTGGCTTGAAGGTCAGGTTCTCCCACTCCTTGCGAAGCGCCTGCAGTGTGGACTTGCGGGCGTGGTCGCTACCGATGTGTGCCGCAGTGATGGCGTCCCAAGCCTCCTTGGCAGTCCGCTTGTTGGTAAGCGAGAACTACATCTCGGGCGGGACTGCAGCGATTAGGGCATCCAGCGCCCGTCGATCTAGGTCGTAGTCGACGTCGCCGTACCGGACTGCCTCCCACATGTGCCGCACCTGGAGCTTTACCCTCATCACCGCAGCCCACTCGACGTAGTTGGTCTTGGTGAGGGTAGGCCAGCCACCGCCGGGACCGATGTCCCTGACAACAGCCTGGAGTCCGTGGTAACCACGGTACCGATCCGGGGAGAGAAAGCCACGCTGCCTGTGAAGGCCGTGCTCTCCATCGACCCGTTGGTACCGATCCGGGGAGAGAGTCACGCTGCCTGTGAAGGCCGCGCTCTCCATCGACCCGTCCGCCACCGTTGCCGTGCGCGCCTCCTCCAGGAGTGCTGCCGTCGTGCGCGCCTCCACCAGGAGCGCCGCCGGCGCGTCCGCGCCTGTCTGGGCCGCCGCCGCGCTCGTGGGCGTGCGCGGCTGCCCCAGGAGCGCCACCGCCATGCGCGCCTTCTCCAGGAGCGCCGCCAGCGCGTCCGCGTCTGTCTGGGCAGCCGCCACGCTCGTGGGCGTGCGCGGCTGCCCACTGCGCCGCCCGCGCTCGCGCTGCCTCCCTCTCTAGCAGCTCGAGGTCCGCGTTGGCGGTGTCGTCAGCGGAAATGGAGCTGCCGATGCTGCCGCGCAGAGCCTCGACCTCCGCTGCCGCCGCACGCGCTGCATTCGCCGCCGCAGCGGTCTCTGCCGCCGCTCGCTCGTGTTCTTCGGCCGCGGCAAGTTCGGCCACCTGCCGACGCCGCGTGCTCGAGGCGACCGAGCGCTGAGACTGCCCTGCGGACATGACGCGCCACCGGGGGGCTGCTGCGTGGGGAGAGGGCTGCTTCAGACGAGCTGCTGCTAGTCTGTGCAGAGGGAGAGGAGTGAGCAGGGGCGGCCGGAGGAGCTGCTGCTGCCAACAGCTGGGGCTGTTGTGGGGCTGGGAGGGGAGATGAGCAGGAGATGCTCAGACTACAGGATAGTATGGCTCGGATACCAGTTGTTAGTCGTTGAACTCTCACTCTCGGTAGTAGCAGAATTCTTACTCTCATCGAGAGAGGATGACACTAGGAGTTGGGGCAATTTTCTGGTTTATTTCTCACACAAATGCCATGCCAACCTGAGGGGTTGGGGATACATATTTATAGGCTGCTAGCCAGCCAAGCATATGCCAAGATGCTAGTCTAAGATGCTAATATGCTGTTATCTAAGATGCTGTTCTAAGATGCCTCTAAGCTGCTGTCCAGTCAAGATGTTGGGCAGTGCTGCTGTCCAGTCCCATGCTGCTGTCCAGTCCCTGTCCAGTCAAGATGCTGCTGTCCAGTCAAGATGCTGGGCAGCAAGACCAGCCAACACAACACAGAGACTTATCCATCATGGTATGTCAAATTGGATGCTTAAATGTAAGACAGCCGTATGTGGCTGGCCTGGGTCTGGGCCTTCGGCCAGCTCTTGTAGCTTCATTGTGTTGGGTTCCTTATCCAACAAGGGTGTACACTGAGTTGTATATGGTAGGGATACCGGAGGTCGGTTCTGTTTCCGTAAGCCGCCCCTATCTCTACCTATATATATACATGTATCATGTAACCCCATAATCAATCTACTATTATTCGCTGCATACTCATTCATGGCATCAAAGCGTCGGTCCGGTACAGGCGCTGGAGTACGAGAGTGCAACGCGGCCACACGTGGCTGTGCGGAATCTGCAGCCTGTGGGTGAATAGCCGGTTGTGGTACAGGCGCACGTGGCTGTGCGACGTCGCCGGCCTGCGGGTGGAGAGCTGGCTGGGGTGCCAGCTGGGGTACAGCCACACATGGCAGTGCGGTACTGGCAGCCTGCAGGGGAGAAACCAGCAGCGGTACAGCCGAGCTGGTGGCGTCCAGAGGTAGCGACACAGTGGGCACTACCACACGTGGTAGTGCGGTGTTCCCAGAAGTACTCGCAGGGGAAAGCAAAGGTGCTATGCCAACAGGCAGAGGCACAGGGTTAGTAAAATCATCAAGAAAGGCATAGTCCTCAGGAGAAGGGGCTGCGCAGCGAAGGGAAAGGTGGATTCATCAAAAATCACATGGCGAGAGATGATGATTCGGTTGGACTGAAGATCCAAGCACCGATATCCCTTGTGATGATCAGAGAAGCCAAGGTGAACACACAAAGCAGATTGAGGAGAAAGCTTGTGAGGGGTGGTAGAAGAGAAGTTGGGGTAACAACAACAACCGAAGACACGAGATCATACGAGGGCACAGTACCGAAGTGGGCATGGTGCGGAGTAGAGGATTGTAGTGTCTTGGTGGTTATGATGTTGAAGAGGTAGGTGGCGGTGGAGAGGGCTTCGGCCCAGTAGCAGGGAGGCATGCTCGCTTGAAAAAGAAGAGAGCGAACAATATTAGTAGAGCGAAGGACTCGCTCTCCTTGCCATTTTGAGCTGAAGTATAGGGACAAGACATGCGAAGATGGGTGCCACGGGCGAGGAAGAAAGCACAGGTATGAGAGTTGTCAAACTCACGACCATTATCGCACTGCACCGCCTCGATGGTGACACCAAACCGAGTAGCGGCATAGGTAAAAAAGTTAGACAGTGTGGCAAAGGTGTCAGATTTGAGTCGTAAAGGAAACGTCCACGACACTTTGGCGTCGCCGTCAGTTTGCTGTCCTCTGGCTAGCTCTATCTCGGAACTGGCCTATACACCAACTGGATGTCAAGAATGCTTTTCTTCATGGCCACCTGTCTGAGACTGTTTATTTAGTGCAGCCAACTGGATTTGAAGATCCAGTGCATCCTAGTTTTGTTTGTCGCCTAAACAGATCCTTATACGGCCTCAAGCAAGCTCCTCGTGCATGGTACAGTCGCTTCGCGACATTTCTGCTGTCATTGGGATTTGTGGAGACCAAGTCTGATACTTCACTGTTTGTGTCGTCAAGGGACTGATGTTGTGGAGTTGTGGCGGCAGACCCTTGAGTCAAAAGGTTTTAGAGTAAGTCGAACTAAAACAGAATACATGAGATGTGACTTTGGCAACGCTACACATGAGGAGGGAGAGGTGAGTTTGGAAGGTCAAGTGGTGCCTAAGAAAGATACCTTCTGTTATCTAGGATCGATGCTACAGAAGGATGGAGATATTGATGCAGACGTTTGTCATAGGATTAAAGCAGGGTGGATGAAGTGGTGCCAAGCATCTGGCATTCTCTGTGACAAGAGGGTACCACAAAAGTTTAAAGGCAAGTTTTATAGAACAGCGATTAGATCCGCTATGTTATATGGAGCAGATTGTTGGCCAACAAAAAGTCGACATGTCCAACAACTGAGTGTCGCGGAAATGCGTATGTTGTTGAATTTGTGGTCACACAAGGATGGATTGAGTTCGGAACGATGATATACGTGATCGTCTAGAGGTAGCACCAATTAAAGAAAAGCATGTCCAACATCGGCTGAGGTGATTTGGCCATGTCCAAAGGAGACCTCGAGAGGCACCAGTGCATTGCGGAGTTCTAAGTCGAGATATCAATGTGAGGAGAAGTAGAGGAAGACTAAAGCTGACATGGATAGGAATGCTCTGTTTGGATAGGAGTGCTTGGAAAATAGCTATTGACGTGCCTGAAACATGACTAGGGGCTCATGTTGGGTTTCAACTCTAGCCTACCCCAACTTGTTTGGGACTAAAAGGCTTTGTTGTTGTTGTTGTTGTTTGCTTTCATTAAAGTTGTTCTAAGGATAATTTAGGCCTTGGATTGCTTAATATAATATCTATAAATATTACGGATCCGGTGCAGTTAAGGCACTTCACTTGAATGTCTGTTTCTCATGATGTTACTTAACAAATTTAAACTAGAAATAGCAAGCTAAACCTTGGCTAATATTTTATGTTTCAGTACATCCCTTTTTAGTTATCAGATTAGATGAAAAAGGTAGAAAATGTATAAAATCATTTTGGTACATGGGGTTGAAAAATGGTTATGAATTCAGCTTGACAGTGTCTTAACAATTTTCTAACTGCATTCTGAACACCAAGTTAAACTTTAGTCGAAAGCCTGATTTAACGTATTTCTATTTCTCTGGTGGAAGTCTATTTCTGTTATTCCTTGTTAAGTAACATCATGTGGTCTGTTACCCAAACCAATTCAGTAACACTTATGGTTTTTATTAATAGTTTCCGTGTAGTTTTTATGGAAAAGAGCAGATTTTGATGATTATCATCAAAATTATTTGTATGCCGTGGAAATAACAGCGTCATGACAAATTTCTAGTTCCAAATCTGTACATTTCCCTAATGTTGAGCCTATATGATGTTCAGATTGATGGATCTACCCCAAATGCATGTTGGAAAGAGATATACTGCAGAATAAAGGAAAAACAGTGCAATGCTGCTACTGAATTGGAAAGAAACTTATGCCAAAAGTCTGGTTCCTACATGTTTGGCTTTTCAAATCCGCAGATAAGGCAGCTTATTCAGGTTTGAAACGAAATATCTGGAAGACATTTTCTTTTATATTAGTTTAAATTTTATTGAGTTCTGCATTGGGGCTTGGGCTAGACAATTATTCATCTTTGATCCATGTATTTGTTTTGTACCCTTGGCTTACTTTTCGTAGCCATCCCTATATCTAGAAACTTTTTTCATCAGTTTAGGCCAATATATAGGCCCAACTATATTACTTGAATTTATTTGTGGATACTAAATTTGTTCTTGTCTTATAGTACTTGTCCTAAGAAGAAATTGGATGATCGAGGTAGAATTTCAGATTTGGGATAGAGGAAGCTGTAAATTTTGGAGATAGAACTTGTTCCTTCTCTCTCTTTGGTCTTTGCATTTTAGTCCCTAACTATGGCCCTGTTTGGCAGAGCTCTAGGCTCTAGCTGGATTTCCTAGAGCTGGTCACTTGTAGCTCTAGGAAATCCTAGATCTGGAGGTGCAGGCATGTTAAGTGCATTTACATGACTCATTTAATTTATTTTTAGATTAAATAAAAAAAATATTTAAACCACTTTAATTTAGTCTGCAAACTGCATAGATCTTGGAGCTAGAGCTGTGCCAAACGGGTCATAATATTCATATTTACAGCACACACCAGCACTCCCCCTCAAGATGGTGCAAAAATATCATATAGACCCATCTTGCTACAAAATGTAGAAAATATCAATCCTTTAACCAAGACATACAAAACCCTACTATCTGATTCTAATTGTACATAGTGCAGGCAAATCATTTCTCTATCCAGCTTCTCCTTAATAAAGTGATGATCAATCTCAATATGCTTGGTTCTACTATGATGAATAGGATTGTTGGCTATACCAATAATTACTTTGTTGTAACAATACAACATCAAAGGCTTGCTCCTAAATAGTTTCAACTATGTTGGAAGAACATAGTTTCCTTTAGTATATCTAGAACTTATTTTCTTTGAGATAGAAACATCCTTTTAGGACCCTGGGAGATTTCACTTCCAAGGAACTTTCTCAATTTCCTCCCAATCTTTTTGCTTCAAACTCTCGTGCAAGATATCTTTTCAAATAAAAAATTTCAGCATCATTCACATACACTATTAGAATTGCCACCTTGTTTGGAGCGTGCTTATAGAATAGTGTATGATTAGCATTACTTTGGATCACCTCTCTTGTGGATTGATCGTCTAAAGCGATCAAACCAAACCCTTGGTAATTCTTTTAACCCATATAAAGATCGATGCAAATGATGCACTTTTACATTGATTTGATCTATTCCAAATCCAGGTGGAATATGCATCTATACTTCTTCATGAAGATTACCATAGAGAAATGCATTTTTTCACATCCTCACTTCCATCTGATATATCTTCTCCCAATCCAAATTAACATCATAAGATACAAGTGTTACCACTTTGCAACTAAACGAGCTTTGTACCTAGCCACCTTTCATTCTAGTGTATGCTTAATAGTGAAAATTCATTTGCACCATATAGGTTACTTACATGGTGGTAGATCCACAAGCTCCCAAGTTTTATTTTTTTTCTGAAGCCTTTACCTCTTCTAGCATTTTCTGCACTTAGGTCATCTTTAGCCAATTTCTAGAATTCTAGTTGATGGTTATGGATGTGGAATGGGTAGAGAGCCAATGATACTTTGGTAGGAGAACTACAATTTTTATAGGACATGAAGTTGGCAATACCCAACATAATTTTTGAGGAATATTTGAGGATCTATGTGGTTTTCAAGGCAATAGGAAAGTCATTGTGAGAAACTTGAGTAAATGATTGATTCTCACCTTGCTCTAAAGTGCTTGATAGAGCAATATGATTGGGAGATTGAGTTATATTATCTGGCTTCTCATGCATAATAGACTCTATATTCTGAGAAGGCAGATTATCTTGCATAAGTCTGTGGCAAGAATTAGCATCATCACCATTGCTATTACGATCATTTGTCACCTCCCTGACTTGAACTTTGTCTATTAGGTGACATAATTGAAGTAGGGATACCAATAAAGCCCACAAGAGTGCCTCCACTGTTACCCTCCCCTCTCTTTTTTTTTTTTTTTTTTTTTTTTTTTGCGCATATGTTACCCTCCCCTCTTGTTGTACTTAAGATGTGGATATAGTAATTTCAGTATCATTGGTTGGGCTGTATATGGTTAGTATTCACAAAAAGTCATGTCCATACAAAGAAATGATGCTCGGAAGGATACCTACATATGTAACCCTTTTGAGTAGGGGAATAACTAACAAACACACATTTGACAGCATGAGGATCAAGTTTTCCAGTATATTATTTCTATAATAATCATAAACAAAGCACACATATCCAAAAACCTTTGTAGAAATAACAAATTCATTGATTTCAAAAGTAACTCAACTAGAGATTTAATACCAAGAACTTGGAAATTTATTACCAAGAACTCGAAGAAGCATTTGATTGAATAATATGTTGCTATCTTTACACTGTTCCCCCTAAGAAATTTAGGAATGTTCATTGTAAACATAAGTGAACAAGCAACCTTAATTAAATGCCTATTGTTTTGTTCAGCAACACCATTTCGCACTGGAGTGTTAGCATAGATAGTTTGATCTTTGGTGCTCAATACCATTCAAGAAATTGTTGAAACTCCTGGCAAGAGTGTAAGGCTTTTTACAGCGTTGCCGAGTTTATTTTTGGTAAAGGTTTTATGTGTTTGCAAATAAAACCCAGTATATCGACTAAAACCTTCGATAAAAGTCGCAACTCTTCTATGCCCCCAAACATCAGAGTGAATAATTTCAAATGGTTGGTCACTTCTTAAATCCAAACTTGGATAGGGAACCTTTGTATGTTTAGTAAAGTAGTAAACTCACATGCATTACATCTAAGAGATTCCTTAGAGCATTCATTAAAAGGAGATGGATAACCACAAGCCATTGCAACAAGAATTCTTGACATGGAGACTTCTTGGTCGCAAAAGCAACTTCATTACTTCATCAAGATAATATAGTCCATGCACGGCCCTAGTCCCAAGAATTCTCCCTGTCCCTAGCTCCTGAAAAGCACAATTAGAAGATCAAATCAACCTCTACAACTAAGTGATTTTTTTTTCTCAAAAACACAGGAGAGCTGTGTTTCTCTGCATTAAGAAGAAAAGGGGCGAGAACCATTACAAACTCACACCAACACACACAAAAAAAAAAAACACAAAACAGTTCAATTTAGTTTACAAAAGGCTCATGCATTTCTCTTGATCATAGCTTTTACTTATCTCTTTTTGTCCTGGACTTGTGGCGGATACTGAATTTCATCCTTAACTTCGAGTTCAATTGTGTATTTGTCAGGAATTGCCCAATGCAAGGTCATGTCTGAAATATTTTGAGAACGGTGGGGACACTATCCTTGGTTATAGAGCGGTTCATGTTAACTGGAAAGATCTGGACTGTTGCAATGTTTGTGATATGGATGAGGTAAACAATCTTGTTCCTGTTCTCACATAGGTTATTCCCTAGGTTGTAATCAATCTGAAACTTACTGATCTTTGTTTTGCATCCAGGAGTATGAAGACAACTTATTCTTGCAATGCGACAAGTGCCGTATGATGGTATGAAAGACATTTTATCTTGGCCCAGGTTATCGAGCATGGAAGTGTTTACAAATGCCTTAAAACATGATCCAGGTTCATGCTAGATGTTATGGTGAACTTAAACAATTGGACGGAGGACTTTGGCTTTGCAACTTGTGTCGACCAGGTGCACCTCGTGTGTCTCCAAAATGCTGTCTATGTCCAGTCACAGGTACAGACTTTCATCCCATGTCAATGCATAATGAAGTATTACTAATGGGATGTAAAACATTCTTTAGGTGGTGCAATGAAACCTACAACAGATGGCCGTTGGGCTCATCTCGCATGCGCTATATGGATCCCTGGTATTCACTTCACTTGTCCTAAATCATCTTGTTGTTGTGACATGACATGCTTTTTGTTCTCTCAATCTTCTATTCTGTCACAGAAACATGCTTAAAAGATGTAAAGAGAATGGAACCGATTGATGGACTGAGCAGAATCAACAAGGTCTCCCTCTCTTTGCCTTTTGGTGTGAACTGCTTACTTCAATCTTTTAGTATTTCTGTAGAAACATCATTGCTCATCATTGTAGTTTGTCATTCCAGGACCGTTGGAAACTTGTATGCAGCATCTGCGGAGTTTCGTATGGAGTATGTATACAGGTACTTTACAGTTGGTTGAAGCTACTGATAGGATGATCAAAACATGTTATAACTCTTCTTGTATCAACACAGTGTTCTCATCCTACCTGTCGTGTTGCGTATCACCCTCTTTGTGCACGTGCTGCTGACCTTTGCATTGAGGTACCTTACTAGTCTTTTTTTCTGCTGGTTATTTACTCCATGATTACTTTTTTTGCCTCGACTAACATGTATTTCCATTATGTGGACCTGTTTTGTTAATTTTAGCTTGAAAATGATGACAAAATCCATCACATGTATCTTGATGAAGACGAGGATCCTTGTATTCGTTTACTCTCGTACTGCAAAAAGCATAGACAGCCATCTGCTGAACGTCCATCTCTAGAAAGTGACCCTGCTGAACCTGTCCAGGTAGTTCAGACGGATGTGGTTTCATCATCTGGTTGTGCAAGGACTGGTAAGAGAACAAGCACTGTTAATTTGACAGGGACAAGGAGCTTCTTATTGTTCTCTGTATACTAAGTTTAATCGCGCATTAAAAAAATCACCTTACTATGATATTAATTAGATTTTTTGGTCCCATGTTTTATTTACTTAAGGGGTTGTCATTCAGATGTTTTTATGGTTTAGGTTTGGTGGTTAATATCCTTGACTCCTTGCAGTACCATTTTGATTGAAGTTGCATATTTATGCATATGATATAAATTTAATAGTTTTTATTTTACTAAAGAGTGCCCTATTTAGATTGATTACCTGTCTTGTCTCATATTTATTTCATGTCTGAATGCCCTGTTCCTTGGCCAGAACCCTATAATTTTCGCAGAAGGGGCCAAAAACAGCCACAAGTTGTGGCTACTGCTTCTCTGAAACGTTTATATTTGGAGAATAGACCGTATATTGTCAGTGGTTACTGCCAAAATAGAGTAGGCAATGCTTGCAGTGAATCACTTCAACCGGTTGGCTCGTCAGATGCTGTGCAGCAAGAAGCTATTGGCAATGTGTCTTCTATGGTTGAAAAATATACAATCATGAAGGCTACATTTAGGAAGAGACTAACTTTTGGTGAGTTCTATTTAGTTTCTTATCCTTTTGTATTTTGTATTTCCACACCATAACCTTCTGGAGTTGATCAAGTCTTCATACCATTTTAAGAAATATTTTCTGAGCCAAGTCCAAGATACTATTTTTGTGATCTTAATTACTCTACTCTATCTCCAATATATTTTTACCAGAGAAGCATATATTTTTCCTATATATCTTGTGTTGTTCCAAGGGAGGAATCTTCTTATCCTATTTCACATATTGCTTGTTCTATACCATTTATCAATATATGTGCTTTGTCAATTTTGCTTTTGTGCTAACTATGATGTCAATGTTGGATGTATTTTTGTCTACAGTAGCAGTGGAGTTTATAGCAAGAAATTGAAAATTTTATTGATACAAATCTTTCACTTTTTGTTGCTTAAAGTTTAATATTAAATTGGGGTGATAGTTTGTAGTGGAATAGGATTTAGCTGCTACCAATTCTGAGTATTATAGATCCGGCGCATTGATTTTATGATTTTGAGGATGTGATCTTTTAGAAGATTGGGAGAACACCTCTCACTCCCATTAGGGAGGGGTGGATCTCATATATATAGCCAAGATACAATATACATGAGTTAGACTTATACATATCTCTAATACCCGCCCGCAGTCATAGCGGGAGGGAATTGGATGCAGAGACTGGACCTAAAGTCATTGAACTACTGTACAGGCAGTCCCTTAGTCATAATGTCGTGAACTGATGAGCTGAGGGTATATGTAGCACTCTGAACTGCCCCAAAGCCACCTTCTCATGAACGGAGTGAATGTCAATCTCAATATGCTTTGTGCGACGATGATGAACTGGATTGGCAGTCATGTAGACTGCGCTCGTCGCAATAGACAATGGTCGCCGAAGGGATCGAGATATGAAGCTCCTCAAACAACTGGCGCAACCAACAACACTCAGCAACGGCGTGAGCAACAGCTCGGTACTCCGCCTCCGCACTGGACCGAGACACCGTGGTCTGCCGTTTTGAAGACTAGGAAACTAGCTTGTCTCTGAGGAAGACGTAGTAGCCTAATGTAGAGCGCCGAGAGTCTGGACATCCAGCCCATTGAGCGTCGGAGTATGCTGTGATGGATGACACGCTGCAAATGCCGAGGTGTAGACCGGCGTTGAAGTGCCCTTCACATAGCGTAGAATGCGCTTGATCAGGGCAAGATGGGGCTCTCGTGGGTCGTGCATGAAGAGGCAGACTTGCTGAACAGCGTAGGCGAGGTCGGGCCGAGTCAGCGTGAGGTACTGTAGGGCGCCAGCCAGACTACAGTCCATGGGGTCAGCAACGGGGTTGCCGGTAGTCGCACGCAGCTTGGACCGAGAGTCAACCGGAGTCATCGTGGGGTGACACTCAGACATGCCAGCCCGACGGCATACTGTCTCTGGGACAGGAGCAAGCCGTCGGAGGAGCGCATGACGGAGATGCCAAGGAAGTGATGGAGAGCGCCAAGATCTGTCTTGGCGAACTCGAGTTGAGACGATTGGTGATGCGCCGTAGTAGAGCAGGAGAGGACGTCGTTAGTACAATGTCGTCGACGTATAGTAGCAGGTAGGCGACATCATCTTGATCTTTATAAATAAAGAGAGATGTGTCGAACTTCGCCGCAGAGAAGCCGTGTTTGTAGATGTAGGTGGCAAACCGTTGATGCCACACGCAAGGTGCCTGCTTGAGGCCGTACAACGACTTTTGCAAGAGGCAAACCAAGTTAGGGGACGACGGGTCGACGAAGCCAGACGGCTGCTGACAGTAGACAGTCTAAGATCGCCATGAAGAAAGGCATTCTTCACATCGAGCCGATGAATGGGCCACTTCCGTGAAGTTGCAATGCTGAGCACAACACGAATGGTGGCTGGCTTGACAACCGGACTGAAGGTCTCGTCGTAGTCGACGCCGTGTTGCTGAGACAAGCCGCGAACGACCCAGTGAGCCTTGTGGTGGGCAAGAGAGCCATCAGAGTGGAACTTGTTCTTAAATATCCACTTGCCCGTCACAATGTTGGCGGCGGGGGCCGAGGTACAAGACGCCAAGTGTTGTTGTCGATGAGGGCCTGATACTCGTCCACCATAGCAGCACGCCAGTTCGGGTTAGCTAACGCGTTGCGATAGTTGCCAGGAAGCGAAGATGTCGATGTTGCATAGAGACCCTTGTAGTTAACGGTCTGCACAGCACCCGTCTGTAATCGAGTGAATGCCCGCGGGAGGGGTGGAGGCGGCGACGTCGTGCCCTGCATAGGCTGTGGAGGTGGCGCAGGCGGCTGCAGCACCCTAGAGGTGACCCGACGAGAGGGCAGAGCACGGAGAGGCTGACCTGACGTGTTGGTCGTTGTCACAACAGTAGACGGCTCAGCCCCGTCCGTCGCAAGTAACGATGACGAAGACGGGCGGCGCTGGTAGACCTTTGGTAAAGCGGCGGTCAGCAGGAGGCGGCGGCGACCGATGCTGATAGACAGCCCCATACAGTAGAAGAAGTGTCCTGTATCAAAAAGTCAAGAGAAGATGCACCCGATGGTGCGGCAGCGAACGGAAACACCGACTCGTCGAACACGATGTGTTGGGAGATGATCACACGTCGCGTAGAAATATCGAGGCACCGGTACCCCTTGTGGGGAGAGGGATACCCGATAAACACGCAAGGTGCGGAACGAGGTGCGAGTTTGTGGGGAGTCGTGGCACTAAGGTTAGGATAACATAGACAGCCAAACACGCGAATGTGGGAGTACTCAGGGAAAGAGCCATGAAGGAGCTGGTATAGGATGTTGCTGACAAGAGGACGGGCGTCGGTTAAGCGCATACGTGGCTGTAGCAAGCCCCTCGGCCTAGTAGGTCGGCGGCATGGAAGCATGGATGAGGAGGGTGTGGATGGTGTTGTTGATGGTCCGAAGCATACGCTCAGCTTTGCCATTCTGCTGTGAAGTGTAAGGGCAAGAATGGCGAAGCAAAATGCCGCGACTGGACAAGAAGGTAGACATGGCGTTATTGATGAACTCAGTGCAATTGTCGACCTGAAAGCACTTGGAAACAGAGTTAAAGTGAGTTTGAACATAGGCAACAAAGTGACCATAGACTTCGGATTTTTGGCGCAGAGGAAAAGTCCAGCAGAAATGAGTGAAATCATCAAGGGGGACCAAATAATATTTGTTACCCGAAATGCTAAGGACTGGAGATGTCCAGACATCACAATGAATGAGAGCAAAGGGTTCTAACGTTGTGGATGCTGAAGTAGCAAAAGGAGCAAAAGGCAGACATTTGTGTTTGCCAAGCTGACAGGGATGACACAAGGATCACGCTGCGTGGGTACACATGATGACCGACATGTTCCTGGATGACCCAGGCGGTGATGCCATAGGGTGGATGGGACAACTAGGCTACAACTAGCTGCAGTGGATGGGAAGGATGGTGAGATGGTGTAGAGATTGCCACTGCTGTTGCAGCGAAGGAGGACGCATCTTGTTAAGGGGTCTTTGACAGAAAACCTAGAAGCATCAAATTCAATGGAACAATTATTATCACGGGTAAACTGACGAACAGAGAGAAGATTGTGCACAAGAGCAGGGGCAACAAGAACATTGTTGAGGGAAAAGGAAGTGACGGCTGTGGGAAGAATGGAAGTGCCACGAGTGAGGACGGGCATGGACTGACCATTGGCCACAGAGATAGATGAAGAGGAGTGAGGAAGACGAGTGAGTAAGATACTATCCGAGGATGACGTGGGATGTAGCTCCAGTGTCGAGCACCCAAGTGTTGGTACCCGGAGAGGGCCGGGCGGCGAGGGGCCAACCTGCTGCTGGGCACGTAGCGGAGGAGGGGACTGCGCGGGCGCGAAGACTGTAGGAGTCTGAGGAGCCGGCCGAATAATGCCCTGTCCATGACAGGCCGTCTACGGCAGCTGTTGAGGCAGAGGACCAACAAAGGAGGCAGAGGAATTGGGCGGCATCGAGGCAGACCAGCGCAGCGTGCGAGGGAAGATCACAGGCGCTGCAGGCTGCACGGCGGGTAGTGGCATGCGTGGAGCAGAGGAGACCGAGAGCGTGACCCGAAGACCGAGCAGAGGAGACCGTGACCCGCGACTTTGAGTCGTCGTGAGCACGTGGGAGCAGAGGAGACCGCCACCCGCGACTTTGAGTCGTCGCGAGCACGTGGGAGGAGACCGCGGCCCACGACCTGGAGTCACGCGCACGGGCTTCGTGGATGGTAGGGACGAGTCTGGATGCAGGCGCACGAGAGAGGAGGCGCACGAGCAGAGGAGAGTGGTGCGCGGGGAAGCAGGGGGCGCGCGAGCAGGGGGCGAGCGGCGCGCGGGGAAACACGGGAGGCGCACGAAGGGACCGCACGGAGGATGGGCCTCGAGCGGGCACGCGCTGCGCACGAGCGAGCGAAGGGGAGGCGCGTGCTACAGAGACGAATCGTGAGCCGCGCGGTGGGATCATGAGGCGGCGGTGTGGGACCGTGTAGGTTTGCGTGCTTGCAGGGGGTGCGCGCGGCCGTGAAGAAGGGGAAGTGGCTGCGGCTACACGAGTGGAGGCGGTAAGGGAGGTAGAACGGGCTGGCAGTGCAGAGGAGCATCGCGAGGAGTGGGTGAGCAGCGGTGGGATCGGCGGCGCGAGTCAAGGCAGGTGAGAAGACGGGGAAGGGGCCTGGGGCTCCGATACCAAGTAGAAGATTTGGAGAACCCCTCTCACTCATGTAGAAGATTGGGAAAACACCTCTCACTCCCATTAGGGAGGGGTGGATCTCATATATATAGGCAAGATACAATATACATGAGTTAGACTTATACATATCTCTAATAGATCTGTATTGGCCCTGTATAGGAACATCAGAACTATGACATTCTATTTTGTTGAATTGTTGGTTTTGAATGAAATAATTTGGCAATGTTATGATAAGTTTAATATTAAATTGGGGTGATAGTTTGTAGTGGAATAGGATTTAGCTGCTACCAGTTTTGAGTATTACAGATCAGGCGCAGGGATGGTTTTATGATTTTGAGGATGTGATCTGTAATTGCCCTGTATACGAATACCAGAACTATGGCATTCTATTTTGTTGAATTGTTGGATTTGAATGAAGCTTTTTATAGGAGATCTTAATGGGCATGTAGGTATTACAAGCGCAGGTTTCGAGGCAGTTCATGGAGGTTTTGGGTATGGTAGTAGGAATTAGGAGGGGGAGGAAGTTCTGGACTTCGCGGTAGCTTTTGACCTGATGATAGCCAACACTTTCTTTAGAAAGAAAGAATCTCATCTAGTGACCTTCAGTAGCGGACAACACTCTAGCCAGATTGACTTTGTCCTCGCAAGAAGAAATGACAAACGAGCATGCTTGGGTTGCAAGGTGATACTAGGGGAGTGTGTTGTTTCTCAACATAAGCTTTTGGTGGCAGACTTTTGTTTTCAGGTGCGTGCCCGTAGGGATAAACAAGCTAAAGATTGAAAGAACAAAGTGGTGGAAACTGAAAGGGGAGACGTCAGAGGTATTCAGGGAAATGGTTATCAAAGAGGGCTTTTGGAAGGAAGAAGAGGACATAAACAACATGTGGGAGAAGATGGCAACCAACATTCGGAAGGTGGCCTCAAAGGTGTGTGGAGTAACCGAAGGAAGTGGAGGCAAGGCTAAAGATACTTGGTGGTGGAACGAGGAAATCCAAAGGGCTATTAAGGAGAAGAAAGAATGCTATAGACGCTTGTACCATGACAGTGTTAGTCGTTGAACTCTCACTCTCGGTAGTAGCAGAATTCTTACTCTCATCGAGAGAGGATGACACTAGGAGTTGGGGCAATTTTCTGGTTTATTTCTCACACAAACTCACACAAATGTCATGCCAACCAAGCATATGCTAAGATGCTAGTCTAAGATGCTAGCCAGCCAGCCATATGCTAAGATGCTAGCCAGCCAAGCATATGCTAAGATGCTAGTCTAAGATGCTAATATGCTGTCCTCTAAGATGCTGTTCTAAGATGCTATCCTAGAGTCTAAGATGCTGTCCTCTATGCTGTCCTTCAGTCAAGGATGCTGTCCTTGATAACCACCATGCAGCAGCCTCACAAAGACCAGCCCCACAAAGACTTATCCATCATTCTCCCCCTAAGTCTTGTGCGTCGTCTTGTGGGAGAGTTGAACCATCCCGGTCCTCGAGCAGAGCTTAAGGAACTTGATCTTCCCAAGGGGCTTGGTGAGCGTGTCCATGGTGGTCCTTGGTGTTGATGTAGCTCATACTCGATGATCCCTTCCTCCAAACAAATTTCTCGGATGAAGTGGTACCTCACCCGGATGTGCTTGCTGCGCGTTCATGGAAGACGGGTTCTTTGCGGGGCAGAGCGGACTTGTTGTCCACCCCGAGCTCCACCGCTCTAGTGTCTCTGTCGAGGAGATCACCAAGCGATCGAGCGAGCCAGGCGCTGAGTCGAAGCGGTGGAGGCCGCTATGTACTCGGCCTCGCAGATTGGGACAGGCCACCACCGCCGCTTGACCGATCGCCGCCTAACGAGGCACTTGCCGAGGAAGAAGAGGATCCCGCTTCGTGCTCTTCTTTGGTGTTGATGTCGCCGGGCGTGGTCGCCGTCATTGTGCCCAGACGAAGTGTGCCGCCCAGGGCACCTAGGGTAGTAGAGGCCGTGGTCGAGTCCCCATAACGTAGCGGGATGATCCTCTTCATACGACTGGCCGGTGCTCCATTGTCGGTCATTGCATGAACCGACTAACGTAGCCGACGGAGAATGCCAGTCCGGCCGTGTGTGGGCGGTAGGTGAAGGCTCCCCACAAGACGCCGCATCTGCGAAGGCGTCCACCTCCTCCGCCCGTCTTGTCGTGGCTCGACTTGACCTTTCCATCGGAGTGAGAGCTGGGTTGCGGTCCGGTGGGCCCAAATAGCTCAACGACGCCGCTTGGCGTAGGCGGTTTGTCGGCGTGATCCGAGTCATCCCGGTGCACCTCGATCCCGGTGAAGGAGAGAGGTCCCAGTCACTCATCTAGAAGGTGGCCTTCATCTCTTCCTTGAATGCCGCCACCTCGCATCCTTGGTGCCGGTGATCACCAAGTCGTCGACGAGACACCCACCGCCAGAGCATTTCCTCCACCGCCCGTCGGTAGATGGCGCCTCGTCGGGGCTTTGCTCAAGCCATCCCCTTTAGCATGGAATCCACTTGGCATTCCACGCCCTCGGTGCTCGCCGCAGCCATAGAGGGCCTTGCGCAGCGTGAGCACCTTGCCCTCCTTGCCGGGATCGCAAATCCCGCGGTGGTGCACGAGACCTCCTCCTTCAAGTCGCCGTTAAGGAATGCCGACTTGACGCGTCCATGTGATGAACACGCCACCCCTCCCAGGCGCTAAGCGCAAGGAGGAGTCGCGACGGACTCCATCCGTGCCACGGGAGCAAAGGCGTCGTCGAAGTCGACCCCCTCCTGCTGCACGAAGCCTCGTGCCACCAAGCGAGCCTTGTGCTTGACGATGGCACCGGCTTCATCCCTCTTCAGCTTGTACACCCACTTAAGGGTGATCGCGCGGTGACCACGAGGAAGGTCGAGAAGCTCCAGTCTGGTTCTTCTCAACCGCATCCATCTCCAATCGCATCGCGGCCGCGCCATGCCGCGCGCTCTCGCCTCTCTGCAAACGCATCGAGGTTCGCCGTCGTCACACGCAAGGTGCAACTGCGCCTCCAGGTCGTGAGGCACCGGTCCCGGCACCGGCTGGTCGCCGAGAAGATTCTCCAGCGTACGGTACCGCAACGGCTCGCCGTCGTGGTACGCGTCGACGCGCTCCTCGTCGTGAGAGCGAGATGGCGAGCTCAACCGGGCGCGTGCTCGACACGAAGCCGGTGGTGGGGTAGACGTGCGGAGTGGTGCTGTCGGTCTTTGGAGTCGTGGCGTTGCGGGTGGTGGAGCAGCGAAGAACTCATCGCACCGAGGTCCCGGCCGGAGAGCGTGTGGTCTTTGTCGAGTAGCAGCGCCAGAGGTCGGTGGAGGCTCGGGGATCGGGGTAGATGCGCTCGTCGTCGAAGAAGAGCGCCTACTCCCCAGCTCCCTCGGAGTGGGCGTACTCGGCGGTGAAGTCGTCGTGCACGTTGGAGCCGAGCCGTCGCCCACCGCTTTGTCCCCACGCCCATCTCGCCGCCCGTCAAACACAACGTTGCGCGCGCGGCGCACACGCCGTGTCTTCGGGTTGAGGATGCGGTAGGCCTTCGAGCCCTCCGCGTAGCCGATGAACACTCCCGTGAGTGCTCCATCGCCGAGCTTGCTTGATGTGGCCAATCTCCTTGGCGAACGCGAGGCGCCAAAGACCCGCAAGGGAGAGACCGCCGGCTTGCGCCCATGCCAAGCCTCGTCACGCGTCCTCCTGCCGAGGCGCCTTTGGTAGGCGAAGCGGTTGAGGATGTAGACGCGGCCGTCACCACCGCCTCTCCTCATAAGACGTCGGCATCCCCTCTGCGCTTGAGGAGGGCCCGAGCCATCCCCACAACCGCCTCGTTGCGCCGCTCGACGATGCTGCTTCTGCTGCTGCCGTTGTCAGACGGTAGCGGAGTAGTGGCGCTGAATGCCCTCGTCATTGTGATGCAAGATCGACGCGAATTCACCGCCGTTATTCGCCGGTCTTGTGTCGCGCAAGAAAGACGCTGCAGTTGCGGCCGCAAGACTCCTCCGCCGCTGACTTCTTGCGCTACCGATGGCGTCCGTAGCCTCTCCCCTTGCTGCCGAGGACCATCACCCACATGTAGCGGGAGAGGTCGCCGACGAAGCGCAGAAGTAGCGTCGTCGTCTCCCGATGTGGGCGGTGTCACCGGGCCACACAAGTCCCCGTGCAGAAGCTCGAGCCTCTCCTTCGTCAACACGCAGACGTCGCAGAGCTGCTCCACATGGTCGAGGCACGGCAGGCCTCGAACCATCTCCGTGGCAATCGAGCCGCCTGGGGCCTCAAAGTGAAGGTGCCCGAAACGCTCATGCCATCGCTGCCACGCCGTCGTCGTCCGACGAAGCGGCGAGACAGAGGGGATCGTGCCACCGCACATTAAGGACGAGAGTCGATTTGCGCTTACGGATACCTTGGCAAGAAGGCGGCGGCGACGATCCCAAATCCTCATGACTCCGTCCTCAACCACCACGCTGCGTGAACCGTTCTCATCCAAATTGTCCCAAGGCGATGATGGAGTTCCTCAACGCGGGGATGTAGTAGACTCCGGTGAGCGGCTGTGCTCACCGACACGCGGTGAAGATGACGGAGCCGACGCCTTTGATCTCCATGCCGGAGGCATCCCCAAACTTGACGGAGCCTCGGACGCTAGAGTCAAGCTCGGTGAAGAACTCCGTCGACCGGTCATGTGATGGGTGGCGCGGTGTCGAGGCACCACCCGTCGATCTTGTCGTTCTTGGGCTGCCGCCGAGGAGGGCGTGTGCTTTTGGCTCGTCAAGGTGGAGGAGCCGCAGCTACGGCGGTCTTCTTGGAGGTAGCTCGATGCTTGCATGTGCCATGAAACAGAGCCGGCTCCTCCTCTGCAGTGATGTGGGCCCGGCAGCGTCATGGTCTGTCGACGATCCTTGGCCCAATGGCCAAAGGCCGCCGCATTCTAGCGCGCGCGCTCGTCGTCGTCTTGTCTTGCCTTGCCTGCCGCGGCGCCGCCTGGCGCGCCCACGGGCATCACCCTCGCACGCGTCCTCGCGCTACTGGCACGGGCGTCTCTGCGCGCCTTGCGTGGCTTGCCACGCTTGTGACCGCCTGTCGCGGAAGAAGGCTCCCCCTTCTTCAGGTCACCTTGGCTGGCAAGCCACTGCTCCCGAGTGAGAAGGAGTTTCCCGCCAGTGGTGATGGGCCCCGAGAGAGACTGTGGCTCATCGTTGTCGACGACCTTGAGGCGACCTATCGCCTCCTTGATCGACATCGTGGAGAGATTCAGCAGGGACTCGATCGAGCGAGCCATCTGCTTGTACTTCTCGGGGACGCAGCGAAAGAGCTTTTCGACAGCTCTCTCCTCGCCGTAGGTGTCATCGCCGAACTGCACCATCTTCTGCAACAGAGTGTTGAGACGGAGAGCAAAGTCATCAACGTCCTCACCTGGCTTGAAGGCGAGTTTCTCCCACTCTTTGCGGCGCTGCGGTGTGGACTTGCGCGGCGCGATCGGCGCCGATCGCGCCGCAGCAATGATGGCGTCTCAAGCCTCCTTGGCGATCCGCTTGTTGGTAAGTGAGAATCGCATCTCGGACGGGATCGGCAGCGATGAGGGCATCCAGCGCCCGTTGATCTAGGTCGTAGTCGACGTCGCCGTACCGGACTGCCTCCCACATGTGCCGCACCTCTCTAGCAGCTCGAGGTCCGCGTCGGCGGTGTCGTCAGCAGAAATGGAGCTGCCGATGCTGCCGCGCAGAGCCTCGACCTCCGCCGCCGCCGCGCGCTGCTGCATTCGCCGCCGCAATGATCTCTGCCGCCGCTTCGCTTCGCGTGTTCTTCGGTCGCGGCAAGTTCGCCCACTACCGACGCCACAGGCGTCGAGGCGACCGAAGGCCGAGATCGCCTCTGCGGACATGACGCGCCACCGGGGCTGCCACTGCGTGGGGAGGGGCTGCCTGACGAGCCGCTTTGCTAGTCTGTGTGCAGAGGAGAGGAGGGAGGCGGGGCGGCCGGAGGCTGCTTTATAACAACACCGGGCTATTGTGGGGTCTGGGAGGAGAGATGCGCGGAGATGCTCATGCTACTGTGAGATAGTACGGCTCGGATACCAGGTTGTTAGTCGTTGAACTCTCGGTAGTAGTAGCGAAATTCTTACTCTCATCGAGAGTGGATGACACTAGGAGTTGGAGCAATTTTACGGTTTATTTCTCACACAAATGCCATGCCAACTTTGAGGGGTTGGGGATACATATTATATAGGTCATTAGCCACCAAGCATATGCCAAGATGCTAGTCTAAGATGCTAATATCTTTGTTATCTAAGATGTTTGTTCTAAGATGCCTCTAAGTCATTGCTGTCCGATCAAGATGTTGGGCGATCTTTCTTTATCGATCCCATCTTCTTTGTCCCCTCCTGTCCGATCAAGATGTCTTGTTTGTCAACCAAGATCTTTGGCG
Organism: Miscanthus lutarioriparius; assembly: GCA_904845875.1. NCBI lineage: Eukaryota > Viridiplantae > Streptophyta > Magnoliopsida > Poales > Poaceae > Miscanthus > Miscanthus lutarioriparius. The sequence continues at coordinate 61,025,964 of CAJGYO010000004.1, read as the reverse complement.
ACAAGACCAGCCAACACAACACAGAGACTTATCCATCAGACTGGAGGGTGGACAACATAGAGAAGTACAAGGTGGCAAAGAAGACTTCAAAGCGAGCCGTAAGTGTGGTAAAGGGTAGAGCGTCGAGGAGGATCTTTACCAACATTGGAGTACGAAGGAAGGAGAGAAGGACATTTATAGGATGGCTAGGGTTCGTGAGAGAAAGACAAAGGACTTCAACCAAGTTAAGTGCATTAAGGATGAAAGGGAGCATCTCTTGGTGAAGGAGGATGAGATCCGACATCAATGGCAAGAGTATTTTGACAAATTGTTCAATGGTGAGAATATGGACACAACCTTTCAGTTGGATGACTCTTTTGATGACACCAATAGACGCTTTGTGCGGAGAATATAAGAATCTGAGGTCAGAGAGGCGTTGAAAAGGATGAAAGGAGGTAAGGCGATGGGACCGGATGGTATCCCAATCGAGGTGTGGAGATGCCTCGGGGACATAGCTATAGTATGGCTAACCGAGCTGTTCAACCATATTTTTCGATCGAACAAGATGCCGGATGAGTGAAGAAGTATATTGGTACCGATCTACAAGAATAAAGGGGATATTCAAAGTTGTACTAATTACCGAGGAATTAAGTTGATGAGCCATACTATGAAGCTATGGGAGAGAGTTATTGAGTATCGCTTGAGAGCAATAACGTGGGTCTCTATGAACCAATTTGATTTCATGCCCGGAAGGCCAACCATGGAAGCCATTTTCTTAATAAGACAAGTTATGGAGCGGTATAGGGAGAAGAAGGACCTACACATGGTTTTTATTGATTTGGAGAAGGCTTATGATAAAATACCAATGAATGTTATGTGGTGGGCTTTGGACAAACATAAAGTCCTAACGAAGTACGTCGGGCTCATTAAGGATATGTACAACAATGTTGTGACTAGAGTTCGAACAAGTGATGGAGACACGGATGACTTCCCGATTAGGATAGGACTACATCAAGGGTCAGCTTTGAGCCCTTATTTGTTTGCCTTAGTGATGGATGAGGTCACAAGGGACATACAAGAGGACATCCCTTGGTGTATGCTTTTCGCGGACGATGTAGTGCTAGTTGATGAAAGCCGGACATGAGTGAATCAGAAACTGGAGTTATGGCGGGAGACTTTGGAGTCCAAAGGTTTTAGACTCAGTAGAACTAAAACTGAGTATATGAGATGTGACGTCGGCACTACTACTCGGGAGGAGGAAGGTATTAGTTTGGAAGGTCAAGTAGTGCTTAGGGAGGATACCTTTCGATATTTAGGATCAATGCTACAGAGAGACGGGGATATTGATGAAGATGTTAACTATAGAATCAAAGCAGGGTGGATGAAGTGGCGGCAAGCATTTGGTGTCCTATGTGACAAAAGGGTACCACAGAAGCTAAAAGGCAAGTTTTATAGGACGGCGATTAGACCTGCTGTGTTGTATGGTGCAGAATCTTGGCCTACGAAAAGACGACATGTTTAACAGATAAGTGTCGCGGAAATGCATATGTTGCGTTGGATTTGCGGTCATACAAGAAGGGATCGAGTTCGGAACGATGATATACGTGATAGATTAGGGGTAGCACCAATTGAAGAAAAGCTTGTCTAACACCGGTTGAGATGGTTTGGACATGTCCAACGGAGACCTCCAGAGGCACCGGTGCGTAGTGGAATTCTAAGCCAGGATAGTAATGTGAAGAGAGGCAGAGGAAGACCTAAGTTGACTTGGGTAGAGGCAATAAAAGGAGACTTGAAAAGATGGAATATACCCAAAGATTTAGTCTTAGATAGGAGTGCTTGGAAGACAGCTATTCACGTGCCTGAACCTTGATTGTTTCTGCTGGGTTTCAATTCTAGCCTACCCCAACTTGTTTGGGACTTAAAGGCTTTGTTGTTGTTGTTGTTGTTGTTGTTGTTGGATTTGAATGAAATAATTTGGCAATGTTATGTTATTCACTTGTGCTTGAGTGAACTGCTGTTCATATATTGATTTTATTGTCTTTTGATAGGAAAATCAAAAATTCATGGATTTGGTGTCTTTGCCAAGGTTGCACACAAGGCTGGGGATATGGTATATTTTTCTGCTTTCCCTTTATAAATATTTTATTCAGATGCTTATGATTAGGAGCTGAATACTTTGAATGCAAAAGCTGGTATGCAATTTCACAAAGAAGCAAATACAGATAAATAAGGAAATAACACTGCTAAGTCACCTGGATTGTGGGTCAATGCCATGAGTTCTGTACCAGGCCCATCGTCCCAAAGTGCGGGGTGTGGACTATGTTGGTTGCCACCTGTACGGCATGGGCAGGAGCGTGGTGATGGGAGCTTGTGCTGTGGAGGCCGGAAGGAGTGCTCGGGGGAGAGCGTGAGCTGCAAGGATGGTGGTATACTTGACTGACATACCCAATGGTCTCCTGGGAACCAGACAAGACCATGGCTGCTAGGGTCACCGAATGAGATTAGGATTTTGATGTTTGCAGGCTGTTAGCCCACTTAACAAGCACTTTTTTCCTTTTCTTGGTTTTCCCTTCCCGGGCCTGGTGCAAGCGGTAGAGTCTTACCGCCTATGACCGGAAGGTCCCGGGTTCGAGTCATGGTCTCGCATTGCACGAGCGAGGGTAAGGCTTGCCATTGACACCCTTCCCCAGACCCCGCACAAAGTGGGAGCTCTCTGCACTGGGTACGTCCTTTATTCAGATAATACTATTGTAACATGTTTTGCGTACATAATAAATGGCTAATAATTACATTGTCCTTGTCATTGCCCTAGATTTGTTTGGTTCACATTTAGTGTAGACAATTATGGTCTATTTCGTTAAATTTGCATGCGAAAATGCTACATGGTCAACTCAATTTTCAGACTTCAGTATGATCAAACCTCTACTGGCAGCTTGTGGGCCCAACTCAGTTTTCTGCATGCCACTATACGAGCAGAACAAATCTTCACATGTATATCAGTTCTCATTTGCATCTATTTGTGCTGAGCTAATTTTTCTGAATTTGGGCGTACTCCTACAGATGATTGAATACATAGGGGAGATCGTTAGACCGCCGATATCAGACACCAGAGAGCGGCGAATATACAACTCACTAGTGGTAAGTTTCCTTTTGGAATTTAGTTCATTTTTTCCATTGAAGATAATTTTTTTTATATAAATGTGGATAACTAGACTGGCAGATTTAAATAAGCGCTCTTCTGGTTCACCGTGAACTGATTTTTGCTTCACAGTTTAATTTTGTCTAGCTGGTCAAACCCAATGATTATTTAATGCTACCTCTGCCCTACCCTAAAGTACATATCAAATGAGCACACCATTCGATACATTATGAGATATATTTTCATATGGTACCTCTTTGATGTGGTAGACATTGATACTCCTTTTTTTGTAAACTAGGTCAAACTTAGGATGGTTTGTGTTAGGACAAACTCAGAATTTTTAGGACAGAGGTAGTAAGTACTTAGAGCAACCCCAGCAATGGCCGGTCCCTAAAATAGGCCCCCCTACTTGCTTTTGACGGCCTTATTTTTCTGGGCTCTACTCCAGCAGCAGCTCCCAAATCAGGGCCCCCACTTCCTGTTTCTCTCTTTTCTCGCTTTCTCAATGTGTTCTACTCCCTCCGTCCACAAAAGGATGCATGTAATGGGCCAACAGGCTGGGCCAAAAAGAGCCCAAATTAGGGCATGGACCGGCAAGGCCCTTGAGCGGCGCCTCCATCAGGAGGGCACGCGCTCAGCAAGGGGGACAGCTGAAAGGCAGGCGCCCACCCTCTCTGGAAAGTCCAGCTCTGGTTCCAATTAGTAATTAGAGATAGAATAGATATGGTAATTGAGTTTGCTTAGGGAAGAATGTGAGGGAAAGTTCCAATCTATAAGGAATTATTCCCATTAGATTATTTGGTAAACAAGTCCACTAGGGACTACAAATATAGGGCATATTGTACCCCCTTTGAGGCAAGCAAGAAAAGAAGTGGTTTATCCTCTAAAGCTCTTGGTCCTCTAGCTCCTGTGCCTCCTCTCCCTCGCCCAGCCGTTGGCCAGCATAGGGTGCGCCCCTGTTGCCCAAGCCACCAAAGACTGGACGCCGTAAGGCTCCCGTCCCTTGCCCTCCAACCTCCTTCGACTAAGATCTACGCACCTAGCCTCCTACCAAGATACGCCCATCACATCTGGTATCATGCCACCATGTCTGACAACACCCCTATCACCATGACCGGCATCCAGGAGCTTTTTGACAAGCTCACAATAACCTTGACCACCAAAATCGACGATCTAGACAACCGTCTCGCTGCCATTGAGAAAAGCGACAAATCGCTGCAGCAACCAAGAAGGTGGATCAGGAACGCCTTCTTGAACAGCAGCTTGAAGAGGAAGCACAACACATCATGGACGACTCCGACCGCAAGTTCCTCCAAGGAAAAAAGGAGAAAGCGATGACTGCAGACACCCCCGACATCGTCGATAAGGTGAAAAACACCCTGTTTGCTGCCGATCTTCAGTTTGCTGCCAACCTGAACATCGATGAAGCACCAAAGCTGGAGGTGCCCAAACCAGATGAGGGTGCTTTCCTCCCAATGTTGCATTCTCGGTACTGCAAGCTATCCTTCCTCGCCTATGAGGGCAAAGAGGACCCCTATCATGGCTCAACTGTTGTGATCAATTCTTCAGCGGCCAACGGATTCTAGAGCATGAAAAGGTGTGGCATGCATCTTTTCATCTAACAGACGGCAGCCAACAATGGTACATGAGTCTAGCCTAGGATCAAAAGGGGCTCGATTGGGCTACATTCGCTTGCTGTGGTAACGAGCGCTATGACCCCCTTACAACACGCAACCCCATGGGTGAATTGACTTCTCCGCCAGACCAGCACCGTTGATGACTACAATGAGCGGTTTTTGGCGTGTGTGGTCTGTGCTGGCAGCCTCGACGAACTCCAAAAGGTGAACATCTACATTGCAAATCTCCTAGAACTGCTCAAGACGAACGTGCCATTGCAAATCTCCTAGAACTGCTCAAGACGAACGTGGAACTACAAGATCCTCAAACCATGGGGAAGGCAATGGATCTGGCACGGGCTTAGAGCGTCGCACCGTCACCCCTGCTTGACCTACAAGACACCCAAGCAAGGGATGTCAGCAGCAATAGCCCCATCAACCTTGCAACGACTACGCCGACTCCTGCTACTCCTTCATTGCCGCGCACCCTAAAGAGGCTCACACCAGAGATGGCAGACCGCTGTCGCGCCGGATTTTGCTTCAACTGCAATGAGCAGTTCACTCGTGGCCACAAGTGCAAACATTTGTTTGAAATCATCGCCATGAACAACTATGACCCGGAGGCCTGATGTCAACCTGATGATGTTCTATGGCAACCAGGCGCACGAAGTAAGTGGTGGATGCTCCATGTTCCTGGCTGGAAGCATCTTTGGGGAGGGAGTTTGCATCTCATTGACATTGGTGCCACACCTAACATCATCGACTCAAATTTCACTCGGCTAGCGGGCATTGCCGAACGCCGCATCAACACCGATACCCTCATCGATAGTGAGCGGCGCCTGCTTCGACATCCCTCTTTGCTTTAATGCGGAGACATGATATTGAGGCCCACCTGGTGGCGGCATATATGTCATCCTCGGCATTCCATGGTTGGACACCCTTGGGATGATATGCTGGTATTTCAGCACCATGGAGATGAGCTTTAGGTGGGATAACTACACCATCCTTTACACCGGAAGAGCACTAGCATTCACGACATACAACGCCATCAGCATCAGGCATCCCAATCACAACGGCTTCGACATTGTTGACTGACATGCGCCTGTCTTCAACAACATCAGGTAGGCTGTCCTTAGTTCACTTGAACTTCGCTCCATTGCTCCTGCTTGGACCATGGATGACGCTGTCATCTTCTTTGACGGTCGTTATTACCTGTCGGCATCATCACCACTGTTGCCCAATCTCTTGAAGATGGTTCTGGCAGACGACACAGTTATTCGGCTCCGTCTTCTAGCAGCCGACCTGTACACTCCACCCCAAACACCGACGTTTGGGCGGACATCCCTAGCAAGAGTCCTCGTTGCAACTGGATGGCCCCCAAGTCAATGTTCCTCATACTCGTACCGTTATTTTTTATGAAGCCGAATTCCAATTTATCACTGCGGATCGAATCTATCTGGGCGCCCACAGTTATGGGGACCTCTTTTTTCAGCATTGTCTTGGATGTTACCACTACTCCGGTCGGCAGCTGCTCCAACAACATCTCTCTTCGCTTTTAGGGCTATCTCCTACCACGGCCATGACTCTAGATACATGGTTTTCCAGATTTACCACGGTCAGTCCAGATTTTTCCCATGGAGGCAGTTGTTGCTCGCTCTATCATCAGCACGCAGGGAACACCAGCTACATATTTCTATGGCAATATTTGCCTTCTCCAGTATCACGTCACCTTCGACGTCGACAAAGAGAGCCACCTTGCTGAATTGGTGGTTGGAAGGCTACTTGTGCGCATTGAGCGGCGACATTGCCTCAGACTCTACTTCCTCGAACTAGCGTATGGACACGGATTCAGCGCGAGGACGCGCTGGCAGGAAAAGGGGGGAGAGATGTCACGGGCCAACTGGGCCCAAAAGAGCCCAAATTAGGGCTTGGGCTGCCAAGGCCCTTGAGCGGCGCTTCCATCAGGAGGGCGCACGCCTAACAAGGGGGATGGCCAAAAGGCAGGCATCCACCCTCTTTGGAAAGTCTAGCTCCGGTTCCCGTTAGGAAATTAGAGATGGGATAGATATCGTAATTGAGTTTGCTTAGGAAAGAAGTGTAAGTGAAAGTTCCATTCTGTAAGAAATTATTCCCATTAGATTACTTGGTAAACAAGTCCACTAGGGACTTTAAATATAGGGCATATGTACCCTCTTTGGGGCAAGCAAGAAATTAAGGCTCCTGGCCCATTGGGTGTGCCCCTGCTGCCCTAGCTGCCAATGGCAAAGACGGGATGGCATAAGGCTCCTGTCCCTTGCCCTCCAACCTCCTTCGACAATGATCTACACACTACAATGCAATTCTCACTTTTCTAGGAGTCAAACAATTTGAAGTTTGACCAAAGTTATATAAAAAGTAGTAACATTTATAATACAAAATAAGTTTCATTAAATTAATTGTGAAATATATTTTCACAGTAAACCCAGTCGGAGACATAAATGTTAATAATATTCAATGTAAACTTGGTAAAGTTTAACTAGTTTGACTTGCACAAATCCCATAGTTACATCCTTTTGTGGATGGAGTACCTGTTTGACCCAACATAAATTCAAACAACAATATTGAGTCCATACAAATGACAAATATTTAAATGCAAAAATTTAAAACATCAATTCAAATAAAAAAGCAAATAAATACCACACCAATGGTGCTCAACAAGATCCTCTCGTAGCTTATCGTGTGCTTGCTTGCCTTGTTCTTGAAGAACTTTGGCAACAAGTGGATTACGCCGTTGGTACCTCTCTTCCCTATGCACCTTGCCACCATCTTGGTTGTAATCATAGCCCCAGGGTCATTCTCATTCCGCTCATCCTCAATGATCGTGCTGTCTATGATCACTACATATGTCATTATATAGCAAAGGGTGTCCTTGTTCCAAAATCGAGCAAGACCGCTCATCATGTCAAATCGAACTTGCAAAACTCCAAATGCTTTGTGAAATGAATTTTCTTGTTCCCTTGTGGATTTTGATAGCTCTTTGCAAATGTTGCCCCAAAAGGGTAGATCCTATCTGCTAGATAGTACCCCATGGTGTAATTGTTTCCATTCACCATACACTCAATTGGAGAAGTCCCAGAAGTGAGGCGCTGGAAAAGAAGGGATCTCTGCATAACATTGATACCATTCAAAGAGCTAGGTAATCTAAAGAATGCCAAATTCATAAATCCTCAGAAGCAATCATCATTGGCCCATTGACATGGCCCAAGTATTGCTCTTTCCATGTAGTCGGACAATTCTTCTACCTCCAATGTATGTAATCAACGCAACCAAGCATCCCAGGCCATCCTCTCTTGTTGTTCAAAGCCAACAACCTTGTCATGTCTTGGGCAGTAGGTGGCCTCAAGTATTGCTCTCCAAACACCACAACCTTGACAAAGTTGTTGAAAACCTCAATCATTGTGCTCTCTGCAATCCTAACCACCTTAGAGTGTACAGGAATATCTTAAGCAAGCACACGGAATTGTTAGAGTAAACAGGAATAGTACTACATTGTCTACCCACGTGGGGTGTTAGTCCTATGTACCCTATATAATCAGCCCATGAGGCCCAATGCAATACGAATATTCCACCAATTCTATTCCTCTTACAGGAATGAACCCACCACCTTTTGCAATGCATTTGCTCCAAGCAAACCTGTTGCATTTTTCTTTCGCCTAAAATAATCATCATATGCCTCCACTCGTGCTACAGTCTGCAAGAACAAATTCTTGGACATTAGAAACCTTCTCCTAAAGAATTGTACATGGGAGGATCAACGAAATAATCAACAAAAATACGTAAATTGTTCCCCTGGAGTTCCCTTGGAACTACTAGCCAACTGGAAATTGATCCACATCGAACCCTCTTTTGCCTTATCTGTTGAAGATCGGCAACATAAGCAGCTGCTATGATGAAGTCACTCACCATTGAACTCCGCTTCATCCCACCGTTGCTCAATTAAATCGTCATCATCCGTGAAAATCATCTAAAATTAAAAGATCAGCAAAATACATTGTTATGTATATAAATTATATAATGCGATATAGAACCAAAAATGCAATTAAAATTGAAAATTGAAAAAAGGGAAATTTGGATTCACCTTGGAGCCGGCCAGTGTGGAGGGGGCTTTCTGACAGAGGGGGGGTGCACCGGGAGGAGCCTGAATTGGAAGAGGGTCGTGTCAGGAGGGGCAGCGCTAGGAGGATCCTATGTCGGGAGTGGGAGCCACTTGCTGGGTTAGGGAGAAGGGGAGGGAGCTGCTCAGTGGGGTGGTGGGGTGAAGTGGTGGCAACGGGGAGAGCTGCACATCTTTAGATTATAGAGAAAGAACGGTTCCTTATAAACAATCCATTACCTCATTTAGGAGCCATGGGAAGGTTGCAGTACACGAATGGGAACAATTGCCAGTACAAAATTAGATAACCTCCCTGAGCTGGACTAATCAAACTAGTTCTATAGCTGGACCTAAGCTAAAATCTTGAAGCTTTCAGGCTCCAGCCCATCTCTATGAAGTATTGCTGCAGTAATGCTGAGCATCCATGATAGAAGGAGAGGCGCCATCAAAGACACATCTGTTCCTGTGAATCCAAAGGGTCCAAGCACCCAAAATCATAGAGCTGTTGAACCCCTTTCTAATAGCACTGTGTTGTAACTCTATTACAGGCATCTATTTTTTTTTCTCGAAAAACGCAGGATAGCTGCGCTTCATTATATTAAGAAGAAAGATGGGTTAAGAACCCTTTGCATCACAATCCACACACCACACTGTTTGACTGATTATATTCGCGCCCGTGAACTAGCTGTCGAGGCAACTGAACCATACATGCTAACCATCAGGGAGTGGGGCAGTCAGGAAGGACAGTCCCCGAGCACCTGCCATGCACCATAACCGGCGCTCCTCCCCTGCAGCGACCAAGGCCCTGCGACGCTAGGCTTTACCCCATCAAAAACACACCGGTTTCGGTGATTCCACAATGTCTCTATAGGTGTGACAACTAGAGCACTTTAAAATTCAATGCTTGTAAAGTGGTCCAAATAACTGTAACTGTTCAACATGACAAGCATAGTCCAACTGCTCACTCTTGACTCAAGAGACTTCAGCCGGGTCTCATTCAGTGTCAACTATTTATGTACTTCTATATTTATTGTACACAAGTCGTAATACTCATGCATTGCAGGGTGCTGGGACATATATGTTCAGGATAGATGATGAACGTGTTATAGATGCTACTCGGGCTGGAAGTATAGCCCATTTGATCAATCACTCATGTGAGGTAAGAAATTATGTGTTTGTTCTGAAGGAGCTTTCCATTTTCTGTTTGAAGCTTAGATCACTTATCTCTCAGATGCTAATGACTGCACATCGACATATCTGCGCATATGGAGAACTGACAAAAATTTCATCAGGCTATTGTTGACCATGGATTATGCCTATCTTTGTCATGTTTTACCCTTCTCAGATACATAAAACATAATGTTATATGAGCACGCTTTACTCAAGCATGGGCCTTAAGAAACTTGAAATATTTGTATTTGTTCTTAAAGGAATGGGAATAATCTTTGAGCTTAGTAGGCTACATGGTTTGCTCTTAAATTTTGGAGGTATTGCTTTTGACAGAAACATAACTGCATACTGCATTTCTTTGATAGCTATCAATAGAAACCACATTATTGTACTGTATTATGACTTATGACTAGGGAAATAGTAGTTGTTAACCGTTGAGTATCCTTTCCCACTTTTACTACGCTATAAGTGTACCATGATGTTTACTCCCTCCGTTCCAAAATAAGTCCCCATCTTGTATTTTGAGAAGTCGAACAATCTCAATTTTGACCAAATAATTACTAAAAAATACTAATATTTGTGATACCAGATAAGAATCATTACATTAATCATGTCATTTCGTACTAGACTTATTTGGAGATACAAATGTTTATACCACCTTTTTTAAACCTAATCAAAGTTGAGATTAGTTGACTCCTTGAAATGCGAGATGGAAACCTATTTTTGGAACGGAGGGAGCACTAGTTTAGAACTTATAGCAAGGAGAATAACAAAGCAATTAGTATGCTGTTTCTCCAACATGTTTTTGCATAGTGTATTCATAACAATCCCTGTTTACCATTACAGCCAAATTGCTATTCACGTGCCATAACCATTCTTGGGGATGAACACATTATCATTTTTGCGAAGCGGGACATAGATCCATGGGAAGAGCTGACATATGATTATAGGTCAGTAGTGGGTTATGATTTTGCTTTTGACCTTTTGAACATCATAGTTTTGTACAAAATATTGTCCATGCTTTCTTCAGGTTTTTTTCGAGTGATCAACGACTTCCGTGTTATTGTGGATTCCCCAAATGCCGTGGAGTAGTTAATGATGTTGAGGCAGAGGAACATGCGGCTAAAATCAGGGTTAAGAGAAGTGAATTGTTTTAAAAAAGAGAAAACTAAAGGTCAGTGTACAAGACTTGCTTCCCTGCCCCTGTGCTAATGTAATGTTCCTGCTGTGTACCAACAAAGTGCTCATTTTCTTTTTTGTATTTGCCTATTTGGCCTCTATAAAGAAATAAAAAGGGTTTAAAAAAAAAGAAAGGGCATGCCCAGTGCTGAAAGTTCCCACAAAAGGTGGGGTCTAGGCCTCTAGGGAAGGAAATTTCTAGACAGGCTGGATCGATCCCAAGACCTGGAGGCCATGGTTCTACCACTGTGCCTGGCCTGATTTTCTTGGATTCGTTTTCATTTGAACTCAGGGTATATGTATGAACTGGGCTGTGGGCTCTAAAGAAATGAACATGATAAAATACGAACTCAGGGTTTGACCAGGGCAATTGGTGAAAACAAGAGTGATCATCCATTATTTCTACCTTTTGGATTTCGTTTCATTAGTGACAACAACACAGATTGGTTTATTTTGTAAGCCTAGTTTTTGTTTATTGAAGTGTTTGTGATCTGAGATTTTTTAGCAGTTTTTTTCCTTCTGTAGTTGTGCCACTAAGGTCAATGTAATTTTTTTGGCAGGTACAGCATATTGGTTGGGATATTACATGCTTGGGTGATATGTGCCTGTGGCAAATTCTAAAAAAATGCCGAGTTTCATTCTTGGAATCCTGATAATTCTTCTCATTCTTTTAGAGGGGAACACCAATGTAATTGTGTATGTACCCAATATAGGATCAGCAATCCAATTTGGGGACAGCAGTTGAATCGATTGTGTAGGGTACATGAAATGTTAGGTATTATGCATGTAATTCGGCCACTTATCTTGTTGAGCCTACCCTATTAACAGTTGGCCGGGGAACAGTAGTGGGGTGGTTCGGTTAAATGATCTGAGATGGCCTGCCATGTGTAACCAAAAAGTACATGGTCGTACTTTTCGGTGATGCCCATCTATGATGCCATAAAAATCTATGAAACCTGTATTTATGGGTATCAGTATGTTGTGCATTGTAACCTTTGTGAATGTAGCAGCATATTTTTCTTAGGGCGTATTTGGTGGAGCTTCAGCTTTAGTTTACACAGTTTCGGCTGTAGCTTATTGGGAACAACTCATTTTGGCTCTAGTTTCATTAGTTAGAAACAAAGTTTGGCAAAATAGTTTTTCCTAAGTTTTTCCTAATTGATGAAAAGGGTGAAATGTCCATAATATTCTTTTTTTCCCTTTTTCCTCCTTTTCTCTTTTTTTTTCTTCTTCCACTTCTCTACCTTTATCCTCTCCTACGCCTCATCCACCGGAGCACGCCTCCATTCTCTTCTGGCGGGATCTCTCTTCTGCATCGTGTAATCTTCTCACTATTCTCTTTTTGCTCCCACAATCTCCTCCTTCCTCTTCAGTCTTCCTACACTTCACAGCATGCATTGCTACCCTTCAGCGGCTTCTTCGGCCTCACCACGAGGCGCCCTCTGTTGGACTCCTTGGCCCAACTGTCGGCAATTTTTGCCCTTGCTTGCATGCGCCACTGCTGCCCCTCACCGCGAAGCCCATGACGTCGACGCCGGCCCTCATTTGCACCATTGACAATTGACAAGGAAGAAGATCATGGGCATCCACGTCACAATCGCGTGCGCCTTGGTTGGGAGCTGGTGGAGGCTGCTTTTTCAGCTCCATCCACGCACCCTAGGTGAGCGTGATTTATGTGACTTCAAGTGTGGAGCTGGTGTAATTTGCGCTGTTTGGTTGAAGAGATGCTGAAATAGCTCCTGGAGTTGGTGGAGAAGCTCCACCAATTGACCCTTTATATTACACTATCTGGACCTTTTTTTGGGAATAACACTATCTGGACCTTAATTAGTGTGTGAGCGTTGTTCAGTTACCAACACACTTTCTTTCTCCCTATACTTCTATGTGGAACCCTCAGCCAATCTCAACGTCTACCGGCGCCCTTGGCTATCGATGCCCTCGTTGCTGGCCACATTGTCCACTGTCTTCCCCTAATCCACATCGGTGGAGTCAATCCTACTGGCTTGTTACTGTCGACCTAACCCACCACCTCTAGCTGCGTTGCCGGCCATGCCACCCACCCCCACCACTTGGGCCTTTCCCTCCCTTAATCCCAACCAGAGTAGGAAGAGGTGAGCTCGCGTCCCCGTTGCTTGCGCTGCCCACCGGATCTCTAGCACTGCTCGACACTGCCACCTTCCTCACCACCCGTTGAACTGCCGAGTTGGTTGTTATGCCGCTACCGGGCCTTTCCTCGTTCCAAGGATGCTGGCATAGAGATTCCCTAAATCCCTAACTCAAACGGGAGGAAGAAAGACGCGGCCAACAGTTTGCTCCAATTGTGCACCGACGAGTGTCTATATAAAGATTTTGTGCACTATTGCAATAACCCAGGATAAATTTGTCTAAAGGCTGCCTTGGCTGGGTTTGTTTTATTTGAGTTTCATTTTGCATCTGGACGAGGGTTTACTTAAATTTGACTCCCATCTATCGCAATTCTTTTGAGAAATATGCTTTTGTATTACCGAACTTCTGCTTGTCTACATTGATTCCATAAGATGTGAAAGCATTATCGGTGTAATGAAAATAAACGAAACATCATTGAAGAGAGTGGTTTTCACTATTACATAGAGTAGCATGCACAAGAGCAGTACATCCGTAGGAGAGCTTATACTATATGTACACTCTTTTTTAATGAAGTGACGTGGCTCTTAGGTTAAGAAGAGCTATGGAACTATTATATTTCTCGTCAGATCGGGGTTCTTGCTGGCAGTTTTTGTTGTTCCTTCTTGATCTCTGAGAGCGTATCAATAACAACTAGCTAGCTAGACAAGCAACTACCACACAAAAGCAAGTAATAAGAATGTAAAGAGCAAGTGTGTCGAATGCAAACCACCGAGGGCAAGACATGAACATAAGATTATCCTTGAGGTTCGGTTGCTTGTAGGCAACCTACGTCTTCATTGTGTTGAGTTCCCAAATGATGATTTGCACGCTAACTAGCGTGACAAGCTAGACCCACAACTTGGACGCCGCAAGAATCAATTAAGTGGTCCATTCGAAGTAGCCATGGGCATTCCACTAGAGTTGCTCTTCGCGATCTCCCAAGGAGATGACCACAAGAGCCCCTTAGAAAGCTTGATCAGAGGCAGCAACAATCACCAACGTCCCATCAACTCCAACTCCAAACTGGCGGTGACGACAATCACCATGAGTAACAAGAACACAACTAGCCGTCATGCTCAACTAGTGGCATGAGATGCATATCAATGATGCAAATGCACCAGAGGCTCTCGAATCTCACCCAAATGTGAATTGAATGGATGCAAGTGAGTGAAGTGTGTTGCTCAGCTCTCAAGGGGTGTGCACAAGTGCTAAGAGGTCTAAGAGAATGGCTAAGGCTATCAACCATGGCTATTTATAAGCCACCAAAGAAATACAATTATTACCCATTGTTGTAGCATTTTGCGGGCTTGGGATAGCACGAAGTCATGTAGTGTATGTGTTGAGCTCATGTATATTTGCATCTTTGTGTCAAACTTTGTTAAACTTGCCAGAACCTTGAACCAAGGAGCAAGTTTGGCCTTAATCTAATGTAGGATAGAAGAGCCATTTGTGTTGAAATGTTGCTAAACTAGCAAGAAAGTCCGCCTTCCGTTTTTTGAACGGCTGGAACGGTGAAGATGCTGTAGTGGATGAAGTTTCCTTAGTTGGTTTCTGTTTTTTTATTGCCTTGGGTGTCTGGCCTGATGGCACAAAGTCATGTATTTTATGTGTTGAGCACATGTATGAGAAGGCAACCGCACGTTCCTCATGGTTTAGATGTGCAGAGGTAATGGGAGAGCTCCAGGAAGGAAGGAAAACAAGCGGAGTTGCGGACGAGATCACAACGGTTAGAGTGACGGAGCGGAGATTTACTCAAAAACTCTGAATTTTGACGAAATATATATAGAGAAGTATGATGCGTAATAAGTATTTTATACAACAAAAAACAATGAGCTTAATCAATAATGTTCTTCGGTGAAGTGCGAGAGGAATCTCTGCACTGCCGGGTCAAGATACATAGACAAATCTCGTCGGCACATCGGGCAGGTGGATCTCTGGCTGAACCAGTTGGTGATGCACTTGCGGTGGAATGCGTGGCCACAGCCGAGCATTTCCATAGCATGGCCGACTGCAGGATTAGATGTTTCATTCTCCGGGCAGATGTTGTAGTCCCGACACCCCGCTGGTGCCGCCTCCGCCTCCGACACAGAGCGTCAAGAGCGCCTTGGACACGATGAACTTGAGTTGTTCGTCGACCCAAAGCTCAAGCATCGCGTGGGCGATGCAGCCACCCCAGCAGGCCTCGCGCACCAGGGCCGCGAGTTCAGGAACCTCACACTTGGGAAGGATGTCCTCCCACTGCTCGTTAGTGAGGTTGAGTTGCTGCAGCCACGTGAATGTCCTCATCAAGCCGCTGAGGACATCACAGACACCTTCCTTGTAGACGGGGATGCCCACTGCTTGATTCGCCTTTAAGATCCTGGTGGCGCTGCCTCCTTCATACAGGAGGTACACCGGCTACCAATGACCACCGACTTTGAGGGTCTTGGTCACCATGCATTCCAGGGTCACAGAGAACGATGCTTCAACGCCGCTCCCGCTAGATGGATCATTGATAGTGAAGAGTTTCTTCGACGTCGTTCTCGACTTGACGTGGTGTTTGAAAGTGGAAAACTGGGCATCAGGATCTCCGGCGGAGCTCATGGCGATGGCTATTCTCTATGGGTCTAGTGGCTTAGTTTGTAGCTATGATTTGAATTGGTTTGGAGTTGGAGCAAGGACAATTTAAAGGGAACCCAGTGTTAAATAGCTGCGGGATGAACGAGGGACAATTATGAGATGGAATTTGAAGTGAATCACTTTGAATGTAGAGGACCTTAGACGGCTACCAGTAAATGTCGTCCCAGATTCTAGGGGTTGGTCGAATAGTTTCCAATACTGGACGTGTTGGGAATATTCTAGTAGAACGTGAGATGTGTCCATCCCGGTCAGATTTACAATGCTCGAACTTTCTTGCGTGTGCTATAAAATTTGAATAGCTATGTGTCCGACCTGATTAGATTTACAATGCTCGGACTAGTATGTAGATCTGCATCTCGATGCTCAAGTGCAACAAGATTAGAATCTAAAGCATCCAATCTTGATGTTGCTGCGTATTTGATCTGAAGGCCGCTACGTATTTCATTTCTACAATTCAATTTCTCGAGACACGTTTACACGGACGCCTGGAACTCAAGCGAGGCACCGTTTGGTTCCTCGAGAAAGAACCGTCGCATTGGACGATTCACTTCCCCGAGACACGTTTACACAGTATGCGATGCTTCAAGAACACAGAGTCTCGCCTACATAAACCGCCAGCCCTATTTCCCCAGCGCTCTCCGCCTTGTCATAGTCGTGCCTTCGTACTCCGCTCCGAGCCGCATCCATCGTCGTTCGTCTCGCGCGCGCTCTAGACTCTACTTCTTCCTCGGCTACGTCGTGATGGATCGGCTCCCAATAGAGCTAGCCATGGACATCACTAGCCACGTCACTGAATAGTCATATGCCCCCATGGACGACCTTGCTAGCCTACGAGCAACCTGCTCAGACATGTGCAGGGTGTGCGGCACCGCCGAAGTCAACCAGCGCATACCACTGCGCTGGGTGCTGCAGCGTCAAGGTTTCTAGGAGCACTGCTACTATGATGATGACTATCGCAACCTGCTCACCACTAGGCTTGCCAGCGTGGGCAACCTGGAGGCCTGCTTCCTCGCCGGCTTACGTCCCGTCTTCGTGGAAGACCATAGGTCGTTGACGTCGCCGATTGAAAGGCTTCAGCACTCTGGCAAGACAGGCCATAAACTTGGTATGTACATCTATGCCCTCGTGCTCTATAGGTCCAATACTGGCGCTAGCAATGATGACATTGTCCGGCGCCTGTTGAGGAAGCTCGAAGGTGCTGACGAAGCGGGGCCGGCTGCACTGCCTTGGAAGAACCAGACCTGTACGCGGTGCCGCAAAGACGTGTACTGGCGGTTGTAGGACATGGTGCCACAACATGTAGAGCCCATTCTTCGCCCCGTTCTTCCCCGGACGGGCATTGCACAAGGCTGTGGCGAGCCCATCGGATTTGAAGAATGGGACATATGGGCTAGGTTCTGTAGCAAGGAGTGTAGGATCTCAAGGGAGTGCTATAAGTTATTCACATTAGTGTGGTAGATTAATTCTGAATTAGTGCATATTAAGTTGTGTTAAACATCTTTGTATATATCTCTGGTTGGTGACTTTATTTTAATTTGGCAACAACATCAACTTTAATTTGGCAACAACATCAACATGAATCCTATTCAAATGCGGTACTGGGATCGGCTCTCTTCGGATGACATCAGCAGATAACATCAATGAGCTATGGTTGGCATCGGGAAAATATGTCAGACTCTACAAAAAAGGAAAAGATTAGGGTCTAAGTTATCTTAAGTTAGGAATGTTTTCTTTTATTCCAAAGATTGTAATGAGTCGTATTTGAGTAGGATTCATGTTTAAGTTCCAGGTATAAATATTTGACCCTGGCTATTGTAAGAGACATCCAATCAATCAATACCAATTACTTTTTTCGACTTCACACCAACCCTTAGGAGTAGGAGTACTATAGATCTCGGCGAGTTCTTCAACAAGCAGGGCTGCATCAATCCGGTCGACCTCCGGCGTGTCTATAAGTACCATCATGGCTTATATCTTTGTTTGTAAGGCCGCACTAGTCCGGCCGACCTCTTACGAGCTCTAGTATAAGTTAGTTATCGATCCTTATCTAGTTCAAGTACGGCTGCATCGGTTAAGTTCGACCTCCACTGCTCGAATTAGATTAAGGTCAAGTTATCGGCTCTGCCTAAGGGTGGCATCCTTTGGGTAGATTTATTAAGTTACCGATCTTGCTGATGTTCCTGTTGTCATTAGTTTCAGCAATATCAACCTGCCCGATCGAGATCGATCTAGATCGGCCTCACATCCTTTTAGTCCATCGTTTATTGTGTCATATTGCGATGGTTCTTACTTTAAACGACGGAATATGTTTTATCGACTGTTCTACTTCGATCTTGATCGTGCATAGTACGCGGTCAAGGCATGTCTGATCTTGAGAAGGTTTACTAGCTGGTTGAATCTTATCCATAGCTCACTATTATGGCTGTAACGATCCGGTCGATCCCCACTGTTAGCACTTTAGATCGGAATATGCTAGCTGGTTGATTTGCTTTCGACTAGGCGCGACCTTGGCTGTTTGGGCTAAATAGCTGATTGCCCGTACTTTAATGCTTATAGTGTGTTCATGATTTCGTTAAATATGAATAGATATGTTTATTTTAAAGGTTTGATCTGTTATCTTTATCATGGCTGCCATTGATCCGGTCGAACCCCACTGTTATAGATAACAGGTTAGATTTGATGAGTTTATAGGTCTGTCCATATTAAACAATCGATTGTTCACATGCTGTAATCCCTTTTCTACCTGAATCGACTATTTTAGCCGATTCGCTTATGCTTTCACATGTATACCATGTTTTTCATGAACCTATCAATATATAGATGGTTTTATGGATTCTTGGGCTTTAGTTTGTTATCATTATCATAGCTGTATCGATCCGGTCGAGCCTCACTGTTGATGGTAACAAATCGGATTCAAAGCGTTTGTAGATTCATTTGTACTAGATAGTTGATTTGTTCGCATGTTATATCTCTTCTCGTTAAACTTATCGGCTCAATGCTTTAAACTGGTTATATCTACCTAGCTGATGATGTTACTTATGTCTAGGTGCGTTGTATTTGTTATCATAAATCAGTCGTGACCCACGAACATCGCAGTCTTCAACAGTCGATTTCTTCTCGTATCGGCTATTTAGTCGATCTCCCCGTCTGGCTGCTCCCGAAGCGGCACACTTGGAACTATCTGGGCAAAACCGACATGTTCCACCCTAAATTACTGATAAACTTTCTCTCCTTGTCAATTGCAGGTCAAATTGACTGGCACGCTCTTGGGAATTTGTAGGATCAACTGGTCCTGCATTGAAGCTAGGCAGATCTCCAGATCGTTCCGGCTTGCTACGTGTCCACCCAGCGCGGCTACCACATTTTCGCGCCGGCAGCTTGTTACTGTGTCATTTACAATTTTAAGTTTGACTGTTTACCTATGATACAGAATAGAGGAGCCATTGGTGTTGAAATGACGTTTACCTATTTCTTGTAAGGGCATCCCCAATGCTTCACAAATAGCTAATCTAGAAAGAATTCCATTGGCTATCAAGGAGAGAGATCAAATAGCTATTTGCAAATTGCCATTGCGGACACCCTAAACCGTATGCACGGCTCATAGTTCGAGCAGTGTAAATTTGATCGACCCAGACGCCCGGATTGGACCACACTATTGTGACTGCTTGGATTGGACCGCATTGTCTACTTCATAGCATGCATATAGAAGGCCCGCCCTGTGTATACATAAAGCCTAGCCTCGCTCCCATTGTTTGATTCCACCTTGCATTGCACAAAAACCCTCGCCTCGTCTCACAAAGTCCTGAACTACACCTCCCCATCGCTTGCCACAAAGGTCGTGCCCATGAAGAGCTACTCGAGGAAGGGTCGCCCGGCTCCGGTCCCCACTTCCTCTAGTGTACTGGCTCTCCCCGCTTCAGAGGAGACAGGGCCAATGGTGTGCCCTTCTTCGGTGTCAGCAGAGGCGGCGTTGATGTCCAGTTGTGGGAGACCAGTGTTCCTATCATGCTCCCGCCTGCCATCTCCTAGACTACCATTGCCCTCCCTATCACCCTCGACGATGGCACTGGCGCTAGCAGCACCAGTGGTTCCCTCGCCACTGCCACGCCCCATGCGCTCCACTTCACCGTCGTCGTAGGCTGCGTGGCCTCCTCTGTTCTTGCTAGCCCACATCACGAGCGGGTCTCATGTATCCTCACGCTCCCTCTCGCCGTCCGTCGAGGACATGTCTGAGCGCTTTCCGGGCTACATTATGACGAACTCAGAGGACGATCGTCGGCATGGGTACGCAACTCCCGTACCCGAGAGCCAGAAGCTGATGATACACGACAGTCGCTATGGCTTGCTGGTCTGCCCCCTTTGCCTAGAGAGTGTGACCATAGTCCATCGTCAGAGAGCATGTCCTCGCTTGGGCCCACCACTGCCCACACAGGCCCTATGCCGTCGACAAGAAGATTGCCCGACATCGCATGCTGGCAAGGAACCAGGGCTAGATCGCCGATGGGGGCAGCCACCAGCGATTCTGTGCCATGCGGTGCCTGTTAGATTGGTTAATGGTTTGCCTTCTAAATCTGATCACTCTCCCCTTATCATCTAGGCTTGAACTTGTCTTGCATTGTGCAGCGATTCCTCCATGGCGGCGTAGCCTCCATCGTGGGGCTTCCCACCTGTGGTGCAAGAGAGTCGTCCCGTCGCCGTTCGTAGCTGCCGAGCCCATCTGTCCCCGCACAGCCCTCTAGTTCTGAAGTGGGCGAATCTTCAGGCGACAAAAAATATCGTAAGTTATTGAAGCATTACCATGAGGTCCGAGCATTATGGTGTGCATCCAGGCTGCATGCCGACATGCTGCGCGGTGATTTGGTGGCCGCGCGCGCCACACTTGTTGTGGCCCAGCAGGAAGCTACCCAGGCATGAGAAGACAAGGCGGCTGTGGTGTCCGAAGCCATTCGTCAAGCGGCTGCCACGGCGCTGGCCGCTGCCCAGCTTTAGTTTGGCGAGGCAGTGAATGTCCAGGTGGTGGAGTAGGGCTATCCACCGGGGTTAGACGACAATGAGATCGATGATCTCATTGAGAGCCTCCGGCCAGCCGCCAATGGCATCTTAGCGAAGCTGAACGTGGAGCAGATCATGCACCCCCGCCTCAACCCTTGATCTGTGGGATGTATTAGTAGTACTAGTAGTCATGACTAGGTTTGATCCATGGGATGCCCTTGCAAATGTGTGAACTCTTATTTGCATGCTTGTGTGAACTTTTGCTGCACTTTGTATTAGGTGGGTTAAACTCAACTGAGCATGGTCTAGCCCCTGTTGGTTGCTTTTCGCTGCAGATTTCTTTCTGCAGAGTTCATCCGAGCAAGTCTCATTTTTCCTCATTTTCCTGTGATGCTTGTTACTGTGTCGTTTACAATTTTAAGTTTGAACCCTGTTTTTAAAACTGGGACGATGGGTAGGATTGTCCGGCCACTGAGAAACAATATGGGCCGGATTTTAGTGCACCATGCAACATGACATACATCAAATAGACTTTGTTTACTCCTCTGCTAATTTTCCAAGAACAATGGAACATAGGGAAGGTAGTAAGGTTTGCTGATGAACTCTGGTAGGACGCTATGTCTACCATACAAATAGGTATGGACTAATAACACAACTAATTGGCTAATTATTAGAAACTCTTGGAGATTGCCTTTTTTATTCCTTCTAATACTTTATTAGGAGTCGTAAAACTTCATGTCTTTGGGAAGAAAATATTGGGTACTCTTGGAGATGCGCTAAGCACCCAATCTTGAAGAACGAGCACCTCGCAAACTGAAGCACCCCTAATCGAGTATGGAGCCCCTAAACAGAAGAGAACTAGATGATTACAGATCTTCTGTTAACACAAGATCTACAATCATCTAGGTCAAGCTCCTATTCAACGGTAGCACCTCGCAAAGGATGGAGAAGGAGCACCTCGCAAAACTTGCTCCAGCATCTCAGTGAGGTGTTTTATATTCCATAATCTTGCTACCTCTGAGGATCGAGGGATGCAGATCTACATCTCGATGCCCAAGTGCAACATGATTATGGAATCTAAAGCACCCAATCTTGAAGGCCTTCTCCAAACACTAGCATCCCTGTAAGGTAATTTATCTCCATCTTGAACCTCTCACGGGCTCTAGGCCATGAGAGGTGCAAGGAGGAAGACAAAGCACCTCTAGGCGATGAAGAAAGATGATTGGCTCACGAGTGTGTGGATTCAAAAGTGTGTGGATTGAGCCCAAGAGGTGCATCTAGACCCAGGTTAAATAGGCTAGCCGAAGATGGAGAAGTGCAAATAATGGTGATGCAAGTAGTTGGGAATTAACTCATGCTGACTTTACCGCCGATAAACCAAATCTGATCGAGCCGATAGACCAAATCTAACCGAGCCAGACACGTCTCACTCTTCACTCTTTAGTCTACCGCTCGACTGTTGTGACTGCTTGGATTGGAATCAAATAAGTATAGAAAAGACCTATCACAACTGTACCAGGCATTCAAGTCTCAAGCATGTTAGAAGCTCTTTTTCTCGATTCACTTTTTGTGTCCAGCTTTCCTACCGCATTCGCTCCACTCTAATATTTTATTACGGTCGTAAGAAAGTCCGATGCGGCACATTTCATCTTGTTGGACACTATACAATACAGAGCTATGAGTAAAACTATTGCATATGGAGTGCACTTGGTCAATTTGTATCAGTTGTAGTAGTAGTCATGAGTGGCTTTGATCTGTGTTGAACCCAACTCATCTTATTTTCGTGTATTTGATAAGATTTGTTGAACTTGCAAGAACCATGCATCAAAGATTATTTTTATTAAGTTTTATACTTCATAGGAGCTCACATGGTCTGGCCGTTTGAAATCTTGACTACCCGGACGACGTGCTCCTGCATTCCCGTGTAGGCGCACGTGCGTGGGTGGCATCAGCAGCCTGTAACAGCAGGGGACGAAGCCTTCTGGCTTGTCGCACTATTGTGATAGGGCGAAGCCCCACCACCCACCCACGCAAACATCTCAGTCGTGGGGTGGTCGACGGCCCCCAAACTATAGCAGTAGAGACAAGGGGCGAGAGGGAAGGTTATACACTTGCTACCTTCTCTCTCTAGAGCTCCTGACTCCATGGGGGCATATGACTGTTTGGTTTCCTATGACTAAAATTTAGCTACTAAAACCAATGACTAAACTTTAGTCTCCCCTGTTTAGTTCTAGTGACTAAAAGTGAAATAAAACAGGCCTAGAGTGTTGTAGCAATCAGTCTACCCCTCGACTACCGTGACAGATTGGATTGGAGTGAAATAAGTACAGAAAAGACCTATCACAACCGCACCAGGCCTTCAAGTCTCAAGTGTGTCATGGTGGTCAAAAGCTCTTTTTCTCTATTCACTTCTTGTGTCTAGCTTTCCTGCCACATTCGCTTCACTCTCATATTTTATTGCACTTGCAAGAAAGTCCGAATGCGACACATTTGATCTCATCGGACACTATACAGCACAGAGCTATGAGTAAAACTATTATGTATGGAGTGCACTCGGTCACAACATTTGTATCAGTAGTAGTAGTAGTCATAAGTGGTTTTCCCCTTCCGTCGATTGACACTAACAGAAATCATGCTTACAAATGGCAACTAGTTACCATACCACGGATGTGTACTCTACAACAAACGATCACCACTTTTCCCCCGACCATATCCCTCTAGTATATTCGACGAAATGATGTTTACCTATTTTTTGTAAACCATTTGCTCGCCTAATAGTCCGAGCAGCGTAAATTTGAATGGGCCGGACATGTAACTAGTTTTAATTTTATTTGTTTCCTTTAGGGATTCAACAAATGTATTCGTATGAAACATGTTTCCCTGTATAACATGAGATGTGTCCAGTCCGGTCAGATTTACGATCCTTGGACTTTCTTGCGTGTGCTGTAAAATTTTAAAAGCTATGTGGCTCCTCCGTTAGGCATTACATCGACACGAGACTTGATCAGATGAATTCCGTTATGCATGTTTACCATACTACAGATCAAAAATAGTACCAGAAAGAAACCTAAAGACAAAACCAACCAATAGGGGCTAGAAATCGGCTACCAAATGACCAAAGGACCTGATCTACACCATGCTCAACAGAGTTTAACCCACCTAATACAAAGTTCAACAAAAGAAAACACAATAAGATACATAAGGAAGAATGCAAGGGAAGATCTACCAAATGACTAAATAAGACTTCACAAATCAAAACATAACATGTACTCCCTCCATACTCCCAACATAAGGAAGATACATCAAATGCAACGTGAGATACATCAAATGCAATGTGAAATACATCCAATGCAACCTTATTTACTCCTCTACTCGTTGTTGGTATCACTTTCCTCGTCCTCATCCTCATCGTTGGTATCAACGTCATTGTTGTCCTCCTCTATAGCCAACAGGCCCTTTTACTCGTCAGCGATGATGCGGTTGGCCACCTACTCAGCATCGGCACGAACCAGGTTGCGTCAGTGCTTCTCAGTGTTGTGGGCAGTGCTGATTCCCTGAGTCACGATGGTAGTGTCGAAGCCATCTATCCGGCTCTGGTAGCAGGCAAGGATGTACTCTGCGTTGTCCATGCGATTCTTGTTTAGGTAGGCTGGCAGTTCTTCTAGGACGTCGATGAGTTGGTGAAAAATGAAGACGTAACTGCTCACCTTTTCAACCTAAGGCGAGGTGAGGGTGCCCAGATTGATATTTTCTACCACACTCTTGATCTTCCAGAAAGCCTTACTCATGATGCTAGTGGCCCAATCATCTCTATCTCCAAAGGGATCCACTGAAGCTTCATCTTGATTCACCATGGGCACGGTGTCATCCTCCTTCACCACGGGCACGGCGTCATCCCCCTCCCGTGCGCGCTTCACAAAAGGCTCGCCCTTCACCATGGCGGTGGCTAAGAGTGAAGTAGGTTTGGAGAAGACAACCGCATGTTCCTGGCAATTTTAGATCTGCAGTGGGAATGGGAGGTCTCGAGGAAGGAAGGAAAACAAGCAGAGTTGCAGAAGAGATCGCGGTGGTTAATATATCACTTCCACAGAGGAGCCATTAGTGATTTGATGTTTTTTTGGGAATAAAGAGGAGCCATTGGTGTTGAAATGTTACTGTACATGCAAGAAAGTCTGACCTCTGTATGTTTGAACGCGTCTGACACTGCATAAACCTTAGCTTACATTACAAACAAGTTAAATTTGCTGCAAAACAATGACAACATCCATCCAAGAGGAAATTAACATGTCCATAGACAATCAAACAACATTGATCTATTTAAACATGTCATGACAGAGAGATACATCAAATGCAGCTTTATTTACTACTTTGCTAATGACTCCAACTCCAAGAATAATGGAACGTAGGGAAGATAGTAAGGTCTCCCGATGATTTCTGGCAGCATGTACGTCTACCATACCGAAAGTAATGTGTAGGGATGACATGAACTTTTCTGTTGTCCATGTTATATGCGATGACGGCTGTTTCCACCCCAACCCCAACAAAGAAAACCAAATTCTATTCTGGGTGAACTATAACCACTGTGTAGCACGACTCAAAATCAAAGTAACCCATTTGTTTATTAGTCTTTCCAAACAACTTACGCAGGCTGATAGTATGCTTCAATGTCCATTTATTATTAGTACCATAGTCTTCAAGGATCCAGATTGAAAGCTTGGACATATTGCGACCACCAATAGTACATTGACACAAGTGACCCTAAGCTTGATGGATGGAGCGTGAAAAACCATGTGGCCTATTATGAATTTTCCTCCATGTCTTTCCCTCCATATCCACAACATGTATACGATGGTTACCCACACATAACCCAATATAGTGTAGACAACCGTTAAGAAACACATTTGCTGATTTTAAAAATGTCAACTCAGCCTCCTCACCCCATTTAGATTCCTTAAAGATCCATGCTACAGTTTTAGATGAGTAGATGTCCACACCCACATCTGACCTCCTCCTCCATATATTCAAACACATAGAAGTGCAAGGAGGCTGTTGGATCGAACCCCAATAGAGCCTCACCAACAGAATGAATTCTAGGCGACAATACCTTCAACTTTTGGGTTGCTAGATTGTAGACGACATAGCGGTATCCATCAGCCCTAAGGCACCAGCATAGGATGAGGCTGTTGTAGCAATCTGAGACAGCTACATTGTTCATGGTGAAGGGCAGGAAGGACAAGGAGGGGTAAACACCAGTGATGCTGGCAAAGTTTCGTTGGACGTAGATTCCATCGTAGAAGAAGCCAGCCATAGTCTAGGGCATCAACTTATGGTTGTCCGAGATGAGGCATTTCTAGGAGCTACAGACACATTTATAGCAAAACAAGGAGCGGATGGGGAGACGGCAGAGGATCTCGATAAAGACCTCATCTATGAGGCTGGCTAGTGCGTTCCTCTTGTTGGGGGCCTCCTCCATTTTGTCAGTGTGCATGCAGTAGGATGAGAGCTTGCTTAGTAATGAGATCACTAAGGAGGATAATAATCCAACAAAGATCCATCAATGAAGTCCACAACTCATACCAAAGTGCAACTTTAACAACCATTAACAATTTTTATGGTACGACCTCATTTAAATTTTAGTAGCACCACATAGATATATATAACTCAAACTAGAGTAGCAGTTAATGGAGCTGTAACCATTACAATTCTAGCTAAATTAAGTCTAACCATCACACTTACAATTAGTACACGAGCTCAGAGCTTCTTCCATAGGAGACAGACAAAGATTAAGAGGACTATAATTACAATAGTTTTGAAGGACAAAGAGGGTGGAGCAGCTATTGGGTTTTGAAGATAGAAGCCATCATCATGAGCTAAGGGTAGATTTGAGTTGGTTCTTGACTTGAAGGCAGCAATTCCTTCTTCATAGGAGTTGTACTTTTTATAACAAGCACCATGAAACCTATGAACTTTGTAACACCCTAGGTGTTTGTCACCAGTTAAGGAATGGGTTTGAGCTCAAACATGACATGTTAAGTGGTGATGAAGGTGTCAAGATCAAATCTACAAGAGTGAGCTCCAACTTAAACTTGGACAACACACCCTTACTTACATGTGTACCCTCGTTAAGATTATGCAAGAGTAATGTTAAACATGCTTATTTCATATACATTACATCAGCATGCATCCATCTTGACCAGTGGAAAAGTTTCATGAAGTTTGGAGCTAAAAAGTCACATGAAATGATGAATTACATTATTGCTTGAATTGCACTATTAAGTGAATTGAATTATAGGTCATCAACCAAACCTTGATACCTTTCCCAAATGACTCTAATTGAACTCTACAACAAAAGTCATGAAGGGTTCGTGTTGAGAAAATGTCAAGAAAAGGCCTCAATTGGTCGAAAACCCTAATTCCAGGGTTTAACGAGGTGCTGCTTTGACCAAGATGAAGAAATGGTTTCTGTACCAGATATGAAGTTTGACCATTAATAAAAGTTGAAGTTAGAGTTGAGAGCAACAAACTTTA
Organism: Miscanthus lutarioriparius; assembly: GCA_904845875.1. Classification (NCBI taxonomy): domain Eukaryota; kingdom Viridiplantae; phylum Streptophyta; class Magnoliopsida; order Poales; family Poaceae; genus Miscanthus; species Miscanthus lutarioriparius. Next base: position 60,998,465 of record CAJGYO010000004.1, on the reverse strand, counting down.
TTTTTGGACCCAGACCCGATTTAACTTCTAAGTGGCTCAAGCAGAGAACTCAAGATGGAATCAACTGCTGTTTATGGGCTCCAAATAATTCTTAGTCCAGAATTCATCGTCATTGACATTCGTGTTTCGTGTTCTTAGATTTTTGTTGAGCAACTCAAGTTGAGCCAAATATAAAAGTTGGAATATATGTTTTGGAGAAGGACATACAAAAAAATTGGAATCAATTTGACCATGTTTTGACCAAGTAATTCGAGCTCAAGCCGAGAAAGGCTTAATCCTCGATTAGTCGCTGACACTGTCAACTTCAGGCTTAATTAGGTGCTAAAATAGAGCTCTAATGGCTAGGCACCCATAATGAGTTTTGTAGATCATTAGGTGGGATGCAACTTCGCTTTTGGGCCCTAGGTCCAAATCAGCCCGTAGCTAGCCCAAATCGGCTCCCGACCTTGCCCACATCGACGCGCGCCAGGTGTTAGACGGTGGCCCCATAGGGGACACCTGGTTGTCATGCTCGCCGCCCCTGCTCCATGCGTTGTGGATGCCCTGCCTAAGCCGCGCCGCTGCCAGACATTGTCCCGCACCGAGCTCCACTCCGCGCTCGCCTTCTCTTCCCTTTCTCTCGCTCTCGTCGTCGCTGCCGCTCCTCCATGGCCACTGCCGCAATGGCGAGCCACCGGGCAGAGCCTAAGCTGCTACCACAGGTGCTGCTCCCTCTCCTCCTCCTCTGTGCAGCTCTGTGGCCGCCTGCTCCACCACCGGACGTCGCTCTCTCGCTAGCGCTGCTGCTACTGTCGCTCGCGACCACACCCACCATGGATGCCAGAGCAGAGCTCGACGATGCCTGCGCCTCCCGTCCCCTCTGTGCCTCCTCCACTCTCGCGACAACCGCCACCGACTTCGCGACGGCGTGTTCCACCTCGTGTGAGCGCTCGCCCTAGTTGGCGCCGCCGGTGCCTGCCGTCGCCGCCACCATGGCTGGCTCCTGAGCCGAGCTCACCGCCGCTGCTACGAGCCTCCTCCGTCCCAACTGGCCTCGTGCGCGCTGCGCCTCTCCTCCGAACGCCTCCGCCACCGTGCGCGGCTGCTGTCAGCGAGGCTGCCGTGATCGTCGCTGGCTTGCGTGGCCGGCCCTCCACCGGCCGTCTCCGTCCACGATTGGACCTGCTACTATTGCGGCTGGGCACGTTGATGCTCCGAGACCCCACCTTCGCCACCGACGAGCACCACGGCGCCCGGAATGGCGAGCTCGACGAGCTGCCCTGCTTCCGGCCGGGTGAAGAAGAGGAGGGAGCTTCTCGCATAAATAGGAAGTCTTCTAGGGTGTTAAGTGCAGAATCCAAGACTCATACAAATAGTGTTATTAGGACTTGTTTGCTTGGTTTAATTAAAGTTTCTTGCAGGGTCCTTTGTGCAAATGTGTTTTTCCTTTATTCCTTTTAATTGGCTAAAGCTTTGAAAAATCCTAATAAATTGTAGAAAAATCCAAAAATATCAAGTGAGGACTTTTTGGAATCCTTGTAAATAGATCTACATAGTAGAGTCATAATATGATATGTTTTAGTAGAAAGTTTTCACTGTTTTTATTTATCTATGATAATTAGGGTTTTCTAGGAAGAAATTCATATCTAAAGTTGTGGTGCTCCAATTGCTGTGAAATGTTTATGGTAGTCTACTTATGCTATGTGTGTGCTGTGGTAAAAATTTCATGCTCATTGGATGCAGCATGGAGTTATTGATTTATCTTGTTTAGGGTTTGATAAATAGCTTTAAATGGTTTTAAATAAGTTATAATTTTTTATGATGAAGTAAAAATGGAAAATGTTGTTCCATTACCTTGGTATGATGTTGTTGTATCTTGTTGATACATAATATGACCATGCATTTGTAAAAAATAGTGAATTTCATATTTATCTTGATCTCACATGATTTCTTGCAATTGCAATTTGTCCTTTTTATTGTAATTAAATTACAAAACCTGAGCATGTGAAATTTGTACAGTAATCATGTTTGGTCATCATCTTCCTCTCATAAAAATCTCAGCTTCAAACTAGTTGTTCTCATATGGCACTAAAATTCAGTCCTTTTATGTTCCAGGACTTATAAAAAAACATAGGAGGCTTAGAATGCTCCAGGACTTGCTTGTGATCCAACACTAGGTCAGTGTTTTTTAGATCACACTCACATTACTACACCGGCTATGGTTACTATTGCCTATTACTAAATGATATTCCACGTGTTTGGCACAGGTTAGTTGCTAATCTAGAGATGAATAGCTATAATTAACTTGGTTACCAAATTGTAAAATGTATAGCTCAACTAGTGGCCTTTATGCAAAATTTTGTCAAGCGAGCTCCACCTATAAAGCCTTGCATACTCTTTGGTGTCACTTTATTTCTGGTTTATGATGGGTAAGTCTAGCTGAGTATATTCGAGTACTCAGGGTTTATCCCACCATGTTTCAGGTGAAGTTCTCGGCCTGCTGAAGATGGTGGCTAACCGCCGGTAGGCTCGGTGACTCTATATGTATTTCTTATCTATATGCTTTTATCAGAGGATGTCACTTATGCTAGCAATGTATTTGAAACTTATATTAATGTAATTACTAAAAGCTATGTTGTTTTCCCTTAATCGGTTTTGAAACCTAAACTTGTACTATTATTTATGAACCCATTGTAATATTATTTCCGCTACAACTCTATGTATGTGATGTGTATTTGCTTAATCACGCGATCTTGGTTGTGATGTTGATTTACCGAGGTCCTTCGTGACACTCGGTGGACTAACGGGTTTATATAAGTGAAAGTATGCGCGTGTCAACGTGTTAGCGGGGACAGCAGTACTTGATCTTGTATAAATTAGGCGGTTCTGTCACAGCTAGACCAACAAGTTTCCATTAAGTTATTCTATGTTGCCGTTGCTCAGTCAAGTTCTCACTATCCGGGAGAGATAGCGATTCGAATCAACTCCTACCTAGCTGGAGAATTTATTCCTAACACAAACCGAGGCACACCTACGCCAAGGTAGCCTTAGGTAACCTTTGGTACAATTCAGGACTAACTCATGGGTCCAATCAGCGCCGCACCCTTAGAGATTCTACCAATCTACCAGGAAGATCGGGACCCGGTCCTGCCCTTGGACTCACGCCATTGGCTCTCCGCACATCTTTACTGTCTCTAGTGTGTGCACTTTCACTTATCGGGGCCCGGCCTGAATTGAGCTACTCAGCTTCACGATCGTATCATCAGATCCGGGCAGCTAAGTGCTAGGCATGCGTTTAACATGATATGAGGACATACAGCGAATCGGTCCTTAATCGACACAGACGAGGATAGATAGGCACCCAATATCTCCATGCCTTGTTGCTTCTCTATCATGATCCCGTCTGATCTCTTTTATTCATTGACACATGGTTATTTCCATGATAGCAAATATAGCCAACCGTGCTTTGGTATCCACCTATATCTCGCAGGTGACAGGAAATCACCCGACTTCTACCGGTCTAAGCATTGCTAAGCATACATTCGATCCTAGATCTACATAGAGTTTAAGGTATATTTCTAGACAAGGTAGTTCTGACGCATCAAGTGGTTCCAATCAACTCTTATAACCTAATGCATCAAACATAAAGGACTCAAGTGATATTTGTAAAAAAACATAGGAGGCTTAGAATGCTCCAGGACTTGCTTGTGATCCAACACTAGGTCAGTGTTTTTTAGATCACACTCACTTTACTACACCGGCTATGGTTACTATTGCCTGTTACTAAATGATATTCCACATGTTTGACATAGGTTAGTTGCTAATCTAGAGATAAATAGCTATAATTAACTTACCGAATTGTAAAATGTATAGCTCAACTAGTGGCTTTTATGCAAAATTTTGTCAAGCTAGCTCCACCTATAAAGCCTTGCATACTCTTTGGTGTCACTTTATTTCTGGTTTATGACGGGTAAATCCAGCTGAGTACATTCGAGTACTCAGGGTTTATCCCACCATGTTGTAGGTGAAGTTCTCGGCCTGCTGAAGATGGTGGCTAACCGCCGGTGGGCTCAGTGACTATATTTATTTCTTATTTATATGCTTTTATCAGAGGATGTCACTTATGCTAGCAATGTATTTGAAACTTATATTAATGTAATCATTGAAAGCTATGTTGTTTTCCCTTAATCAGTTTTGAAACCCAAACTTGTACTATTATTTGTGAACCCATTTGTAATATTATTTCCGCTGCAACTCTATGTATGTGATATGTATTTGCTTAATCACGTGATCTTGGTTGTGATGTTGATTTACCGAGGTCCTTCGTGACACTCGGCGGACTACTGGGTTTATATAAGTGAAAGTATGCGCGTGTCGACGTGTTAGCGGGGACAGCCGTACTTGAACTTGTATAAATTGGGCGGTTCTGTCACAAACTTGTTCCTAACAGTCAGGCCAATTGTAGTAAACTCCTTGCTCATAGCCATTAAACACAACATAGCAGGGATGACTCATCTCAAATCTGCACAACCTAAACAGGCTACCTCAGTTTTCACAAGTAGAATGTTAATGAACAAGTGGTAGTGATAATCATTGGCATCAATAGCAACATGTGCAGCTTAGACATTAGTGGTCTCAATCATGTGAATGATGGACACAAAGCATTGATTTGCTTTTGATGCCTTCATCTTGTTTGGAACCAAATGGATAACTTTGTTGTCGACAAGGAGAAGACACAGAAAGCAAACATATGAGTTGCATCCTAATACATCCAACAGCCATGTAGACATCATTGGCACAGAAATCAGGCCTCAGATATGTTACAAGTTCAAAATACCATAAGGACTCACTGGTGGCACTAGAGCATATGAAACAGAAATGTAGAATCAAGCAAGCACTAGACAAAAAAATAGTTTAAGGCAGAAGCGAAGGGCCTGTTTGTTTGCCTAGACAGATCTATAAGTGACACGCACTGGTAGAAAACAAACCAGTGCCACCTCCTAGTTCTTTTCATCATCATTGGCCTAACCAGATCTAAAACGCTACAATGTTTCTTGTATACCTCATGTTCAAGCAAGGACCAAAACAATGAAGCAAACAGGAAAAGGTGAGAAAGGAGACCTGCGGATCAGATCTGTCGCCTCTGTTGCGGCACACGACGCACACGAACGCCAATGCCACCGCCTCCATCGGGAAGACCCGCCACCTAGCCTCCAAAAGGATGCCTGAGCCACCACAACACACTAGGGATCCTCCGTTGCCGCTGCCACCGCCGCAAGTCCAACGGGCACAGATTTGTTTCCACTTGCAGGGGAGATATATCCAATATATAAGCCAACCTATCCACATAGAGAACATATACTACTCCAAAGATATGTCAACAAAACTAGGCATCTAGCGCACTGGTGAAGACAGTCTATTCCTTGCTCGGCTCCCGGGTTCGACTCCCAGGTCTCATGGTTTTTTTAGTTTGAATTTATTAAACCCCGGTAGCAACAAGTGACACTCAAGCCATCAGGTCCCATAGGTCAGATGGAAATGGAGAAAGGTCCCACAGGTACACATGACACGTAAGCCATCGGGTCCCACAGGTCGGATGGAGAAGGGTCCCACAGGTACACGTCGCATGGAGAAAGGATCGAGCGGAGACTTTTATGACAAATTACAAGCATCATGGATGAGTAACTGTAGGTCCCACAAGTACACGTCGGATGGAGAAAGTACCATGTGGAGATCTATGACGAAGCGTCGTCGTTAGAGATCGAATATTGTTCGTCACAAATCAGTAATTAGTTCAATGACGAAACCCTGTTCATCACAGTTCTAAATAAGATCGTCACAAATGAGCAGGAATAGTCGTGCGAAACCCTATGATGTTCTGTGATGTTTTTTTGTGACTACCCGATTTTGTCATAGATAAGGGGAGTTCGAGGATCATCACCGATGATCTATGACGAAACCAAATTTTTTGTCATAAAAGCGATTTTTTATGACAGTTTCGGATTCGTCATTAAGATTTTCATCATAGAAGTGGATATTTCTAGTAGTGTCTGGAAGTATTCAGGGTATCGTGATTTATATTTTCCCTAAGGAAGGCATAGGTGTAAAACTCTCTATTAGGTACATGAACAAGATAACATGCTGAGTAATATACCAAAGTTCATAGCAGGGGTAAAGCCACGATAAAAATATGGATAGTGTGACACACACAAGCCAATCTCAAGGATAGAATAAGAATAAAGAATAAAACCTAAATAAGAGCAGGCATAAAGAATCCTAGTGTTGTTATGCAAGGATTAGCAGATGATTATATAAATACATGATTAGGACTTAGCTCTAAGCACCCAGGCACCCCGAGAGACCAAAAAAGCACTAGCCTGCCAGCAAGAGTGTAAGGCAATTTAGACTCATACACCATACCCCAACGCGGGGGATTACAAGGGACGGACAAGGCTATCAACACCTGCCACCTACCCCTCAACCATGGGGCAAAATCATATCCGTTGATTCTCAGTATACCTAAGCACCACACCCGTGTATATGAAAACTGCCCAAGTCCCCTCGGGACTCCGACCCTATGGTGGATCGACAAGCAAGGTAGACCGAGGGATCGATCGACATTTCACTAACCTTTAGAATTAATCAAACATATGGCTAACTGATTCCTAGGTCATAATTTAAAGCTTCACTTTTGTATAGCCTTATAATTCTATCGGGCTAACGGGGGGCAAACCCGAAAAGTACAATGAACCGTCACCGTAGCTTAGATCGACTAGCCTAACCACATATAATGCATAACTGATTGAGCATAGAGATCCATATGCTAAACTAATAACACATGAACTTAGCTCTAAATCATAAGCATAACAACGATATATTGAGAACAAGACCATAAGGAAGCTCGTGATATTTCTCATACCAAAACACTCCAAGTAGTCCAAGCTCTCCAAATAAGCTCTAGCCTAGCTCCAAAATACTACGAAGTGCAAAATACAAGAGTAGAGAGGGAGAGAGGCTCAAATGTGGTGTGTGTGAGTGGGGGGAGCCTCTCTCTACTTATGCTAGTCCTAACATCAGTTTTGCAGGGAATATTCTAGTATCCTGTACCCCACCGCCTTGGAGAATTGATGAGGGAGCGCACGTGCAGCTGGAGGCGGGCGATGCGGCTAGGGGCTGACCCCCGGTGGTGCCTCCCCGCCACCACCTTCAGCATGGTGGTTGGTAGGTGGGCCCTTGACGTGATCCTCAGGGATTGGGCTTTAAATTCTATCAGTAGCCTCTAGTTTGTGGGCCCTCTTTTCCTTATGCTCGTGTCGGATGGCGTTACGCTGCGTTTCTTTTGTACTTCGAGCACGTTTTTGCTATTATTCCAACATATGTCCTACCAAACACTTATTCTCTAATACATGTGGAAATATGTTAATATAAATAAAATATGTGAGTAAGGCATGCTAGCTCTCCTCTATTTTTATCTTATTTGGCAGTCAGATTTGGCCTGTAAGGACAGCCAACAAGATCCCCGAAGCCAATGCAACTTTAGTGATCGACATAGGTCAACTAACTAATGTCTCATTCAATTTAATTCAATCAAAACTATAGGATACATAGTGATTGTAGGGTAATTTGGTGTGCGCGCAACAATCAAGAATCAGAAGCCGCCTCTGAAATCAAGAAGCACTCTAAAACGAAGAATGATGATTTTCGATCATAATTTAACCACAGGAACTAAGGTAGCTACACGAAAAGGGTTGTTACTTACCAACCTTAGAACATCCTTCAAAAACTAACAGCCTTCAATAGCGTGATGGTCGCCAAAAATGGTGGGGGAGCCGTGATTGAAGAAAAGTTCACCGAGTGAAGAAGAAGAGAGAAATGGGGTTTTCATTGCTCTTACAGCCATTTACCACCACTGGGTTCACTGGGCAGCCTATGGTGATACCCAATTTTACCACCAGATCCTAGCCTATGGTGTTCAATGTCCAAACAAACCGGCGGTAAAAATTTCTTATCACCGCCAGCATGACCAGTGGGAAGACGTCTTGAATTATTGCGATTTCCTCCGCCGGATCATAAGACCAACCACCGGTGCTAGATTCTTTCACCGCCAAATGGAACGGTGGTGCATCCATCCATCTTCAAACTATCGGTGAAAACTTCATACCTGTGTCGGTTTCTTAGCGCGTCGCACATCGGATGAACGGCCAGCGGTGATAAACGTTCTACCGCCTGTTCGACGTATGATATGGTGGCGAAGTCCAGCAATTTGTTCATCGTCGGATCATACGGTGAGATGGCGGTGAAAACTTTTATCACCACCGGTTAATCAACCAGAAGGGGTCCCTCATGCCATGGGCCGACAGTGATACGTACCATCGTCGGTTGTCTCAAAACTATTGGTGAAAGCCCCGACTCTGATTAAACTTTCTATAGTAGTGGTTGGGGTTCACTTGGGCAAGGGGGGCCGCAACACCCTATGGCCCTCACGTGGCTTCGCTCATGATTCCTCCTATTAGGGGCATCACATCCATTTCGCTATATAGTTCAAGCCAGGTTTCATCACTGTCGGGAAGTGGTCTCCCTCTACTTAGCCCCACGCTCGGAGGTTCTCTCTCGTACTCAAGTGAATCCAGCCTTCGCGAACTTTCACCCTGTGGGTCCTCTCGGACATGCACCCTTTGCTCGATTCTTCAAGACTTCACTACTCCCTTTGTATCTTTGGTGAAAAACCTCTCCGTCATCTTCAACTTGTGCGGTCTTTTGTGCCCTACAAAATGAAAAGTTTCAAAAGCATTTTGGGGCGGTGAGTAAGCAAAACACGCAACTCTGCCTATGGTGGGGCGCCTTCGGTGTCCCAGCATAGCAGGTCCCAAGCCCTGGTAAAGGAGGATGGTTGTGTTAGGCGTGGCTAGCCAATGTAAAAACTTAGCCACTTTTATGGAGATAAACCCAAAAGAATCCCGTTGGGGCATAACCCTCTTAGCGACGCGCCATGTCAAAACCCGGGTAAGGTGTTAAATGAGCAAGGGCTGGGTTGTCACCCCCGTGACGCACCGTGTCACAATCTAGGCATGGTGTCAAGTGACCAAGGATCAAGTCGTCGCATCCTTAGTGGCGCGCCACATCGGCGCCTGGATGTGGTGCAAAATGAGCAAGGGTCTTCATACCTACCTCAGCGGGTGCGAAGGGTAAGGAAGCTAGTCGAGCTAATTAGGATCCATTTAGGTAGCTGGAATATAGGGTCCCTTACGGGTAAGTTAAGAGAGTTAGTGGACACAGCGGTTAGGAGGCTTGTAAATATCTTATGCGTCCAAGAGACTAAATGGAAGGGGCAGAAGGCGAAGGAGGTGGACAATACCGGCTTCAAGCTTTGGTACACAGGGACAACTTCATATAAAAATAGAGTAGGTGTTTTGATTGATAAGAGCCTCAAGGATGGTGTGGTGGAGGTGAGAAGGCAAGGGGATAGGATTATCTTAGTTAAACTTATCATTAGTGATATGGTCTTAAATGTAATTAGTGCGTATGCCCCCCAAGTAGGCCATGATGAGAGTGCTAAGCGGCTTTTCTAGGAAGACTTAGATCGCTTTGTTAGAGTTGTCCCTAGTAGCGAGAAGCTCTTTATAGGAGGTGATCTTAATGGCCATGTAGGTACATCAAGTGCAGGTTTTGAGGCGGTTCATGGGCGTTTCGGATATGATAGTAGGAACCAGGAGGGAGAGGAAGTTTTTTACTTTGCTATAGCTTTTGATCTGATGATAGCTAACACTTTCTTTCATAAGAGATAGTCCCATTTAGTGACCTTTAGTAGCGGCCAGTACTTTAGTCAAATCGACTTTGTCCTTACAAGGAGGGATAAACGAATATGCGTGGACTGTAAGGTGATACCTGGAGAATGTGTGGTCGCTCAACACAAGTTGGTGGTGGCTGACTTCGGCTTTCTGGTACAAGCTCGTGGGAACAAACAAGCTAGGGTTGCTAGAAACGAAGTGGTGGAAATTAGAAGGGAATGCATCAAAGGTCTTTAAGGATAAGGTCATTGAAGGGGGCCCTTGGAAGGATGAAGGCGATGTAAACAACATGTGGGAGAAGATGGCAACATGCATTCGAAAGGTTGCTTCAGAGGTGCTTGGAGTGACCAAAGGGAGCGAATGTGACTTGAAAGACACTTGGTGGTGGAATGAAGATGTGCAAAAGGCTATTAAGGAAAAGGAGTGCTATAAGCGCTTGTATCATGACAGGTGTGCAGACAACATAGAGAAGTACAATGTGGCAAAGAAGACTGCAAAACAAGTGGTGAGTGAGGCAAAGGAGCGGGCCTATGAGGACCTTTACCAACATTTGAGTATGAAGGAAGGAGAGGAGGACATTTATAGGATGGCTAGGGCTCACGATAGGAAGACAAGGGACTTCAATCAAGTCAAGTGCATAAATGATGAGAGGGAGCAGCTCTTGGTGAAGGAGGATGAGATCAGACATATATGGCAAGAGTATTTTGATAACTTGTTCAATGGTGAGAACGAGAACACCACCGTTTAGCTGGACGACTCATTTGATGACACTAATAGGCACTTTGTGCGGAGGATTCAAGAATTGGAGGTCAAAGATGCCTTGAAAAGGATGAAAGGGGACAAAACGATGGGCCCTAATGGTATCCCAATCAAGGTGTGGAGTTGTCTCGGGGATATATCTATAGTATGGCTAACCAAGATGTTCAACAATATCTTTTGATCGAACAAGATGTCTGAGGAGTGGAGAAGAAGCATATTGGTACCAATCTATAAGAACAAAGGAGTATCCAAAGTTGTACTAATTATCGGGGAATTAAGTTGATGAGCCACACTATGAAGCTATGGGAGAGTCATAGAGTAGCGCCTACGAGGAACGACGCAAATATTAACAAACCAATTTGGTTTCATGCTCGGAAGGTCAACCACAGAAGCAATCTTCTTAATAAGACAAGTTATGGAGCGGTTTAGAGAGCAGAAGGACATCCACATGGTTTTCATTGACTTAGAGAAGTCTTATGACAAGATACCAAGAAATGTTATGTGGTGGGCTTTGGACAAACATAAAGTCCCATCAAAGTATGTGACCCTCATCAAGGACATGTACAACAATGTTGTGACTAGTGTTCGAACAAACGATGGTAACATAGATTACTTCCTAATTAAAATTGGACTTTATCAAGAGTCAACCTTAAGCCCGTATCTCTTTGCCTTGGTAATGGATGATGTTACTAGGAACATACAAGGGGATATCCCTTGATGTATGTTGTTCGTTGATGATGTAGTGTTAGTGGACGAAAGCCAGGCGGAGTAAATAGGAAACTAGAGTTATGGCGGCAGACCCTTGAGTCTAAAGGTTTTAGATTGAGCAGAACTAAAACCGAATACATGAGATGCGACTTTGGCTGAGCTGCACAGAAGGAAGGAGATGTGAGTTTGGAAAGTCAAGTAGTGCCTAAGAAGGATATCTTTCGGTATCTGGGATCGATGTTACAGAGGGATGGAGATATTGATGCGGACGTTGGCCATAGAATCAAAGTAGGGTGGATCAAGTGGTGACAAACTTCTAGCATTCTCTGTGACAAGAGGGTACCACAAAAGCTAAAAGGCAAGTTTTATAGAACGGCGATTAGACCGGCTATGTTGTATGGAGCAGAATGTTGGCCTACAAAGATTCGACATGTTCAACAACTGAGTGTTGCAGAAATACGTATGTTGTGATGAATACAGGTCACACAAGAATGGACCGAGTTCGGAACGATGATATACATGATCGCCTAGGGGTAGCACCAATTGAAGAAAAGCTTGTCCAACATCGGTTGAGATGGATTGGACATGTTTAAAGGAGACCTCCAGAGACACCAGTGCATTGTGTAGTCCTAAGGCAAACTAATAATATGAAAAAGGTAGAGGAAGACCGAAATTGACATGGAGAGAGGCAATAAAAAGAGATTTGAAAGCTTGAGATGTTTCTAGAGATCTATGTTAAAATATGAGTGCTTGGAAAACAGATATTGAAGTGTCTGAACCGTGACTTGAGGCTCTTGGTGGGTTTCTAACTCTAGCCTACCCCAACTTGCTTGGAACTGAAAGGTTATGTTGTTGTTGTTGTTGAGTAAGCAAAACACGCAAAGGCCCCCTCTCCCCAAAAAAAAAAGGCATTGCACTGAACACCTTTAATCTTGTGTGCAAACTAGTGTAATGAGGCAAATAGGGATGAAAATGGAACAGAAATTTCCTAATATCCACCTATCCCAAAAGGATCAAAACCCTACATGCATAGTCTTTATTATCTAAACATTTAATATCCATACCATGTCCGAATCCAAATACTTAAAATTGGATTTCTGATATGTATTAAAAATTGGATTTCTGATATGTATTAAATAGATATCAATATCCAATATGACCCGTATCCGGTTCCAAGACCTAAGAAAAAATTAGGATAAAATATAAGATATAATACTTCCTCCATTCTAAATTATAAGACGTTTTGATATTTCTAAATTCATTTCTTTTGAGAACGGAGGAAGTACAGAATCACTGATATCCGTCTATATCTAATTGGGGAACATATAGTGCAAACCAACCTTTCTGTGCAAACCAACTGCGAGGGAGAGGTGGGAGGGGGGATTTGCAAAAGTGTTACGTAATTACACTTTTGCAAATCCCCCCTCCCACCTCTCCCCCGCAGTTGGTTTACACGGAGAGGTTGGTTTACACTTGATACATTGCCATCTAATTGGGTCTGTATCCAATCCGGTTTCATCCCTGGAGGCAAAGGAAGCTACCGAAGTTAATATAGGACTCGTCATTCTATCGGAGCTAGGAAAAGACGACCAAAACAGATTTCTGGTGAGTGCAAGATATACACGCTACTAGGGAACCATTTTATGCACAATAAATTCTTGGTGAAAAGGAAACTGCAGGATCATATATCACCATGAAGAATCCTGAGGGTACCATCATATTTATAAAAAAGAGGTAGTGTATCATTTATTAACCCCGGTAACACTGCCCGGCATATAAAAAGAACATTACATCTACAGATAACGTACTCATGAACAATGGCGAGTACAGGAATGGTTGAAGGAAGTCTAGTGCAGAATATTCGTTTCTCCTTTAATACAGGAATAAATAAGGAACATACATATGTTTATCACATTTGGTTAATGAATCGTGTTGACATGTAGACCTAAATAAAAATTCTTTTCTGGTGAAGAAGCAGCTTGGTATAGCGGTCAATTAGAGTACTTCATGACAAGTTTATCAACGTGAATTATGATATCATCAATATGAGGACGAACTGCAGGATGTGGCTGTAGCATCCAAGTAATAAACTGACGGAGAGAATCAGGGTATGAAGATCCTGCTTCTGTAGGCCATTTAATTTGTGCATTTTTAATAACAGTATGCAAGCTTTCGTCAGAAGACTCATCGAGTTCATAATCAAACGGAGACTTTCCATACCTGCAAAAATGAGGTCAAATTAATGAAAATTTATGCTAGACAACATATGTTGCCCAACTAGTACCAATACAATAGTTCATACGATACATGTGTTGCTCGACACAAATATAAAGTACTATACAATGCAGGAAGCAAAAATTTGTTGGCGCATAAAAAGATGATTAGTAGACTATATTCCAGAAATACCAATATTATTGTGCTTGACAATATTGAACTCACTGAATGTTATGGGTAATTGAGAGAGTAAGTTTAAAACTAGTTAGAGTTCAAGGTAATTTTGATTACAAATGACATGGTAAACATTCTTTATCAATGGAACCCAATACACTGCAGTTGCAACCAATTGACAGAAAAAGTGTTTTTCTAAGTCAGAGCTCTAATTGTCAAACAAAAAAGGAATGTGTTACTATTTGGAGAGTAGGTGTTGTCCATAAGATGTGAAAGACTGGGATTGGATTCAAAAGCTTTAATGGCTGGGGGTTCGAAAAATACTATCATTAAACATGTTGCAATGGTTCAAACAGGGCCAATGTGGGAGTGCGACTTGTGCGATGGCATAGGGCCTCCGTTTTTCAGGGGCCCCGAACTCCAAAGTTGCAGTGCATCAGACCTATTAATCCTTTATCAAACTTTCTAGCATGTAGCCAACTACTGCATCATGAGGCTGAATCCCCAAGTCGAAGCGTTGTATCCAACCCCACAGCATGTGTTCGACTTTCGTCTTAGACTTTCCTTCCCACAATCTTGATCAGCGTTTGGCGTTTCAGAGTAGGTTATTGATTGGGCTATGTGTGTTGTTATGACGGGCGTCACTTATAGGCGTCAGGCCCACAACAGTGGCTAAGGCCACGTCGGGCTATTAGGGGGGCCCAAGGCCCATAAAAATAAGATCTTGATTGATTTGTTTAGGAGAGGATAAATACCTCTAAATTGGAATTGTGAAAGTTAAGCAAGGCAATATTTGTTGCCTGGCCTCAAGGGCCTTTGCCGATCTCTCTCTCTCTCTCTCTCTCTCTCTCTCTCTCTCTAGCACGCTGCCTCCCTCTCGCCACCACGGCTCCACGCCGACGCCGAGAGATCAAGCCCAGACTTCCCACCTTCCATCCCTACGCGCTACGCAGCCGGGGTAGGATCAAGGATCCTATCACGTGTCAGTGTGAAGCTATGTCGCAGTCTGTTGTGAGACCATGGGCAATGGATATCAGGAGTAGTAGGACGTGATGCTCGCTGCAGGCTGCTCAAGGCTTGGTGCTGCACTGCTGGTCCAGTTTACTTGACCTGTTGAGCAAAGGGCATTGCTTCGCTGAACTGCTGGTTGCATCTGCCTTCGGGAAACTAACAAGTTTAACTTTTTTTTTATTTTCTTCATTTGTTCTGGTCTTTCGTATGAAGTAGTGAACTAGTACTAGCTTGCTTGTTGTCTGATATATATCTAATGTGTATCCCTTAATTTTGTTTTTTTTTATCTTATGTATTCGTGTGTAATAACTTGACGAGGCATCAAATGTTTTAAGATCAAAGCCATTTCTTCTGCAAATCAGTCTAGGAAAATACAAATTGAATTACCAAAAACGTAAAAATCAGAACATATATTAGAAAGGAGCTATGGATAGGTCATGCAATCAAGAGTTAAAACCGTATAATTCATGATTATTGCAATGCAGGGACGTCCGTGGGTTCAAAGGTTCAGAATTATATAATTGAAAGAGACTATGTTGCTTGTGAAAATAATACACTAAAGTATGTTACATAAGAACTTGAGACGTCAGTCAATCACAGTGTAATCCAGTATAACACACTCGCAATGTTAGTCATATGTTTTGACTGACACATTGTGGCATCTATTGATGATACTTTCTAATCTAATAAATGACAGCTGTAACAGCATTTTGTTAACCAAAATTGAACTTCTGATGATCCTTTAAAAAGTATCACTTTTGTGGCACTTAAAGCATAGGAATTGCACAGGAAAATAGTAGATTGATTATGAGGCCATGAGGCACATGTATGTATATAGGCAAGGAAGATCTAGGGTTGGTTTATAGAAGTATGACCACCGCCAGATATCTGCCTATTATAAGAGTAATCAATCTATAATAAACCGTAATGGGCCAACAGCCCGTGCACCTATAGCAGCATTGACTACCTGTCAAACTCCAGAAGTCTGTAGCATCACTGACCAGAGCAACATCCAATGCTGAAACCTTGGGACAAGAGTCCATGGGTGTAGAGCACGGCTTACACATGGCCATGCCAACGCGGTCAAGGTTCTCCTGCATGTACTAGTGTTGCGAGAGAAAGAGGCCGCCATGGCATCGCTGAACCTGCATCCCGAGGAAGTGACCCAGGTCCTTCATTGAGAACTCCTGCTGCAAGGCAGTGATAGTGCGATGTTGGCCAGGTTGACGATAGGGCTGAAAGTTTCGGAGAAAGCCACACCTAGGTGCTAAGTGAAACTGCAGAAGACCCAGCGAGCTTTGTAGCGCTCGAGGGAACCGTCAACTTTGAACTTGTGCTTGAAGATCCACTTCCCGGAGACCACATTCACGCGTGATGGGCGCGGCACAAGGTTCCAAGTGTTGTTTTGCAGGAGAGCAGCATTTTCATCCATCATCGCGACGCGCCACTTTGGATCGGTGAACGCTGCGCGATGTCTTGGGTACCGGAGACAGAGACGCAGCATGGTACACAGCCGGCACCCCAAAGCCATGTTTCACCCTGGTGGTCATGGAGTGTTGGTTAACCACGGGGGCAATGCCCACGGCGCCCTTTGGTACGGGCATAGGGGCAGCGGGCGACGACACCAAAGCCTGGGGGCGGCGGTGAGTGTACACCTGTGTAAAGGTGCACACCGGCACAAGCGGGAGCTAAAGGGCCGCACATGGCTGTGCAGGAGACGACGGAGCAGCAGGGGCGGGCGGTGAAGCGCAAGAGGGAACTGACGCCGATGGCAATATGGGCATAGACGCCAGGGTGACGGATGGACGAGGTAGTACGGACGGCAGAGGTGTTGGGGCGTCATCTACGCTCGGGCACGGAGGCCTGCCGGTGATAAATCTGCAGGTAACAGAGACCAAGACAGGCCTATGGGCACTGGGACAAGGTTAGCAAAAGTGTCTAGAAAATTGAAATCCACGGAGGGGGGTGTGGAAGGCGGCTGGGCAAACGAAAAAGAGGACTTGTCAAAGATCACATGACGAGAGATGATGATCTTATTGGAGGAGGTGTCGAGGCATCGATATCCTTTATGATGAGCCGAATATCCAAGGAAGACGCATAGGGTAGAGCGGGGAGCAAGTTTGTGGACAGTTGTGGTGGAAAGGTTGGGGTAACATCGACAACCAAAGACGCGCAGATGATCATACATGGGCGGGGAGCCAAACAAGGCGTGATGTGGCGTATGGGAGCGCACATCTTGGTCGGTAGAATGTTGAGGAGAGTGGCGGTATTATGCGCCTCGACCCAGTAGCAAGGTGGAAGACATGAACGAATGCCGCATTGAGCTTCCCATTCTTCCAATTCTGAGCCGATGTGTAAGGGCACGACATACGGAGGTGAGTTGTCATGGGTGAGGAAGAAGGTGCGGGTGCTAGAGTTGTCAAACTCACGGCCATTGTTGCCCTAGACGGCCTTGACGGTAGCGCCAAACTATGTGGAAACATTAGCAAAGAAATTAGACAGAGTTGCAAATGTGTCATACTGGAGGCGCAAAGGAAATGTCCACATGTAGTGAGAGCAATTATCAAGAATGACCAAGTAGTATTTAAAACCAGATACACTAGGAACCGGTGAGGTCCACAAATCACAATGTCTGAGATCAAATACATGTGAAACACGAGACGCTGACATGGGGAAAGGAAGGCAAACATGACACCCAAGTTGACATGCATGACATATGGAGGTTCTAATTTCTTTATTACAAGCCATGAGTTTGGAAAAGGTTTCAAGCCCAGGGTGACCGAGGCGGCGATGCCACAAGGTGGAGTGGAGATGTCGGCGAGGAGGGCAGTGGAAAAGTGTTTGGCGCAACATACATGCGAAGCGGGTACAATGGACCAAAGCTATTGCACCTAGTGATCACTTTCCGAGACTACATATCCTTCAAAGAACAACTAGCAGGGTCAAATTCAACAGAGCATTTGTTGTCAGTAGGTGAACTGGCGAACAGAGATAAGGTTCTTAATAAGACCAGGTGAAATGAGTACATTATTAAGACATAGGAACTAAGAAGTTGGGTTGTGCCAGTGGAGGTGACGGGGGTAAGGAATCATTACCATCAACAATGGAGGGACGAATAGGATTCCGTGGGGAGGTGAGGGAGAGTACCAACATCGGAGGTCATGTGCAAGGTGGCACCAAAGTCAAAGATCCAATCATGTTGCTGGAGTTAGTGACATGGTGTTGAATGAAGATGCCAGTGCCTGTGGGTCCCATGATGGCATGCCAACCATGGGATGGTAGTAGCCTGCGCCTGTGGGTCCCATGATGGCATGCCAACCATGGGATGGTACATGGTAGTAGCCTGGAGGAGGGGCGGTCCACTGCCCTTAGGAACCGCCACAAAGGCATGTGGCTGAGGCACAAAGGTCAGCTAGGGTGGACATGGAGCCGGCATGGGGGCTAGGGGACGACGGTTCCCAGGCGACATGTGGATGGAACCAGACCATGGCTTGTAGAAGTTGGGCCAGTTACCGCCGAGGGAGCTGGTGCCTAGTACTGGTGTTGCTGTCCAGAAGAGGGGGCGGCGGCTTGGCTAGTGGCAGACCTACCAGACTGCTGCACTTGCCCTTGCCACTGCGCAAGCCGTGCCTGCCGCCTTTGCCGGAGTTCCTAGAGTTGCCATTGCTAGAGGACGTGGGTCCGGGAGTACCATGGCGGGATGATGTGGCGTGCCCGACTTGTTGGAGGGCTGATGTGCAAGACCAACACTATCGGTGGTGCCAGACGCGAGGAGGGTGGTGGGGGTAGGCGTCGAGTGATGTGTCATGTTGAGCATCGCGGGCGCGCATAGCGCCGAGTCATGCCCCTGGGCCGCGGCTGGCCTCCAGCTCGGTGGCCTATGCGCGCTGAAGGGCGGCTTCACGTGCGGGCACTGAGTTGGCAGTGGCGGCATTAGCTCACTAGTGCTCCAAGTAGGCGGCCTAGGCGGAGTGGATGCGATCACCCTCAAGAGCGCGATTGCATGTCGCCTCGTCATCGGCCGCACTAGCTGCGGAAGTAGCGACAGCGGTAGCGGACGGCGCGAGCGGGACAGGGGTCCCTGTCTCCCCAACATGGGGTCGCTGCGGGAGGAGGTCCACGCGCAGGGTGCGCAGCTAGGCAGCGTGCGGTATAGGCGCTAGGGCAGCGTAAAACCTAGGCTCTTGATACCATGAAAGCAGAGGAATTGCACGGGAAAATAGTAGATTGATTGAGGCCACAAGGCACATGTACATATATAGGCAAGGATGATCTAGGGTTGATTTATAGAAGTATGACCACCGTCAGATATCCTTGCCTATTATAAGAGTAATCACTAATCAATCTATAATAAACCATAATGAGCCAACAGCCCATGCACCTATAGCAACGACTATCTGTCTAATAGGCACAATAAAGTTTTACATTGTAAATACGAATGAACAATGATTAAGCATGGTCACCTATTCATGTTAGAACTAAATGACAAACATTTTATAAGGAGTTTGCAGATGAAAATCTTACATCATAGAATACAAAGTGCATCCTAAAGACCATATATCTGTCCTCTCATCAATGTCAGCATAACTTGGACACTCCCATAGTTCGGGGGGGCGGTAATGAGCAGAACAGTGCTCTGAAGCCCATTCCTACAAGCATCCATAACATAAGGTTCAAAGATAAGTTGAGTAATGAGTGCTCAAACATAATAGATGTTATGGTTTAGTAAATTCACCAACTATATTGCCATGGAGCAATCAATAAACAGTCATCAATTCACATGACTAACGATATTCTTTGCATATTTGGATACAAAGGTACCTGTAACTGTAAGGCTTCGGCTTGTGATCTAATAGTCTTTCTTGCTGGACCAGCACTCCCAAAATCCATCAAAATTGCAAGATGAGACTGCTCCTTCCTCTGCGTTATGAGTACATTGTCTGGTTTAACCCCATTGTGCGCATATGGTGGATCAAAACTGTGCATGTGCTTTAATCCAGAACAAAGCTGCAACAACATCCGGGCAGTCACATTATTAAAATGTTTATTGCAAAAAGAGCAGAGTAAACAAACATAATGTGCCATGCTATTAAAAAAATACTTGTGTGGAGCAACGAAAACAACATGTGCATGGCCACATAAAACAAAATTGATATGGAAATAACAACCATAGATACAGTAGTCATTTTTTTTCTTGAACGACACAAAAGAACTGCATGTCATTTCATTAAGAAGAGGAATAAAATACATGGGAGAGAAGCAAAATGCCCACTCCCAGTCCCAGACACATGGAATGACCATAACCAACACCCAAAGCTCGAAAGGGTTCAGTAGACATTGATGCACTTATCTGTATCCAAAGTGGAATTGCAATGAAGTAAATTCACACATGGGCACGCTATGGTTGTAGCATGTGGATAAAAAATAGTTATGTAGTTACGAGGTAAAAGAAGCTTGATAGTTGATACCAAGCTCATAGTTCTAGCATGTGGATTGCTAAGAAGGAAAGTCACATCTACTATATCTACCAAATAACTTAAGAACACAGAAGACAACAGAATTACTTACCTGGTGAAATATCTGGAGAACAGTAATTGTTGGGAAGAATTCCTTTTTTTCAAGCGTGGTTTTAGTTACATCCTGTAATGTTCCATCTAAATGAACTGGGAATAACAAGTAGGCCTCATGGTTCTGGGATCCATCCTGAACACCCTAAGTAATACAGAATATATTATGAGATGCGAGACAGATAACAGCACATATATATATAACAAACTTAAAAACATTACAACAACAACAACAAAGCCTTTAAGTCCCAAACAAGTTGGGGTAGGCTAGAGTTGAAACCCAGCAGAAGCAATCAAGGCTTCAGACACGTGAATAGCTGTTTTCCAAGCACTCCTGGGAACAAACTTAAAAACATTACCTACAACTAAAAATTATGTAAATTCAATGATGCCAGTAGCCCCCCCCCCCCACCCCCACCCCACCCCACCCCGAACCCAAGCCCGCACATTCTTTTCTCCTGCCAGACCAATTCATTATTAGGTATTTAGGTATTAAAAATGGGTTACTAATTCAATGATTTTTTATGTAGTGGTTCAGGTAAATGCAAAATTTTACCACTGTTTGAAAAGATTTTCCTAGCAAGCTTAGATTCCACATCACCACAAAGTAAATGCAGATTGGTGCCATGTCATCCAATAGCACCTTTTCTACTATTTATTTGGCCTTTTATACCAGGAAAAGACGCTAAATCAAACACCAGTTCGGCAATTTTACATTAGATGAAGGAAAATGTCTTCATTTGGCCATCGAACTATCGTCCAGGTCCAATTTTGGCCATCAAACTCCAAAGCCGGATATCTTTGGCCATCAAACTATCAATCTGGACAACTTTGGCCCTCAACTAGTTTCAAAGGTGGTTTTTTTTACTGTTTCAAAGGTGGTTTTGCCTACCATATTTTTATTTTTATTATTTTTAGAAAAAATACATATATAAGAAAAAACACCTTTGAAACCAGTCAAGGGCCAAAGTTGTCCAGTTTTGATAGTTTGACGGCCAAAGATATCTAGTTTTGGAGTTCGATTGCCAACTCAGGCAATAGTTCGATAGCAAAAAATAGACTTCTTCCTTTGATGAAGAGGCTAAATTCAACTACGCTATAGCTCAACTCAATTAATCAAGCTTTTAACATGGTATTTGGTGGCATGTACTACTGGACATAAATAAGTGATTTCCTGCAAGCAACAGCCAATAGCAGAAAAATGCAGGGACCAATGGGAGTCTTTAGGCATTGTATTCACTTAAGAGGGGCAATAGGGTAACTCTAGTCTCTAGTAACTTATGGGAGCGCTTATCCAATTTCCCTATAATGTATGAAAGCCACAACAATTTTGTTAACAGGAAACCAACTAGTTTTGTTTTGCTTCTGCTTTTGCAAGAAATGAAGAAAGTATAAGGACTACTGTCATACTATTAAGTATAGAGCAAAGTCCAATAGTTAATTTTACAACAAACATATAGATCTTGTGTATTAAGGGCTGTCTCGTTAAAGACTGGCAATATGAAGAATCAAGTACATGATCCCTACTATGCAACCTACCTTGACAGCAATGATGGCATGTTCAAGAAGAGGAAGTAAATTTGGATGGCTGAATTGAGAGGACACTCGGATCTCTTGCCGAACAAGCTCTAAGTGCTGATCGCTCTGAACAAGAACTTTCTTGAGAGCATATGTCCCATCAGCTGTCATATGACAAAACAACAAGAAGAGTAGAATTTAAAATATGATCTCCAAACACAGCAGAATCAAGAACACAGTAAGATCCATAATGACAAAAGAATCAACATCTAATATGAATTGTGTGCATCATCACTAAATAAGTATTAGTATTAATAAAATCGCATCACACTGGAACTTCTGTGGACACTGTCATGTTTCCACCAATACCCAAACTCTAGCACCCACATCCATAAACTGCAGCTTTGTGGGCATGAAATACAACACCCAATTCAATTTACATTCAACAGGCTAAACTATATGTTACAGTTACTTTTTATCTCAAATTGTATGTAACAGAGTGATTGCCTTAAGAGACTGCAGAACTTAGTGTTGACACAAATGTGGGTTTAGAGTGATGTCTGCTCAATAGTCAATATTCATATATTACAGTTATGATATATGTAAAGGAAAGTTTCCAACATACGACACTAGAACTCAACCAATAGAAACTAATGAAAATAAAATATATCTTATCAAAAAGTGCAAAACTAAGGCCCCATTTGTTTGCGCTCTTGCACGGTCTGGCTCTGGCTCCTAGTTCACTGTTGCGCACTGTGCGATACTGAAGCCTGCTGTAGCGGACAAAAAGAGGGCTCTGGCTCCGGCACAGGCAAGAGAGGAGCCAGAGGAGCTGCAGTTTTGAGGTTCCTCCCGGCTCCACTACAGTACTGTAGCGGTAGAGGAGCCGGAGCCAGTAGGAGCCCCTCCAAACGGGCCCTAAATAGGTCAAACAAATTTTGCAGAGAATAACACTACAGAAGTCTCTAAGAATCAAGACTACCATTTTCTTGTGACTCTAAGATATGGTATAGAACGAAATTCGAAAGTGCATTTACAGAAACTAGCATTGTTTACATCAAGCAGCTAAGGAAACGACAAGGCCAGGTCCCAGAATTTAGATGGTGACACCAGTGGTCTCGCGTAGGAATCACAATTCGAAACACCGCACGCACAGGTCCACGAAGGATGCAATTTAAGAGAAAGAAATGATCTTGATCTTAATCCTCACACGGAGCAAGAAGGCGTGAAATGATCTTCACCATGAATTGTCAAATAATCCATCCAACCGTGAACAAATGTCATTCCACTGCCCAGATTCAGATATCCAGTACGCACCGCAACACGCCGGATAGACCCCAGATCCAAACCCATTCGCCAATAGCTGCAAGGAACTACGCTCGGATCTCAATCCCTCTATTTATGTGTGTGTGAGAGAAACACCTGAGATGTGTGATGGGTGTATGCCCTTCTTCCTGGCGATCCCGGCGGCGCCGGGCTCTGCCCCAGCCGTGCCGTCGGAGGCGGCTGCGGCGGCGACGACCTCCTTGACGAGTAAGACGGAGGAGCACGCAGGGCCGGCATCGCCGAGCCTGCGGAGCACGCGGAAGCGGTAGTCGTTAACCCAGACGTCACCACCTCCACCGCCGACGGTGTTGTACAGTGCGTTCAGGCCTGAGAAGGAGCACCCCATCGCCGGCGACGCTGACTCTAGCTCGTCGAACTGTCCGGATGGACGAAGAACAGCCTACAGAAGCATTCGCGGAACGTGGGTTTGCCTGTTCCGGCAACGGCGGATCTAGCTGTGAAACCAGATCTCGCCAAAACATACTCACTCCGTGACAAATAAATGCACATCTGGTTAATAAGTTAAAAAAATAAATCTCTACAACTAAAACATTCATAACTATTCCGTCCACAGGTACGACACTAAAACCGTTTCATACG
The DNA here is from genome assembly GCA_904845875.1 of Miscanthus lutarioriparius. Lineage (NCBI taxonomy): Eukaryota > Viridiplantae > Streptophyta > Magnoliopsida > Poales > Poaceae > Miscanthus > Miscanthus lutarioriparius. The sequence continues at coordinate 60,974,821 of CAJGYO010000004.1, read as the reverse complement.
ATCAGATCAGGAAGGCAACGTGCACTCGCTCCATACGATCAGCTCAATCCCCATAACAGTCGCAATAAATCGGAAGGCAAAAATCAATTCCCTTAACAATCGTGATCAATTCTCAGCAAATCAGAAAGGTAAAAATCAATTCTAATTCCACGATCACCCCAAGCCGCCAAATTTCTGAGGATGTTTATGAAACTAGAATACCTGCTTGATACGACTAGATCATTTTAGCTATATCACGGGTCGACAAAAAATTATGGATGTAGGAAATTTCTATGCATTTTTTGTTGCATGGCTTTTTTGGCACTTTGTCATGTTGCAAGGCCTAACTATTTCATTATTTCATTCTTTACCGTGGTTTTGTTGAAATGCTGCAATCACATAAAGAAATAACACTCACAGGCTAATATGCATGATTAAACTTAAAATTACTGTGATATTATTTTATTCCCGTTGTAACGCAAAGGCATGATCCTATTTATACTAAAAACACACGGATCGTACGATAAGATAACAATACTGTTAAATTAAATATAATTGTTCCACTGAAGCTCTCATTGAAATGTTTAGACACGAACAATGTCTGATCACCGATGTCCCTCACCCTGGACCACTCCGGCATACGGTCGTGGAGGTTGCACTTATAGATCGCGCTGCTGTAGGTGACGCTCTATGTCTCGTGGAACGTGCTCACCATGACACCCACAATGTGCAACTCACCGTTTGATTCCAGGTAGCTGTGGTGGCAGAGCCCCGCAGGTGGCGACAGCGATGGCAGCAGCGTCGCGGTTGAAGTAGTGCCGGCGGTGTTGCTGCTGCAGACGGAGATTTCTCCAGTGCAATCGATCGCCAAGAACTTGTCTTGGCAGTGGACGATGGACCCCACGGAGAACTCTAGTTTGGTGTCAAGCAGCGTCCATGCGCTGTCGATTTCAACCCGACAAAACGCGACCTCCATGGAGCACCCAAGCATGGCCATGGCCACGCACTCGCGGCCGCGCGGCGTCAGGCGGCACCGAGAGCACGATATCACGGAAGAACACGTCCCTCATGTCTTCTAGCTTAATGGCTCTGCCTGTGGCATCCGCGTCCCATAGCCATTGGTGGGATGGAGGACCCACCGGTCGTAGACCCTAGACACACATTCCGATGAGAACGCCGCCGCGACGTGTTCGCCTGCTGGTGGGAGCTCAACGCGGGGGGCATGGGCACCGGTGAATGAATTCAGCAGCGTCACAGACGTCGCCTCGTCCATGAGCGTCAGCCACCCACACGAGAAGCCGCACGCCACCTTGCCGCGTCTTGGACAAGACCTTCTTCTCCGGGACGCAGTAGAAGCCGACGCAGTCCAAGTCAGGGTCGAACGGGAGCAGCAGGAGCGGCCCGAAGGTCGCGAATGGGACGGCGGCGCGCCATGGGGAGCAAGCGGATCGGAAGGACGTCGCATCGTGGCCTGACGCGAGACGCTGCCCGATGGACTCAAAGAGATCCTCTGGTAGGCCGGATCTCCAATCAGGGAGAGGTAGGGACCTTCTCTCGGGATTGGAAGGCTGAGCCATGGAAGACAGATGACATCAACTATGGTTCACGCAAGAAACAACAAGCGAGATGTGAGCGTGAAACCAAATGAAAGGAGGAAAAAGCTGTCTCTTTTGCAAATACAAAGAGGGAAAGTAATTAAATGTAGGCAGATTTGGCAAGGTTCTCAGAAATCCAAAGAGGTTCCTTTTATCTTAATTCTCTTTCCTCCTGTGTTAATTCTCTTTACTTTTGCTCATTGCCATATATGCTGGTGCATGCAAACATGCAATGTGTATATGGATAGCATAATAATTTTCTACTCTCTATTTTGCCGTGATTCCTCTATCACATGACAGGCAATATTCAATCAAGGAGAATGGCACGATCAATCAGTAATTAAAATGTCGTGAGATCGCAGGCATGGGCAAACGGACGAACCAAAACAAATATCGCACCAAAAATGTCCACACTTTGTTCTTTTTAGTTGTAGAAGAAATATTCAATATCTAGATTAAATATTAGGCAAATTTTGCTAGAGGGCACTGTGGCAGAACCTCCTAAGAAATCGGGCCCACGTGCAGCTATCGATATCTCAACAGACCTCAAATAGCATACACAAGTTCCCAACAACTTAACAGGTCTGTTGGGTGTCCTCGGGAAACCCGAATCATCCACGGATCTTTTCCAAACAGGATCCCAATCACAGTCATTGCAGATTACAATAATTTTCAATATACATACCAGAGATTATAAAGCGGAAGACTTAAGTTTTAATATTATAAACCAGTTGTTTCAAACTTACAAAACCATAAGTATCATACAACCATAGTAGCGGGATAATATTATATTAACATTATTTATTTCATACAAACTAGTGCCTTGTCCAAAGGCCATTCATCATTCCTCATCGTCATCGACTTCAAACACTGACATGCAGTAGGGACCAAAACAAGCCTGCGCATGCGACTCACCTACAAGGGTTAACAAACCCTGAGTACAAAAGTACTCAACAAGACTAACCCGACGTAAAAGAGGCGAAGGTCTTAGGGATACAGGTGTTGGGTCAAGGTAACAATGTAGAAAGACTCAAAAGTTCTTTGCCAAAAGCTTACTATTCTTGATCCTATTTTCGAGTTTTACCCCTAAGTACTTTAGTTTATTATCTCAAACTAAGTATTCATATCACATATTCCAATCCTTCTCATTCCATTCTTTTTCTTATGTTTTAGTAATTCACCAGTCCTGCATTGCTTCTGTAATGAATCGAGTCTCCATATCCACGGAGCACCGGCAATTCAAATTGATTCAAGTCCCAGCTGGGGATTCCTTATCACACGACATATGTAGAACTTAATCTTGCATATATCAACCTCACTACCGGATCTTCCCATACTAAGCCGTCTCCACGCCACCCGAGAGCACAACACGCCTCAAATCCGACCACATTCAAGCCACGAGGGTACACGCTACTCCCGCCATGTCACCACTCCCAGTGCGTGGGCATTCGTCTTAGTATTGGATTAGCCGAAGTAGGCTTATCGGAGTATGTGACCAGTACTACAAAGTGTCTCGTTCAGAAGATCCACAATGAGTGGCCTTTAAGCGACAGAGTCAGCAACATTACCCAACATTCAAGATAAGTCACCCAACTAGTCTCTAGTCTATTCTATCTTCTTTCTTTCTTTGGCTGCCATCTTTGATTGTATCGAAACTTTTACTTTGAAAGCGTACCATAAAGCATACTAAGCAATTCTACGCCTTTGTAAATGAAATCATCTTCAAGGAGGGTAAACAATTAACAAGGTAGGCAATGCATCAAGTAGGTAACATTTGAATAAATCAACTTAATGCAATAGGTAACATATGTGATAAACTTTCAAAGTAAACAAGGTAATGGTTTAATGCATAAACCGGGGCTTACCTTCGTTGATGATCTATGGTTTCGGATCAGTACCACAATTATCGAATCCCGTGACAACCGGGGATCCTTCCACAACTTGCTCAACTAGAATCGTTTCACTCTCAGATTCTACACAAAATAATAACATATGCTTCAATATGATGATAATGTAAACATGATGCTTTCATGGCACATGAAATGTAATCACACCTTGAATATAACTTTTCTTCGCGATACAGTTGTAAGTCAACAAAACTACTTGACACTAACATCTAGGGTTTATGACCTAAGCGACTTGACCAAATTGATCTTGAAACCCTACTGGTCACACAACATGACCCAAACAAGATCAAACCCTAACCCTAACAATTAGGGTTTGCTTTTATTAAATTTTGAATTAATTTGGAAATAAGCCCAAAAATAAACTTGTTCCAAATGACCTCAAAATTTTATGTAAGCTTCCTCATAACAAATTAGTGTACCAAAATAAATTTCAAAATTTTTGGAGCTATACAGTGACCTACAAAAATTATGAAAATTGCATTTATCAATTAATTGACTAAATTTTTGAACATTAAACATTTATTCAAATTTCAAGTTTCAAATTTTTAAACCATAATAGAACATGTACAGAAGCTACACACAAATTTTCAGAATTTTTGGAGCTATGATTATTTTCCTACAAATTTCCAAAGATTCAGCACTATTCAAAATCAGAAAATATCAAAATACACTATTCTCTCTCTCTCTCGCTCACTGACAGCTGGCCCCCACATGTCATCCCTATCCTCTAGCATTGACCGTGGCATCGACGGCGCTGACCGGCGCTAACTCGTCGTCGGTGAGCCCAACAGCGATGGCCAAACTAACAACATGTTCACAAGAACTAGGCGCATCGATCTGTGGTACTTTGGAGGTTGATTACGACATTGAACAAGGCTGACGCCGGCCATGGCGGACGTGGTGGCACAGCAGCGTTACGCTGGCGAAATAAGGCCGGTAACAGTGAAACAGAGAGTTCAGGAAGCATCAGTGGCTCACCCCGAATGTGTTGAAGCAACGAGCGAGACCGGAGGAGCTATGGTGACGCGTTTCGATGGTGACCGGGATCACGGCGGAGCGGACCTCATCGTCGACGACGGCGTTACAGTGACTGCAGTGGGCAAAACGAGCAGGCAAGAGTGGAATAAGTACTATAGCATCGAGATGAAGCCGTAGAGTCAACAAGAAAGGGCAACAGCTCACCGGACGATGCTGGCCACGGTGAATCGGAGTTTCCGTTGAGGTCGCCGGTCGCGAGGAAGATGAACGTGGACAGCGAGCTCTCGGCGAAATCAAGCGGTAGCAACAGCTCGGTCGGATGCGCAAGGAGCAGGTGGAACTAGGACATGGCTTTTCTAGGGCTATCTTGCGCTGAGGAGACGAGAGAAGCTCGCCGGAGTTGAGACGGCGGCGTCGGGAAAACAGAGGGAAGGAAAGAAAAGCCAATGACGACGTCTGGGTCTTATAGCTCGGCCAGAGCGCGCGGAATCGACACGTAGTGTGCTCCCCGCGCCAGCGCGAAGCCAAGGGCGGTCGCAGGCGTGCCTGGAAGACCGAAGAAAGGACGCCGGCGGTGGGGCGGTGACTGTGTACTGTTCACCCACAATTACAGAATTGCCACTGAGCTCATTTTATAAATTACTCCCAAAATTTTTAAAGAAGTTGAAAATCTCCAAAAATGAAAGTTGCTCAACTTTTCAAACTCTACAACTTTGTTTCAAGGAATATTTTCAAATTCTGCCTCCATTTTGAAATTTGAATTTGGGGTGCATTTGAGCATTTGAATCATTTCAAAATTACTTCAAATTTTATATGTAAACTTTAAAAACTTTGTATACCAAAGTTGATCCTAATAACATAAGCTTCAACTTTGCTTTGTGTCACAACCCCAATTTTCAAATGGATTTTAAAATAGACAAAAGGGCAAAATGATTTTTATAATTGGAATTTGAATTCAAATTTGATTTGTTTACCTTTTGACTTAACTTTGATTTTTGACCAGTAACATGGCCCATTAGGGTTATTTGAGTCAATTAACACATAGTCTCACATGATCACATGAATTCTGACTCTTGTGGTCATGATTTTCATTTAGAGTTTTGAATCACATTGTAACACATAAAATAACAACTTATGAAATAAAGCTTATTTAGTGAATGCATTCAAATTTTTCTACTTTATGAATGATTTGCAATGCATATGATGACATGTCAAATTTTAATGATAGGTCAAAACACCAGAGGTGTTACAACCCTTCCCCCTTAAATAAATCTCGTCCCGAGATTTAAAACTTAGGATTAAGTAATGAAAAAGGAAATGTGTCAAGCTAACACATCATAACTTTATTCAAAGGACTAGTGAGGGGTTTTCCATTCTTTTAATAAGAGAGACAAGTTACAACATAGACAAGGTATTGTAACTAGAGAGAAGCAAAGAAGTCAGGAAAGTTTTCTTCTAAGTAATCCTCGGACTCCCAGGTAGCTTCTTCTTCAATGTGTTGGTTCCATTGTACTTTGTAGAACTTGATTGTACGTCTTCGAGTAACTCGATCTTTCTGATCTAATACTCTAATAGGGTACTCAGCATAAGTCAAATCAGGTTCTAGTTCTACATCACCAAAGTCGATCACTTGGTCAGGTACTTGAAGACACTTCTTCAACTAGGATACATGGAAAATATCATGCACAACTGACATGTGATCTAGTAGCTTGATGCGATAGGCGACTGGTCCACATCGTTGTTGGATTTGAAACGGACCGACATAACGGGGCGCCAACTTTCCCCGAATCCCAAAACAATGAACTCCTTTCATTGGCGATACCTTGAGGTAGACATGATCTCCCACTATGAATTCTAGCGGTCGCCTCCTCTTATCAGCATAGCTTTTCTGTCGGGATTGAGCTACCTTCATATTAGCTTGTATGAGTTTAACTTTCTCTTCTGCTTCCTTGACCACATCCGGTCCAAAGAACCAACGTTCTCCAACATCTGACCAATGTAAAGGTGTCTGGCATCTACGGCCATACAATGCTTCAAATGGTGCCATTTTAATGCTCTCTTAATAGCTATTGTTATATGAGAATTCAGCTAAGGGAAGGCATTCATCCCATATAGCACCATAGGAGAGAACACATGCTCTTAACATATCTTCAAGAATTTGATTTACCCTTTTCGTCTGTCCATCTGTTTGCGGATGATAAGCAGAACTACGGATAAGTTTAGTTCCCAAAGACTCATGTAGACTTTTCCAAAACTTGGATATGAACAATGACCCTCTGTCAGAGACAATAGTATGGGTGCCCCATGCAGACTGAAGATTCTATCAAGATAAAGCTTTGCATACTGCTCCGCTCGATATTTATCTCTGACTGGTAAGAAATGAGCTATCTTGGTTAGGCGATCAACAATAACCCATATTGAATTGTAGCCTACAGATATCCTAGGCAATCCCACTATGAAGTCCATACAGATATCTTCCCACTTCCAAGATGGAACTGGCAATGAATGTAATGGACCCGCAGTCTTCATGTGAATCGCTTTGACTCTCTGACAAGTATCACATTTGGCCACATATTGAGCTATTTCTATTTTCATTTTGGTCCACCAATATCTCATCCTCAGATCATGATACATTTTGTTGCTACCTGGATGAATGGAGTATCTTGTAGAATAAGCTTCATCAAGAATCTGCTTTCGCAGCTTTGAATTTTTGGGTACTACCAATCTATCCTTGAACCATACGACATCTGATTCATCAATCTTGAAACATGTTGGTCTTCCAGATCTGACTTTATTCTTGATATGGGCTATGCCCTTACTTTTCTATTGAGCAGCAATGATCTGATCTTTGATAGTGGACTCAACTGCAATATTGGATAGGGAACCTTGTTCTATGATTTGTAAATTCAGATGCTCCATCTCTTGACACAATGTTCGTTGCATAGGTTTCACAGTCAGACAATGGCAATGACTCTTACGACTCAAGGCATCGGCAACCACATTAGCCTTGCCCGGATGATAATGCAGTTCTAAGTCATAATCTTTGATAAGTTCTAACCATCTTCTTTGCCTCATATTCAGCTCTGACTGAGTGAAGATATATTTTAAACTTTTGTGATCCGTATAGATATGACAGATATTGCCCAATAAATAATGTCGCCAAACCTTGAGTGCATGAACAACAGCTGCTAATTCAAGATCATGGGTGGGATAATGTTCTTCATGCTTCTTGAGTTGTTTGGAAGCATATGCTATGACTCTGCCTTCTTGCATAAGAACACAGCCAATACCAATTCCAGACGCATCACAATAGATATCAAACGACCTCTCGATATCAGGTTGTGCTAATACTGGTGCTGTTGTCAGCAGCTTCTTTAATGTTTGAAAGGCCTCCTCACATTCTGTAGACCATACAAGCTTAGTTTGATTTTTCAGCAGTCCAGTAATTGACTTCACAATTCTAGAGAAGTCAGGGATGAACCAACGGTAATAACCTGCCAACCCCAGAAAACTACGAACTTGATGAACAATGGTAGATGCTTTCCAGTTAAGGACTTCTTCTACCTTGCTCGGATCAACAGCTATACCTTCAGCAGATAACACATGACCTAGAAATTATACTTCCTCTAACCTGAATTCATATTTGCTGAATTTGGCATATAATTGGTGATCTCTTAATCATTGTAGAACAATGCGGAGATGTTCCGCATGTTCTTCTTTGCTCTTAGAATAGATAAGAATGTCATCAATGAATACCACTACAAACTTATCCAACTCGGGCATGAAAACTGAGTTCATCAGGTACATGAAATGAGCCGGGGCATTAGTCAGCCCAAAAGACATGACTAAATACTCATATAGACCATTTCGGGTAGTAAATGCTGTCTTCGGCACATCTTCTTGTCTGATCTTAATATGGTGATAGCCTGATCTCAAGTCTATCTTTGAGAACACCTTAGCTCCCGCAAGTTGATCAAAAAGCAAATCAATTTGGGGTAAGGGGTATTTGTTCTTTATGGTGACTTCATTTAATGGCCGATAGTCAACACATAACCTTAAGGTTTGGTCCTTCTTCTTCACGAAGATAGCAGGGCATCCCCAAGGTGATGAACTGGGTTGAATGAAACCCTTGTCTAACAACTCTTGTAGTTGCATTTTTAATTCTGCTAGTTCTTTGGGTGACATCCTATATGCTCTTTGGGACACAGGTGCCGTTTCTGGTTTCAGGTCAATTCTAAACTCCACATCTCGGTCTGGTGGCAGTCCAGGCAGATCATTAGGAAAAACATCCGTAAATTCACATACCACAGGAATGTTCTCGGCTTCTTCCATAGTAGTTGCACAGACTGTTCCAACTGTACTCTTAGGAAAGGGAAGTTGGATGAGAAGTTGGGTTTTGCTGCCAGATACATTTTACGCAGGACATCTATGACAACCCCGTGTTGAGTTAACCAGTTCATACCGAGGATCACATCTATATCTTGATCCTTTAATATCAGCCTGCTGGTAGGGAACTCATGTCCTCCCAAATCAATATGTACATGCTAAACTATCTCCCTTGTACAGAGTCGTCCCCTGGGCGACTGTATATGATATGGTTCTTTTGTTTCCCCAATAGTTATCCCATGCTTCACAACAAAGGTATGATTGATGAATGTATGGGATGCACCAGAATCAAATAAGGTAATTGCAGGGTGCTTAGCAACGGGAAACATACCAATCATTACTGGTTCTCCTTCTGGAATAGATTCCACCTGAGTATAGAAGACCCTTCCAGATTTCTTCTTAGCCTGATCTTTCTGACTATTCTGAGCTTGAGTAACAGGGGCTTTAGGTACATTAGGATTATTCTTCCTGGGATACAGACATTCTCGGAAAAAATGTCCGGTTTTACCACATTATAACATGGATAATTGTGATTATGGGAAGTAGTAGTGCAGTTTGCATTATTTGTATTATTTTACTGCTGCGGTGCTTGATTAGGATAAGGCGTATTAGTTGCAGGGCGAATAAAGATTTGCTGCCTGCTTTGGCTTTGTTGTGGGTGGAATGGTGCACGGCCATGATTCTGAGGATGGTAGACCACCTTTTGACACTTTCCACTTGACGATCCGGAAGCAAATGCTCTCTTTTTCTTCGCCTCCTTGTGTCGGCGGTAATTCTCCTCTGAAGCGATAGCAATGTTGACAGTCTCATGATAAGTTGCATTGCCACAAGTTGCCATCATGGTCTGAAGTTTGGTGTTCAGACCTCTCATGAAATGATTCTTCTTCTTCCTATCAGTATTCACATACTCTATAGCATACTGCGACAGGTGATTGAAACGCCCAACATAGTGCATCACCGGGTGCTCCCCTTGCTTAAGAGCCAGAAACTCTTCTAACTTCATGGTCATCACCCCATCTGGAATATAGTGTGCCCTGAAAGCATCCTTAAACTCCATCCAGGTGATTTGGTGACCAGCGGGCTGTACAGCTACCAAATTTGCCCACTAGGCACCAGCAGCTCCTCGGAGTTGCTGCGCCGCAAACCTTGGTTTCTGAATCTCGGTACAGCGAATCAGCTCAAACTTTTGCTCCATTGTCTGGAGCCAATCGTCAGCTTCTAAAGGCTCTTCTGCCTTAGAGAACACAGGTGGACGTGTGTTAGTAAAATCAATATAGGTTGTCTCGTCATTTCCATTATTACGGCGGCCATGATTAGAGTGTGGTGCTTGTTGGTTCTGAGCCATTTCCCTTAACAACCTAGCATTCTCGGCCGTTGCATAGACGAGTGCAGTTATGGCATCTGCCATAGTCGGAGGAATTGGTGGAGGATTTGGGACTTCATCATTGTCTTGCGAAGTATTTGCACCAGTTCGGGTGTTAATACGAGGCATCTGTCAGAGAGACACGTTTATTTACATTATTATTTTATTAAAAGCAGTTAAAAGGTTTTATGTTACAAAGGGTTTCTTATTTATGTTACATGTCTTGTATCCCACAAGACAACCCTAGTTTACTAGAAAAGCAGTAAATGAACTATTTCTACTCCAAACTCTCAGTCATCGACGTCCGTGTCCATATCGGACTCAACCTCATCTTCATCGGAAAAGTACACTAACTCCTCAGGATCCTCCTCCTCTTCTTCATTTTCGACTTCTCCTGGATCTACAATCATTTCTTCATCTATAACTTCACCATCCCCATGAGGAGGATGAAGTTGAGCGTACATCATGTGGACATTCTCGTGAAGAATGGCGTTGTCCATCTCTAGGTCTTCTATGTAGAACTCCAACTCATGGATGCGTTCATTGGCCGCATCCTCTCGTGTCCAGGCTTCATTCCGTAACTCGGTATTCTTGGTGATGTCCCTTTCCATTTCCGCCAGCTTCTCTTGATCTTTGGCATGAGCTCGACGAAGAGTGTTGAGCTCCTTGGTAAGGTTCTCGATGTTGGCGGGATTGCTTGAAGATCCTTCATCTCCTAGGGTCTTAGAACTTCCTTCACCAAGCTCATGGTTACGCGATGCCAACTGGTGATGAGGGACTCCGTGAGGTCCAGTGGACTTGCGTGCGGTTATCTTGGTCTTTGCCATAGCCTGTAGAAGTTAGGGTAGGACTATAAGGATAGCTTGAGGATAATGGAGGTTAGTAAGAATGGGATTGACATTACTTACCCAACCACTTTTAAGGGGAACTATTATGCACGGTGTTCAAGCATGATGCATGAATCGATCTTACGAATCCGAGTACAAAAGATTTATACAATCAAAAGTACTAGATTTTTAATACATAGGACAAACCTAATCATATTATTTGCCACAAACTTTCAAATAAGATAGGATTGATGCTAGATCAGAGGGAAGAAGAAAGAAATTTGAACTCAAAATATCTAGTTTAATTTCTTTGATCCAAATCCGTTTGAAGGTTTTCAAAAGCAACCTACAATGATCTTAGATAGGACCTGCTCTGATACCAGCTGTGGCAGAACCTCCTAAGAAATCGGGCCCACGTGCAGCTATCGATGTCTCAACAGACCTCAAATAGCATACACAAGTTCCCAACAACTTAACTGGTCTGTCGGGTGTCCTCGGGAAACCCGAATCATCCACGGATCTTTTCCAAATAGGATCCCAATCACAGTCATTGTAGATTACAACAGTTTTCAATATACATACCAGAGATTATAAAGCGGAAGACTTAAGTTTTAATATTACAAACCAGTTGTTTCAAACTTAGAAAACCATAAGTATCATACAACCATAGTAGCGGGATAATATTACATTAACATTATTTATTTCACACAAACTAGTGCCTTGTCCAAAGGCCATTCATCATTCCTCATCGTCATCGACTTCAAACACTAACATGCAGCAGGGACCAAAACAAGCCTGCGCATGTGACTCACCTGCAACAAGGGTTAACAAACCCTGAGTACAAAAGTACTCAACAAGACTAACCCGACGTAAAAGGGGCGAAGGTCTTAGGGATGCAGGTGTTGGGTCAAGGTAAGGATGTAGAAAGACTCAAAAGTTCTTTGCCAAAAGCTTACTATTCTTGATCCTATTTTCGAGTTTTACCCCTAAGTACTTTAGTTCATTATCTCAAACTAAGTATTCATATCACATATTCCAATCCTTCTCATTCCATTCTTTTTCTCATGTTTTAGTAATTCACCAGTCCTGCATTGCTTCTGTAATGAATCGAGTCTCCATATCCGTGGAGCACCGGCAATTCGAATTGATTCAAGTTCTAGCTGAGGATTCCTTATCACACGACATATGTAGAACTTAATCTTGCATATATCAACCTCACTACCAGATCTTCCCATACTAAGCCATCTCCACGCCACCTGAGAGCACAGCACGCCTCAAATCCGGCCACATTCAAGCCACGAGGGTACACGCTACTCCCGCCATGCGTGGGCATTCGTCTTAGTATCGGATTAGCCGAAGTAGGCTTACCAGAGTATGTGACCAGTACTACAAAGTGTCTCATTCAGAAGATCCACAATTAGTGGCCTTTAAGCGACAGAGTCGGCAACATTACCCAACATTTAAGATAAGTCACCCGACTAGTCTCTAGTTCATTCTATCTTCTTTGTTTCTTTGGCCAGTATGCCATCTTTGATTGTATCGAAACTTTTACTTTGAAAGCCTACCATAAAGCATACTAAGTAATTCTACGCCTTTATAAATGAAATCATCTTCAAGGGGGGTAAACAATTAACAAGGTAGGCAATGCATCAAGTAGGTAACATTTGAATAAATCAACTTAATGCAATAGGTAACATAGGTGATAAACTTTCAAAGTAAACAAGGTAATGGTTTAATGTATAAACCGGGGCTTGCCTTCGTTGACGATCTCTGGTTTCAGATCAGTACCACAATTATCGAATCCCGTGACAACCGGGGATCCTTCCACAACTTGCTCAACTAGAATCGTTTCACTCTCGGATTCTACACGAAATAATAACATATGCTTCAATATGATGATAATGTAAACATGATGCTTTCATGGCACATGAAATGTAATCACACCTTGAATACAACTGTCCTTCGCGATATAGTTGTAAGTCAACAAAACTACTTGACACTAACATCTAGGGTTTATGACCTAAGCGACTTGACCAAATTTATCTTGAAACCCTACTGGTCACACAACATGACCCAAACAAGATCAAACCCTAACCTAACAATTAGGGTTTGCTTTTATTAAATTTTGAATTAATTTGGAAATAAGCCCAAAAATAAACTTGTTCTAAATGACCTCAAAATTTTGTGTAAGCTTCCTCATAACAAATTAGTGTACCAAAATAAATTTCAAAATTTTTGGAGCTATACAGTGACCTACAAAAATTATGGAAATTACAGTTATCAATTAATTGACTGAATTTTTGAACATTAAAACTTTATTCAAATTTCAAGTTTCAAAATTTTAAACCATAATAGAACATGTACAGAAGCTACACACAAATTTTCAGAATTTTTGGAGCTATGATTATTTTCCTACAAATTTCCAAAGATTCAGCACTATTCAAAATCAGAAAATATCAAAATACACTATTCTCTCTCTCTCGCTCACTGACAGCCGGCCCCCACATGTCATCCCTATCCTCTGGCATTGACCGTGGCATCGACGGCGCTGACCGGCGCTAACTCGACGCCGGTGAGCCCAACAGCGACGGCCAAACTAACAACACGTTCACAAGAACTAGGCGCATCGATCTGTGGTACTTTGGAGGTTGATTACGACATGGAACAAGGCTAACGTCGGCCATGGCGGACGCGGTGGCACGGCAGCGTTACACCAGCGAAACAAGGCCGGTAACGGTGAAACAGAGAGTTCAGAAAGCATCAGTGGCTCACCCCGAATGTGTTGAAGCAACGAGCGAGACCGGAGGAGCTATGGTGACGCGTTTCGACGGTGACCGGGATCACGGTGGAGCGGACCTCGTCGACGACGGCGTTACAGCGACTGCAGTGGGCAAAACGAGCATGCAAGAGTGGAATAAGTACTACAGCATCGAGACGAAGCCGTAGAGTCAACAAGAAAGGGAAATAGCTCACCGGACGATGCTGGCCACGGTGAATCGGAGTTTCCGTTGAGGTCACCGGCCGCGAGGAAAATGAACGTGGACAGCGAGCTCTCGACGAAATCAAGCGGTAGCAATAGCTCGGTCGGATGCGCAAGGAGCAGGCGGAACTAGGACATGGCTTTTCCGAGGCTATCTTGCGCTGAGGAGACGAGAGAAGCTCGCCGGAGTTGAGACGACGGCGTCAGGAAAATAGAGGGAAGGAAAGAAAAGCCAACGACGACGTCTGGGTCTTATAGCTCTGCCAGGAGCGTGCGGAATCGACACGCAGCGTGCTCCTCGCGCCAGCGCAAAGCCAAGGGCGGTCGCAGGCGTGCCTGGAAGACTGGAGAAAGGACGCCGGCGGTGGGGCGGTGACCGTGTACTGTTCACCCACAATTACAGAATTGCCATTGAGCTCATTTTACAAATTACTCTCAAATTTTCTAAAGAAGTTGAAAATCTCCAAAAATAAAAGTTGCTCAACTTTTCAAACTCTACAACTTTGTTTCAAGGAATATTTTCAAATTCTACCTCTATTTTGAAATTTGAATTTGGGGTGCATTTGAGCATTTGAATCATTTCAAAATTACTTCAAATTTTATATGTAAACTTTAAAAACTTTGTATACCAAAGTTGATCCTAATAACATAATCTTCAACTTTGCTTTTTGTCACGATCCCAAATTCCAAATGGATTTTAAAATAGACAAAAGGGGCAAAAAGGATTTTTATAATTGGAATTTGAATTCAAATTTGATTTGTTTACCTTTTGACTTAACTTTGATTTTTGACCAGTAACATGGCCCATTAGGGTTATTTGAGTCAATTAACACATGGTCTCACATGATCACATGAATTTTGACTCTTGTGGTCATGATTTTCATTCAGAGTTTTGAATCACATTGTAACACATAAAATAACAACTTATGAAATAAATCTTATTTAGTGAATGCATTCAAAATTTTCTACTTTATGAATGATTTGCAATGCATATGATGACATGTCAAATTTTAATGATAGGTCAAAACACCAGAGGTGTTACAGACACCACAAAAAAGTTTAATTGGGTGGCATACACTGCAACGACGAGTCTTTGTCTAGTACCATTACAAATTCATGGTTATTTGCTAATGGACACCGCGCTGAATATTTTATCTATTTATTAGTTTTGGAAGAGAGAAGGTGAGGCAAATGACTTTGTTGTCCTCGTCTTCAAACCTCTTGGTGTGCACTAATTTTTGCCACGACACGTAGCCGACGTCTTATCTTCTCTGACGAGGTCTTCCATGCCTGACGATTTCGTTCTTCACCAACTCCGGCGACAGGTGGGCCAGGACCTCTTGTTGTTAACCAGTCGGGCCGTGCTTAATTTCCTCGCGATTGACCCCTACGCCATTGTGTTCTGTTCTTCTTGGCAACATGTACGGAACTTGGAGGCACGTGGTGTTGGAGCACCCATCGACGTTCGACACGCTGGCCATGGACCCGTCCAAGAAGCGGGAGGTCATGGGCGACCTCGACGCATTCCGGAACAAGAAGAAGTACTGTGCGCGCATCGGCAAGGCATGGAAGCACGGCTACCTCCTGTACGGCTCGCCGAGCACGGGCAAGTCCACCATGATCGCCGCCATGGCCAACTACCTCGACTACAACATCTACAACATCGAACTCACATCCATGGCCACCAACACTGACAAAGGGCAAATCCATGGTCGTCATCGAGGACATCGACTGCTCCCTTGATCTAACCGGCAAGCGCAGCAAGAAGAAGCCGAAGGCGTCGGTGCCGGATACCGGTCCCACCGACGACGACGTGACGAAGACGTCGGCGACCGAGGGCGAGCAGTCGTCACCCCGCAACGCGACCCCAACCGCCAGCAAGGTGACGCTCTCTGGCCTGCTCAACTTCATCGACGACCTCTGGTCGACGTGCGGCGGCGAGCGCATCATCATGTTAACGATGAACCACGTGGAGCGGCTAGACCCGGCGCTGATCCGGCGACGCCGCATGGACAAGCACATTGAGATGTCCTACTGCTGCTTTGAGGCCTTCAAGTTCCTAGCCAGGAACTACCTCGCCGTGGACACCCACCCTCTGTTTGACGACGTCAGGGCACTGCTGCAGGAGGTCAACATCACCCCCACCGATGTCGCCGAGCTCCTGATGCCCAAGTGCGCCGACGACGACGCCGAGGGCTCGTGCCTGGCTGGCCTCGTGAAGGCGCTGCAGAAGGCCAAGAAGGCCACCACGGCCGAGGCCAGTTGCGCTAGTTGCCACTAGAAGATCTCGTTGGAGAAGACAAGACGGTGGCGGTGTATTGGTGCAAAAATTAGTAGGCAGCAAGAGGTTCAAGACGAGGGCAACAAAGTTATTTGTCTCACCTTCTCTCTCCCCAAAACTAAGAAATAAATAAAATATTCAGCGCGATGTCTACTGATAAATAACCATATATTTGTGATGGTACTGGACAAAGACTCGCCGTGGTAGTGTGTGCTAGCCAATTACACTTTTTTACGATGTCCTCCAGCAAAATTTACCTAAATATTACTATACTTTTATATGTTTTGTCAAACTTAAAAAATTTAATTAACTCCTCTGTAGATAAGATGTGTATTTATTTTAGGACGGAAAGAGTAGGCCATGAGACCTGAGACCACAGGGTTAGTGTACATGGCTAATTAGTAGAGCTAAGAATTGGCCGAAGTACATATGTTTTTGCTAACTAATTGGCTAATAAGTTGAAGAGGGGCTAAAAAATTAGCTTATCTATTAGTTCTCCTCTTATAATATAGCTAGCTAGTTATAAGCTCTTGTACAGGATTGATTGCGGGATTTTAAAAACCACGCTAGAGTAAATTAGAACCGTAAAACTAAGATCTGACGTGTTAATTCTTTTCCAGTAACGTGGACGAACTGACTACTCGCGTAGCTTAACTTTTTTTGTAAAAACAAAAAGGATGAAACCGGATCTCATACTTGTGTTTTTAAGGTTTGTTTGATGCACATGACTAATTAGCAGTTAAGGCTAAAAATTAGCCAAAATTTTCTACGTTTTTGCTAACTAGTTGGCTAATAATGAATTGAAGACTTGGCTAAAACACTAGCTCTTCTATTAGTTATCCCTTTAGAATATAGTAGAGCTAATTTTTAGCTAGCTAGCCATTAGCTCTTGTATCTAAACAGGCCTTATTATGGGATCGATGTAGGGATTTTAAAAGCCTCACCGGAATAAATTAGAACCGTAAAACAAAGATATGACGTGTTAAATCTTTTCCACCGACGTGGACGAACTCATTACTCGCGGAGCTTAGCTCTTTTGTAGAAAGGAAGTTCACAGTCAAGAAACAGGCTCCTTGAGGCGTCGACTGTAACCATACAAGGCTTCCCCTGACTATAAAATACCATCCATGATTGTAAGTACGTCTCCTGAAATCATAAATCTCTGGGTCTCCACTAGTTCATTGGAGTTGTGTATCCAACAACAATAAAGAACATTCAACAACCGCAAACTTCTCTCAAAAAAAAACATGATGTTAAGTTTGTCCGAGTTTATACGAAGAATATTTATTTATACTACCAAAAAATATCATTGTGTTTGTTATATAACATATTTACCTATTTGGTGTCATAAATGTTGATAGTTTTATCTATAAGTGTAGTCAAACTTTAAAAAGTTTTAAAGTTTGACTTAGGACAAAACTAGAAATCAAGTTTTTTGGGATGGAGAGGGTAATCATTTCCATGATTGTAAATGTTAAGAGCATGTTATATAGGTTGTGTTTGGTTGAGCTTCTAAAAGTGTTTCTGCTGCCAAACAAAAGAAAGTCAACCAAACAGGTAAAGTTTTGAAGCTGCTTTTTTAGTGTAGTACAATTTTGAAAGCACCTTGGATCTTGCATCTGGTTTTTGGCTTCCTACTTTTCGAAATGGGCGGAAATAGAGAGTTGTTTTATGGTTGTTTGAAGGGAGATAAAGAGAGAGGTAGGTTTTATACTTGTTTCAACCAAACTGCTTACAACTTTTCTACGCCACATAGGTCACAACAATTTTTTCACAGCTCAAAGCTAAACCAAATAGGCCCATAATCCACCCTTCATTTTCTCTCCCTCATTTCTCTCTCCTCTCTCATTTTCCTAGATCCAGATCGACTCTAGGTCAGAGCTCCTCATCGACGAGCTACACGGGAGAGGGTGAGTGGTAGTGCCAGCCGGATCGAGGGGTGTTTTTCACCACATGTATCAGAGTCACAAATGACAATGGCGTTCCACATTAGCGGAGCCGGCCTGTAACACTCCTAGTGTTAGGCACACAATAAGTAGTTGGTTCAATGTTAACAGGCCATGTCAAATTTTGTTCACTAGAAGATACTGCTGTGGGGATTAGGAAGTGTTTGGAATGAAATTGAGTGGAGATGATGTACGTGGATAGCTTGCAATTAGAGGTAGGAAGTTAGTGAGATGATATGGTAATTAGTGAAAGATTGCTATAAATTTTAAAGTTTTAGTAAAACAGAAATTCTCCAAGAGCTTACATAGACAAGGTAGAATTTCTTTAGTCTTTGCCATATCTCACTTCACAACAACTTAGTTGACATGTTTTCTAATAAAGATGTGTCCAAAAGTAACAAATATATGAACTAGGAATAAAGTTTATACCGGACAACCTTTATAAAATCAAGTTCATAGTTTGGCAAGTTTTTATTTTTTATTTTTTTAGTTTGATTAGCATATTTGGAATTTTTGAACATAATCAAACTTATAGGATCATCGTGAGAAAATAGGGTGCAAACCAGTGTGCCCGAGAGATAGCATGGAAGGGTCGGGTCCCCCACATTTAGACTTTTATGTCCTTTGACATTAAAAGCCAAGTGTTAATGTTGGAGCATCTCCTTAATGTGTATTGCAGCACCCATGTTCCTAGACATCGTTCATCCTTCGTTCCTGTAATTGTTAGTGACAACAAACACCCGAAAGGAACTTTTCTAGCACCAAGTTTTTATTTATTATGGGAGATAAGGGAGGTCATAGCTTCATTCTTAAAAGACAAGACTAAGCTAAATTTATTATGCAAAGCAATATATATTTCTTTTATTATTATTTAAAAAATTCTAGTAGCTGAAAAATGATTTATTTATTTTATTATCATTATGTACTATATTTTTGATGACTTTATCATGGTGAGCAGGGCATAAAGGTAAAATAATGCAGAGACAACCAAGAAGAAATGAATGAATAAAGCATGTCATGAAATGTTTTTTTGAGAAGTTCACCTCTACAGTTGAATTTTGTAATGTGAAAAATCAAATTTGGATGGTAGCATTCTCCTTTGAATGTGCTTCATTGTTGAAATGGTATTTGGTTGAATTTACCTTGTGTTTCACCCCTCCATTCTTTTTGCTCAAACCTAAAAGGTTAGTGACTAAAATACCCAAAGAAGCAATTTTACAAATATGTCCTTAAGCTTATTTTCAAAAGTCATGCTATTATTATTATTATTATTTTAAAGTAAAAGGATTTTTTTAATATTGATGCATTTGCAAATATTGAGATTTGAAATTAAAAATGCATCTAAATTCAAATGTGATAACTACCGATTTACCTTCAGCAAGGGCTCATCATTTTAAGTCCGCTGAGGAGGACTTCTCCATTGCATTTCGGCTTAAAGTTGCATAATCTCATCCTAGAGATGGATACGAATGATTGCACTTCTTGTTTTCGCCATGCCATCGTGATCTTCGTGTGGTCTTGGCTTGGTGGGCGTGTGATTCATTTTTCTTTCGATCAAGGTTTCATTCAAACTTTCACTAAATGAACTTTGAATTACCTCTATTATGAATTCATCTCAAGGACTTACCCGCATGAATTTGATAATCTCCTGCAGGGGTTAGTCCATGCACACAACTAAAGTCTACACTAGCAGTTTTGGTTAAAAAATCAAGCTAGACACCATGTTCAATTTGATTAAGGTAGGCTAATTAACTTAAGCACCACACTTAATTTAAAAGGCCTATGGAAGTATGATCATTACATCCAAACTAAGCACCATACCTAATTTAAAAAGATGTATGACCAACATCCAAACTAAAGCATACTAGAATAGAAAAAAGCATGAAAGTAACATGAGATTCACTTAAACAGAGGTGAGAACTTTGAATGGTGAATCAGAGAACCATTGTTTTTTATATGCAAGCAATGCAAACGGGTGGATGAATGCAATTAAACAAACATGCCATGGTATTGGAAAAGGAAGTCTAATTAAATGAGTGATATGCATGATAATATAGGCTTTATCCTTTTCTCGTAGCGCGGACCATCTGACGGTATCATACCGATTGACAAAGCCAACATATGAATCCGATGATCCCGTTTAACATACATCTACTATGAAGCTAGACTAAGAGCATCGAATAAGTAGATAACAAAGAAATTGTCATCTACCTAGACTAGCCATAGCACCCGAATACAGCTCAAAGTCTAGGAGCCACCCAAAGAAAGCACTAGATATTTTGATGAATCAAGCAAACATGCAGTGGTGAAAATAAAATTGAGAAAGATAACATTCTTTTTTGGGTTTGTTTCTCTTACCTTGATCAATTCTACCATCACTCACAATTTGTGATTGAACTATGAGTGATGTCGTGTAGTTGTTCCATCACATATGATGGTTTTGTTTGCTCTTGACGATGACCTTCTCTTCATCTGCATATGATTAGTATGTATATACCTTTTTGGTAGGATGGAAGCATTGATTGTTCATGCATGATTGGGCACCTTGGGCTCGTGATGATTCTTTTTTATTCTTTTCTTGTGGAAATATGCTGGAAGGATGAACGACTGGTGTTGTCCTGTTTATTCCACATTCAACTAGACAAGGATAATCCCATAAAATCTAGTGGCAAACTAGGTTAGCCAATATCAAGGTTAATATCAAAATCTTTACGCCAATTGCTTTCATGGCAAAGGCGCTAGAAAGCTTGTTGGTATTTGTTAACGTAAACAGATAAATCTGCAAGCGTATGGATACGGTCGTAGCTTTCGCCCAGGAGTATTCCATGGTATCATATCTATCCTCAGGGAAGCAATGGTTAAATAACTTGATAGTTGACCATCATGTATCCACTAACTAGTATACCGACTAGACTAATTTGGAGATAAGTGATAAAATATGAGTTTTGTATAAGTGACACATATAGGAGAACTCCATGATAAGATAAAAGAGTAGACATGGTATGTTGGGAGGATAATGGGAGAGCTCAAGATTTCTATGCACTTCTCTATTACTATGGTTCTATTCTAGTTCAAACTAGAGGGATTAACTAAGCAGTGGATAAAGCATTGCGATCGCACCATAATACTTTGGAGCAGCAGTTTCTTTCCAATCCTCGACAAAGACTGGGAAGGGGTGATCGGGAGAAGGTTGCCAAAAGCTCTACGAAAACACCAACCTGAACATGGTGGATTACAAAGGCCTGGTCGAAGCTGTCACCTCCGGGGCTACCACAACTATCCGTGGAGTTGGACGCAAACTCAGGTAATCTATAGTCTAGACACCACGTCTACACTATCGATTACTACTCTAGCCACATATGATAACTAGAGCACTCGCTCGAGCAGAGATCCCATATCAAGGTGTAAACCACGATACTAACCTTGCTTTTAGCTAACCAACTAAGGCGTGAAATAGATAACCATGATCACTACAAGATGACATTCCCTTTTGTAATGCATATATGCGTTGCTAAAAGTCCATATATGTGTTGGTAAGGTATATACCAACGCATTATTATGCGTTGCCAAAAGTGGCGTTGCAAGGGTCTATTGCAACACGTACACATATGTTGGTAACACTTACAAATAACCATTGCAAAGTTGCAACGGATATTGATGGCTGTGGCAACGCTTACATGTGTTTGTATAGACTGTAGGCAAATGGTTTCTATATTCATTGCTACGTATAGATTTGGATTGTTGCAACACTTATATGGGTAAATAGGAATAATAAATCATATAATGAACACTAATATTGGAAATTATTATAATTTGGACATGAATAAATAAATAATCCATTTGCTATATAATGGAAAATTGGGATCATCTCACACGTGAGAAATAAAAACTCTCAACCATATATTAAGATGCAATTGTTGCATTACAATGAGCACCATATGAAAAATCCATTCCACAATTGTCTGTTTACAACATTCATTTGGGAATAAAATATAATAAACACAAAGAATCCATCTACATTGCCACCAACCATCTATTCATCTCGTGTTCCTATTTCTTCAATCCTGCAAGGAAAAAGTTGCAAAATATAGTAACTATACAAGCGTTTGGGAACAATACTCTAAAAAACATCCCTACATATGAAACTTTTTAGAAGCTATATATGAAATTCACAACATTATCTAGAAAACTAGCTCCAATCGAAATACTGGGCCATGATTTCAATAAGGTCACACAAACTGAGCTAAAAAGTCATGACTAGTTCAATCATGTTCTAACGTTTTTCGAAAAGCAATAGAGATTAATCATCTAGTAATTTGAACAAACCTGCTCTTGTTTGAAGAATAAACATCATATCTGCAATGCCACAACCACCACTGCACCTCTGCAATTGCAGATTCAGAAAATTTTTGATCAACATATTTCCAAAGTAAGCTAGTTATTATTTATTAATGTCTGAAGTCATAAATGATACATATATAATTCTACTAGTAGGATTAATCATGTGATGAATCAGATTCCAGATTTACATAATGATAAAATTAATGAAAGGACAATATACATCTTAGAAAAATGTTCATGTGCAATTTCCAAATACTCAAGAGTTATCATTGTTGATCTAAAAGACTGATACTGTGTTAGTTTCATGTACTATGATACATACTAAGCTCTTTCGTAGATTGATGCATTATCTGGAAGCTAGATCAAATTACGTACAGGTCTGTTAATATTTATTTATATAGATCCAATGTGAAAATGCATGCAAGTGTACATACTGGGAAAAGAGACAATTACATTGTACCTCTATATCAAAGCCAGAAAGTTTAGATGATAGGCCTTTGTCTGCAGTCTGCACAATTTAAAAGAAAATGAAGATAGCTCTATGTCAAAGCACTAATAATAATCACACATGGAAATATAGCAATTCATGAACCATCAGTCTAGAGAAGAGTAGATTTTAGGAGAAGGAAAAAATTATAGAATCAAAATAAATAGGAGATTTGCTCAATTTCTTTCCATCTGGTATGTTCTGTGGTGAGACCGTGAGACTTAGCAAACAGTTCGTCCTGATCTCTCCAATTACATGTAGTCGTGCTTCTCATCAGCTACTCCTCTATAAGATGCTATGCAATTAACACAACTTGGACATCAGAAGAGAGACCTGATTGGGGATGGGACCTGGACAACTACTCCATCATGACTCTTTAGAACTTATACATGTCTGGATCTTTATTAGCCTAATTATGAGAACACCTAAGCAGATCTTAGTGCTTAATTAGAATTTGATTATCACTGACCTTTGAATCATAGTGCCCATAGGGGCCACTGATGTCCCGTGCTTGCTCGGGGTAGTAGGCGATTGCCGTCGCTGGAGAGGAAGGCACAAGCACCGAGGAGGGCTGGTGGTTGGCGTAGGTCTTCAGATCCCGATCCTGTGCTCCCTTAGATCAGTTAGGGGTTTGGTGAATTAGTCAAGAGAGGGATCTCCTCTTCTCTTATAGCACGGGTCGGTCTTGGGACCAAGCTGATTAGACTGTTAGGGGTGCCCCCGATCAGGGCACTTAGTGGGCCCAAGACCCTAAGGACTCGGTCTAGTTGACCGAGCTAGAGATCAATTCCAACATTCTCCCTCTTGATCGAATGGCTTAGTAATTTTATTATTAGTCCTATTCTTAATAGAATAGTATACTAAGATAAAAAAAAATCATAACAGGCAATTAAGCACCATTAGATCAAGCATCTATAGTAGACCACTCTATATTAAATAGAATAATCACTTATACTTATTAGGGAGAACTTATGGGGAGATAATGCTATGTATTTTAAACCACTCTTTCAATAGAACAATGCACCAAGATAAAACGACTGCAACAGTCAATTAAGTACTGATGAACCCCGTCACTATAGCGCACTATTCATATCTCAGAATTGTTCATTCTTAGTCTTATGATGGCCTCTTTATGGTCCTATTATGCAGTTTGTTTTCACTTATACCTTTGTGCACATACAGAGAATTATTTATACTTCTAGAATCACAATTTTGAGATCTCAATCTTATCCCATATGGTAGGCTACCATTAACTTAATGCCGTCAACTTAAGGTAGGCCTATGGTGGCAAAACTTAAATTGAATATGGTGCTCAACACTTAAACTTAAACACTTAAAGCTTTAAACTTACTTAGTGAGCACCAACATCGTAAACTTTCATAATTAACTTTGATTCTGGGTTGGTCTTTCACACTATCTTTGGTTTAGCAAAAACCACTTGACATGTTACTCAAACCAAAAGAAAACTGCACTTCTTATATATATAATATATTCCAGGATGAATATCTTATGCTAAAAATAACTTATAAGGATAACTTTATTCTTAATAAACTAAGATAAACTTAACTTATATTAGTTAAACATGCTATAACTTAGTTTTACATTAGAACTTATACTTTAAAGATAGGTTGAAGCCATTCCACAGTATGGCTCCCTCTGACAAGAGTGTTGATAAATACTTATGTGGAATTCTTAATATCAACACATCTTGCAAAAGAAGATTAATGTCATAGTAACCCATAACCTAGTGGTTACTAGACTTCTTAGTCATGAGCATATAATACTTAATATGCATAAAGCAAGTACTTTTAAATCTTTCCAGGGGTCTATTCCTAGACTATGTTTGCCAAGAATCCCGGTCACAAGCTATAAGGGCGTGTAATAACTTAGTCATAAAACTTATGGCTTACTTATAATACTTATGACTTAATTATAATACTTAAATATAATACTTATATGTAATGCTTATGTCAGCGTATTTGTAAAAAGAAAACCTTATCGCCCTTAGATTGGAGTATGACTAATCTTTGAACTTAAGAGATAATTTCAAATACTCCATTTTATGGACCCATCTTGGTGAATCTTAGTATTTAAATAGGTATAAGAAACATCACCAAGATAAACTTATATAATATTTCTATTGCTTTACTTATAGTCAACAAGATAAAATAAAATGACTAACTTCGTACCTCTGTTTATCTTATTGTAATCATGAAATGAAAAGGCAGACAAAATCCACTTATGAACTGCTTAGTTTATTATGGAGATTTTATTATCATTTCCCTTTAGAGTCACATTTAGGTTATGTGGACCCATAATAGCCCACTATTTTGACTCCATCATGACTTTGTACTTTCTTCAAAATAGATGAATGCTTAAAAGAATTTTAACTTATGGATGCTTAAAAGAGCTTAACTTATTATTAACTTATTGACTTAAACTTAAAAGGTGACCTAATAAAGTGGATTAATTAAAAACTATAATTACCCCCCCGAAATGTGAACCAAACAACCGTGTCACATTTCGAAGGCTTATATTAAATCCACTTCATCAGGTTATTTTATCTTTTAGCATGCACATTTCTTTTGAGCTTAATCTTAATACTTCAAACTTAAAGCAATTGATCAGAGGAATTGCTCCCTTTGATCCTTACCATCAAGAAACCTTTATGATGAGAACTTAAACTTTTCTAATAAGGGCTTAAATATGTGCATAATCTTTGTACATACCTTAAGACAACAATCTTACTTTATACTTTTATCAGGGTACATATAAAACAACTCAAGCTTATGGTTGCACTTAATAATAGAGATACGTAATCTTAAACACAAAAGAACTTTAAACTAAGTTAAGAGTTTAACACGGTATTTATCCTACGCTGATTAGATCAACAACATGTCAACAATACATTAAAAAAATATACTTAAAATAGATGACACCTGAATACCCTCCTTGGTGCTGGTGCCTTCCTCTCCAGCGACGGCAATCGTCTGCTACCCCGAGCAGGCACGGGACGTCAGCGGCCCCTATGGGCACTATGATTCAAAGGTCAGTGATAATCAAGTTCTAATTAAGCACTAAGATCAGCTTAGGTGTTCTTGTAATTAGGCTAATAAAGATCCTGACATGTATAAGTTCTAACAATTGGTATCAGATCCCGATCCCGAGCTCCCTTAGATTGGTTAGGGGTTTGGTGAATTAGTCAAGAGAGCACCGACGTGGGATCTCCTCTTCTCTTATAGCACGGGTCAGTCCTGGGACCAGGCCGATTAGACCGTTAGGGGTGCCCCCGATCAGGGCACTTAGTGGGCCCAAGCCCCTAAGGACTAGGTCTAGTTAACCGAGCTAGAGATCAAATCTAACACTGACTTCCCCTATAAGATGTTATGCAATTACCACAACCTGGACATCAGAAGATAGAGCTGAAGCTGATTGGGGATCGACAATTACCACAACCTGGACATCAGAAGATAGAGCTGAAGCTGATTGGGGATCGACAATTACCACAACCTGGACATCAGAAGATGGAGCTCATTGGGGATTGAACCTAGACACTAGAAGAGACAACTGATTGGGATCGAACTTGGACATGAGAAGGGATCTGCAAAAACAAAGGTGATTGGGGATGGGACCTGGACTTTTTTTTGAACATGCCATTGGCACGGTATTCATTAAGCAGAAGAAGAGTTTTAGGGACCTAGACATCATAAGAGATGATGGTGGAGACAGATTGGTTGAGCCCTAACCCTGTTGTTGGCCAGCGCTAATGGCCGTTGCTTCGCCTGCCATCAAGACTACCCCTAGGGAGGGTGGCAGCCTCCTACATGGTTGGACCACGGTCCTACGACACTCACCGCTGAGATGATAGGTGAGAGTCGCGAACTCACAGTGTTGCGCTGAGGCTCCGCCCTTCCGCACCACCTTGTACTCTCAATGTCGGTTGGCGATCTCTATTCCTATAGCAACCTCTCCACGTGCTCGATGGAGATCAGATCTAGTAGAAGATTGGTTTGATGTGGGAGAAAGAAAAGGGGCATAGATGAGGAGTTTGGAACGGTGGTTACGGGCACAACTCACATGGGAAGCAGGAGGTGGGATCTGGGCTGACTTGTAACTGTTGTTAGTGTTGGTGGACATGTGTAGCAATAGGAGGGTTCCTATTGTAGTGGATGGACATTCAGTATTTAGGGAAGATAAAAATATAGTTACTTGAGTCTTACAAAGAAATGATAAAAGAATACACCAATCCTCCGAGGACTTCTCTGGAACTCGAGCATCTCTCCCTAACTCCCAAACTAATCCTATATTACTTTTACATCTTGGCAAAGAGAATGAGGAGAGCCCTTGTGGTGTGTGTGAGTGGGGAGGCCTCCCCTTCCTTTTATAACAGCTTGTTGGTCGGTTTGAAGGAATATTCTGAAGGAGATCCCCAGCGCACCGCCTTCCACAGCCATTATTGCATTGCCTGGAGAAGGTTGGGCCCGAGGCATGCCAGCAGGGGTGCGCCCACACCCTAGTTGGGTCACCTTGACTCCAATTTGGTCAGGAGATCTTTGGTCTTCTAGAGTAAGCCTATGGGTGTTTGACGCTGATTGGAGATGGCTTTCTTTGGTTTTGGCCTTGTTCTCCATATGCTTGGGCCTTGATTTGGCCCAGTAGTGGGCCTTCTCTCCCTTGGGCTCTTTTGCTTTGTGCAAGATAGTCTTGCGCTTTGTTTGTTTGCACATTTTGAATGTATTTTCCATGGTTTCCGCAAATATCCTTCTGCAAATGACAAATCACCAAAACTCATGGAATTTTGTTAGTTATAAATCCTAATACTAAGTTTGGTGTTTGTTTTAGTGGACATTCCTTGAAAGTTGGTGACTAAAAATAGGAGTTAAGAGCCATCAATAGAGGGATATCTAGGGATTAATCATGCTTAGAGCCTTGATCTTACGTTTGTTATGAGTGAGAGGTCACCACACTCCATGAGCCATACATGCATGAGAGATTTGAGATTAGGGTTTGAGGGAAATATCCAAATAATTGAGATGAGAACTCATGAGCTAACCATGACCATGGATTGAGATGAAGATGACTTGGACTTGATGAGATAATGACCTTGGATTGCTTGCTTCCATTTCATCTTCCACTTTCCTTGCCAATCTCCACTTCCTCTCTCTAGTTCTTCCTTGTTCTTGCTTTCTAGAGAGAGAGAGAGAGAAGGTGAGAAATGAAAGAGTGAGTTGAGCTTTGGGCTGGTTCAGCTGAGATGTACTTTCCATTTTCATGCATATGACAGGTGGGGTCCAAGGGTAAGTGGAGGATAACTCATTCTCCACTCACTACTGCTTTCAATTAACTAGCAAACGGTCCAATGGATCTAGCGGACAGTCCAGTAAATCTCTAACTTTGGGAGATTGGTTCAAGCACTTGAGGTTTGTCATTGGGACCCATGATCATATTCCGATGAGTGATCACCTGACCATTTAGCATTTGATAACAAGGTGGTGCATCTTCAGAAATTTGGTTGACCCTCGTTGACTTGAGTTGACTTGACGATTTGCTGAGATATAGGCCATGTTGTTGGGCAAAAGAGCAACACGTCCTTTTGGTTCAATGCACTAGAGGTCTTCGTAGGAGCTTGATGAGACATTTCATCGATGGTAAAAAATGAGAGCCTATATTCTAATGAACTCGGGTCATTACACACAAGTTCACAAATTATTGTAGCAAACAACAGAAGGCATAGGAAGATGCAAAATAAGATAACATTGTCCTTGTTCTAGAGAAAA
Source organism: Miscanthus lutarioriparius (assembly GCA_904845875.1). Taxonomy (NCBI): domain Eukaryota; kingdom Viridiplantae; phylum Streptophyta; class Magnoliopsida; order Poales; family Poaceae; genus Miscanthus; species Miscanthus lutarioriparius. The sequence continues at coordinate 60,945,974 of CAJGYO010000004.1, read as the reverse complement.
AAAATATTTTTATAAATGGCAGGGAGGAGGAAATCACAACAGATCTACTCTTCATCAAGAGCAGAATGGAGGATGTGCTCCACATCCACCGTAGCAACGATTGTGTCATCGATAGTGCCAAAGTCAGCCACCAATGGCGTAATCCTCCTCAGGGACGATAGTGGCAATGGTAGGAATCCTAGGTCCACTTCATGCAAGTCCATCGCATCGCCGGACCGGACCGGACCTGGGCGGCAGCCGAAGCACTGGTGGCCCCCACTCGAACGCCGAGCGAGACCATGCCCGCAATACGTGCAGGAAGTGCGTGGAGGCACTCCTCAACCTTCGCCAGAGCAACGGGCTCTATCATAGGGGACACCGCGTTGCAAGCAATGATTGCTGCCCCATAGAGGGTTTCAAGGTCATGATTCTATTGTTCAAGGAGACTCGCCAGCTCTAGGTGTCTCTCCTTGGCAACACCGAGGTCACGGCTGGCAGTCACCGCGTCGAGAAGATGGCACCCCATGTTCTGGCGCTCCGTGTCTAGCTATTCTTTGATGGCTAGAAGATTGAAAGAAGAACAAAAAGGTCATTGGTAGGATGCAATGGGATGTAGATTCAAATGTGATTGTAGCAGTAATTACCGGTAATAATCTCCGCATACGCCGCAACCCTCTCCTGGTCAGCCATGGCCACCACCACCTCCATAGCATCTAGGGAGACCATAGCCGGTCTGCATCCACATGCATCTCATGGATGGTGGCACTGGCCTGGTTGAGCTGCATGACCAACGTGCTGATGTCTGCTCCATTGCGTAAAGCGTCACCGGTGGTGGTCACAGGAGAAGGAACGGTAGAGGGATGGCCCACCAAAGAGGCGCCAGGTTCATGGGAGGCTAGGCAAGTAGCCGGCGGTGGACTTGGTGAGGAGAAGTCATCCCTGTATAGCACATGGTGTCAAGGCAACTCAAATGAGTAAAAGGATCAAGACTAGCTTACCGGATCATGGCGTGAAGATGAGGATGGCTGCTCCTTAGCTCATCAGCTGATGGTGACCTTGGGCGCTTGCCGTTGGCCATTGATCTCGGCAAGGCAGAGCATAGGATTGACAAGAGATCGCGAAGGGGATGGTGAGTCAGAGAGCTCAATGTGTAATTGCTTCCTTCTCCTTTTCTTCCGCTTTTATAGCCGCAAATTCTCGAGCGGCTGTCCAACTCCCACGGTGGGGGAAGTTGTAGCCACACACCCTCGTGATGCCCCCACGACTCCTAGTGGGGCGGGTTTCCCAAGCAGAACTATGTATCAGGAGGTGAGACATCAAGAGCGACGCTACAACTTTGCCCCAATTCTTATTTAGCGAAGCAACGGAGATGGTGCCCAACGTCTAAGATCATGCCATAGAGCACTGCATAGCCACAGTGGCAGACCTAGGAGTTGGCCAAGACTAGGGCCAAATCCTAGTGGCCAAAAATCAAAAGCTACAGTATAGTCTATAGGACCATATATAGATATATATATGTATGTCACAGAAAACAATTATTCTCAAGCAAAGTTTGCAAATCGAGAGAATTTCTGCATCTATATAGTTAATAATACGATACAATAGCTGAGAAATATCATGGAACATTGAAAATAAATACCTATTGTCTATTGATAATTTGGTGCATTCGCATTGGCCACTTCCATGTCCTCAATAACAACTCCTAATAAGAAAAGGAGCAAGCAAAAGGTTAATAAGAAAATGATCAAGTAAAGGTTAATAATAAGATCTAGTGCTGAGGATGGAGTAGCTTGTTGTTCGGTATCTCCCTATTGCTCAGGAAGTCAAGAGAAATATGAAACTAAAGTCATTCTCCTCTTCTTCTTGTACACTGTAATGAGAAATTAGAATCAAAGAGTCAAAATTGGGAACTTGGAAATTTGGAATCAAAATCAGTTTCAGATCCAAATCTTGCTTAGATGCTCTTCTCGGCTGCTCACCTAAAAGCAAGGAGCTAGCAAGCGGCAGCGCCGCAGCAGGCAGCGGGTGGGTGGCCAGCGCCTAGCTGAGGAAGAACCGAGCCGTTGCAGACTGCCTAGAGCCAAGGGGTGACACCATGGAGCTAGACCAGAGTGTAGGTGGAGGGCCGGAGGGGGTGAGGGGTGGCTGCCGACGGCCGGTGCCTGGCTAGACAGCGTGGGCGACTGGTGAGGCCGCGAGGGCGGGTCGGCGGGCGGCAGCGGTCGCGAGTCGCGAGCGATGGAAGACCGAGTGACTCAGCGAGCAAGCACCGAGCGCCTGCTGCTCTAGTCCTTCCCTAGGCTTCATGTGTTGGGTAGCTTCATGGGCTACATAAGGGCCATAGCCTGGGCTGCCCTAGTGCTAGGTCCGCCCCTGCATAGCCGGACAATACGTAACAGGACCATATCACTTTGTCAAGTCAATCTGAAGTAGGATGAAACATGCACTGGATGACAAGGAACACATATATGGTCCTTGGAACCATACATATCCCATGTTGCACCCTGCATGAGTTCCTTGGATTGAACTCCTGCTAGTCTTAGTGGAACATTTCATAGCATTGTTTCTAAAAATGCCACATCAAATAAAATGCTATGAAACTGCTCTCATTGTATAGTTTCATAAACATTTAACTCCATGACTCTCACTGAGACTGGTCTTATGCTGTACCTAATATGTACAAGTCAACAACAATGCAGCTATAAAAATTATGTTATCTGTAAAGCAAAGACAATGATGATACCAAAGGAAGCTAAACATTCATTCTAGTAGGAATTGAGTGATGCACAACAATCGGATAATACTATGATAGTCGTTGAACACCCATCTCACAATCTTGCTGTTTGGATGCCCGTATCAATATGATGTTGAAAGCATAAGAATTTGCTCAGTTTTGCTCCACCATTAATGTGAGAAATTAAACAACCTGGTTCATATATAGGGCATGATCTTCTACACAGATAAGTAGCAAATAGAAGTGGTGGGCACCCAACATATAGATTAGGCACACACATGTACACAAAGTATTGTATCAATACATAGGCTGCCATGCAATAGACTTTGAATGCAAAGGTTGCGTTGGTAATTAAATTTCATCGCCAACACTTTTGCTTGCATCATCGATGGGAGTGGTTGTCTTCTCCTTCTCTCCTTCTAGCATCCCTGCTTCCTGTGCTAACTCCATAGTGCTGCTTCCATGGGTAGTGGTCATGGCATTATCGTTGATGCGAGTGGTAGTCTTCTCCTTCTCTCCTTCTAGCATTCCATTTTTACTTATTGTAGGGAGATGAGGGTGTTGGTATTTCTTAGCGTAAGCAAAAAAGTCCATAAGTGCATGGAAGTACCATTGTAGAACTTCACCCGGTGGTATTTAGGGTATCATAAATCCATGAGGAACGGAGGTGTAAGAAGTCTCTTAACTAATTCTCCTAGAAAGATAAGATGATGAGTAGCTCGGGTAGTGAGGTTCTTCTAAGGATAGAAACCTTAAGAGAAGATAACTATGTCGCTATAGACTTGCTTTGGGCACCGGAGATCACTTGGTCTGCCAAGCGATGCCGGCCTATAGCTCTACATCGAACCTAAACGTGGGAGATTACAAAGGATGGATAGGGCTGTCACCACCTGCTGCCTACCCCTCAACCATGGGGAATGAGGCAAACGAAGGTAACTTCTAGCTTAGACACCATGTCTACGCTATCGGTTACTACTCTAGCGTTGGCCAGGAACTTCTGTCTTTATCAGGAGTCCTCTACTAGAGTATCCATCATAAAGACGGACGACAAACTCACAAGCTTATAACGAACAAAGATAACTTGCTTAAGAGATCAATACCAAAGTTAAACACGAACTTCTTACTCCAAGTAGTAAGACGATTGTAGAGGTAGCCGACAAGCGCACCGAGTACACTAGTGGAGGTAGCCGACAACTCCGGTACTTCTCCAACTCTTCTCTCTAACTCCCTATGCTAATCTAGCTAGAAGCTAATGGAAAAGTGGCTTGCTCTTCTTGTCTTCCCAATGTGTATGATGATCATTATGAGGGGGTGGCCTTCTCCTTTTATAGCTCAAGTAGGACAGTTTGCTGAGGTATTTTAGGCAACCACCACCGCAACCGACCTTAGGAGCATTAATGTTACCGCCCTATCAAAGGTGGGCCCAGGAGGAGCTAGAGGCAGTGCGAGTGCACCCCTAGTGCGACCACACCAGGGCTGGCCTAGTTTGGTACCGCCTTCGGCAGGTAGGCTGCTGGCTAGGCCTAGAGCATGGCCAAGTTGGTTTTTAGATCCAGTTACGTTAGGTATGTGGACCTTTGCTCCTTCTTCCTTTGTTTGCTTGGGCCAAAATGAAGAATGGATGTTTCTTTTCTTTTCTTTTAGCCCAACTTGATATGTTTTCAAGTTTTATCCTACAAAACATTATAAACACCAAAACTTGTGGAAATGATTAGTTTTAAGTCCTATTTCTAGGTTTGGTGTTGTTTTCAGTGAATTTTATATAAATGTTGGCGGTATATGAAATGAGTTAAGCATCGCCAACAAACTCCCCCACACTTAGTCCTTTGCTCGTCCTTGAGTAAAGCTTTGGACTAAGATGGTTTATTCTCCTTGACTTGAAATCTACATACAAGTTATTCCTAGCTTCACCCAAACCTGTGAGCATTCTAAGTGTCTACCAAATAACCTTGGGCAATTGGATAATGGAACAACATGGGATCAAATCCTCTTACTCTACTAATGCTTAGAAACTTGGGTTTTTAATTTGGAAAGAGTAAAGATAGCTCTGCTCCTCTAGTGATACTCTCGGGTCACTCCAATTTTGTATTTGGTTCCTCACCATGGCATATCTTTGAGGTTTGCCTTCTTTTTGATCATCCTATTTCTAAAAAGCTTATGTGGAGTTTGGGTATGGATGATAAACTTGGCACACTCACCTTGCATATGTTGTAAAGTCAAATCTTGTATCCATGGAGGGAAGCTTCATACCCTTAGATCGAAAAGTGCATGTGTGTGTAATTTGGTAAAAACTATACTCCTTTGTTTGATATGATCTTTTTCTCTGGCTTTTTATTCTTGAGACATGGCTATCATTCCTTTCTTCTTGTGAGCCTTCAGGTGCTCATCATTTTTTGAATACTTAGGACCTTCATGTTCCCCTTTTTTTGATACTTAGGACCTTCATGTGTCCTATTTTTTTCTTTTCAATACTTTTGCATAGCCTTCATGTCTCTTTTACTAAAAACATGTTAAGAGAGATCATAAATTTAGAGTATGGAGTATTTATTGGGTGGTGATGGATGGCATGTTTTTGCGTAGTTCTGTGGCAGAACCTCCTAAATTATAGGGCCCACATGCACCTGTCACTGTCCAACGACCTTTGACACCCATGCATACGTTCCCGGTAACTTAAGAAGACTGTCGGGTGTCCTCGGGGAACCCCGAATCATCCACGATTTCCGAGCAGGGTCACATTACAGAGTCATTGCAGTATTACAACAGTTTATTCAAATAGATACACCAGAGTAAAAATATAGCGGAAGACTTACAATAACATAGTTTACAAACCATTTGTTTCAAACCATACAACTAAGTTCGATTAATTAATACAAACCAAAGTAGTGGAGTGGCATTATAACATATTACAGAACACACAAATAAGCTGCTCTGCCCAAGAGCCACACATCTACTTATCATCATCGCACTGAACAACAGTCATGCAGCACGATCCAAAACAGATCTGCTCATGAGCCTCACTTGCAACAAGGGTCAACGAACCCTGAGTACAAAAGTACTCAACAAGACTTAATCGAAAATAAAAACTGATAGAACTTATGAATGCAGGCTTAGGGATTCAAGGTATGGTTTTAGCAATAATCAAGGTTCTTTTGCGTAAAAGCTTTTTAACAAAAAATCTTTATATCAACATTTAAAACTTCATAAGATCATATAAAAAGCTGACACGATCCGCATTGAGATCATGAAACTTCATAACCAACACCTTCACAGACCATCCTCAAGTTCCAGTTATTTATTACTACAATGATGAACAGTGAGTTGAGTCTCCATAACCGAGGAGCAACGACGATTCGAACTGATTAAAGATGCAGCTGGGAATTCCAGACCACACGACATATGCAGGTCCCTGACTTACATATATCAACCTACCCTCGGATCTTCTAAAACAAGAACGGGTAGACCAGGTAAATCTTCAGGAAACACATGAGGAAATTCACATACTACCGGGATATCTCTAATCTCTTTGACGGCAGTCGCACAGACTTTGCCCACTGATCTTCTTAAGGTTGGAAGTTGGATGAGAAGTTGAGAAGTACTATATGGCAAACTCACCCTTATAGTTCTATTCAAAGCATCAATAACAGCCTTATGCTGATACATCCAATTCATTCCTAAGATTACATCTATATCCTGATCCTTAAGGATAATCATGGTAGTGGGAAAAATATGCCCACCCAGGTTTATGGGTACCTGGTATACCATTTCCTTAGTACACAGACGTCCCCTAGGCGACTGTATAAAGAAATTTTCCTTTGTTGCCCCAATTGAAATTTCATACTGTCGGTGTTTCGGAACCGGGGGTCCTTAACCGACTAGTGAATTTGTGCTGCGTGCTCCCAATTCCGGATGGAGATGCAAAGAGACACAAGGTTTATATTGGTTTGGGCAATGGATGCCCTACGTCCAGTCTGAGAAGATGTTCTTGTATTCCTTGCACCGGGGTGCTCGTAGTAGGGGGTTACAAGCTAGGCGAGAGAGGGAGTTCGTCCCAGGTCTCTATGAGGAGAGGTGATATGAATTACAGAATGAGACGTGTTGTTCGTGTGAGTATTCGTGACTCTATCCGCCGCGCCTAGAAACGGTCCTGGCTGCCTCCTTTTATAGCCGCAGGGAGGAAACCAGGAGTACATAAGAGAGCTACACGTGGAGCAAGGACTATTCGATGACGTATTTACTCCTGGAGCAGCATGGCGTTGTCGTGGGAGTTCCCATAGATGTCTAATCGGTAGGTCTCCACTGCAAGTAACATGCTGCGCATTTGTTGACTTGGTGGATTGCAGAGGCTCGGCGGCCATCGTAGCCGGTCGTGCCGAGGCCTGTCGTGCTGAGGCCTACCGTGCCGAGGCCTGAGAAGTGACCCAGGTGCAGATGCGGGTCTCAGCGGCCATTAGGAGGAATAGTGCGAGACGTGCGCCTACAGGATACGGTACCTGTATTGTCAGTAAGGGATGGTAGAAAAGGTGATCTGACCGTTGTCCCAGTAAGGGATGGTAGAAAAGGTGATCTGACCGTTGTCCCGTCGCTCTTGTTGCGGCCAACAAGACCGCCGATCATGGCTTACGTGGCGGTGCAAAAAGCGCATTAATCGGATGCGACGACTGCCAGAGAGACTTTTGAGGCGGAGGCGACGAGGTTGCGGATTTGAGCCCGCCCTCGGCGGGCGGGCGGGCGTGTCCAATTCGTCTGAGGCCCTATCGGGGTCTCGGGCGGACGGGCGAAAGCGTAGTAGTAAGATCGGTGAATCCGAGGCCCTATCGAGGGGCTCGGGCGAGACGGAGCGGTTGGTCCGCCGATTCCGAGGCTACAAGAACCTATTCGACTCCCCACGTTCTATGGCGTCCTTGGTGTAGGAGTTAGGCAGCATGGCGGTCGATAACCTCGCTCTATGCCATCGCAGATGGCAGGAGGTTGACGCGACTGGCGTGTAGTTGGTCACTTCACTGTACTGTGCCATCGTGCGTCTGTCGGAGTGGTTGGGCGCTTGGATGCGACGTTCGGTCATAGCAGTTTGGTTGAAGAGGCGGCCACGGGGCTGGTGCCGAGCCGGCCTCGCGCGAATCGGAGAATCGGCACTTCTTCGGAGGCCCCGAGTGAGGGGGCCCCGACGAGGGGGCCTCGACGAGGGGGCGTCGGCGAGGCGGTCTCGGGCGAGTCGGAGAACCGTTCGCTTCCGCTGGGGCTCGGCGACGGGGTCTCGGGCGAATCGAAGATTTCGGCCGAGACCTCGTTCGTTTATTCCGTTGGTTCTGTTCTTAGGGTCTAAGCAGTTTTTCGACCTTTGCTTGGGGTACCCTATTTTCGGGTATCCGACAGTAGCCCCCGAGCCTCGGGCGGGAGTGTGGGATACTCTCCCTATGGTTTTTTTGAGACTTTTGTTTCTCAGTGGCTCTTGTCGGGTTTGTTTTATACTCACGATTCGGTGGAGTGCGCCTGAGCGCACCACGTGTAGTAATCCCCGAGGCCCTAGAGGAGTGAGTTTACTCCTTTAGGGCTTTTTCTTCGTTAAGTAAGGCGCTCTATCGCAATTTGCTTGACCCATGAGAGCGAGCTTCGGTCGCTTGTTTGGGGTGCGGGAGGAGCACCCGAGCCCGCCGAGCCCCTCGTGTGCGATCCTAGGTCATTGGGTCTCTGCAAAGGTTTGCAGGAAGAGCCCCGAGCCTCCGTGCATGACGGAGCGAGAGGGCGGTCGGAGTTCTCCGGCTTTTGTACGACCCTCGCGCATCCTTTTTGTTCGGAAGGAGGGTTGTTTGCTTTGAGCCCTTCGTGTGCGAGCTTAGGCCGGGTCTCGGCGAGGTTGCGGAAGAGCCCCCGAGCCTCCGCCTGACGTGGGCGAGAGAGGGCGATCAGGAGTTCCCCTGGCTTTTTGTACGACCCTCGTGCATCCTTTTCGCTCGGAAGGAGGGGTTGTTTGCCGAGCCCTTCGCGTACGAGCCTAGGCCGCTGGGTCTCTGCAAGGTTGTAGGAAGAGCCCCTGAGCCTCCGCGCGGAGTGAGAGGGCGATTAGGAGTTCCCCTGGTTTTTTGTACGACCCTCGCGCTTCCTTTTCGCTCAGAAGGAGGGGTGGAACATGCCAGGCTACCCTCGGTGGGCGCGAGCAGTGACATTTCCGGTGAGCTTTTATCGGTAAGTCCGAGTGGAGGCCCGTGCCCCATTCGATAGGGGTCGGCTAGTGGTCTAGAGACGTGCCCCAAAAAAGTACTAGAAGGCTTCCCTAGCGGGTGCCAGGGCCGTTCGATTGGCCCTAGGGGCTCGGTGCCTCCCTACGGTGGGATTCCCTTTAGAGAACTCCTGCTGGTCTCGGACACGACTTAGGGCATCCCAAGCAATCGCTTGCCTGGGCCTCGGCCATGTGCGGGCTCGCCCATAGTTGTCCCTGACTTTGTCATCCTGAGGCGGCTGTCGAGACCATAATGGCCCAGCCTTTGAACCTTTGGACCGTAATGGGCTTGGTGCCCTTTTTCATCGTGTTTTTCCGACCCTCGAGGTGTGAGAGGTTGTAGGAAGAGCCCCCGAGCCTCCGCGCGGAGCGAGAGGGCGATCAGGAGTTCCCCTGGCTTTTTGTGCGACCCTCGCGCATCCTTTTCGCTCAGAAGGAGGGGTTGTTTGCCGAGCCCTTTGCGTGCGAGCCTAGGCCGTTGGGTCTCGGCAAGGTTGTAGGAAGAGCCCCCGAGCCTCCGCACGTAGCGAGAGGGCGATCAGGAGTTCCCCTGGCTTTTTGTATGACCCTCGCGCATCCTTTTCGCTCGGAAGGAGGGTTGTTTGCGAGCCCTTCGGCGTGCGAGCCTAGGCCACTGGGTCTTGGCAAGGTTACTGAAAGAGCCCCGAGCCTCCTTGACGGGCGAGAGGGTGATCAGAGTTCCCCGCTTTTTGTACGACCCTCGCACTTCCTTTTCGCTTCGGAAGGAGGGGTGGAACATGCCAGGCTACCCTCGGTGGTAGCGAGCGTGACATTTCGATGAGCTTTTATTGGTAAGTAAGTCCGAGTGGAGGCCCGTGCCCCATTCGATAGGGGTCGGCTAGTGGTCTAGAGACGCGCTCCAAAAAAGTACCAGAAGGCTTCTCTAGCGGGTGCCAGGGCCGTTCGATTGGCCCTAGGGGCTCGGTGCCTCCCTACGGTGGGATCCCCTTTAGAGAACTCCTGCTGGTCTCGGACACGACTTAGGGCATCCCAAGCAATCGCTTGCCTGGCCTCGGCCATGTACGGGCTCGCCCATAGTTGTCCCTGACTCTATCATCCCACCTTCAACCTCTGGACCGTAGTGAGCTCGGTGCCCGGTTCCTTAGCTCGGAAGGAATCAGCTGGGGGGTATTTCCCTTCCATCGGCTAACAACGCCGCCCTTGCGTCTTTGAGGCGGTCTCTTTTCGAGAGAGCTGCCGTTCTTTTCTGTGACGTGGTGTCGATGGATGGGACATAACCGCTCTGCGATTAAATGTGGAGAAGGTGGGCGCGTGGGCGGAGAGATCGGATCTGGATTATATGTGCCGGATCTGAGGGAAACTTCCCCGATTTCGTTGCCCGGCGGTTTCGTCTTACCCCTGCATAAATAAGTAAAGAGCCTCCCCCCTCCTCCTCCTTACCTTGCCTGCATTTGCTTTTGCCGTTGCTGAGAGCACAAAGCGCCAGGGAGAAGAAGGGCGAGAGAGATCGATTGAAAGAGAGAGAGAGAGAGATTTACCGCCGTAGCAGCATCCTCCACCACGTAATGGCTGGCGGTCCTGTCATTCTCCCGGTTGATCCCTGGGAGCGGTCTGACGTCACCATGGAGAAGCTGCAGTCGCTGGTGGATGCCGGTCTCCTCCGCCCAATCACCGATCCTGATGAGCCGGAGTGGATTGCTCCGGGGAATGAGTCGGAACCGAGGCCACGTGATGGCTACGTGGTGAGCTTCGTCGTCTTCCACGAGCGAGGCCTCGGCTTGCCGGCGGACCAGCTCATCTGGCGCTCCCACTACTACTGACATGGAGCTCCACAACTTCAGCCCCAACTCCATCGCACAGTGGCCATCTTCGCCGCCGCTTGCGAGGGTACTGGGATCGCTCCCCCACCGGGCTGTGGCTCCATTTGTTTCGGGCGGTTTTACCACCAAGTCGGTGAGAGCGAAGGGGGGGCTCGGAAGGCGCCGAGGGCGGCTACACCTTAGGTGTGCCAAGACCGGCAAGACCTCTACATCCCAGCCAGTGGCATCATCCAACCGTCGTTGGTATGACAACTGGTTCTACCTCCGTGACGGCGACGACGGGCTTCCCCTTATCTGGGGCGGGGTTGTGGAGAGTCACCGGAGAAGTGGGGTGCGGTGTCATCAAGCCCAATCAGCCCCAGCTAGAACCGCTCCCCCGAGGCCCCAGGGAAGCTGCGTGATCGCGACCTTCTGGCGGCCGTGGTCGTGGCGGCTTTTCCACCGGAGGGTGTTGCACCGATGGCTCGGCGGTGGCGCTGCTCAAGATGACCCGGCGATCCGATCGAAGGCATCAAGATGTCCGCCTTCACCCTTATTGATGAGGAGGTCCTCGCTCGGGTATGGGAGGCGGTGGATGGGAAACCAAGATTGATTGGCGATGTCATTCCCGATCGCGCCCATCGTGGGGGTATATTTCCCTGGTAAGTTGGGTGTTGCCGAGGCCTTCGCGACCTTCTTGCTCATTGCTTTTTTCGCCCGTTGCCTTATTTCGTCATTTCTGCAGGGGATAAGGGACGTGCGAAGCTCCCCGTCGCCCGCTCTCGAGGGCGCCCGGCCGCGCGAAGCCGTGAATAGGGCGACGCCGAGGAGCAGAAGAAGAAAGAAAGACGCCAAGGTGGCAAGGCGCACGAAGAGGACCCTTGAGCCTTGCGCCTTGAAAATTTCGGCCGCCGCCGGCAATGTGCAGGCTCGACGGTCTCCCATTGGAGCCGTCTCCCTCATTATCGATGTCGGATTCCTCGGGTGACGATGGCGAGGTCGAGGAAGGGAAGGGTACTCTGGACCACCTCCCCGACGTTAGGGAGGTGGTGACCGGGGTGTCTCTAGTAGACGTCCATCTCGTTGTCGAGGGTGACACACCCGAGACGTGTGCTGTCAGCCCGGTGGGCTCGGCGGAGGAGGTGGAGCAAGCGACGCCGGGGACGGCTCAACCGTCTCCGCGGACGGTCGAGGGGGTGCCGGGGTCCGTCGGAGACCAGCCGGTATCGGCGGATACAGAAGCCATGCCACCGCCGCCACCGCCGCCGTTGCAGAGGAGGGACGCTGTCCAGAAGCGGTTATGTCCTCGTTCGAGGTAAGTGTATTTTTTGGTGGAGTTTGTAATATTTCCTGCTTGCCCCCTGGTCGTACGCTGACCTTTAGGAGCATCTTCGTTTCCAGCCAGAAGCGCCGGGTGGAGGAACCTGCCTTGGTGCCCCGTAAGGCGCTCAAGGTGAGCACAAGCTCCACCGCTCATCGGGTGGTGGAGGCGCAGGCTGCCGTGCAGCATGGCGTGGCATCGGGCGGGGCCGGCCCAGAGGAGCCGGCTGCTCAAGGAAAGGGTGCCGAGGTGGCCACGGAACGAGCAGGGGAGGACGAGTCCATGCCCCGCGAGGTCGTGGGTCTTGGGGCGAATGAGGCCGAGGCGTCCACCACTGCTGAGGCCATCGGGGGGGAGGCTAGAGCCCCCAAGCCTTCCGAGGCCAGGGCGGTGGACGCTGCCACCGAGGTAGAGATGGCAGAGGCCAGAGCCCCCAGGTCCGTTGAGGCCGAGGCGGTCGGGACAGAGGTGGGGCAGGCTTCGGCACCGCCCCTGGTTCAGACGATCTCGTCTGAGGATTCTTCCCAGGGGAAGGAGGCGGCGGACGACGAGGCGGCCAGCACCGCGGAGCGGCCGGTCCCGACTCCTGCCGAGGGGAGTTCGGTCCTTGTCCGGGTTCGACCCGAACCCCGCGGGTGGGATAGCCCGCGTGTTGTATGGGGAAACCGGGCCGACCCTAAGGGGGAGCCTATGTTTGCCCTTGAGGATGTCGCCGAGGGGGGGGGGGCGCTGGGACACCCTCGAGCAATACCGTCAACTGGCGGTGCAGTCGATGCAGACAGCGATGTTTGTTATGCAAAGGGACCTGCCCGGTGTTACCAAGGTACGCATTTCTCTTTCTCGTGTCGTGTTGTTTTTTCTCCGAGCCCCCCTTGCGGCGTTTGACGTACGTCTTTGCCTGTTTCAGGAGCTCGAGACCCGGTCCCTTGGGAAATCATTGTTCCTACGAAGGGAGAGGGGCGTCTAGGAGCAGCTCCGGCGGCAAAAGGGCCTGCTTGCCGACGCCTAGGAGCTCTTGTCGGTGTGGAGTGCTGAAGTGGAGGACCTCCGCCTTCACTGTGTCGACCTGAAGGCTGAGGTGGCCATGGCTAAGGAGCAGGCTACCCCTTTGGTGGCGAAGATCAAGGAGCTGGAGGAGGAGCGGGATTCCCTCAAGTCCCGGGCCCAAGAAGCAATGGCCTCTGCCAAGGCCACCGTCGGGCAGCTGGGCGCAGAGTAGAGTGAACATCGGCTGACAAAAGTCGCTTTGGCAGAGGCTACCAAGGCGGCCGAGGCCTCTCGAGTCGAGGCTTTAGCCTGGAAGAACAAAGTCGAGGGTAAGTTCCGCTGAACTGCGCTCCTTGTTCCGTTTGCTCTGGTTTGCGTTCGACCCCTGACTCTTTGTCGTGGTGTAGGTCTGGAGAAAGAGGCCTCCCAGGCGGCTAAGGCCTTCGTCGTAGCGCAAGCGGCGCTGGACGTTGAGGTCTAGGAGCACGAGGCTCTACGCAGCGCCACCCGTACCGCCTGCGAGGCTCTGGAAGTCGAGGGGGTCCAATCAGCCAGCTCCCTTGGGAGTCGCCTGATTGCGTTGAGCGGCTGCGTCCACGAGAGGCTCCGGGGGGCATTGCACACGGGTGTCAAGCGCGCCCTGGCCATCGTCTCCTCGCACTAAGCCGTCAACCTCGAGGCTGTCAGCGACGGCTACATTTTGCCAGAAGATGATGAGGAGGCCGACGCAGAGGTCGCGAAGCTGATGGAGGCAGTGGAGGCGCCTGGCACAGCGTTGGCCAGCCTGTTTGAAGAAGAGGTGGTCCCTCCCGCGCCAGCCGCCGATCCCTGAGTTTTGACCTGGGCCAACAGGGGCCATGTAAATGGATTGGTTTAATTGTCATATCGTGATGTTCTGTGGCCGTCGAGGCCTTTTAAAGTACTTGCGTATGTGCGTTTTTTAACCGCTTTCTTATTCTATTTCCGAGCCTGTGCCCCCTGTCTCGCTCTTGGATACCCGCAAAGAACTTCCTCGGAGCCTAAGCCGTCCCTTGGCGAAGGGTGGCGAGGAGTTGCCGTAGCCCGGGGGCGTAGGCTGTTCTCATGGCTCGACCGGCCCTTTGGCCTCAGGACATGCTTTTGGTCCTTAGGTTTCTTGCGACAGTCCTGCCGGAGCGCGAGAGAGTTTGGTATGGAAATTTTCGAAAGACGGTTAAGAAACGGCGTCCGGGACTTAGGGGGTTCCCCCCTTTTTAGCCCCCGAGGGAGGCTCGGCTCTGCAGAGGCAAAGCCGAGTCTCTCTTGTATCGTTATTGTGATGTTGAGCCCCTATCAATAGGCCAGCTCTTTGCAAAGAACTTCCTCGGAGCCTAAGCTGTCTCTTGGGCGAAAAGGTGGTGAGGGAGCTGCCGTAGCCCAGAGGCGTAGGCTGTTCTCACGGCTCAGCCGGTCTTTTGCCTTTGAGACGAACTTTTGGTCCTTAGGTTCCATACAATCGAGTTGCCTATTAAGGGGGGTCCTCGAAAGATTGTAACAACTAAAGAACGCTTCTTTATTGTATTCCGAGGAACAATGTAAACAACGTTTGGAAACTTAAGGGTAGAAACGACGTAGCTGTTCTATGTTCCAAGCGTTGGTGAAGATTTTGCCCTTCTCGTTGGCCAACTTGTAGGTTCCGGGCTTCAGTACTTGGGCGATGATGTATGGCCCTTCCCATGGCGGGGTCAGCTTGTGGCGGCCCTTACTGCTCTGCCTCAGCCTCAGCACCAGGTTGCCCACCTTCAGGTCTCGGCTCCAAATGTGCTGGGCTTGGTAGCATCATAGGGCTTGCTAGTATTTGGCCGAGTATAGTAGGGCAACGTCTCGGGCTTCCTCAAGTTGGTCGAGGGCGTCCTCGCGGGCGGTGCGGTTGCTTTGCTCGTTGTAGGCCTGTAGTCTCGGGGAGCCATACTCCAAGTCGGTGGGGAGGATGGCCTCGGCCCCATAGACCAGGAAGAACGGTGTGAATCCCGTGGCTCGGCTCGGTGTATTCCTCAGGCTCCAAATGACCGAGGGGAGTTCGGCAAGCCATTTCTTGCCAAACTTTTTCAACCGGTTGTAGATTCTTGGCTTGAGGCCTTGTAGGATCATGCCGTTGGCACGCTTCTACTTGGCCGTTTGTTCTAGGGTGTCCTATAGGCCGACCGGACCACACGGATGTGGTGGTCGTCCGCAGAAACGTCGAGAACTTGTGGCGGTGAATTGCGTCCGTTGTCGGTGATGATGGTATTTGGGATTCGAACACATGGAAGATATCCGTAAAAAAGACCTTTGCTTGCTCGGATTTGATTTGGGTGATTGGACGAGCCTCAATCCATTTGGAGAATTTGTCGATGGCTACGACGGATGGGTATAGCCCCGGTGCCTTCTGCGAGAGGCCCAACCATGTCCAAATTTCACACGACGAATGGGACATGTGATAGGGATGGTTTGGAGGGCTTGGGCCGGGAGGTGCGTCTGCTGGCGCGTAATCTTGGCATCCTTCGTGGAGCGTACTAGCCCGTGGCATCGACCATCGCTGTTGGCCATGAAAACCTTGGTGGAAGGCGTTTCCCACTAGCGGCCGAGGCGCACGTGGTGCCCGCAGCTCCGCATGCAAGTCCCGAGTAGTGATTGGCCAGCCTCGGTGGTGATGCACCGTTGGAGAATACCAGACGGGCTACGCCTATACAACTCGCCGTTGTAGAGGACGTAAGTCTTGGCTCATCGCGCAAGCCGTCGGGCCTCGGTCCTATCCGCGGGGAGCTCTCCTCGCATGAGGCGATCAAGAAAAGGGACTCGCCAGTCCGTTCCTCGGTCAGCCTCGGGAGGCTCTATGTCAATTGCCATGGCCTCGGGCTCGGGTGGCGGGGTCTTGGTGGCAAAGGGGGCCTCGGGCCCTATGGTGGGCTCGGCCAATGGGCCCTCTATCGTCGCTGAGTCATAGTCGACGGATGGCTTGTGGAGGTCTCTGGCGAAGACGTTCGGGGGACTAGGGTCCGTGCCGACGCCATCTTTGCCAGTTTGTCCACGGCCTCGTTGAACTTTCATGCGATGTGATTGAGTTCAAGGCCATCGAACTTGTCCTCTAGGCGGCGTACCATCGTGCAGTACGCCTCCATCTTGAGGTCATGGCAGTTTGATTCTTTCATCACTTGGTTGATGACAAGCTGTGAATCGCCTCGAACGTCGAGATGCCGTACCCCAAGTTCAATGGCGATCTGCAGGCTGTTGACGAGGGCCTCGCATTTGGCCACATTGTTGGAGGCGGCGAAGTGTAGTCGGATTACGTAGCGCATATGGACTCCGAGGGGTGAGATGAAGAGCAGACCCACGCCTGCCCCGGTCTTCATCAGAGACCCATCGAAGTACATGGTCCAGTACTCCGCCTGGACATGAATAGGTGGTAGTTGGGTATCGGTCCATTCTGCCACAAAATCGGCCAAGGCCTGAGACTTAATGGATTTTCGGGGTGCGAAAGATAGGGCTTCCCCCATGAGTTCCACGGCCCATTTGGAAATCCTTCCCGAGGCCTCCCGGTTATGGATTATCTCTCCCAAGGGGAAAGATGACACCACGGTCACTGGGTGGGACTCGAAGTAGTGACGTAGTTTGCGTCGAGCCAAGATTATGGCGTAGATTAGTTTCTGGATGTGGGGGTAGCGCGTCTTGGTATCGGAAAGCACCTCGCTGATGAAGTAGATAGGTCATTGGATGGGTAGAGCGTGCCCTTCTTCCTGCCTCTCGACCACTACGGCCGCGCTGACCACTTGGGTCGTTGCGGCGACGTAGAGCAAGAGGGCCTCGTCTTCGATCGGTGGTACCAGAATGGGGGGGTTGGAGAGCAGCGCTTTGAGTTTGGTGAGTGCTTCCTCAGCCTTGGGGGTCCAGGAAAAGCGCTCAGATTTTCTCAAGAGACGGTACAGAGGTAAGCCTTTTTCACCGAGGCACGAGATGAAGCGGCTCAGGGCCGCTAGACATCCCATAACCTTCTATACTCCCTTGAGGTCTCGGATCGGCCCCATATTGGTCACGGCAGAGACCTTCTCCGGGTTGGCCTCGATGCCGCGCTCTGAGACTATGAATCCCAGGAGCATGCCTCGGGGGACCCCGAAGACACACTTTTCGGGGTTGAGCTTGATGCCCTTCTCCCTAAGGCATTTGAAGGCTACCTCTAGGTCATTGATGAGGTCATTGGCCCGCTTGGATTTGACAACGACGTCGTCCACGTAGGCCTCGACGGTTCGCCCGATGTGCTTGCCAAAGACCTGGGTCATACACCATTGGTACGTGGCCCCCGCGTTTCTGAGGCCAAACGGCATAGTCGTATAGCAGTACAAGCCAAATGGGGTGATGAAAGAAGTTGCGAGCTGGTCGGACTCCTTCATTTTGATTTGATGGTAGCCGGAATATGCATCAAGGAAGGACAGGGTCTCGCATCCCGCAGTGGAGTCAACGATTTGATCGATTCGAGGTAATGGAAACGGGACTTTTGGGCATGCTTTGTTCAGACCGGTGTAGTCCACACACATTCTCCATTTTCCATTTTTCTTCTTAACTAATACGGGATTAGCTAACCACTCCGGATGGGACACTTCCTTGACGAATCCGACCGCCAAAAGCTTCTATACCTCCTCGCCGATGGCCCTGCGCTTCTCCTCGTCGAATCGGCGCAGGCGTTGCTTCACCAGTCTGGAGCCGGCCTAGATGTCGAGGGCGTGCTCGGCGACCTCCCTCGGTATGCCGGGCATGTCCGAGGGACTCCAGCGAATATGTCGGCGTTCGGGTGAAGAAAGTTGACGAGCATGGCCCCCTACTTGTTGCCGAGGGTTGCGCTGACCCTTAGCACTCGGTTGTTTGAGCAAGTGGGGTCAACCGGGACGAGCTTGACGGCCTCCGCGGGCTCGAACGTCCTGGCACGATGCTTCGAATCAGGCACCTCGCTGCTGAGCTGGTCGAGGTTGGCGATGAGGGCCTCGGACTCCACTATAGCCTCGGCGTACTCGATGCACTCAACATCGCAGTCATATGCATGCTCGTACGCGGAGTCAATAGTGA
Source organism: Miscanthus lutarioriparius (assembly GCA_904845875.1). Lineage (NCBI taxonomy): Eukaryota > Viridiplantae > Streptophyta > Magnoliopsida > Poales > Poaceae > Miscanthus > Miscanthus lutarioriparius. Next base: position 60,927,900 of record CAJGYO010000004.1, on the reverse strand, counting down.
TGACACCATTGGGGCCCGACATCTTGAGCTTGAGGTAGGTGTAGTTCGGGACCGCCATGAACTTAGCGTAGCACAGCCATCCCAGGATGGCGTGATAAGTCCCCTTGAACCCACCACCTCGAAGGTGAGGGTCTCCTTGCGGTAGTTGGAGGGGGTGCCGAAGCAGACAGGTAAGTCTATGCGCCCGAGGGGTCGTGCGCGCATCCCTAGCATGATGCCGTGGAAGGGCACGGCGTCACCTCGGAGTTGTGACTGGTCGAGCCCTAGGAGCTCCAGCGTGTTGGCGTACAGGATGTTGAGGCCGCTGCCTCCGTCCATCAACACCTTGGTGAGTCGGGTGTTCCCGATGATCGGGTCAACGACGAGCGGGTATTGGTCGGGGTTTGGGACATGATCGGGGTGGTCATCCCGATCAAAGGTGATCGCCTCTCGAGACCAGTCGAGGTACTGGGGAGTGGCCACCTTAACCGAGAAGACCTCTCGGCGTTCCCTTTTCCGCTGTCGCGCCGTGAGGCACGTCGAGGGCCCACCGAAGATCATGAAGGCATTGTGTACCTCGGGGAACCCGTCGTCCTTGTCGTTGTCTTCGTTGTCCTGGCCCCTCTTCTTGGCATCGTCGTTGGGGAGCCCGAGCTTGGCATAGTATCGCTGGAGCATGGTGCACTCCTCGAGGGTGTGCTTTACCGGGCCCTGATGGTATGGGTAGGGTCTTTTAAGCATGTTGTCAAAGAGCCCTGGGCCTTGGGGATTCTTGCAGTCTGCGGCCGCAACGAGCCCGGCCTCGAGAACCTCCTGTTTCTCCTGGCGTCCCTTCTTTTTCTAGGGGGTGAGACGTCGAGGCCCCGGGGGTCTCCTCCCGCCTCTTCCCCTTGGAGTCGTTGTTGGGGAAGATGGCCCCAATGGCCTCTTCGCCAGAGGCGAAGCTGGTGGCGATGTTGAGGAGTGCGGATGCCATGGTCGGTACGCTCCGGCCTAATTCTCGGACCAGGTCTCGACAGGTGGTGCCAGAGAGGAATGCCTGGACGATTTCTGAGTCGTTGATGCTGGGCAATTCGGTGCATTGCTTGGAGAAACATCGGATGAAGTCTCGGAGAGACTTGTCCAGCCTCTAGCGGTAGCTCTTGAGGTCCCAGGAGTTCCCGGGGTACACATAGGTGCCCTGGAAATTCCCGACGAAGACCTTTACCAAGTCGCGCCAGTCGTGGATTTGCATAGGGGGAAGGTGTTCGAGCCAAGCTCGCGCTGAGTCTAACAGGAATAGGGGGAGGTTGCGGATGATGAGAAGGTCATTGTCCGCACCGCCTAGCTGACAAGCCAGATGGTAGTCGGCCAACCATAGCTCGGGGTTGGTCTCGCCGCTGTACTTTGAGAGATTCGCTGGTTGACGAAACCGGGTCAAGAAGCGGGCGCTGCGGATGGCCTTACTGAAAACTCTAGGGCCAGGCGGCCTGGGAGAAGGACTGCGGTCCTCCCCACTGTCATAGCGACCGCCTCGGTGCACTTGGTAGCCCCGGGCGGCCCCATAGTGGTCATGGCGCCGTCGTCTGCTGTCCATGTGGTGGCCGTTTTGCGCCTCGCGTTGGTCGTCGAGGCGGTCGTGCACCGAGGGGGCCCTGAGGCGGTCGTGCACCGAGGGGGCCCTGAGGCGGTCGTGCACCGAGGGCTGTTTCGAGGCGTCCCCGCGTCGTCGAGACGCGGAGCTTTCGGCCTGCTACACCGCGGCAGTCTCGAGAAGGCCCCGGAGTTCGCCGTGGACTCGTCGCCCCTCTGTGGAAGAGGGCTCGGGCATCGCTCGGACTTGTATTTGTAACAGAACCGACCAAATCATAAGAACATAAGTACAAAAACAATCACCGAAGCGACCAATTCCTGTACTTAAGCTCCCATAATCCCGGTAGTCCGGAAATCACGAAGGATTTCAACCAACTCTCGACATACAAACCAAGATCGTAATGATTCAACACAACACATCATTCGTTACAACATTTCACAAGTAGCATTCGGATTACATCCATCAGAGTTCAAATAAAATATTACAAACCACGTTTGAGTGTGCGGAAGCAACATAGTTTAGTACATAACTTCATAGTTTTAAATACATTGTCAGATCAGAGTCATGTCCCACAAAAGCATTATCAGGTACGAGAACTAGTAGAGACCGCGCCCAACGGTCTAGTCTTCATCTCCAAAGAGGGGAGAAGGCGATTACTTAAACAACCAAAGAAGAACTGGTCATCTCAGCAATGTGGGAAATAAACCACGAGTACGAGAAGGTACTCATTAGACTTACAGAGCAAAAATCAGAAATAAAAGACACCAAGGATCATGCAAGGCTTTTTAGGTGGGCTAGCTTGACACAGTTGCATAAAAGAGCTTATGATTATAGTAACCAATTTAAACTTATTATCAAGCTTATCATTATTTACCTGTCCACTAAATTAGCACCTGTACTAGAGCACTCACTTATTAGGAGCAAACAATATTAACCATAGCATATAATAAGGTCATGTCATCATCATATCATCATAGCCATTAAGTTATTAAGTATCTACATTGGAAAGCCCGTCAAGTTCTCATCATCATCATCAATCGAATTACAACTCAATTCCATTCAAGCATATTAAGGGTAGCCGTATCTATCTCAGAACATTCACTTCGATAGGAACTTATCGGGATTACCCTTCCGCACACTTCATACTTTTAAATCACCGCGCCTGACTCACGCCTCGGCTCCTTCTCGAGGCGCGCACTTTATACTTATCTACTCCGGCCCGAGGTGAGCTACTCGGCCATGGGTCGGTCATCGGACACGGCCAACTAAGAGAGAGGCATGCATTCAACATGAACAGGAAAGGCTCCAAGAATCAGTCCTTAAGCGACGCAGACGGAGTCACTTTAAAACCCAAAAGCCTCCATCCGGTCTTCATTTCAAATTAAGATTTGGTTCTTTTCCACGATAGCAAATATAGCCAACCGTGCCACATGTATCATCCTATATCTCGCAGGTGACAGGAAATCACCCGACTTCTACCGCGTTTAAGCAGGGCTAAGCACTACTCGAGCCTGAGCTACATAGGATTTAGGGTAACAATATCTGGACAAGGAATGGGTAACCAATGCGAAAGTGTTTGCATTCAACACCTAAACTTAATGCAACAATATATATGTAATAATAATACCGGTACCTCCAGTTCGGAAAATAGGAGGCTTAATATGCTCCGGGGCTTGCCTTTCACAAAGTTGCAAGGACGGTGGTCAGGGCACTCAACGGCGACCTCGTCTGGCACTTCTCCTGAAGGCTGCTCCTCCTGAATCTCCGGTGTCGGCTGCTGCTGCTCGTTCAGTTCCTCGAATTCCAGCAGGGTTACTCCTTCCGGTACACCTATTGCATGCCGATGCAAAAGATAAATATCATGGATGCATAAGAAATGACATGATGCTCATGATGAATGAATCACAGTGAGTGTTTACGAAAACATCACTGGACACTCGTTTACCGAGTAATTAGCTCTATTCAAATCACTTTAAGCATGTATCCAACTTAACTTAAATAACAAGAGCAACTTACCTAACTTGCATAACCTAAGATAAAGATGCTCATCTTCAGTTAAAGGCCTAACACCTAGGAACATTACCACAAACTTAGAACTAGTAAATACATACTTAAAATTACAGTTAAAGCTTCATATGCAAACAAGTAGTCACTTAATTCAATCATAACCAGAGTTCTATAAATCCGAATGACTTGCAAGAGGACATTCTGGAAAGCTCATGAAATTCTCTACAATTCATTTATAAACATCAAAGCATGATTCTTAAGTTAACCAAATCAAATTCCAGCAAACTTAGAATCTGTCCAGAAATGACAGGGTTGCTAACTTAATTATTTAACGATGATGCAAAAGCCTAATTTGACCAAACCAAGTTTACCAACTTGTTTTTCATACCTAAGAAACATCAGAAAGTATAGTGCCAACTTCTAAATAATTTATTTAATATCTTTTTCCAATTTATTTAGTTAATTAGGTGATTTAAGCAATATATAGTAAAACTATTCATAAAAATCTAGAAAAATTACAGTAGCTATCTCATGCTGCACATAGACTACCATAAAAATTTCAAAGCCATTGGACCAACATAACTTGCTGTATCCAAAATAACAGATGACATGTCTATTTCTAGCATAATTAGGAAACCTTATTAAAAAGTGTCAAGCAACAGATTTCCCATTTTTCCTAGCATCCTTCTAGCATAAGAATAGCACCCATAAAATTTCACCTTCACTGGATCTATAGAAAAATTATGAAAATTCACACAAGATCCACCCATTAATAAAAGGAAATTCTATAACTTAAAAACTACACATGCACTAGCTCTGAAATTTTAACCAGAGCTTCTAATAAGCAATCATAAATTGCCCACAAAATTTCATAATTTTTGGACCACAGAAACTCAAGATAAAATTCAAACAAATTTGAATGCATCTAAAAACACATTTCAAAGTCCTAATTAATTCATCAAAAATTTCTAAAACAGGTGCTCATATAATATTTTTGTTAAATACTAGACATGACCAGGAACCCAACAAAATTAGAACCACATCATTTGGAGCTATCAAACTTGAGTTACCTATTTTTGAAATGGTGCACCAAAACTGTGAAAAACAGTTAAACAAAACAAAATAAAAACCTAACCGCTACTGGTGGGCTGGCCCAAGGAACGGCGGCCCACGAGCGCACAGGCGCGGCCCAAGCCGACGGCGCGGCCCGAGCTGGACTCCCGCCTGAGCCTCAGCGGCTGACAAGGCGGACCCGCTTGTCAGCGAGACAGACAGGGAAGGCGGAGGAAGACGACGGCGGGACTCGCCGTCGGTGGCTTCTCCGGCGAGACCAACGGTGCCTACAGGTTCGCCTCAACCTAGCGGACCTAGGGGAACCCTTATTTGCAGCTATCGACGCAACTTGGAGGGGTGGCGACGAGCACGGCGGCGCTCGGCCACGGCACGACCGGCTCCGGCGAAGCTACGACGTCACGGCCCTCGTGGCTCACTCAATGAGCTGCAGCGTCACATACAGAAGCTAGCGCAAGGAAGAGAAGGGGCGATAAGGGGCTTGAGTGGCACGGCCATGTGCGAGCTCGGTCGGCGGCGGTCATGGCGACCCGGTGGAGCCGCGCTCACGGTGAGAGCTACCTGAGGCGAAAATGGAGTGGCGGTGGGGTCGGGGACGTGGAGAGACTCACGAAGGTGCTGTGGTTCAGAGGAATCGGGCAATGGCGCTCGGGTTTGGGGTGGAATTTCCTCGGCGGTGCTTCGGTGTTCCGGTCGCCGTGCGCGCGGAGGAAGGAGGGGAAATGCGAAATGGGACGGCGACTCGGTGGGCAGGTACCGGGGTGGCTTCAGGACGCGGCTGCGACGCCAGGACGTCCACGGCGCGTGGCCTGCGCGCTCAGGCGAGCGGCGACGGGTGGCGCCACGCGGCGTCAAGACTCTGAGCCGGTCGGCCACGGCGACTGACCGATTTCTGAAAACAACGCGATTCAGTGTTTAGCGAAGGTGACTGACAGCACGTATTCGACGCGTTGGATCTCTTAAACCGTGGCGATCCAGGTTAAGTCGTAGTTAACAAAGTTGGAGATCTACATGAGTACTACAAGTTTGCTAATTGGAGCTCGAGCTAGTTTGGCTTGGTCAGTGAGATACAGTGCTCCAAACATCAGCTCATGAAACTGAAATCTGCTTGGGACTTAGAAAAATTTGCTAAGTATGAAATCAGCATGTACATCTGACTTGTGGGCCATGTTTGAGCATGTTCTAGCCATTTTCATGAGTTGGTCATAAAACAACTTTTGTTCCTTGATAAATTAGCTACAACTTTTGTAAAGAGTGCACAGCCATGCAAAGCTTCTAAGTTGGACTTTTGAATCAGTCAAATGATGACACTCCATGGGTCAATTTAAGTCAAACTTGCACTTGAGGACATTTTGGTCATTTTGGTCTACATGAACAATGTTCCAACAAGTAAACTAAGTATAGTTAAGGTGTATTAGACCATGATCACCCATTTTACAAAATTGTTATACCACTTCTACTGATCACATGTGATAAAGAAAGTAAAACAAGCAATTCATACATATGTTTCAATACAATGTTTCACATGTTGCATGACCTTGTTGTTATCCTATACTTGTCACATTACTACCATGTTGCCATGCTTCAAGACATGGGAAATTCATGTTGTATACATATGTTGCACTACTACCATTCACAAGCAATCCAGTATGAAACAAACAGAATATGCGAATGTTTCATATGTATGTTTCAGGGAAAATGACATGATGAGATAGATGATGCACATGTTTATGAGACGAAATGCAATTAGCAGAAGCCAAACACCGAGGGTGTTATAGTATTGCCGTTGCAGCGACGTTCTGGCTAGCGCGATTGAAGACAGGGGGTTGCTCGCCCCCCTCATCATCGTTAATGCGGCGGTTGACGTCGCGAGCCCCCAGCCGGGCCATTCCGCCATCACCGCGCCCCCGCTGCTCTTGCTCGAGGGTGGCTTAGAGCTGCTGCAGGAGGAGTCGATCTTGCTCGACCTTGGCTTGAAGCTCACGGAGCTGCTCTAGGTCTATGCGTCGAAGTTGCTCGGGGGTGGGGACACCTTCCACCGCTGGCGGGGACCCCGTGCGTGGTGGTGTGGCGTTGGCTGCCCTTCCTCCATCGTTGCCCATGCTCGGCATTCCGAGTCCGATGTGGAAACACTCACGAGTCGGGTCATAAGCGTCCTCGTCGTCGGAATCGGAATAGCTGAAGCAGTAGTCGCTAGCGATCATGAAGCGGCGCGTCGCCTCAGGTTCGCGAATCCTAGAGAAGTCTGCTCCAACCCACGCCTCGTCCTCCTCCGAGGAGTCAGAGTGGGGGTGGATTGGAGTTGTGACTATGGGGTTATGGGCATGACGTTGATGAATGGAGACGAGGGCGGTGGCGTAGGAGGCGGCGACATTGGTCAGCCCGAAAGGGTATGGGGATGGCGCCGTCGCCAGGCTCTGCTCTGTCAGAGCTAGCTCCTTGGGAGGAGGCGGGACAGAGCTTGATGATGGGGCATCGCTGTGGGCCACCGGCCCTTTTCCCCTGTTGAGGCTTAAGCCGGACAGGTCCCCATGCAGGGACTCTGTGCCAGCAGCGGGGTATGGGATTCCGGTGGAGCACAGATTAGCGTTCTGTACTTGCGTGGTGTTAGGGTGGACTCGCCCGCGCGGCGCTCGGCGAGCTTGACGGGAGCGGTGTCCCGGGCGCCGTCCGCGCGTGGGCTGCCGATGCAAGACGTCGTCGTCGGTTGATGGCGCTCTAGGTGAGAGGAGTACCATGTCGTACTCGTGCCCTAGAGACATGAATTCTAGGCTCCCGAACCAGACGATCGTCCCAAGACGCAACGATCGCACGGGATCTACCATCCGGAATCTGGTGGGATGACTAAGCTGACACGCAGAGGCCCCTACCTGGCGCGCCAACTGTCGGTGTTTCAGAACCGGGGGTCCTTAACCGACTAGTGAATTTGTGTTGCGTGCTCCCAATTCCGGATGGAGATGCAAAGAGACACAAGGTTTATACTGGTTCGGGCAATGGATGCCCTACGTCCAGTCTAAGAAGATGTTCTTGTATTCCTTGCACCGGGGTGCTCGTAGTAGGGGGTTACAAGCTAGGCGAGAGAGGGAGTTCGTCCTAGGTCTCTGTGAGGGGAGGTGATATGAATTACAGAATGAGGCGTGTTGTTCGTGCGAGTATTCGTGACTCTATCCGCCACGCCTAGAAATGGTCCTGGCTGCCTCCTTTTATAGCCACAGGGAGGAAACCAGGAGTACATAAGAGAGCTACATGTGGAGCAAGGACTATTCGATGACGTATTTACTCCTGGAGCAGCATGGCGTTGTCGTGGGAGTTCCCGTAGATGTCTAATCGGTATGGTCTCCACTGCAAGTAACATGCTGCGCATTTGTTGACTTGGTGGATTGCAGAGGCTCGGCGGCCATCGTATCCAGTCGTGCCGAGGCCTGTCGTGCCGAGGCCTGTTGTGCCGAGGCCTGCCGTGTCGAGGCCTGAGAAGTGACCCAGGTGCAGATGCGGGTCTCAGCGGCCATCAGGCAGAATAGTGTGAGACATGCGCCTACAGGATATGGTACCTGTATTGTCAGTAAGGGATGGTAGAAAAGGTGATCTGACCGTTGTCCCGTCGCTCTTGTTGCAGCGCACTGCCGATCGTGGCTTACGTAGCGGGTGCAGCTGAGCGCATTAATCGGATGCGACAGCCTGCCAGAGAGACTTTTGAGGCGGAGGCGACGAGGTTGCGGGACGAGCCCGGCCTCGGGTGAGGCGGAGCGTGGCCAATTCATCCAAGGCCCTACCAGGGGGTCTCGGGCGGCGGACGGGCGAGGCAGAGTAAGATCAGTGAATCCGAGGCCCTATCGAGGGGGCTCGAGCGAGACGGAGCGGTCCATCCGCTGATTCCGAGGCTACAGGAACCTGTTCTGACTTCCCACGTTGCGATGTCCTTGGTGCAGGAGTTAGGCAGCACAGTGGTCGGTAACCCCTGCTCTGTGCCGTCGCAGATGGTAGGAGGTTGACATGACTGGCGTGTAATCGGTCACTTCACTGTACTGTGCCATCGTGCGTCTATCGGAGTGGTTGGGCGCTTGGATGCGACGTTCGGTCAGAGCAGTTTGGTTGAAGAGGCGGCCACGGGGCTGGTGCCGAGCCGACCTCACGCGAATCGGAGAATCGGCACTTCTTCCGAGGCCCCGGGTGAGGGGGCCCCGACAAGGGGGCCTCGACGAGGGGGCCTCGGCGAGGCGGTCTCGGGCGAGTCGGAGAACCGTTCGCTTCCGCTAGGGCTCGGCGACGGGGTCTCGGGCGAATCGGAGATTTCGGCCGAGACCTCGTTCGTTTATTCCGTTGGTTCTGTTCTTAGGGTCTAAGTAGTTTTTCGACCTTTTTTTGGGGTACCCTATTTTCGGGTATCCGACACATACTTCACCACAAATGTTCTATTGATGAATGAATGCGATGCGCCAGAATCAAAAAGTATAACTGCAGGATGGTTGGCAACAGGAAACATACCCATCAACACTGGCTCCCCTTCTAGAATTTCCCCAGCCTGAATGTAGAACACTCATGCTGTCTTCCTTTCATCTTTGCCTTTCTGAACATTCTGATTGTTGCCCTTATTCTGTGCCTGACGCTGTTGTTGATTTGCAGGGGCCTTCTGATAATTGGGATTAGACTGCCTTGGATACGGACATTCTCTCGAGAAATGACTAGGCTTGCCACAATTGAAACAGGGATACTTGTGACCCTAGGGTGTTGAAGCAGAAACCCCAGAAGCATTTGTCGGTTGTGGATTCTAATAAGTTGCAACAGGACGGACATTTGATTGCTGACCGGCTTGAAACTGCGGTGGACGATTATGATTTATTGGATGATAAATCACCCTCTGCCTCTTTGGATTTCCCCTAAAAGATCTAGACGGCATATTCTTTTTCTTCTTGAGCTCCTTATGCTGCCGATACTTTGCCTCTGAAGCAATTGCAATATTCACTGCCTCATGATAAGTGACATTGGTACAAGTTGTCATCATAGTCTGCAATTTGGTATTCAGACCTCTCATGAACCATTTCTTTTTCTTGGCATCAGTATTGACATGTTCAGGTGCATATTGTGACAGGTGATTGAATCTTCCCACATACTACATCACGGTTTGATCCCCTTGCTTCAAAGCAAGGAACTCATCTAGCTTCATAGCCATAACTCCCTCCGGGATATAATAGGCTCTGAAAGCAGTACGAAACTCCATCCAAGTTAATGGAACACCTGCGGGTTGCATGGCCATAAGATTTGCATACCAAGCACCGGCTGCACCTCTAAGTTGCTGAGCAGCAAAGACTGGTTTTTGAAACTCTGTGCATGGTATAAGATCAAATTTCTGCTCCATGGTCCTAAGCCAATCATCAGCCTCCAATGGTTCATCTGCCTTAGTGAACACTGGGGGTTTCGTATCTGTGAAGTCCACATATGTAGCCTCCTGCCTGTTATGATGGCGACCACGGTTTCCATGCATCTGATTCTGATTACTTTGAGCCATCTCATGAAGCAAACAAGAATTTTCAACCATCACATTGACAAGTGCGGCTATAGCATCCGCTAGATTTATTGGAACTGGTGGCGGATCTGGAATATCGTTCTCATTTTGTGAAGTACCAGGAATATACGAACCCCGCGTACGACGCATCTGTTCACAACAAACCAAACTTTACTCACAAGCCTTTATTGATTGATAAAAGAGCGGGCTACATCTCATTACACTAGTTTCACTTATTTAAACACAAGACCGCATTTAAACAAGACTACTTAACTTAAACTAGAACTAACTATTATACAACTCTACTCCTTTTCGCGATTACATCAAACTTCAGGCTCGGTATCCATTCTGGAAATATTACCGCCTTCATTGTCACTTTCATCGATCATTACTAATTCTTCGGGATCTTCTTCTTCTTCTTCCAATTCACTACCATCGGCAAGGATAACACCGGGATCCATTGCATCAGCTTGGGGTTCATGATTAGGATCCAGGAGATTGCTTAGCCTATGAACTTCCTCATGCAGATAGGTATTATGCTCTTCTAAATCTTCTACATAAAATTCTAACTCATGAGTTCTAGCTCTAGCTACGTTCTCTCTATGCCAAGCTTCATTTCTTCCTTCTACCGTACGAACTAACATACGTTCGCAATTCCTATGAGCGGTGGTGAGACGTCTTAACTGCTCCTATAATCTACCCACCTAGATGGCGTCCATAACCCTATCTCTAGTAGCTTGGGCTAACTCTGTAGAAATCCTCTGTATCTCCGGCTGAGGATCAGGCCTAGAGCTGCTACTGCTAGCACCATCATTCCTAGGGGCTAGTTGGTGACGAGGAACTCCTTTGGGTCCGGTGGACTTACGGGGTGTCTTCTTGGTACGAGCCATACTGTACAAGCAGGATTAATCCAAGTAAAACAATCTGACCACAGTCTCAAGAGCAGTAAGGATGGACTACACAACTCAACCCATATACACTACTCACCCAGACTCAGTGACAAAGGAAGTACCAAGTGAATTAATTATGATGCATGAATTGTTCTTACGAACAAAACCACCAAAGCTTAAAACAAACATAAACAACATTTGTTTTTATATAGGGCATATTAAGATTACTACTCCACCACACAAAACCTTTTTTTCAAATAAGGAATGGTGACAAAGAAATAAGATAAGTCAGAAGAAATTTGGACCAAATTAACAAGTTAAATTTAGTCATCCCAAATCATTTTGAAGTTTTCGTAAACCAATACAAAAAAAACTTTGTGGTAGAACCTCCTAAATTATAGGGCCCACATGCACCTGTCACTGTCCAACGACCTTTGACACCCATGCATACATTCCCGGTAACTTAAGAAGACTGTCGGGTGTCCTCGAGGAACCCCGAATCATCCACGATTTCCGAGCAGGATCACATTACAGAGTCATTGCAGTATTACAACAGTTTATTCAAATAGATACACCAGAGTAAAAATATAGCGGAAGACTTACAATAACATAGTTTACAAACCATTTGTTTCAAACCATACAACTAAGTTTGATTAATTAATACAAACCAAAGTAGTGGAGTGGCATTATAACATATTACAGAACACACAAATAAGCTGCTCTGCCCAAGAGCCACACATCTACTTATCATCATCGCACTGAACAACAGTCATGCAGCACGATCCAAAACAGATCTGCTCATGAGCCTAACCTACAACAAGGGTCAACGAACCCTGTGTACAAAAGTACTCAACAAGACTTAATCAAAAATAAAAACTGATTGAACTTATTAATGCAGGCTCAGGGATTCAAGGTATGGTTTTAGCAATAATCAAGGTTCTTTTGTGTAAAAGCTTTTTAACAAAAAATCTTTATATCAACATTTAAAACTTCATAAGATCATATACAAAGCTGACACGATCCGCATTGAGATCATGAAACTTCATAATCAACACCTTCACAGATCATCCTCAAGTTCCAGTTATTTATTACTACGATGATGAACAGTGAGTTGAGTCTCCATAACCGAGGAGCACCGACGATTCGAACCGATTAAAGACCCAGCTGGGAATTCCAGACCACACGACATATGCAGGTCCTTGACTTACATATATCAACCTACCCTCGGATCTTCTAAAACAAGAACGGGTCCGCGCCACTCGAGAATACAGTACTCCACCAATCCAGCTCATTGCCACATGGGTACATGCTATTCCAGCCATCTCTCCACTCCCAGTGCGCGAGTAGCCATTCTCGTAATAGAATAGCCAAGTTAAGGCTTACTGGAGTATGTGGTTAGTACTACAAAGTCTCACCTCATGCAATTCAACAACGGTACGGGCCTTAATTGACACAGGCAGAAAGAACCCGCTCACAAGACCTCCATGTCTTGTGGCTCACACACACCGAGTCCGCCTGGTCTAGATTTATTACTCCACATTCCCTTATCACATGATAACATAAGTAACCAAAGTTCCATTTAAAACTTGTAGGTGACAGGTAATCACCTGACTTTCATCGTTCTAAGCATAGCTAAGCAAAACTAGGCATATACGAATTTAAAACTGGTAATATGGTAAATATGGAATAACAAGGTTGGTAATGTACCAATTCGGTTTTCACTTGACTCCTAATCACTGAATGCAGTAAAAAGAAGCAAAAGCGAAATTAATTTGTAAAATACAAGGTAGGGTTGTATGCATCCGGGGCTTGCCTTCGTTGACGGAAAAGTCCGGGTCCGGAGTCGTTCCACCGATATCAACACCAACCTCCACAGACGGATCAACCTCCTCAACTACTTGATTAACTACCACGTGTTCACCTTCGTTCACTACATGTAGTAACAATGCCATGTTTAACATGATGCGGAATACAAAACATGATGCTCGATGATGGATGCAAAATTAACAACTTGAATACAACTTTCCTTCGCGGTACAGTTACAAGTTAAACTAACTAAACCATTTTCACAACACTCACATCAATTGCCAAGGATCATCACCAACTAATGACCCAAGGACATCACTCAATCAAAAACTCAAACAAAACCTAAATCACTAAAGGTTACTATTTGCTTTTATGAATTAATTAATTAATTAAGAATTATGAAATAAATCAACTTATTCTAATGGGCCTCAAATTTTTTTAAATGTTCATCACATGATAACTAAGTGACAAAACAATTTTCAAAATTTTTGGATACATAAATAAGCCTAGAAAAATCCTAAAAACTCATTTATTAATTAATTGAGCAATTTTTATCACATTCAAAAATTACTGAAAAACAACATTTCATATTTTTCCTAAATAATATACATCACATAGAGGTCACACAAAAATTTTCATAATTTTTGGAGCTCTAAATAAATCTACACAAAAATAACAAAAACAGATACTATTCATTCATTGCTGAAAATAGAAAAATCCATTTTGAACTACACAGTCGCTGACACCCGGGTCCCACCTGTCATCCCCAACCTCCGGCTTTGACCGCGACGGTGACGACACTGAACGACGTAAACTCGTCGACGGTGAGTCCAACGGCGACGGCCAAAGTACCAAAACACTCACAACAACATGGCGCATCGATTGGAGACACTAGCTAACTCAATCATGGCACGATTCAAGGCTGACGTTGGCCATGGTGGACGCGGTGGCACGGCAGCGCTACGCCAGTGACGTGAAACCAGTAGAGCTTAAACAAAGGATCTAGGAAGCACCAGTAGCTCACCCCGAACGCGTTGAAGCAAGGAGCGAGGTCGGAGAAGCAACGGAGAGGCGTGACGACGACCACGGTGATCACGACGGAGCAAAGATCGTCGATGAGGGAGAACCAGTGACTACAGTGATCAAAACGAGCAAGCAACACATGATTAAGCACCACAGCATCGAGACGAAGCCGTAGGTACACTGATCACGGGCAATGGCTCACCGGAGGATGCTAGTCGCGGAGAAACGGAATCTCGGGTGAGGTGGCCGGCCGCGAGGAAGAATGCGACGAACGGCGAACTCACGGTGAAATCAATCGACTAGAGCTAGCTGGCTAGGTGCGCAAGGAGTAGGCGAAGCTATCTAGCACTATGCCGCGACGGCGAAGACACTACCGCGACGGTGCGAGCTCGCCGGAGATGAGCAAGGCGTCTGTAAAACAGAGGAGGAGGAAACGGCAAAGACGACGGCGGCTTAGGTTATAAAGGATGACCAGGAAGCGCAAGGAAGCCACGGCGAAGCCATTTCCCTCGCCAGCGTGACGCCCAGACGGCCACGCGCGTGACTGGAAGCAAGCCGAAGGATCGCTGGCAATGTAGCAAGAGCGGTGAACACTGTTCATCAAAAATACAGAATTGCCATTCGCCAAAATTCACAAATTACTCTCAAATTTTCATAACAACTCAAAAATCTCCAAAAACAAAAGCTGTTCAAAATCAAAAGTTCTACAACTTTTCTTTTATAACCAACCCCTAATTCGGTCTACATTTTGAAATGAACTTTTGAATTCAAATAGGGGACATTTAAGGAATTTCGCCTTTTCAAAATACTTCAAATTTTACTAAACAACTTGGAAAACTCCAAAAACCAACTTTGTACAACTCAACAAGCCCTACAATTTTTCTTTAAGGCTCAACCCCAAAATATGCTTCGATTTTGAAATGGGTTTTCAGGGTAGGGTTTAAATATTGAAAATCAGGGTTTTCGGAATTTCAAATCAATACAAAGATTTCAAACTTGATTCAAACAATACCAAGCAATACTTATAACATAAATGTAAACTTGTTTTAGTGAATGCATATCAAAGTTTGCAATATGACCAATGCCTTGCAATGCATATGATGATATGTCTAGTTTTTAATACTTAAACACTTGGGGTGTTACAAGTTCTAGTGTAGAGGTAGCATTTGTATATGGCGTGTATGTGATTTTTGATCTTTGGGGCATGGAACTTCCCTCAACAAAGATCACAGAACTTGACTAAACTCAACACAAAGTAAGTGGCTATGTAGAAGGCTTATAGCATGTAGAATCATATATGGCCTCGATAGGAAATTTTGATCACTGAGGAGCATGATATTTTGAATTTTGATTTTGTAAAATAAATCCCAAGTACTTTGCAAGAGAAAGCAAGTTTCATTTCATCCTACTATGTCTCATATTCCAACTACTTAGATTAAAATGGGGTTCCTATAAAAAAGTTGCTCACTAGTCATCGGAATTTTAGCAAGGAATAAAAAGTATGTGAATTCTAATCAAAGGTAGAATGAAATTTGGAGCATCATATTTTTAGTTTGCATTCATATTTTGATAAATAGATAGAGAGTGAATGAGGGTGCACAAACCAAGTTGGAACATGTTGGCTCTTTGTGCACTTTTGGGGGATGAGTGTGGCGCCTCCCCATACTTGTCTTTGAACCTGTCTTTTTGTTTTGTTTTTATTTTTTTATTTTTTTATTGCAAGAGAGGCACCAATACAAGTGTAGACAAATAATGCAAATGATAACATGATTTTATTGAATTCAAAACTTGATACGTAGGCGCATTACAAATATTGGAATTCAAAATGATTGGAAAGTAAAGCGGGAAATGAAAAAGTGAGCCTAATTATTTAGCAAGAGTGGTTTTTAGACCGGTGGATGGAGGGCTCCTTCCACTCCTGCTGCCCTTGCTACCCTAGCGAGCTTGCGGCCAAAGCTGAAGCGAAGGGTATTGATGTCATCTTAGAGATCCTTGTTCTTGACACAACATTCATCTAGCTCGCCCCTAAGGTCGCTAACCTGATCGTGTAGGGTTATGATCCTATTGCTTAGCAAGGTGAGGGTAGGACCTCTAGGTAGCGGCGGCTCATCATCGCTACTCTCAAAGATTTCCAGAATTCCCTTGATGCCTAGGGGTTTTCTAAACCTCCTGATCTTAAGGGGCTAGGAAGATGTCGACGAAATATGGTCGGCAGTCTACCTAGGGGTATGCCCAAGGTAGTAGATTATCGGCAGACAGATGCGCAAGCCACAAACAAGACGGTGACGCAAGACAGACACGAGGTTTTATCCAGGTTCGGCCGCCAAGAAGGCGTAATACCTATGTCCTGCGTCTGATTGTATTGTTGTATGTTAATGAGAGAGATTTTTAGAGGGATCCCCTGCCTGCCTTATATAGTCCGGGGGGCAGGGTTACAGATCTGGAAACTAATCCTAGCCAGTTACAATTGTCATATGTGGCCGGATAAGGATTCCTATTCTAACCGACCAGGATCCTACTTGATCGCCAAATCCGCCTTAACTCCTTGCGCAGGACTCCAACCAGGTTGGCTGGGCCGCGCGTCATCTTTCGGATGGACCGGACCCATCGATCCGGGCCAGCCCAAGCTTAGCCGTAAGGTTATAGGGGTTAATACCCCCACAGCTAGTCCCCGAGCACCATGTATTATGCTGTGACACGCCATTTCGACCTTCTCCGACAAGTTATGCCCGAGTCCTTGACATCTTCCGACCACCGTCGTCGCCGGAGAAATAGGTTGTCCGAAGAATGTATGGTGCTCTTAAGAAAAAAGAAAAAGATTTCTGTCCCGGGAAGTGTGCCCACTTATATTTTTGAAAAGAAATGTAAGTGCGTCTTGAAGCGTAGCATCTTTGATCATCAGAGGCCTAGTGGTCGAAAAACAAACACATTCACCGCAAGGTGAAGTGTGCCCACTTAGTCCCCGAGCCTGGTAGTAGGTGAAGTAAGCACGTGGTGCCAGGGTCTAAAAAGAAATCCCAATTAAGTTGAGAACCCAATCATCGTACAGGCGATACGAGATGCACCGGCAGGTGCATCGTACCGATGTAGTCCCCGAGCTTGCTGGAAGGCGAAGTATGAGCCTTGTAGTAAGGTCTAAATAAAAGTCTCTCAACTGTATGTGAGTACAAATCACATGTAGCTGAGGAGAACAATTCTTCGATCAATGGTCGGGATATCCCCGAGCACACCCGGGGCTTGTCGGGCGCGATCTCCAGAAACACGATAGTGGTTGTAGTAGTCCCCGCACGCGTTAGTGGTCGGAGCGATCCCCGCACTTCAGGTGGTGCAGGCGATCCACGAGCACGGCGGTGGTCTGCATGCGATCCCGAGCACAGCAGTTGGTCCAGGCGATCCCCTAGCACAAAGAATGGTGCAGGCAATCCTCGAAACACAAGAAGTGGTGCAGGCGCATCCCCCGAAACACGCAAGTGGTCTAGGCAATCCCGAGCACACAGCGGTGGTGCAGGCGATCCCCGATCCATCCGTGGCGCTTGAAACAGGCATCTAAAATGCGAACGCCATTGATGTATTTATTCGGTGTATTTATTTATCTCTATTCTCTGCCAAGTCCAGTCTGACACGCCTGGTCAAAAAAGCAAATGGGTATAGCACGTCATTCTGTCTTCTTACTCTTTTTCGGCAAATATTAAACTTGCTTTTGTGGAGGCGCGCATCGGTGTGGGGGCCGCTTACACTATTAACGAAGAGGCGCGTACACTGGTAACGAAGGAGCGTGTTTATTGGCATAGATCTCGAGGTTGTGTGAACAACTGTCTGCGGCGCGCGTGTGCACATCTCCCAATAATCTCGGGTGGACGAAACGACAGAGCTCTTTGTTTTATATAATGTAGATCTGGTAAGTTACTCACACCGTTCCCCATTTGTCATTCGCCGCCGCAACCCTCTTCTTCCTCCTGCCAAACCCTATTCCTCCAAAAATCATCGCCAATCCCCTTTCCACCGCATCCACCCCCTTAGTAAGGACAGACTAATGGCGAAGAGAGACGCCTAGAAGAAAGGCGGGGTCATGGCGAAGGAATGGTGGAAGTCGCGGAGCAATGAGCAGACCATCGAGGACCTCGTCGCCATGGGAGTGCTCCACAACAAGGCACTTCATGGGATGGCGTCGGCGCTGAAGGAGAAAAAGCTTCCCAATCCACAACCAGTGTGAGATTGTGGTTTTCAAGACTTCTTTAAACGGGGTTTCGGGATTCCAGTGCACCCTTTCCTTCAGGGTCTCTACTTGTACTACGAGATTGGGATTTGCAATCTGCATCCCAATTCGATTCTCCTTATCTCCACCTTCATTCATCTCTGCGAGTCTTATGGTGGCTTCCAGCCCCATTTCGACCTCTTTCGCCACCTGTTCTGTCTTTGGAAGAAAGGGAGCGGTGGCTCGAAGATAGCCGGGCGCCTACTGAATCTGTGCGGCGACATGAAAGCACAATACTTGCACCGCCTGGAACCCTCATTTGGATGAGTGGTACAAGAAGTGGTTCTACATCCGTGAAGAGCCGAACACCATCACCACCACGTGGCGTGGGACTGATTCTAGAGAAGAAGAATAGCTGGATAGAAAAGCCCAAGAACACGGAGCAGATCGCCAAACTGCCGGGATGATCCTGTTGGGAAAGCTAGATGGCCCAAGTGTGGTCGGGAACTTCATCACCAAGGATCTAGCCCCTCAAAGAGGGTTCATCCAGGCTTGAGTACCGAGGAAGCGCCGATCCGACAAGGACCAGGGAAGGAGCGCTCGACAAGACGGAAATCAAAGCCGGATTGGGGAGCTATTCAACCTGGCGATCCCAATTATGTCGGTCGAACGACATCGAGCACGCCTTCAAGCTGGCCCGACCTCCCTAAAGGTAATTGATGCCTCCTTTTAATCAGAGTCATATTGTAACAAGAAATTGACTGCTGCCCCGCTTTGTGTCGTAGTGTAATGGTCGTGACCGGCAAGAGATGTTCGTGTGTCGCCTCCCCGGTGTAGATTGGCATAAGCTGCCGACCCAGCCGCCCTAGACCAGCGCCAGGCCCAACGACGTCCATCAGGCGGCACTCAAGACTATGGAGGACGCCACCAGACCGAGCGGCAAGCAAGCATCCGACGGCCAGCAAACGACGCCAAGCTATCTTCCCCCTGTCGGACGACGAAGCAGAGGATGCAGACATCTTCCGGCTCGTCCCTCGAAAGAGGAGAAGACAAATGGGGTCTTGAAGTGGGTGGCTCCTCCGTAGCAGCGGTGGTCGCATCACCGACCACCGCAACAACACGTAGTACAAGCGAGGGAAACATCGGGCATCAAACCCCGATGCCTGTACCGGAGGTGGAAAAAGACCTAGTGGAGCCTGCCGAGCACGCGGAGCAGGGACGGTCAAGGCGACGCACCTTTGCCACATCATTCCGCAAATCGAAGCTGTAAGTATCTATATCTTTGATGTAAGCTTGTAATTTGCATTAGATACTATTATCTTCTGAAATTGTCTCTGATATATTAGGTCGGCGTCCACCGAGAAACCCGACCAGCTAGCCGGGTGCGGCACAACTTCACCAGCGACGGCGGGACAAACTGCCCAGCAGCCAGCCGTGGAGGAGCCTGTAGTAGGAACTCCGCCTGGACCTCAGCAGGCAGATGACCAGACACCAATCCCCAAGCGGCTGGTCGAGAAGACAGTCGAGCAGAGTACAAGTGCTCCGAGCACGAACCCTACTAAGGCGGATACCATGGCGCCAAGGGAGCCGGATCTAGCCGAGGAGCAGCAGCCAGAAATGGCCCAGAGCATTCTGGCCGACGCGACGGCTCATGGAAAAGCCCTAGTGGTTGTGGAGTCTGCAGACTCCAGACCAGCGCCGCCTCCCGAACAGGAGGCTGAAGAGGAAGAAGTAGAAGAGGTCCTGGGCCGTCCCCAAGATAGGCGACAACATGTATATGTGTCGCGCTATCGGAACGACGGATGGGTTATGCACGAAGAAATCCTAGAGGTCGAAGAGACCCTAAGAGTCGAACGGGCGGCCAAGCGTCTGGTGACAGAAGTCCAGGTACGTTTGGCTTGAATCCTTGACCCTGTTATGTAGTCGAACTGTCTGACTTAGCTTGTCTGTATGCAGGACCTGATGAAAACCGCAAAATACCGAAAGAGGTGCTTCGACCAGATTGAAGGAATCGCGGCAACCAATAAAGAACTAGCGGCCGAAGTGGAACGCTTGTGGTGCCAACTTGAAACCACCGACCAGGAGAGGATAGATCGAGAAACACAGAACCGAAACTTGGTTGGCCAGCTCAACAACAAAGAGCTGGAGAAAACAAGTAAAGTTTCATCTTATCATAACAAGTGCAGGACTTGTGTTGTTGTATTCTTGGTAGTAACAGCTGTAAGGCAGGTTTAGAAGCTGAAGTGGCCCGCCTCAAAGGGGAAAATAACCGTGTGACCGCAGAGTGTGGTCGCCTGAAGGAGGACAACGTGAAGCTAGCACGCAGCCAGTCTCAACTCCAAGACCTTTCACATTCTGTTGCCCACCTTGCCATGTCGTGTTTTCACATTTGATGTCTTGTACTGTGTTCAGTTTTGAAAGTCAATGCCAAGAAGCACCTAGAGGCCGTGATCAGAGAGCGTGACGACTAGAAAGCACAATGCCTCAAGGCCTCCGAGGAGCGGGACACGTGGGAGAAACGGTGCCAAGAAGTGGCAACTGGCATTGTGCTCGTCCTCAACCTTATAGACCCGGCGCTCACAGAGGAAGAGCCGAGGACGCGCCAGCTCGGACTGGTCGAGAGATGTAGACAAGCGTGGGGATGGTTCCAGGAGTTCGTGAAGGAGGCTGGTGAGTACACGGGTGCCCATGTACTAAGCATGGTGCATGCCCACTATCCCCTGATCGATCTCAAGCGCTGGAGGCTGGGTACCCAAAGGAGGTAGACCCAGACAAGGCAGAGGAGCTTCGGATGGCCCAAATGGGACTTGTCGTCAAAGATAATTGGCGATATTAACTGTGTGGAGGTGGGACAAGCACTGTCTGAGGTGCATCATCGACGAGTCACCGGAAATGCCATCACCGCGAGCCAACCAACGAAGCTCCTCGGTCTCGACCAGCCAGAACACCGGCGGGGCCATCCCTTCACTCAACTAGCACAAGAGTCCCGAGACTCGAGTAGGGTATCGAAGCGGCGGAAGCGATAAGTGCCATGCGCCCCGACCAGCCAATGTAATAGGCTCGGAGTCAGAGAAGGAGGACATAGTTGTGTTATTATGAACTTGAGCCTCTTCGAGCAAGCTTGTAATAACGTAATCAGATATTATTATAAACTTGTTTGCTTTGTATAAAGCGTATTTAAGCTTGATACTTTATGTTGGTGTAACTAAGTAAAAAGCGTATTAACGTTCATTTAGTTGTACCATCGTGCTCGACACGTCATCCCGAAAAAAGTTTGTGCGGCCCCGGTTTTCCATGTGGTGGGAGTGTGAGGTCCGGTGACCATGCACACGTGAGACGTGAACAAGTTAAACCAAGGGGACCTGCCGATCACCCGTAACGTGAGAAACGGATCCCATGCACGTATTGGGAGGAACCGGAGACGAGCTGCTCCAAAAAGCTGTAGAAGGGGTGGTGGTCGGCTTTTCTTGGCTGAGTTAGAATAACCATAAAACTCAAGTGACACATTAGAGTGCTCGAGAAATCATAAGCTGCTTTATTGAAATAAATCGAAAGTGCAAAAGGAGTACATATCTCGAAGAGTTAAGCATAGAAACGTCTAAGCTTGTCGATGTGCCAAGAGTTTGATACACGTCTGCATCGCCCAAGCGAGCTAACTCAGTAAGAGACGTTGGTCGTGTGACTTCCTTGATCATGAATGGTCCCTCAGTCGTTGCAAGTTTGTGGACACCAGCCTGGTTCGTCTTCCACTTCAGGACCAAATCTCCGACCACGAAGAACCGCTCTTTAACATTTTTGTTGTAGTACCTGCGCAAAACAGCAAGGTATTTGGCGGTACGTACACAAGAATCGAGCCTTTTCTCTTCTGCGCTGTTTACTTCTAGCTCCCGTACTTCATTGACCTTGCCCTCATCAAAGTTCTCTACCCTTGCTGGTCTGAAAGCTATATCTGATGGGAGGACTGCCTCAGCGCCGTAAACCATAAAGTATGGTGAGACGCCGGTGTTACGACTGGGCTGAGTTCGGAGGCCCCAGACCACGGCTGGTAACTCCTTGAGCCATCTTCCGGGGGCTTTGTCATTTTCTCTATACATCCTCTTCTTCAATGCGTCCAAGATCATGCCATTTGCCCGCTCGACTTGTCCATTAGCTCTAGGGTGCGCCACCGAGACGTATTTTACTACTATGCTCCTTTCATCGCAGAAGTCCCAAAAAGCGTTCCTGGTGAACTGAGTACCCAGATCGGTGATGATGCTGTTGGGTATGCCGAAACGGTGGATGAGCTGGTCAAGGAACATGACAGCCTTTTCCGAAGATGCCTGCACCAAAGGCATGTATTCTATCCACTTAGAAAATTTGTCAATCAGCACAAAAACACATGTAAATTTCCCAGGAGCTGGTTTGAAGGGCCCGATCATATCCAGTCCCTAGCACGCAAAGGGCCAAGAGGCTTGTATCGTCTAAATCTCGTGTGCTGGTACGTGGATTCTTTTGGCAAAGAACTGACAACCCTCATAGTGACGGACTAGCTTCTCTACGTCGGCTACTGCTGACGGCCAATAAAACCCTGCTCGGAAAGCCTTACTGACCAGTGTTCTTGAGGCCGCGTGGTTGCCGCAGGAGCCAGAGTGGATTTGGTCCAGGAGACGTTCGCCTTCTTCCTGGGTTATACACTTCATCAAGATTTCTTCCTTTGCATTTTTGCGCCATAACTTGCCATCGACGAGCAGATACTGCTTACTGTGACGCATTAAGCGCTTGTTTTCTGTCCGATCAGTATAACCGCTGCCATCTGTTAAGTACTTGATGAAGGGTACTCTCCAGTCTGGCTCATGAGTGGTCGGAGGCGGCTCGGTTGTGCTTGGCGCCGGAACCGTAGCCACCAATTGCTGGTCCGGAACTTTGTCGACCGTGGAATCTTCCTCTTCGATGGAAGGCATGAGCAGGTCTTGGACGAATACACCATGTGGGATTTTGGCTCGAGATGATCCTAACTTTGACAGCGCATCCGCTGCTTGGTTCTTGTCCCGGACCACGTGTATGTACTCGATGCCATAGAACCTGCCTTCCAGCTTTCTTATTGATTTACAGTATGCGTCCATCTTTTCGCTGGTCGTGTCCCAGTCCTTGTTGAGTTGGTTGATGACCAGAGCCGAGTCTCCGTAGACATAGAGACATTTGACACCAAGCTCAACCGCAATGCGTAAACCATGCAGGCATGCTTCATACTCAGCGGCATTATTAGATGCTGGGAAATAAATCCTGAGCATGTACCGGAGCTGCTCCTTGGATGGTGACACGAAAAGAACCCCTGCTCCCGCATCATCAATTGTGAGAGAGCCGTCGAAGTACATCGTCCAATATTCATCAGATTTCGGAGAGGCAGGCGTGCTTAAGTCATCCACTCGGCGATGAAATCGACGAGTGCACGAGACTTGATTGTAGTACGGCTTATGAATTCCAAGGAGAATGGGCATAGCTCCATTGCCCATTTGACGATCGCCTGCTCGCATCCTTATTGCGAATGATGTCCCCAAAGGGTACTTTCGGTCATGACCACCACACGATATCCATCAAGTAATGTCTCAACTTTCGGGATGTTATCAGTATGGCGTAGAGCAGTTTCTGAATCTGTGGGTACCTGGTCTTAGATTCGTTGAGTACCTCACTGACGAAATAAATTGGCCGCTGTACCTTATAGGCGTGGCCCGGCTCGTCGCGCTCGACCACCATGGTAGTGGAGACCACCCGATTGGTTGCTGCAATGTAAAGTAGGAGGGTTTCGTCTTCTCTAGGAGCAGTGAGGACTGGAGGTGATGTAAGGTAATGTTTTAGCTACGTGAAGGCAGTGTCTGCTTCTTCCGACCACTCAAACTTCTCGGATGCTTTGAGTAGTTTAAAAAACGGTAACCCTTTTTCTCCTAATCTTGATATGAAACGGCTTAGAGCGGCCATGCATCCGGTAAGCTTTTGGACATCCTTCACCTTTTTGGGAGGCTTCATGTCTAAGATAGCTTTGACTTTCTCTGGATTAGGGCGTATGCCGTCGTAACTAACGACGTTGCCTAGCAATATACCAGAAGGAACACCAAAGATGCACTTCTTTGGGTTTAACTTCCATTGGAATGTATTGAGGGCCACGAAGGTACGTTTGATGTTGTCAACAAGGGTATGTGCTTCCTTGGTTTTGACAACTACATCATCCACATAGGCCTCTACTAGGTCATCTTTTATCTTGTCTGCGAGGCAGGCCTGAATGGCGCGTTGGTATGTAGCCCCGGCGTTCTTGAGCCCGAACGACATAGTCGTGTAGCAGTAGGCGCCGAAAGGCGTGATGAAAGACGTCTTGATCTGATCGTCCTTTTTGAGAGCGATCTGGTGATAACCAGAGTAGCAATCGAGAAAGGAAAGCAGCTCACAACCGGCGGTTGAATCTACGACGTCGTCTATGCGAGGTAAGCCGAAGGGGTCCTTAGGGCAGTGTTTGTTGAGATCAGTGTAATCAACGCACATTCTCCATTCATTATTCTTTTTGTGTACAAGAACCGGGTTGGCTAACCACTCCGGATGATACACTTCTTTAATGAATCCGGCTGCTAAAAGCCGTGTAACTTCTACCCTAATCGCCTCCTTTTTGTCGCGAGCGAAACATCGAAGCTTCTGCTTGATAGGTTTGGCCTTGCTGTTGACATTCAAGGAGTGCTCGATCAAGTTCCGAGGTACACCGGGCATGTCGGCAGGTTTCCATGCGAACACATCCACGTTGCTCCTCAAAAACCCGATGAGCGCGTCTTCCTATTTGGGATCCAGGTTGGCCCCGATAAGGGCCGTTTTGCTGGGGTCGCCATCGACCAGCTGGATCACCTTGTGCTCCTTTGACTTGATGTTTTTGCGTGGAGTCTCGAGCTCTGGGATCTCTAGGTGGTCGGCTGAGGTCTTCTTAGCGTCGAGCATGGTCTCGGCCATGCGAATAGAGAGGTCGTGGGCCTCTGCTATTTTGAAATTGTCGTCTTCGCAGGTGTAGGCGGCGTACACGTTACCTCGGAGGGTTAGGACTCCTTTCTCGGTAGGCATCTTGAGCACCAGATACCTATAATGAGGTATGGCCATGAACTTGGTGAGCGACGGTCGACCAAGAATAGCATTGTAGGTGCCGTCGAAGTCAGCGACCACAAAGTTAACGTAATCAGTGCGGAAGTGGTCCGAGGTCCCAAACTGCACCAGTAGTGTGATCTGCCCGAGAGGTGTAGAGCTCTGTCCAGGAAGAACACCCCAGAACTGTGCCTCGTATGGCTTAAGATCCGCCTGAGCTATCTTCAGGGCGGGCAGACTGTTCTTGAACAGTATATCAATGGAGCTGCCGTCGTCGATCAGTACTCTGTCGAACTGGACCTTGTTGATACAAGGATTGAGGACTAGGGGAAAACATCCTGGCTCCGGTATTGCGGCCCATTGGTCCTTCCTACTGAAAGAGATTTCACGGTGAGACCACGGAGGGAGCCGGGGATCGACGAGCAGGTTATCGGTGTTGGCCACGTTCAAACAAGCACGGGCGAGCATCTTGCATTCCCGCTTGGTCTCGATGGACACTTTGCCTCCGATGATGGTGTGCACGCGATCGGTTGGCTTGACGTACTTGTGACAAGGGTCTGCATCGTCGTCTTCGTTATCCTTGTTGCGCTGTTCTGCTACATCATTAGGCTTGTCGGATGTATCCGGAGCCTGTTGACGTGTATAGATAGACTTGAGAACACGGCAATTCTCCATGGTATGGTTTGACTTAGGATGGAGCTAGCAGGGCCCCTTCAATGCTTTGGCGTAGTCATCTTCGTAGTTACAATGTCCGCCACCCTTTTTAACGGTATTGACCTCGCCGTCGTCTTCCCGAGCACGCTTGCTCCTGTAATCGTTACGGCGGTTACGCTGCTGATTACGTTGGTCGCGGTGGTCGCGGGAGTCGTTGCGCTGGTTGCGGCGGTCAAAACTGTCGCTCCGACCACGGTTGCCACGGTAGTCGTCGCGGTGTGAGGGGTGGTCGGAGCGTGGAACCCTTGCTGCTTCTTCAATAATTATCTTCTTGGCGTCGTCGGCATCCGCATATTTCTTAGCGGTGGATAAGAGCGCTGTGACCGACTCAGGTCTCTTCCGGAGGAGCTTGTCTCTTAGGGCGTCGTGGAAACGGAGGCCAGTGATGAAAGCCTCGATTGCCTCGTTGTCAGAGATTGATGGGACCTTGATGCGCATCTCTGAGAAACGCCGGACGTACTCGCGCAGTGGCTCATCTTTCCGATCTCGGATCCGTTGCAGATCGTACTTGTTGCCCGGTTGTTCACAAGTAGCGATGAAATTGTCAATGAAGGCTTGCTTAAGCTCCTGCCAAGAATCAAAGTAGTTCGCCGGTAAGCTGACCAGCCATTGGTGACCTGCATGGCCAACAGCGACTGGGAAGTAGTTAGACATGATGTGCTCGTCAGCCATGGCTGATCTGCACGCGGTTTCGTAGAGCATGACCCAAAATTCGGGGTTTTATTTGCCGTCATACTTCTGAAGTTTCTCGAGCTTAAAATTCTTGGGCCATATGACTTGACGAAGGTGTGGAGTAAACTGCTTCAAACCCGACGGACCATGGGCAGTGTCATACTCCATACGGCGATAGCTTTCGTGGGATGCTCGATCGTCAGCTCTCTGGTTGATGCGGGCGCGCAGATCGCGTCCACCGAGGTAATGGCGGAGATCGTTATTGCCATTGCGGCGATCTCGATTGCCATCTGGATTAGCCCTGCGACCGCGGTTATCGCGACGATTGTCGCGGTTGTCTTGGTGATTATCGTCCCGGATATCGCGATGGTTGTCCTCTCGACGGCGGTTACCACCGTCATGGCCACCGTTTCCGCCTCGATGGTTGTCTGACGCGTCGTTGTTGCGCGAGCCACGTGGGTTGAGTGGCTGTGAGTGGCTTAGAAGCTGGCGACTGTGGCTTGACTCGACTGAGACGGATGGAGCCCGGACTTGATTTACAATCTCTGCGGTCTGGGCCATGGTAGCCGTCAGATAGGCTTGTATTTCATCGCGAACCGCTTGGGTTTCCGGGGTGTTGGGTAGCCGTTGCATTGTTGCCATGGCGACGGCTACATTGGCACTTGGAGTCCTGAAGACCTATTTGTCCCCCACCCTGTCGAAAGCATCGTTGAGGTCGCGTGGCTAGACCCTGATGCGTCGCGCCTCCTGGTCTGCTTCGGCTTTGATTTGTCGGCGATTGAACTGGTCAATATTGCGCGCTTCGCGCGCGGTCTTTTCTTGTTCTGTTTCGCCAACCGCCGGCGGTTCATCATTGCTGACAACATGGATCAAATCCCCTCGTCTTGGCGGGAAAGATGGGAATTGTGAAAACCCTGGGGCGTGGTCTGGCAGATCCAGATCGTACTTGGTGTCGTCATCTTCGTGATGCTGAAGCTCGGTGTGTATAGATGCTTTAGATGCGATGCCAGACGAGGAGGTGGAGTCGCCCTCTTGAACTGTGTGGACGGATCCTTCCTGATAATCTTCAGTCCGGATCATGTTGACGAAGTCGCCCGGCTTCGATCGAGGTCGGTGCATAAAACATAGATCCAAGCAGCGTTGTGGGTTATACGCGTAGCTGGAGGCAGCGTTTTGCAGGCCGTAAGGCTGGACCTGGTGGTTCTCCATCGAGGCTGCGTACTCGGAGAGCCAGAGACCCATCGCGGAGGCTGGCCGGTGATGAGCGGAGCGCCCTTCAGGAGTAGATAAGATCACGAGATCTGTACCAAGTCATGCAGGACGACTGGTCCGAGCTGGTCGGGTAGATCTATTGTGGGAAGCGGTTACCTGCTCGTTAGGTTGACTTTGAATCGTACTTACTAGAGCTAGGGTTTCAGCGAGTTTGGTGCCGATCTGATCGATGGAGCTGAGCAGGTCGGTGTTGTCGATCTGCTTCCCTTTGTAGCGGGGAAGCGGATGACGAGTCATCGGCGTGGCTGAAGATGATGTAGGCGTGGTCGGAGCCAGATGTACCGTGGTTAGAGCCAGATCCATCGTGGTCGGAGCCAGACGTACCGTGGTCGGAGCCCGACGTACCATGGTCGGAGCCAGATCCATCGTGGTTGGAGCCGTAGCCGATGTAGGTGAAGCAGTGGTCGGTGCAGACTGAATCCACGCCTCCTCCGTGGTCATGACGATGAAGCCGTCGGAGCCGGTGGTCTAGGTGATCTGGCCGACGGTGAACGTGAGGCCGTTCGGCATAGCCATGGAGCCGGAGGTGATGACCGTCTTGTTTGCTTGGAGAGCTGTACGCACACCCCCTACCTGGCGCGCCACTGTCGATGAAATATGGTCGGCAGTCTACCTAGGGGTATGCCCAAGGTAGTAGATTATCGGTAGACAGATGCGCAAGCCACAAACAAGACGGTGACGCAAGACAGACTTGAGGTTTTATCCAGGTTCGACCGCCAAGAAGGCGTAATACCTACGTCCTGCGTCTGATTGTATTGCTGTATGTTAATGAGAGAGATTTTTAGAGGGATCCCCTGCCCGCCTTATATAGTCCGGGGGGCAGGGTTACAGATCTGGAAACTAATCCTAGCCAGTTATAATTGCCATATGTGGCCGGATAAGGATTCCTATTCTAACCGACCAGGATCCTGCTTGATCGCCAAATCCACCTTAACTCCTTGCGCAGGACTCCAACCAGGTTGGCTGGGCCGCGCGTCGTCTTTCGGATGGACCGGACCCATCGATCCGGGCCGGCCCAAGCTTAGCCGTAAGGGTATAGGGGTTAATACCCCCACAGAAGACGATTCCATCGGCTCTTTCCCTTTGGGAGCTAGCTTGCACATGAGAGATTTACCGTACCCACCCTCAGGTTTCTTTACACCTATGACAATGTAACTAGGACTAGGTAGAGGGCCGCTTGAGGGCTTGGAGGTAGCTGTGGTGGATGATTTTGTGCGATGGCTTGGTCCGCCTTTCTTTTGAGGCTAATGGCTCCCGTGGTTGGCCTCTGTGGTGGCACCTCTTTGGCCCCAATGGTGCCCTTTGGGGGTGCCAGCTTGATCTTGGTGCCGCCTCGAGGTGCCTTGTTGCCACCTTATGGTGCCTTAGTCCATGCCGTGGACTAGAGGTTAGCACCTTCGCTAGTCCCGCTCCTTGGCGGGGGCATGATGGCAAGGGGTGCCATGGTGATTGCCCTAGCTTCTTCCCTCACGAATGTGCTCTTGGGCATAAGGTCAATGGATGCAGGCACTCCTTCAAGGCCATAGGTGGAGCAGGAGGCCGTGTACAAAGCGAGAGCATGGCTGGCCATCTTGAGCTTAGAATTCTTTGGATAGGGAGAGAAGAAAGCTTTGTGCTTTGGTGCGAAGAGGAGAGGCTTGGGGTGGTTTAAATAGGTGCTAGGGCCTCTACTGGAAAGGAAACAACATCACACTACCGCCATACCATTGGATTTGGATGATACATTGTATCAGAAAGGGATGCGCAAAGGTTGGGGGGCAGAGGAGCTAGGGGTGGTGCGGCTGCACCCCTGGTGCGCCCGTACCCTCAACTCCACCCCTGGGATGTTCTTTTGTCTAGATACACTTGCATGCATGCTAACTCGAGATATGCTGGTGTTTGATTCTTATTCGCCAGGATTAGAGAGTTATTGCATGAGAAATCTTGTGATCATAGTGTATCAAAGGGTAAACATGTTGTCATACTTGTTTGATTCTTGCTCAAGAGTGGCGATTTGTGGGATCATGCAAGAATCAAGTGAGAAGAGTGAGAATCTTTAACTATCTTAGTGAGGGCATGATGGTAAATAGTCATGAAGATCTTGCTTAAAAAGTAAAAGCCATATTTTTAAGTTTTTAAGTAAATGAAAGAATATGTTAGCAAAATTTAAATTTTAATTAGTTAAAGATGAATTTAACAAAAGCAACTAAGTCTATCTTGTATATTTCTTGGTTAAAGTTAACATTATGAGAAGGCTCTAGGAAAAATTTTAAACGTTGACCGTTAATTTTGAAAATGTTACCGTCATCATCCTAGATGGTGATCGCGCCGTGTGGAGAAGAATTGATGATGGTGTACGGTCCTTTCAACTTGCTACGCAATTTTCCTCCACCGAATAGCTTGACTTTTGAATTGAAGAGCAGGACTTGCTCTCCTTGCTTAAATTCTTTTAGCTTGATTCGATGATCATGCCATCTTTTGGTTCTTTCTTTATAAAGCTTGGCACTCTGGTAGGCCTTCTTTCGCCATTCTTCTAGGTCGGCTATTTTCTTTTGTCTGTTCTTGCTGGCTAGCTTTATGTCCATGTTCTAGCTCTTAATTGCCTAGTGAGCTCGGTGGTCAAGCTCAACTAGCAAATGTCAACTCTTTCCATAGACAAGAAGGAATTGTGACATGCCGATGGGGGTCTTATAAGCTGTCCTATATGCCCAAAGTGCATCAGGAAGCTTGTTCTTCCATCCTTTCACCATCTCATTGACCATCTTCTATAGAATATTTTTGATATGTTTGTTTGAAGTCTCGGCCTGTCCGCTGGTTTGAGGATGATATGGGGTGGCGATGTTGTGCTTGGCCCCAAGCTCTTTTAGGAAGGCTCTGAATGTCTTGTCTATGAAGTGAGATCCCCCATCGCTTATCACCATCCTTGGTGTTCCAAAGCGAGGGAAGATCACCTCATGGAACATCTTCCTTGCATGCTTGGTGTCAGCAGCTCAGCATGGCAATGCTTCCACCCATTTTGACACGTAGTCAATGTCAACAAGGATGTACTCGTAGTCTTGGGACTTTTGGAACGGACCCATGAAATCAATGCCCCCACACATCAAATATTTCTATTTGAAGGTTATAGTGTAGGGACATTGCATTGCGAGCGTTGATGCTTCCTTGGAATTGGCACTTCCAACATCTTCGAATGAACTCCTTAGTGTCCTCGTACATCGTTGGCCAGAAGAACCCACACTGCCAGATTTTTGCTTTTGTGTGGAATACTCCATAATGGCCTCCGTACGATGCTGCATGGCATCTTTCAATGATCTCTATCCCTCCCGTTGTTGGCACGCATCTCCTCAATAGGCCGTCAGAACATACCCGGTACAGATATGGGTCATCCCAAAGGTGGCGTCGGCTTTTGACTTGCATTTTTTCTAGTTTTCTCCCGGTGGTACATAGCCTACAACCATGAAGTTCACGATGTTTGCATACCACATGTTTGAATCCGTCACCTTTAGCAGCATGTCGTCACGTTGGAAGTCATTTATTGGGAGTTTCTGCATGTTAGTGACTTGCATATGCGAAAGATGATCGATGACATTATTATCTACTCCCTTTTTATCTTTATGTCAAGGTCAAATTCTTGGAGTAAGAGAACCCATCTTATTATCTAGGTTTAGCATCTTTCTTAGTGAGCAAGTATTTGAGTGCAGCATGATTAGTGTAAATAATAACTTTTGCACCCACTAAGTAAGACCTAAACTTGTCGATAGCAAAAAGACTACTAAGAGCTCTTTTTCTGTGGTAGCATAGTTAAGCTAGGCTCCTATCAGTGTTTTGCTGGCGTAAACAATTGCGTGATGCTTCTTATCTTTGGTTTGGCCAAGGACCGTACCAACAGCATAGTCACTAGCATCACACATTATCTCAAACGGTAGCGACCAATCGGGTGGTTGGATGATTGGCGCTGAGTTGAGTGCTTTATTTAGAGTGTGGAAAGCATCTAAGCACTTATCTGTGAACTCAAAAGGCACATCCTTGGCTAACAGGTTTGTGAGGGGTCTAGAGATTTGTGAGAAATCTTTGATAAACCATCTATAGAACCCTACATGACCTTGGAAGATGCGGATTCCTTTCATGTTCACGGGGGGTGGTAGCTGCTTGATAACTTCGATCTCAGCCTTATCTACCTCAATTCCCCTCTTAGACACGAGATGCCCAAGAACGATGCCCTCTCGGACCATGAAATGATAGTTTTCCCAATTAAGTACCAGGTCTTTTTCTTGGCATCATTGCAAGACTTTGTTTAGATTCCCCAAATAGTGGTCAAATTTTTTTTCCATAGACCAAAAATTCATCCATGAAAACCTCAATGATTTCTTCTATCATGTCTGAGAAAATAGACATCATGCATCGTTGGAATGAAGTGGGTGCATTACACAACCCAACGACATTCGACGATAAGCGTACGTTCCATATGGGCATGTGAAGGTTGTCTTGTTTTGATCATCGGGTTGGATGGGAATTTGATGATACCCCAAATACCCATCGAGGAAATAGAAGAAAGAATGTTTCACCAACCGCTCTAATATTTCATCAATGAAAGGCAGTGGAAAAGTGGTCTTTCTTTGTTGCCGCATTGAGTTTTCTGTAATCAATGCACATTCTCCACCCCGTGACGGTATATTGTGGGATCAACTCGTTTTTATTGTTTTCAACTACCGTCATTCCTCCTTTCTTTGGTACCACTTGGACAGGACTAACCTAGTCGCTATGTGGTACGGGATAGATAATCCTAGCATGAAGAAGTTTGAGGACTTCCTTCTTTATGACTTCCCGCATCGCATTATTGAGCCTACGCTGAGGCTCTCGAGATAGTGTACTCGAAGGGTCTATCGGAATGCGATGGGTACATAGAGTTGGACTTAACTCCTTAAGATCCTAAAGTGAATACCCAAAAACTGGCCTTTGTTTTTCTAAGATAGCAATGAGTTTAGACGTCTCCTCATCAGTAAGCTTGTCGCTTATGATTATAGGAGTTTCTTTGTCGCCATTTAAGAAAGCATAATGTAAGCCAGTGGGTAGGGGTTTAAGTTCAACTAGAGGTCATGTCGGTGCTTCCTCCTCGGGAAGATTTATGGTTTCTCCTAAGTCGTCCTCTTCTTCTATGAAGAGTTTGGCATGTTTTTCTAAGGATGACTCAGGGGAATCGAAAGGTGAAATCGACATAACTTCCTTGGGCAGGTTAGGATAGGGGAGAGAGTCTATCACCGAGTTCTTGGCTCGAGTGATAGGAATGGAAAATGTGTCTCTCCCCAGCTTTACATCAAGATCCCCTATTTTTTATGGTTCGACAAAGAGTTTTTCTAGGGGATGCCTGATCAGGATGTCAAAGTCTTGAATGTCGAAGACATGGAAGTCTAGGATAATCTCAGCATTATTATGGTATAATGATATGTTGTGAAGAATCCCTAGCCCTTCCAGTCTAGAACGAGGTGCAACCCTAAGGGTTTTAACTGTCGAAGTGATAGGTTCGTCACCTAAATAGGTGTGTGTGCAAAAGATGAAGACATGAGGTTTGCCCTGACAGTTGGACTCAAAGGAAAAGTTATTTGCAAACCTAGAGAAGTGCACATTTTGTACAGATTAGGTTGTTTCTTGGCTTTGTTGTTTCAGCTTCAGGAATTCAGGTTGACGAATCAAAGGTGGAAGCAATCAAGGATTGGCCAACTCCTGAAAATGTGAGCCAGGTGAGAAGTTTTCATGGACTTGCTGTTTTTTATAGGGATTTGTGAGAGATTTCAGCACCATAGCTACTCCGTTGAATGAGTTAACAAAAAAGGTGTTGCCTTCCAATGGGGTGAGCCACAAGAGAAAGCTTTCCAAGAATTAAAGAAAAGGTTATCCGAAGCCCCCTTGCTTGTGTTGCCGGATTTCACAAAAACCTTTGAGGTTGAATGTGATGCAAGTGGTATTGGGATCGGAGGTGTTTTCATGCAAAATGGACAGCCCATGGCATACTTTAGTGAGAAGTTGGGAGGAGCACAACTGAACTATTCGGTGTATGACAAGGAGTTGTATGCTTTGGAAACTCATGCAGGTGGATTGATGGGTCACTTTGGATGGAGAAAGACATATGAGATGTTGGTTGACCATTTCTATTGGCCGAAGATGAGAAGAGACGTTCAAAGACTTTTTGTAAAGATGCATCGCTTGTAACAAAGCTAAGTCAAAACTGAACCCCCATGGTTTATATACTCCCTTTCGTGTTCCTAGTGTTCATTGGGAAGATATTAGCATGGATTTTATTTTGGGTTTACCAAGGACAAAGAGGGGGAGGGATTCAATTTTTGTTGTTGTTGATAGATTCTCTAAAATGGCACATTTTATACCATGTCATAAAAGCGATGATGCTTCCCACATAGCCTCTCTATTTTTCAGGGAAATTGTGAGATTGCATGGCATGCCCAAGACGATTGTTTTAGACCGTGACACCAAGTTTTTGAGATAGTTTTGGAAGACATTGTGGGCAAAACTTGGTACAAGGCTACTATTTTCCACCACTTGCCACACTCAAACGGATGGGCAAACTAAAGTAGTGAATAGAACACTTTCTATGCTGCTGCGAGCCTTGATAAAGAAGAACTTGAAGGAATAGGAAGAGTGCTTGCCACATGTGGAATTCGCTTACAACAGGGCAGTACACTCTACAACTAATATGTGTCCTTTTGAAGTTGTATATGGTTTCAAACCACTTGCTCTGTTCGATTTGTTGCCTTTGCCATTGCAGGAAAGAACTAACATGGAAACCTCCAAGCGCGCGTATTATGCCAAGAAGATTCATGAGAAGACCAAAGAAGCAATTGAGAAAAGGTCCAAGTACTATGCTGAATGGGCAAACAAGCATCGCAAGAAGGTGCAATTTGAACCTAGAGATTTAGTTTGGGTACATCTTCGCAAAGACCGCTTTCCAGAGAAATGCAAATCCAAGTTGATGCCACGAGGAGATGGTCCATTCAGAGTGCTGTCCAAGATCAATGACAATGCCTACAAGATTGAGCTCCCTGAACATTATGGTGTTAGCACATCCTTCAATGTTGCTGACTTAACATTGTTCTTTGGGCTAGAAGAATCAGAGTCGAGGATGACTCCTTTTCAAGAGAGGGAGGATGATGAAGACATCCCAACGGTACATGCTAGCTCAAGTATCAATGATCCACCATCCAACATAAAAGACACAAATCAAGGTCCACTTACAAGAAGCCGCACCAAGAAACTACAAGATTAGGTGAATTTATTTCTAACTAATTTTAATTTCAACACTTCTAAGAATGTTATACTACCTAAGTGTTCTACTTTGATTGTACTTAGGTATATACAAAAAGAGGAGGCTGAATCGGACCATGAAGATCGAACCGCTACAGTGAAAAACGGACCGCTATAGTGAAAAAACGGACCAGTACAAAGAAATCTTCATAACTTTTGATTCACAAAAGCTATGTAGGTCCATGAGGACATTTTGGAAAGCTTATCAAGTCTATTTTCCAATGCAACAAACCTCACCTCATTTGGATATCACAATAAAGAGTTATGCTCAGATTAGTCAAGACTACTTAGAAGGTCAACAGTCTTTCTAGACAGAATGTTGGTACAACTTCCTGTGCAAAACTGTACCATTCTATAATGTTATGTGATGCATGCTACACATGGATGGAAAGCTTATTGAGTCTACTTTCACACCCAACAAACGTCTCATCATTTGGACTTTCCATTAGAGAGTTACAACTCTATTAGTGGAGACTACTCTGAAAACTGACAGCCACGTGAAGACTCTTGGAAATTCATTTCGTGGAAGCCTTTTCACATACTCTATCTTTACATTTTTATTTCGTGTTCATACCTATCTAGGAGGGTTGTTCCTAGTATAAATATTCCTTTGCTCCCAAGCAAACATAGACTTTTGATAATCAGAATACAAACCCTTTTGTTCAGCTGTGGGCTAATAAAACTAGAGAGAGATCTCTACCCCTTTGCTCTTATGTTTTCCTTCACGGAGATTACAGAAGCGGCCGCGTCATCAGCACCCAATTCGTGCTCCTAGTCCATTGATTCCAGGTTGCGTAGGTCGGTTTCTTTGAGGGTGTGGTTGGGCGAATCCTTGGTTCAGGCTGCCGTATAGGTGGTTGGCTCCTTGTGCGTGTCGTCAAGTTGCACTAGTTATCGCTGCTTGCAGCAAGTTATCGGTTGTTCATCAGCTAGTTATCAAGATCAAGATCATACGTCGTGAAGATCGGGACCAAGGACTTCATCATTAGGTCTTTTGTATGAGGCTAGGAACAGTAGTTTGAGAAGCAAGTCTTCAGATGTAGGGGTGGCTGGGCAGCAGGGCAGGTGATGGCCTACATTTGGAGTTCACTGAACATTTTGACTGGATGTTGAATTCAGTCTGTGATGAGAGTACTTAATGTTGCAACCTTTCACCTAGGTAGATATTGGTGTTTCGTACTAATGTTGTAGTAGCTAATATGCCTCTACCTGATGACCTATAGTATTGCAGGTTTGCATCTAGAAATTCTGGCATAGATAGATAGAACTAAATTTCTTCCCCATGCTCCATGCCGCAACACAAGTGACAAAGGATAGTGCTTTGAGAATTCAGATACTGAGTTGACATTCTTTTGTTATACCGAGCAAGTAATCAAAGTTGACATACTTAATTTACATAAATAAAATGATGCAATTACAATCTTCGCCTTCTCAAATTGCCACAACAATCATAATCTCAAACTATCAATCTGACAAATACATTACACCCTTTACAATTGTGAAATTGTTGCGTGACCGGCTAATTTGGTCTGCTGTTGCTTTCTCACTGTCTATAGTTTGCTCATTTATAGTTGCAGGATGTCGTCTGAGCTGCTAAATTGTAGGGGATGAGGACTGGGAGAACAATGACCAGTCACTTACAGTTATAGAGTGAGCTGTTGAGTTTCAGTTTTGCATGGCTAGCAGGTGGGTTGGTTGGCTGATCTTTGCCTTATGCTTTTGCTTCTGACTTGTGATATAAATTTGTTAGGATCTTGGTACCATGACATGACATGTGAGTGTGAGTGTGTGACTGAGTGTTGTTAGAAACTGAGAACTTGACACCTTGACATCAATAGGTTCTTTTGCATATTAACTAATTTGTCTTTGATCTATTTTGTAGTTCTGTGATGACCACTGATATTTATAAATGATGTATCCTGAATTTATGCACTCATGTGTGTGCTGCTATACTGATCTGATAACATGTTAAGTAGCTGCCATTTGTCAATTGTCAATTGTTATATGCTCCAGCATGTACTGAGTGTTTTGTTCTCGAGAAATAAATAATGCATACTTTTGTAAATAACATAGATAGAGATTGGATTGCTTGCTAATGCTAGACTGCTACATGATGCATTTGTTAAATCACTTTATTCATGTCAGGTGTCTGTCTGTCTGTATTATTGTATTAGGCACTTAGGCTGTTAGCTCTAGCACTTGGGTTCTTAATTCTAAAAGTCTGAAATATGAATATAGCAAGCGCACAGTTATATGCTTCTTGTCACCTATTTTCATGTCCCCGTTCAGAATTTGAGAGATTGATGGATAGTAAAAGCATGTGGTTCCAACTGCATGTTTAATCAGATCAGATCCTGTACAACGATGATTTGTGTTGAAAGCCGTTTTTCCTTTTTATTTATTTTGATATTTGTGTTGCAGGTATTGTTCGTGGAAGCAGCTCCGGCTTCTTTGACCCTCTTACTGCCTCCACTAGGTGACCGGCTGCAGGCACGAGTTCCACCACCGGTGCATCCTTGAGTGGTGAGGACTTGATCTGCAATTGCTTCCTGCTATTGTTTGGCTTTGTTTTTCATCTGTGTGTTGCTAAGATCAGTCAAAGTGGGTAGTGTCTAGGTCTCTAGGACACTTCACACAGTGGTTCTATTGTATTGCTGTGTAGCTTCATTGGAAATCTCGATGAGTGCAGAATGCGCCGAGCGCTGTTAATCTGAATGTGTACTCCCACACATTTTGAATACAATTTGTAGGAATCACAAGCTTTGCTTTGAATTAACATTTGGTTGTCTCCATAGATGACCACTCAATTATACTGCTGATCTGCGATCCTTCCAAAATCACCTAAAAATGATCCTTTTGATCAAGTAATGTTCTGTCTTTGTTTTGGTGATGATGCACTAAAAAATTTAAAACCATAGTATCAGTAACTGTATGCTGTCAATAGATTTTATACTAGCTTTTTGATATCATTTGGCACATTTTGTACATGATGTGTTATCAATGTCCATAAGTTGAGGTTTTGATTTCACAGTTTAGTTCAATACACATGATCTAGTTTTCTTGTGTTACCTTATTAGCTTCGTTTTTTCCTATGACAATTACATATCCTTATGAATATGTGATTTGCAATGTCACTTTACTGAAAGCTGAAGCCTATTACAAATGTCAATGTTCTTTATTTCAGGACGAATATAAAGTTTGAGTGGAGTGTATGAGTGATGGGATCGTCCAAATTAGGCCAAGCCAAGCGAAGATGCAGTGGTGTCTAGGCACCTTAGATGTTTTGGTTTCGGAACAAATGTGTTGTATATCTTTGTGTCAATAATGTGTGTAGCCTGAGTTTGAATTTTTGGATCATTTAATTCTAGGTGAACAAATTAGACAAATGAATATTTTGGTTTAATGGCTTTATTCAAATGCTTTGTTGATGTCTATTGAGTTTCTAATTAA
The DNA here is from genome assembly GCA_904845875.1 of Miscanthus lutarioriparius. NCBI lineage: Eukaryota > Viridiplantae > Streptophyta > Magnoliopsida > Poales > Poaceae > Miscanthus > Miscanthus lutarioriparius. The sequence continues at coordinate 60,889,360 of CAJGYO010000004.1, read as the reverse complement.
TTAATGCCGCTACAATATTGTTTGGTGGCACCAAACCAAAAGCGTTGTAAAATTGTCTATTGGCAACCACATTTTCTGTGGCAATATATCCTATAGCAACGAACAATCCACGTAGCAATAGAGGCTGCACCTTATAGCAATGACAATGTAAACGTGGCAATTGCACATGTTGCCACCACTTCTTGGTGTTGCCACATAGGTCTTGTTGCCACACTCGTTATGTGATGCAATAGAGGGTGCACCTTATAGCAACCAAACCTTGGGCATGGCAATTGCACATGTTGCCACCACTTCTTGGTGTTGCATCATAATCCTTGTTGCCACACGCGTTATGTGTGGCAATACATTGTCTTGCAAACACACGGTCATCCTTGCTAGTGCACCATTTGCTACGACATGAGCAAGTTGCCATTGTAAGTCCAGCAATGCCTAAGGCGTTGCATTAGTTGTTGTTGCCACATCTACAACCGTAGCAAAACCTTATGTTGCAACTCCTAGGTGTTGCAAATCCAAAATGAATTTTGCAACGCTTCACAAAAAAGCGTTGTCCTATGCTTTACCCACGCAAGAGCCTGCAACGCCTCCCAACGAAAAAAGTGTTACTATTTCTGCTATTGCAACTATTTTGGGCTTATTGCAACACTTTTCGGGGTTTGAAACAGGGTCAAAATTTAGTAGTGTACTTGGTTGAGACGGAGGTGGAGCAGAGGTGGCCGCTATCATCGAGGACAGACACGGCAGCGTGGACCGGCGGCGAACTCGTGTTCCGGCGGCTCTAGTACGAGTCTGCCAAAACAAGAAGGTTCGTGAGCATCACGGTATTAAGGCAAAGCTGAAATAAGAGATAGGGTGGCAAGAGGAGCTTTGGAGTGGCCTGTCCATGGTGGGGTGGAGCTCAGTGACAATGGTGAGCCACCGCAGTGAGAACGGCGCGCGCAGGCAATTGCGGCGGTGAGATGTGGAGCAAACGGACTCAGGCGGTGCGTAAGAGCGAGACGAAGGTAAGGTCATGAGTACATGGGCTAGGGCGCATCGGCGGTGGCCAATTTGGCCTACGAGGAGAGCCTACTGGCGGCGGAACAGAGAGAGGAGAAAGGAGAGGTGGTTGGCGGCGTCACATGAAAGAAGGTGGGGATGGTTCTCTAGCGTCGCTAGCACCTGCTCAAGCATGACACCCAAGCTGCTGCATGCCCATGCGCGATGAGGCGGCAAAACAGGGGCGGCGGGTGGTCACCGACTGTGAGCAGGCACCCTGCCTCCTGCTGGTTACTATTCACCGACTGAAGCCTCTTCTTCTTCGCTCTTGTTCTCTTGATTCCAAATGGCAACTCAAAAAACTTCCTTACTAGCACTTGTTCATCTACACGAGGTCTCCAACTTTGTTCACAGGCTCAAACTCAAAAATTCAACGGATCAAGAGATCTAGGCTTAAGAACTTGGGTACATCGAAACATCAATTCTGGGTTCAGTTAGGTTTTTGAAAATAGTTTTGATCAAACAATTTTGGGTAATTAATTATTGATCAACCATCTATCAAACCTATCAACTAATTACACATTATTATAGCTCAAACATAGGACCAAGGAATGGAACAAAGTTTGGGCAAATTTTATTCATGAAAATTCATTTAATAAATCACCAAAGATTGAACTTAATTCTGATATCCAGGGACATGCAAAAAATTTGCTAAGTTTGAAAGTCAGCCTTGAATTCAATCTTTGAGCTCAAATTTAGACATATTTGATTTTGAAACATTATCAAGCTTTCATTCTATATGAAAATACATACTTAGTACTACAAAGTTTATTTTAGCAAAATTTTAATTGTTTAAGCAATTTCACATATTTAAATTCATGAAGTCTCTTAATCACTAATATTAATAACATTTCATGTAACAAAAGAAACACCATATATGCAACATATGAATGCAACAATTGAAACTTAAAATGCACAAATGACATGACACTTAGTGATTATGCTTGATGATGCTCATGATCAAGTTTTTAATTGCTTTTTTAACATCTGGGATATTACAATCATCCCCCTTAAATGAATCTCATCCCGAGATTATAAAGAGACAAAAGTCTTGGGTTAAGTAATGGAAAAGGAAATGTGTCAAACACATTAACTTGAAAGAAAGTCATAAAACAACAAGGGTTGGTTTGAGATTTATAACCGAGATCAAAAGTTTGTTACAAGTAATATGGGATTTAGAAATTCAGGGGAAGCACGGGCATGAATTTCCAAAAGTGGTTCAAAGGAGAGATAAAGCACATTAATTGTGGGCTATAATGGATCAAGACCACATACCTTGATATTAGCAAGCACTTAGCAGTACTTCCTTATGGTCGCGAGCCACAGGAGACCGCAGGTTTCAACACTACACCGAGGTCATGGATCATGGTACCAACATAGGGCACAATTGTAGTAACTTTCAACCAACACATGTTGGCTATCAAAGTCAAGGGAGTAGCATGTGTTAGGGCAAAAAAACCCAAGACACGACACATACATAGGTTGAGAAGCCAATGATCATTCCTAGGTTTCTATATTGAGTTGGCGGTGTAACAAAGTGCCTCTAGAAGTTTCCCCAAGGATTAGGAACTTATGGAGCGAGGATTATCAAAGGGTGGTTATTTAGGCAGAAACCTGGTAGGTGACAAGATCATTTGAAATAAAACAACTATAAAGAAGAATAACTATCCCAGAATGAAAGGAGATAATCTAAACATCCTTACATTTTATCCTTATGTGGAAGATATGATGCATGCTCGTCCTATACGTCTTCTCAATGTTAGTAGGACACCACTTACTTATATAGGGCAATATTTTATACTATCCACACTACATCAGATGGGATGTTGAAAAGACACTCAACAGGGCATTGTTAGAGAAGTCCTACTCTTCACTTGACTAGTTGAAGAAGAGTTGAAATCCTTTGGGCGTCTTCTATTTGAGTCACTAGAAAGTCTTCATGAACCCTTGGCAACAAGCATAATTAAAGACATTTTTAATTTGTTACCCTCAAAAACTTTTTAAATTGTAAAATCATTTAGAAGTTTTCAAAAGTAATGTCGTAGCAGATCCATGTATGAGCTCCGATACCAGCTATGGCAAAACTACCCAAATTATATGGCCCACGTGCACCTATCATTGTCCTAAAGACTTCTGACTGCTGCACACGAGAGCCAGATAATCCCGCTAGTCTGTTGGGTGTACTCGGGAACCCCGAATCATCTACATTTTACAACTCATACAGGATCAACATGGAGTTACCACAACATTACAACATTTGGTACAAAAAAATATCTTACATCAGAGTGTGGAAGACTTACAATGTTTAGATTACAAAATATGTTCAAGTCAAAACTTAACTTAAATTCAAAAGGTGAGTAGAACTACATATGCCACTTAGGTAAAGCACCTAAGGTAGAAGGGACAACTAGATCATGTCGAGCCCACCGACATGACCTTGATTAGTAGTATGAGTCAGGACTTACAATAGGGGTTAACAAACCCTAAGTACTTGAAGGTACTCAACAAGTCTTACCCGACTAAAAGAAAAGACTCCAAGGACATGCAGGCTTAAAGGGAAGTCTGAAGCAAGAGAACTTTTGCAGAAAAGCTTACTGCAAGTGGATCCTTACTTTCAATGTTTTAGCTGGGTATTAAGTCATTAGTAGTATCTAGTTTGCACCTAATCTATCTCAAACAATTGATTAAACATTTCATTTCTTCTCATCTCTTATTCTTTAGTAACCATGTTTCAATTGATTAACTACGATGTAGATCAGGGGATCGAGTCTCCATAACCAAGGAGCACGACGATTCGAATCAATTAGGCCCCGCTGGGGTTTCCTTACCACACAACATATGCAGGCCCTAGACCTACATATATCAACCTTCACTTGGATCCTCCAATACGAGAACAGGTTCGCACCACCCGAGAGCACAGACTCCACCGCCCTATGTCATCCCTGATGTTTCCGTAGGGTGGGTACACGCTGTTGTCGCCATCTCTCCACTCCCAGTGCATGGTTGTCCTTTCTCATAATGGAATAGCCGAGGTATCATGCTTACCGAAGTATGTTGCTAGTACTGCAAAGTCTCGACCACGACAGGTCTACAACGGTATGGTCCTCAATCGACACAGGCGGAGCACTACATTGAGACTCTATTCTCGATGCAAGCTACTCGCCCTGTCTCGATTTAACATTATCATAACCATGGTATTTCACAACCCATAACCAGAGTCGAGAAGAGCAAGGTAAACTTGTTTCTCTCAAACAATGAAACCATCATTTGACTTCTATTGAAGTCTAAGCATTACTAAGCATTAGAGGTGTCGACCTACACATACTATTGGGGTGACAACTAGGAATACCTGAATTCAAGGTAATCATGTAGCAACGGTATTAGACCAACTCCTAATTACTTAATGCACATCTCACAAGACTAAAGATTTGTAAATACTAAAGAAGGGTTTATGCTCCGAGGCTTGCCTATGTTGCAGAGAAGTTTAGATTCCATGGTGGATCAAAGGAGTTAGACTAGGCACCAACACCACGGGTGGATGGACCTTCTCCGAAACTTGATCATCACGAACCTTCTCACTCTCAGATGCACTACATGTAATAAATGATGCTTGTTTAACAAGATGGGATGCATGACATGATGCATGATGAGAGACATTCAAGTGCATAACAGAAGTTAAACAAAGTTAAGAAAGTTGAGTACAACTTTCCTTCACCAAGAAACTAGGTTTATCATTATAAGAGCATTTTAGTTATTTAACTACAAGTTAATTAGTTGTTAATCATGAAAGGCATAACTTAACATGTACTAGCTAGTGGTTAACATCTTTCCCAACTCATAAACATGATAAGGAACTTATAAAACTAAATACTTAATTAAGTCATTTTTATTTATTCAAGGAAATAATTAAGATGCAAAGGAACAGTAGGGATTGGGATGTTCCAAGGTCTTCACACAAAGTATAAAACACACCCAATTCATTTAAGGATTTATATAAATCATTTTGGTATTTATTAAATAAAGAAAAGGTATTTAAAAACTCTTAAATTAATTGACCAAGTTAGAATTATCAAAACAGTACCAAACTTTTGTGACGGCAGATTTTTTGTCTACAAAAAATACAAAAGGAGCATTTTTTATTAAAATATGGAATTTTAAAGCATACAAAAATTACTTATCATGGACAACACATATTGTTCCTATGTAGAGCACATCATGACAAGGCTACACAAAAAGTTTCACATTTTTATCACATTCGTAGAATTAGTTATGAACTAAACAAGAATCAACATCATTTAATCATTTCTGAAAAAGAAAAATGCAAAAAAACTTTTTACACCGAGACCCAGGCAGCCACAACCACTGACCAGCGGGCCCTGAGTCAATTGCATAGGATCCCCATGCGTGACCATGGGTTCTTGGCCATTGATCGGTGGGTTCTCATTGCCGGCGAGGTCTCTGGCGACGGGGTTGACGCCTACATGATCACGGTGACCCTACAAACCGATCTACGGTGGTGGTTGAACAGGTAAGACTTCACGGCGAGGTCATCGTCGGCCATGGCAGCTACTGTGGCACGACAAGCTACCCGCTGACCGTGAGGCACCGGTAGTGATTAAATAGAGGTGACATACATGATTAGGAGCTCACCCAGACCTCACAGCGTACTCGGTTGAGACGAAGGTGGTACAAAGGTGGCTGCCGTGGTTGAGGATGGATGCGGCGGCACAGACTGGCGGCGAACTCGTGTTCCGATGGCTCTGGTACAAGTGTGCCAAAACAAGGAGGTCGATGAGCATCATAGCATTAAGGCAAAGCTAAAACATGAGACGGGGTGGCAAGAGGAGCTTTGGAGCTGTAACACCTCGGGTGTTAGCCTTGCATAACTTGACTTGCATAAAATGAGCATGATCATAAAGCATTCATAAACAAGCATTGATATTGAAACATTCAATTGAAACATATGCAACATTCTTATTATTTCATGTTTCCATGTGTGTATGCAAATGATCATGAATGAAAACATGTACTTGGTAGAATTGAGTCACAAAAACATGTAAGCACACTTGGGTTATCAATTAGAACATGGTCATGAAAGTCACTTTACTAAATCAAGTCTTTAAGGCATATTTCATGTGATTACTTTAATTAGCTCTATGCGTGACTACTACATGAAATGCTTAAATGACCTTGCAAATGGCCTAAACATGTTTAGAAGAATATTATGAACAACTTTGGTGTACATGGCTAGGGCTAATTAGATCACTAAGTCATAGTTCTTGTTCAAGTTATCTTTTGAATGTGACATGTTTGACCAATTTGGGACTAGGTGTTAGAGACCTTGCATGGAGGAGTTCACTAAATCAAAGTTGTAGTGTTTGACATAAGGAACAACTTTTATTTTTGGGTCATGGACTGATTTAGCTTCTAACATGCTTGAATGGGTCCCACAAAAATCAGCAAAATCCAGCTTTCAACACTTAAGAAAAATTTTCTAAGTCTGGATCCCTGACAGCCTGACAAGCCCACCTTGAACACGATTTTTCTCCGTTTCTGTTGCGAATCAGAGCTTACTCTCTTAATCAAAGTTGAAGCTGGTACATAGGGCTAGGATTTTTGTTAAGACGGTTTACGATTTGGAATTTCTATAGCAGTCCTTTGATAGCATTAGTAAGGCACTGTAAATTTTTGAGAATTTATGAAGTATATCTGATATATGTTTATTATTTAACCTAGATATCTAAATAAAATAATAAAGGCAATTTAATAAATAGTTTGGGCTTCATCATTATATTATCTTAAATGTATTTGGTATGCTTAAACTGTTGGTAGATTCTATGTTGTCAAATTTTGAATGAGTATATGAAGTAGAAGTATTATTACTTTATGTTGCATATTAAATAGTTTCCGGACTGATTCTAGAGTTTGATGAGTTTCATGTTGAAAATAATGTGTACTATAAAAATGGTTAATAACAAAGTTGTGGAGAATTTGATAAGCTTTCCAGAAAGTCTAGGATCACTGGATTTGGATTTGTAGAACTCCCGTTATGAGTGAAACAAGTAGCTGCTATTTTATGGTAGAATCGATGCATTATGGAAAGATAATTAAATAACCGAGAAGAGATATGCACCTACTCAATAAACATGATGCACTTGTTAACCTATATGCATTCGTACTACTTATGCCATACTCATGCATCTAGGATCGGAGGAAGAGATCACGTTGCTGGAATTCGAAGAAGCAGAGGAAGAGAATCAGCAGGAGGATCTGCAAGCCGCAGCTCCCGAAGGCGTGGAGCAGAACCCTGAAGAGCTTCCGGAGTGTCCTGACCACCGCCCTACTTCCTTTCTGCGAGGCAAGCCCCGGAGCATTATAAGTCTCCCAGTAATTTGCAAATGTTTACTTAAGTACTTATGATTGATGCATTAGGTTATAAGAGTTGAACGAAACCACTTGATGCATGTACATTCCTTGTCCAGATATTACACCTTTAACCGGTATAGGTCCAGGATCGAATATATGCTTAGCCATGCTTAGACCGGTAGAAGTCGGGTGATTTCCGGTCACCTGCGAGATATAGGTGGATACCGGAGCACGGTTGGTTATAATTGCTATCGTGGAAAAGAACCATGGTTAATATAATTGGAGACCGGGCGGGATGTCGATAGAGAAGCAACAAGACATGGAGGTCTTGGGTGTGGATCTATCCCCGTCTGTGTCGATCAAGGACTATACCGTTGTTGGAACTTCTGACAAGATTGAACGCATGCCTCTCACTTAGCTGGCCGGATAATTCGTTCCGACCGCGAAGCCGAGTAATTCAACTCAGGCCGGGAATCGTTCTGTTGTGCGCTCCTTCCGGGGAACGATCAGACTGAGCCCAAGGGCAGGCTTGGCCTGAGCATCCTGGCATCTGGTGTTCCAGATTGTGCGGTGCGGTACGGACCCGCGAAATGTATACCTGAGTTGTATCAAAGGTGACCTAAGGCTATCGTGGCTGGTAGACCTGGGTTTGTGTTAGGAATAAATTCCTAGCTGGTTGAAATCGATTCGAATCGCCATCTCTCCCGGATAGTGAGAAACTTGGCTAGCTCCAACATCGTAGTAACTGTATTATGGAATATGATGGTTCGGATGAAAATGGAATTACAATACCTGCTATGGTTACTATTGTATGCTTCTAAATGATATACCACATGTTTGGCACAGGATAGTTGCTAATCTAGAAATGGATAGTTATAATTAACTTGCTAAAGGAATCATAATTGTACAACGGATCAGTTGCCTTTTTCGCAAAATGTTGTCAAGTTACGTCCACTTATACAGCCTTGCATAATCCTTGGAGTCATTTTATTTCTGGTTCATGACGGGTAAGTCTAGCTGAGTACCTTCTTGTACTCAGGGTTTATTTTCCCATTGTTGCAGATGGCACTATGTATCATGGTTATTGCAAGAGTTGCTTCTATCCTGCTGTGGATGAGGAGTAAGCCTTGGGCAGGCTTCTTTAATAATTCCTATCTTTGCTTTTGTGGACCGTGATATGGCTTGGCACTGTATCAAACTATGTTGGAAACTTTATCTTCGAACTTATTTGCTTCCGCTTTATTTATCAAACTCGGTTTGTAATAACTTTTATTCGTACTCTGATGATGAAAAGTATCTGTGAACTTTATGTAATATGTGGCATGTATGTTGAATCCTGTATGATCTTGGTTGTTGTAAATCATTTATCGAGACCCGTCGTGGTACCCGACGGACTACCGGGTTTATATGGGTTCAAGTATGACAGGGCGACCGCTTGCGGATTGCCATTGTACTTGTATTCTTATAAATTGGTCGGTTCTGCGACAGCTGGTATCAGAGCAAGATTCAACGTTAATTGTCACAAGTGTATTTAAAACAAAAGTTTTTGTTTTCCGAAAACCCTTCTCTAGCAACTAATAGTTATATAATAGGTATTTGAAATCTAAAGTGTGCCGATGATCACTTTCCTTATGCCCAAATTAAGGACTATTAGGTGGCTATTTAAGTACTAACATGGGGGTTTTTACTTCGTCGTCCATACGGCGTGCTATTGTATGGATGCCATTCACTTGAATGGTAATGTATGGATCAAATGCCTCTACGCCAAGGTAAGATGAGTGTATGACCGCAAGATGTGAGCATGCGGTCGGGAAGAGTTAGCTTTGGTACGGCTACGTATACATGCTTGCATGTGTATATGGTACGTATTTAATTGTGGGTTAAATTATTGTCGGGTAGATTGATACGGAAGTATATGTATGGGTATACATATATGGAAGTATTTACAATTACATTCTGCATATTCATTATGGGTTTAGGGCTGAAATGAAATTTTATGCGGTACACTAACAACGTAAACGTGTAGCTCGACTAGTTACGCTATTTATGAGAGAACGATATGTATGCCACCGTGTCTACCGCTAGAAACAAATTTTTCCTAAGTTTGTGAGGACGTCTTTTAACGAGCATGCATCATGATAATTACCATGCACATAATTAAATTGTTCCTCCCTTATAAAATTCTTACTCGCTTATGTAACTCTTATCCGTCATGGTCTTGTCTCACCTAGTGGTACATGTTAATGGTGCAGATGGCACGCACAGCAAGCGCATCGCCATAAAGTCCACCGGAGGCGAGAGCTCCCACCGCCGCCTTGCTCCACGTACCCATCAACGCCACACGTTCCTTGGAGAGTTTGGGATGCCTACACTCTTGTGGAGAGTGCTCACTATGTAGGCTATCCCGATGGAATGGAACCCCGCTACTTCGGGCGAATGAGCAGCTTGGGGAAGGTCTCTTAATTCTTGTGGAGGCCGTTGTTCGTCCCCGAGGTGACGATTCTCCGAGTGGATAGGCTGGTGTTATGAGTCAACCGGCGGACCATTGAAGAAGCAAATGGCGGGCAGCCTTTGGGATCCCGAGGGACATCATGGATCGTTTTCCTCGTGAGTCGGCAATCGCTTTGGTTGGAGTCTTTCAAGGGTAACCCTCCACCGACTCATGGAAGCAGACACAAGAGGAAGATCTTTGGAGATTGGTGCGTGAGAAGGGCACAACAAAGGATAACCCTTCCATGAGCGCCATGTTCGCAATGATGAGAGTGTTGGATGGAGTTGAAGGTAGCCTCGGACGTTTGTCCGGTGCTCTTGGTTATGCTCATGAGGACCGACGCCGCCTTCAGAGGGAGCACGACGCCGAGATTGAAAGGCTCACCAAGAGATGACTCGGTTAACTCACCAAAAAATGTAGCTTGGTCAAGGGAAGATGTCCCGAGAGCTCGACAGCTTGAGCTAGGGACAAGAACTGCCAATGCGGAAGAATACAACGATAATCTGCATGAAGAGGTTCATCTATCGAACAATCAGCTCCACCCTTATGTCCCACCCGGAGCCGCAGAAAATGGATCTAGAAGGGTACGAGGAAGGAGAAGAAGAAGTGGAGCCCGAAGAAGAAGTAGAACCCGAGGAAGGAGATGATTCTTAAGCGTCGACATCGATAGTGATCATGATGAGGATTAGATCGCTTAGCACTTAGTGGAAGGACTAATGTATCACCTTTATTCATGTAATGGACCCAGTAGTTCAAAGTTGGCATTAGTAACCGCACTATCATGTAATGTTGATTAAGTGCACCGTTGGTTGAACATCAATGCAATTCCGCCCTTTGTTGGTGATCACGATTTAAATTTGCATGCGTTATGAGCGCGATAAGTGGTCAAATTGGGGATGCCATGTTGCGAGAATGAATTGTTATGCCTCTGTTTTTATTGTGAATTTGAGAATTTCTCCAAAGAATTTTAGTTTGGCATGATTATGATTCATCTACAATCTCTTGACATCAACCAATAATCGCTTATTGTTGCAACTTCAGAGATGACGCGCACCAGCGTCTTTGGCTGGTAGTAGCGATCACGATGGCAATGGTGATGACTTACCACCACCGCCACGCCCGTCTGCTTTCAGAGTTCTTTGCTCGATTCTTGGGGAGCCAAAGGACAATGGAAGAAGCTTTGCGCCTTATCACGCAAAAACACACGCCGTGGCCACCCACAACAACCGGGGGCGAGCCAAATCAAAGACAAGACATTCAAGGAGTTTCTGGACACGAAGCCTCCGATCTTCAAGGTGGCTGAGGAACCACTGCAGGCCGATGAGTGGCTGAATACCATTGAGCAGAAATTTCATCTATTGAGGGTCACGGAGCATATGAAAGCAGAGTATGCTTCTCATCAATTGCAAGGACCAGCAGGGATCTGGTGGACACACTTCCTGTCATCTCTGCCTGCTAATGCGCGAGTGACCTGGGAACAATTCAAGCTGGCTTTTAGGGGACATCATATTCCCCCGGGCCTGATGCGCATGAAAGCAGCCGAATTTATGAGGCTCACTCAGGGAACAAAGTCACTCACAGAGTATATGCACGCATTCAACAACTTGTCCAGATATGCTCCAGGTTTTGTGGATACCGAGGAGAAAAAGATAGAGTTTCAAGCGAGGTTTGGGTACTAAACTGATGAAGACTATGGCAAATTCTAGGTGTGCCACATACAACGAGTTTATTAGTGATGCCTTGACCCAAGAAAACCACAACAACATGCATGCAGTTGCTAAGGGTCGCAAGAGGACATATGAGGCCGGTGCCTCCAGATCTTTCCAGTCAAAAGCACCTATCACAACTAGGCCCCAGTTCCGTCCACCTGCACCCAAGTTTAGGCCTCCACCACCGAAAGCTCAGAATAATAGGCCACAGAAACCATTCCGTAAGGCTTTCACTATTGCCTTACCAAAAGGAAATGGCAATCAGGACAGCTCCACCGGATTCAGAAGTAATCAACCATGTTTCAACTGCAACCAACTAGGTCATTGGTGCAAGGAGTGCCCCCACCCCAAGAGGAATGGCAACCCAAATCAGAACAATCAGAGGCAGGTGAATGCCAGGGCACGTCAGGGACAAGTACATTATACCGCTGTGGAGGAAGTGCCCGCCGGAGAAGTTGTCACGGCTGGTATGTTTCTTGTCAACAAGTATCCTGCTGTTGTTTTATTTGATTCGGGAGGTTCTCATTCATTTATGAGTCAAGCATTTGCATCTAGACATGGTCAAGAAATAATTGAAGTAAACAAAGGGGGTTTTAACATAAGTTCAGCAGGGGGTACTATTACTACCAAAAAGATAGTCAAAAATGTACTCATCGTGATACAAGGGAGGGAGTACACCACGAATTTGATAATATTGCCCGGGTTGTCAATAAGTGTAATCTGAGGCATGAATTGGATGAAGGATCATGGTGTTCTTATTGACACTAGCACCCGCACTATCATGTTGAGAGAACCCACGGGAGGGAATGCTTTTCTAGTCCCACTCTCCCGTGATTTCGAACCCCAACATTTAGCCTGTGCTATCCAAACCACCACAATATGTAATATTCCCGTGGTTTGTGAGTTTCCGGATGTATTTCCCGAGGAATTACCAGGTCTACCACCGGATAGGGACGTGGAATTTAAGATTGAATTAGTGCCAGGTACCGCACCCATATCCAGAAGGCCCTATAGAATGCCACCCAATGAGTTAGCAGAACTTAAGGTTCAATTGTAAGATCTATTGGACAAAGGTCTTATCCAACCTAGCTCATCTCTGTGGGGATGTCCAGCCTTGTTTGTGAAAAAGAAGGATAAGTCACTGAGAATGTGTGTAGATTACAGACCACTCAATGCTGTGACCATCAAAAACAAATATCCATTGCCCCGCATCGACATCTTGTTCGATCAGTTAGCAAAGGCAAAGGTATTCTCCAAAATTGATTTGAGATCAGGTTACCATCAGATAAAGATCAGACCGGAGGATATACCTAAAATTGCTTTCTCTACCAGGTACGGCTTATACGAGTATTTGGTTATGTCTTTCGGACTAACAAATGCTCCAGCCTATTTCATGTACCTGATGAACTCGGTATTCATGCCCGAACTTGATAAGTTCGTGGTCGTGTTTATCGATGACATATTGATTTATTCAGAAAATGAGTCAGATCATGAAGAGCATCTGAGGATTGTCCTATTCAGACTGAGGGAGCATAAGCTATATGCCAAGTTTAGCAAATGTGAATTTTGGATGAGCAAAGTACCTTTCTTAGGTCACATTTTATCAAGAGATGGAATCTCAGTAGACCCATCAAAAGTACAAGAGGTCATGGATTGGAAAGCCCCAACTTTTTTGGTGGACTAAGATCCATCCGGGTAGTAGTAAGATGTATCAAGATTTGAAAACCCGTTTTTGGTGGACTAAGATGAAGAAAGAGATAGCAGCCTATGTTGCTAGGTGTGATAACTGTAGTAGAGTAAAAGCCGTCCATATGAAAACTGCTGGATTACTTCAGCCATTGCCTATTCCAGGATGGAAATGGGAGGAAATCAGCATGGACTTTATCACAGGCCTTCCAACGACGCCACAAGGTCATGATTCAATATGGGTTATTGTTGATCGTCTCACCAAATCAGCACATTTTGTACCAGTTCACACCACATATCACGTGGGGAAATACTCTGAGTTATATGTTTCCCAGATCGTGAGACTGCATGGAGTACCCCGGACTATAATCTCAGATCGAGGACCATAGTTCATAGCTTGTTTCTGGGAGCACTTACACCAGGCTTTGGGAACCAAGCTAATCAGAAGTTCAGCTTATCATCCGCAAACTTCAGGATAGACAGAGCGAGTGAACCAAATCCTAGAAGATTTACTTAGAGCTTGTGTTATATCTTCAAAAGGTTCATGGGAGAAATGGTTACCTTTAGCTGAATTCTCCTATAACAACAGTTATCAAGCGAGTATCAAAATGGCTCCATTTGAAGCCTTGTATGGCAGAAAGTGTAGAACTCCATTGAATTGGATTGAGCCCGGTGAAAGGAGGTACTTTGGTATTGATTTTGTAAATGAAGCCGAAGAGCAAGTACGTATCATCCAACAACATATGAAGGCAGCTCAATCAAGATAGAAGAGTTATGCCGACAAAAGAAGAAGACCACTGACTTTTGAAGTGGGTGACTATGTATACTTGAGAATATCACCCATGAAAGGTGTGAAAAGATTTGGGATGAAAAAGAAGCTTTCACCAAGATATGTAGGGCCATACAAAATTTTGGAACGAAAAGGGAAGGTTGCATATAAGCTACAACTTCCACCTGAGATGAGTGCAATCTTTGATGTGTTCCATGTTTCTCAGCTAAAGAAATGTCTTCGTGTACCGGAAGAAGCTATTGCACCCACCAACGTGCAGCTTCAATCGGATTTGACCTATGAAGAAAAGCCAATTCGAGTATTAGAAGAGATGGAGAGAGTGACAAGGAGTAAGATTATTAAGTTCTATAAGGTGGTGTGGAACAATCATAGTGAACAAGATGCTACGTGGGAAAGAGAAGATTATCTACGAGAAGTTTATCCCGCCTTTTTCCAAGAATGGTAGGTCTTGCAAATCTCGGGATGAGATTTTTATAAGGGGGAGGGGCTGTAACACCTCGGGTGTTAGCCTTGCATAACTTGACTTGCATAAAATGAGCATGATCATAAAGCATTCATAAACAAGCATTGATATTGAAACATTCAATTGAAACATATGCAACATTCTTATTATTTCCTGTTTCCATGTGTGTATGCAAATGATCATGAATGAAAACATGTACTTGGTAGAATTGAGTCACAAAAACATGTAACCACACTTGGGTTATCAATTAGAACATGGTCATGAAAGTCACTTTACTAAATCAAGTCTTTAAGGCATATTTCATGTGATTACTTTAATTAGCTCTATGCGTGACTACTACATGAAATGCTTAAATGACCTTGCAAATGGCCTAAACATGTTTAGAAGAATATTATGAACAACTTTGGTGTACATGGCTAGGGCTAATTAGATCACTAAGTCATAGTTCTTGTTCAAGTTATCTTTTGAATGTGACATGTTTGACCAATTTGGGACTAGGTGTTAGAGACCTTGCATGGAGGAGTTCACTAAATCAAAGTTGTAGTGTTTGACATAAGGAACAACTTTTATTTTTGGGTCATGGACTGATTTAGCTTCTAACATGCTTGAATGGGTCCCACAAAAATCAGCAAAATCCAGCTTTCAACACTTAAGAAAAATTTTCTAAGTCTGGATCCCTGACAGCCTGACAAGCCCACCTTGAACATGATTTTTCTCCGTTTCTGTTGCGAATCAGAGCTTACTCTCTTAATCAAAGTTGAAGCTGGTACATAGGGCTAGGATTTTTGTTAAGACGGTTTACGATTTGGATCCATGGATTAGCCATTGTATCAACGTGAAAACTCGGCGTCAGGCTCAGCTTCGGGTTGTCTGAACGAACTGAATCACGGCGTCAGTGGCCGACACCGGCAGAGCACGCGCGCCGCGTGTCCGCGGCGACGGCCGCGCATCACCAGCGCCCTACCCACCGTGGCCAAGGCAGGCCGACGCGAGCCATTAACCCCGCCAGCGCCTGCCCGAGCCATCCCACGCCCATTTTCAATTTCCCGGCCTCCTCCTTCGCCCACAGCACAGCCGCCGAGCTCCCGCAGCGCCGAGCAGTTCCGCCGTCGTCTCGCGTGCACTGTGTCGCACCAACACCGCCTCCATCTCGCCCATAGCTGCGCCAAGACTCCTCCCACCACCACGACGTGTTGATTGCTTCTATTGCGCCTTGGTGAGGGCGTATTTCCTTTTCCCTCTCGCTGGAACCTCGGCATGCCATGGCGCCTCCACGGCAAGCTCGCCACTGTTCAGCTCACGCGCGCTTCCCTTCGATTTTGAGCGTTAGCATTGGGTTAGGATGTGTATTAGCCGGTGCTATGATGTCACCTCGGTTGGTTGTCCCGCCGGCGTGGAACGTGACAACCAGCGCCGCCGCGTTCTAACCTCCGCGCCACCGCACCGTGGCCATGCGTCGTCGGAGCTTTGCGTGGAGCTTTTGTTGTTGAAATAGAGTCGCTAGGTCACCGTGGTACCGCTATGCCACTCACCTAGTTTTCCCATCGCCGAGATGGCTTACGACAAATCGATCGAGCAGCGCCGCCGTGCCGCCATCACCGACGACGAGCATGCTCCACCCACCCTCACCCGCCACCACCTAGGTCGCCTTCGACGCCACCGCCGATGAGAATGTTTCGTGAAAGACCTCACCACGCGCTTCGCCGTCCGACGAAAGAGCACCGCCAGCAGTGCCAAGCAAGCAACACCGCTTCCCTGTTTAGTGTCACTGACGTGTGGGTCCCCACCCAGTGGGTCCCACCGGTCACGATGACAATGATGATTGAAGGATAGCTCATTTGATTCCAGTTTTTGATTTCTTTTGTGATTTTCATATCTTCAGTTTGATAGCTCCTAAAATTGTGAAATAAATTTGTGAGTGTTCCTTAGGAAGAGTAGTATTTAGGAAAAATATGTTCTTGACTTGTACAGTAGAAATTTTTGGAGATTTAAATAGGGATTTGAAATGTGCTTTTGACTGCATTCAAATTTGTTTATTTTATATCTAGAGTTCCTGTGATCCAAAAATTATGAAATTTTTGTGGTGAGCTATTCTTAGCATATATGAGCTCTGGTAAAAATTTGGTGACCAGTGCATGGGTAGATTTATAGTTATAGATTTTTCTTTTATGGATAGTCAATTCTTGCATAAATTTTTATAAATTAATTATGAGTCCAAAATTCATGAAATTTGTTGGAGGTAATCCTAGTACCATATGGATGCTAAGAAAAATAGGAAATATGTTGCTTGACACTTTTCAATAGGGTTTTCCATTTATGCTATTTCAAGCCTTGCTGCCTTATCATTTTTGTATAGAATGTTCTACTTAGTAAAATGACATGAAATTTCTATAGCAGTCCTTTGATAGAATAAGTAAGGCACTGTAATTTTTGAGAATTTATGAAGTATATCTGATATATGTTTATTATTTAACCTAGATATCTAAATAAAATAATAAAGGCAATTTAATAAATAGTTTGGGCTTCATCATTATATTATCTTAAATGTATTTGGTATGCTTAAACTGTTGGTAGATTCTATGTTGTCAAATTTTGAATGAGTATATGAAGTAGAAGTATTATTACTTTATGTTGCCATTGTACTTGTATTCTTATAAATTGGTCGGTTCTGCGACAGGAGTGGCCTAGCCACGGTGGGTGGAGCTCGGCGGCCATGGCAAGCCGCCACAGCGAGAGCGGCGTGCGCGGACAATTGCGGCGGTGAAAGGCGGAGCAATCGGACTCAGGCGATGCATAAGACTAAGACAAAGGCAAGGGCTCGAGTACATGGGTTGGGATGCATCGGTGGCGACTATTTTCACCGGTGAGCAGAGCCTGCTGGTGGCGGAAAAGAGAGAGGAGAAAGGAGAGGTGGTCGCCGGTGATGCATAAAAGATGGTGGGGATAGTTCTCCAGCGTCGCCAGCACCTGCTCAAGCACGACACGCAAGCTGCTGCGTGCCCATGCGTGATGAGGTGGCAAAATGGGGGCGGCGGGCGGTTAACGACGGTGAGCAGGCACACTGCCTCCTGCCAGTTACTGTTCACCGACTAAAGCCTCTTCTTCTTAGCTCTTGTTCTCTTGATTCCAAATGCAACTCTAAAAACGTCCTTACTAGCACTTGTTCATCTACACGAGGTCTCCAACTTTGTTCATAGGCTCAAACTCAAAAACTCAATGGATCAAGAGATCTAAGTTTAAGAACTTGGGTACATCGAAACATCAAGTCTAGGTTCAATTAGGGTTTTGAAAATAGTTTTGATCAAACAATTTTGGGTAATTAATTATTGATCAACCATCTATCAATCCTATCAACTAATTACACATTATTATAGCTCAAACATAGGACCAAGCAATAGAAGAAAGTTTGGGCCAATTTTATTCATGAAAATTCATTTAATAAATCACCAAAGTTTGAACTTAAAACTGATATCCAGGGACGGGCAGAAATTTGCTAAGTTTGAAAGTCAGCCTTGAATTCAATCTTTGAGCTCAAATTTAGATATATTTGATTTAGAAACATATCAAGCTTTCATTCTATATGAAAATACATACTTAGTACTACAAAGTTTATTTTAGCAAAATTATAATTGTTTAAGCAATTTCACGTATTTAAATTCATAAAGTTTCTTAATCACTAATATTAATAAGATTTTATGTAACAAAAGAAACACCATATATGCAACATATGAATGCAACAATTGAAACTTAAAATGCACAAATGACATGACACTTAGTGATTATGCTTGATGATGCTCATGATCAAGTTTTTAATTGCTTTTTAACATCTAGGATTTTACAGGCACAAGATCGGTGCACGGTTTGCCCCAAATGTACCACGGGCATGGAAATCTTTTTCGGCACACTCGTTGGTACACCTAGGTGACATGGGTCAAGTGTAAGTCGTTTCGGTCTGTTTGGAGATAGTGTTAATCTAGGCACAAGATAGGGTGCATGGTTTGCACCGAACGTACTATAGGCTCGAAAATCATTTTGGACGCACCCGATGGTACTCCTAGGTGACGTGGGTCAAGTGGAACCTCGTTTTGGTCCGTTTCGAGATAGTGCTAATCTTGGTGCAAGATAGGTGCATGTTTGCGCCGAATGTACCTTAGGCTTAGAAATTATTTTGGACACACCCGATTGTACTCCTAGGTGACGTGGATCAAGCGGAAGCTCATTTCGATCCGTTTAGAGATAGTTTTAATCTTAGCGCAAGATAGGTGCATGGTTTGCGCTACCATAGGCATGGAAATCACTTTGGTACTCTTGATGGTACACCTAGGTAATGTATGTCAAGTGGAAGCTTGTTTCGGTCCGTATGGAATAGTGTTAGTCTCGGCGCAAAATAGGTGCACGGTTGGCGCCGAACGTACCATAGACTCAGAATTCATTTTGAACGCACTCGATGGTACTCCTAGGTGACGTGGTTCAAGTGGAACCTTATTTCGGTCCTTTTGGAGATAGTGTTAATCTCAGCGCAAGATAGGGGCATGGTTTGCGTCGAATGTTCCACGGGCATGGAAATCATTTTTGTCACACCTGATGGTACTCCTAGGTGACGTGTGTCAAGTGGAAGCTCGTCTCTATTTGTTTGGAGATAATGTTAATCTAGGCGCAAGATTGGTGCACGGTTTGCACCGAACATACCATAGGCTCAAAAATCATTTTGGACGCACCCCGATGGTACTCCTAGGTGACGTGGGTCAAGTGAAACCTCATTTCGATCCTTTGGGAGAGCGTAAATCTCAACGCAAGATAGGTGCATGGTTTGCGCCGAATGTACGACGAGCATGGAAATCATTTTGGGCACACCCGATGCTACACCTTGGTGACGTAGGTCAAGTGGAAGCTCAGTTTGGTCTGTTTGGAGATAGTGTTAACCTAGGCGCAAGATATGTGCAAGGTTTGTGCTGAACGAACCATAGACTCGAAAATTATTTTGGATGCACCCGATGGTACTCCTAGGTGACGTGGGTCAAGTGGAACCTCGTTTCGGTCCATTTCTAGATAGTGTTAATCTCGGTGCAAGATAGGTGCACGTTTTGCGCCGAATGTACCACGGGCATGAAAATCATTTCGGGCACACTCGATGGTACTCCTAGGTGACGTGGGTCAAGTGGAAACTCATTTTGGTCTATCTAGAGATAGTGTTAATCTCAGCGCAAGATAGGTGCACGGTTTACACTAAATGTACCATGGACATGGAAATCGCTTTGGCACACTCGATGGTACTCCTAGGTAATGTATCTCAAGCGGAATCTTGTTTCGGTCCGCTTGGAGATAGTGTTAGTCTCGGCGCAAGATAGGTGCATGGTTTGCACCAAACATACCATAGGCTCATAAATCATTTTGGACGCACCCGATGGTACACCTAGGTGACGTAGGTCAAGTGGAAGCTTGTTTTGATCCATTTGGAGATAGTGTTAACCTAGGCGCAAGATAGGTGCATGGTTTGTGCTGAACGTACCATAGGCTCAGAAATTATTTTGGATGCACCGATGGTACTCCAAGGTGACGTGGGTCAAGTGGAACCTCGTTTCGGTCCATTTCTAGATAGTGTTAATCTCGGTGCAAGATAGGTGCACGTTTTGCGCCAATGTACCACGGGCATGAAAATCATTTTGGGCACACTCGATGGTACTCCTACGTGACATGGGTCAAGTGGAAGCTCATTTTGGTCCGTCTAGAGATAGTGTTAATCTCAGCGCAAGATAGGTGCATGGTTTACACTAAATGTACCACAGGCATGGAAATCACTTTGGCACACCCGATGGTACTCCTAGGTAATGTATGTCAAGCAGAAGCTTGTTTTGGTCCGCTTGTAGATAGTGTTAGTCTCAGCGCAAGATAGGTGCACTGTTTGCGCTGAATGTACCATAGGGAAGGAAATCATTTTGGACGCACCCGATGGTACTCCTAGGTGACGTGGGTCAAGTGGAACCTTATTTCGGTCCGTTTGGAGATAGTGTTAATCTCGGCGCAAGATAGGTGCATGGTTTGTGCCGAATGCACCACGGGCTTGGAAGTCATTTTGGGCACACCCGATGGTATTCCTAGGTGATGTGGGTCAAGTGGAATCTCCTTTTGGTCTATTTGGAGATAGTGTTAATCTCAATGTAAGATAGGTGCATGATTTGCGCCGAATGTACCACAGGCAAGTGTTGATGGTAGTTAACATTCATCACAAACCATCAATATAACTTGCATAAATGGCTAAAATGGATCACCAACATAGACTTAGGGGTTTAAACTAACAAATTCCATGAGTTTTGGTGAATCTATGTTTCCAGCAGGATTTAATCAGAAAACCGCTAAGGAGGACCTATTTGTCAAAGGAAATCATAGAATTCCGCCGCGTAATCGACGTGGGAATACTCTAGAAGACTCTAGGAGGCTCTCCACCAAAGTGGGACACATGTCACTAACATGTGGTGCTGCCCCGCCGCTATAGGTCCCACTTGTCAGCCTCGTTGCTACATCGGTTCTCCACTGCCTCCTAGGATGCATCTACACCATTTATTCAAGTTGGTTTGATCTAAGGGTCTAGGACAATTCAATGGAGCTATATATATCTACCTGCACGCCCTTCCAGGGTATGCTTCATTTGATCCTAAGAGCTGAGAAGCCACAAACCCTAATTCATATGTCCACCAGGATCATAGCTAGCAATCAAGAGAAGATTAGTCCTTGATAGGATCTAGCCTTGTATTAGAGATAGAGAGATAGAGTGAGAGGGAAGAGTTCTTCTTGAGCTTGCTTCTGAGATTTCTCTAGTAATCGACTTCTAATTCAAGTAAGCATTTTGTTTATATTGTTCTTCAGGTTTGTGACCCTCTTTTGAGTACTTTAATCCTTGTAGCTCCTGAGTTATAATAGTATTCATAGTGTAAGTGTGGTGCTTAGACTCGGTTACTCGTGGATGTACCCTATTTTCCGGATTGGTGGTAGCTCACGAGGGTGACTCTTATAGCCTCATTGAATCCTTTATAGTCCACCCCCCCTTAGTAGGCCTAGCAGGACATTGTTGCTATAGGAAACATACTCTGCCTGTGTTTTCTCTAGTAATATCCCCAAAATTGAACAATAGAAGACAAAGCTTACCAAAGTTAGAACTAGAAGACTTTAGCAGTCTCCTCTATGCTCCTATTATCTAGTCTTGATTGTGAAGTTGTGTTAAGTTAGATTTGCTTATTCTCACACATGTTTCCTTGAGTTCAATATAAAACTAGGTACTCCTGGTGAAGTGCTACATCGATATAATATCCGCGCGCTTATGAATTATTCTGTGCGCATTAATTTATACCAACAAGCATTTCTGGCGCCGTTGCCGGGAAAATGGTTGCTGAGTTAACTTCGAACCTAGCTTATCCTTTATCATTATTCTTTTATTCTTTTATCTTTTCCTTTCTTTTTACCATGGATCTAGAATCCATCCCTATCTACCAATATTGTGCACCCACGAGCGTACGCCTATAGCCAAAAGAGTCTTCGAAGCATATCCTAACACCTGGCTATGAGCTACGCCCGTGTTTAATTAACTTGGTTCAAGATCAACTCTTTTCGGACGAAGATGATGAAAACCCCTATTCCCACCTAAATGAGTTTGAGCAAACCTATGCATGCTTACGCATATGAGGCATGTAAGACAAAACCTTACGATGGAAGCTTTTTCCCTTCTCTTTGACGGAAAAAGCTAAACGTTGGTATAATCTCACCATAGGGAGTAGACAAGGAGATTGGGAAGCCCTGTGTTCTAGCTTTTGCTTGCAATTCTTTCCCATCTCTAGGGTAGTCAGACATCATTCAGAGGTTCTATCTTTTAAACAAAAGAAAAAAGGAATCTCTAGGCATGGCATGGGAATGCTTTAATACTCTTATTAATACTGGCCCTGACCTTGCCATTCAAGACCCTATTCTTCTTCAACACTTCTATATGGGTCTTGATAGGAAAACCTTGAGGCATCTTAATACGTCTTTGGAAGGCTTATTCTTGCATGTCTCCGCTATTTCGGGGAGAAGCATTCTTACAAAAATCTTAGAGAACATCCCTGAAGAAGTAGAAGAGAAGCCATTAAAGGAAGAATCCCAGATAGCTGAACCAGAATCCTTACCAGACCCATCACCAACTTCAGCTGTCCTAGATCCCAAACCACCGGAAAAGGAGAAAACTCCAATTTCGGACTTCATGCTTGAATTCGAGGATGAACTTTTCGATGAATATGGAAATACCTTGAATTACCATACAATGTGGAGACCCCAGAAGTCTAGGAATTCATCATTTCAAGAAGAACCTTTAGACCCTTCTAAGGAAGCTTTCCTTAAAAAGACTACGAAAGACCTAGTGTCTATTATAAGCAATGAATGGTTAGAAGAATCAGAGCTTTCCTCTAATGTGATTCATTTAGATTCACCTTCTATATCCATTCATTGCCAAATTAACAAAGCTCGATGCCCTTTATAATCCAGTTGTGGGTGTTAATATCATGTCTGCATCTTTTGCTCATGGTTTATTGAAATGCATGCCATTGATCCCAACAACAAAGTTATTAAAAAGTCTTTCAGGACACATTCTCCCAAGTTTGGGAATTTTATATGTCCTCCCTATCTAGGTAAAAGGAACCAAAGTTCATCTGAGCTTCTATATCTATGATATCATAGAGTTTGACCTATTGATAGGACTACCAATTGAAAGACTTATCCAAGAAGGACAAACGGGGAAGTTGAATATAAGACTCGGGAAAATTTTAAGCTTTCTATACCCATTACTCATTCTCTAAATGCTGAGACTGAGCCAATTCCTAAGGAAGACCCAATGGAAGAGGTTAAGGTTGCATGTCTTGATTACTTGATCAAACCCAACTTTGAAGATGATGGCCAGTTCTTCGTCGAAGAGGAAGACGAAAATCCCTTAGAGCCTAAACCTTTAGATGAATTGCTAGAACCACCTAAGCCCACCATTGAGCTTAAACCCCTACCTTCTGGTCTTAGATACGTTTTTCTCAAGAATGATCAGGATTCTCCTGTGATCATCAGTGATAAACTCTCTCAGGAAGAATCTATACGCTTGCTAACTGTCTTAGAAAAGTATCGTTCTGCGCTTGGCTATTCACTCCAAGACCTTAAGGGAATTAGCCTTGCTCTTTGCACCCATCACATCCCTACAGATCCTAACTCTATACCATCTAGGGAGCCCTAGCGTAGGCTTAATAATGCTATGAGAGAGGTTGTTAAGAAAGAGGTTTTGAAACTCTTGCACGCTGGGATCATCTATCTTGTGCCGCATAGTGAGTGGGTAAGCCCTGTTCAAGTTGTGCCTAAAAAGGGAGGCATGACTATTGTTAAAAATGAAAAAAATGAATTAATCCCCCAAAGAACTATCATTGGATGGCGGATGTGCATAGATTTCCAAAAACTTGACAAGGCAACAAAGAAAGATCACTTTCCATTGCCCTTCATTGATGAAATGTTGGAGCAACTGGCAAATCACTATTTCTTCTGTTTCCTTGATGGGTATTTAGGTTATCATTAGATTCCGATTCATCTAGATGACCAAAGCAAAACCACCTTTACATGTTCATATGGAACTTATGCTTATCGTAGAATGTCTTTTGGATTATGTAATGCTCCAGCTTCTTTTCAAAGATGCATGATGTCTATATTTTCTGATATGATTGAAGAAATCATGGAAGTTTTCATGGATGATTTTTCTATTTATGGAAAAACTTTTGATGATTGTCTTGAAAATTTAGACAAGGTTTTGCAAAGATGTGAAGAAAAGCACTTAGTCCTTAATTGGAAAAAATGTTATTTCATGGTTAGAGAAGGCATAGTGCTTAGACATTTGGTGTCTAAACAAGGGATTGAGGTAGATAGAGCTAAAATTAAAGTAATTGAATAGTTACCTCCTCTTGTAAATATCAGAGGGATCCATAGTTTTCTTGGTCATGCGGGGTTTTACCGCCGCTTTATAAAAGATTTTCCTCATATTGCTAGACCACTTACAAATCTTTTGGCTAAGGATGTTCCCTTTGAATTTGATGATGCATGCTTAAAATATTTTAACATTCTTAAGAAAGCACTCATCTCTGCACCAATCATTCAACCCCCTGATTGGTCTCTACATTTTGAAATTATGTGTGATGCTAGTGATTATGCTATGGGGGCAGTTTTGGGACAAACCAGAGATAAAAAGCATCATGCAATTGCTTATGCTAGCAAAACTTTGATAGGACCTCAACTTCATTATGCAACAACTGAAAAAGAACTCTTGGCTGTCAGTTTTGCTATTGATAAGTTTAGATCTTACTTAGTAGGAGCTAAGGTGATTGTTTATACTGATCATGCTGCCTTAAAATACCTGCTCACTAAGAAAGATGCTAAACCTAGACTTATAAGATGGATTTGTTACTCCAAGAATTTGACTTAGAAATAAAAGATAAAAAAGGAGTAGAAAATTATATTGCAGATCACTTGTCTAGAATGTAGTTTGAGAATTCACAGGAAATGCCAACCAATGATTCTTTGTGGGACGACATGCTCTTCAAGGTCATAAAATCCGACCCCTGGTATGCAAATATTGTTAATTTTATGGTTACAGGTTATGTACCACCAGGGGAGAACAAAAAGAAGCTCATCTACGAAAGTCGTCTCCACATATGGGGTGAACCGTACCTCTTCATAGTCTGCTCTGATGGCCTACTCAGAAGATGTGTACCGGTGGAAGAAGGCATCAAGATCATCGAACGATGCCACTCATCACCATATGGAGGACATTATGGTGCATTCCGCACTCATTCAAAGATCTAGCAAAGTGGATTCTTCTAGCCAACCATGTATGAAGACACGAAGGACTTCATCTGGAGATGTGGAGCATGTCAGAGGCATGGGAATATCAATTCAAGAGATGTCATGCCACTCACCAACAACCTCGAGATCGAGCTCTTCGATGTTTGGGGAATTGAATACATGGGACCGTTTCCAAAATCGAAGAACTATGAATACATCTTGGTGGCAGTTGACTATGTCTCCAAGTGGGTTGAAGCCATGCCATGCAAAGCTGCTAATGCAAAGAACTCCAAGAAAATGTTTGAAGAAACAATATTTCCAAGATTCGAAGTTCCAAGGATGGTGATTAGTGATGGAGGAACTCACTTTATTGACAAGAATTTTCATAATTACTTGTCAAAGCATGGAATCTGTCACAATGTCGCTACTCCACATCACCCTTAGACAAGTGGCTAAGCAGAAACATCAAATAAACAAATCAAGAACATTCTACAAAAGACGGTCAATGAGATGGGGACTGCATGGAAAGATTGACTACCCGATGCACTATGGGCTTATAGAACGGCCTATAAAACACCATTGGGATGCCACCATACCAACTAGTCTATGAAAAGACCTATTATCTACCTGTTGAGCTAGAATTCAAAGCTCACTGAGCTATCAAGCGATGGAACATGGACTTTGAAGCCGCAGGAACTAAGAGGAAGATGTAGCTCTCTAAGCTTGATGAATGGCGTCAAAAAGCATATCATAACGCTAAAATATACAAGGATAGAACGAAGAGATGGCATGACAAGAGGATCAAGAAGAAGGAGTTCGCTCCTGGAGATAAGGTATTACTTTTTAATTCTAGGGTTAAATTATTTGGGCACGGAAAACTTCAGAGCAAATGGGAAGGACCATTTAAGGTGATAAGCACATCGTCGCATGGAGTGGTAACTCTTCAAAATGACAAAGGTATGTTATTCAAGGTAAATGGCCACCGTCTCAAGATCTTTCTAGAACCTGAAAAACCACCTAAGGATTTGGATGAGGTAGATTTCCTAATTTTACCATAGATTTACACCACTGCCATCCTCCTTATGATTCATAGCGAATAAATATACTTTTCGGGATTAGATAGAGTTTAGAAACTGACATGAGAAAAATCAGCATGAGAGGATGACATGTGGGGCTGGTCGGCCCCACCTAGAGGTCACCCGGCCCACTGTCAGCCCCTCTCGCGCCTAGTTAACTCTCTCATGTCTTCTAGATCCTTCCTTCTTAGAATCCCGTAGTTTTTCACCGCATTCACATATTCTTTCGTTACGAGACCCTTAGGGATAGATCTTGACCCCTGCTACAAGTTATCCCCCCCTATATAAACAAGCTCCTGCCTACCTCCATAGCCATCCCATCAAAGCCTTCTCTCTCTAACTGCAGCAAAGCTCTCCTCCTCTCTAGTCCCCATGGCCAACAAAGAGATCGTCCCCTATGGTTTTGATCTTAGCAAGAAGCCCGATGCGCTTGCGTTGACCGTCATTCCTCTAGAAGTTACCCCAATTTGCTCAAGGCAATCTTACTTCACCCATGCCATCCGTCGTCCGGTGATCGCTCCGCTGCCACCACGTCCACTTCTTGAAGACAAGTCACGCCAACAAGAGCCTCGTCTAGACATCTAGAAGCTGAGCAAGGTGACAAAGGAGATCAACCTCCTTCCTCCGAAGGGACATGAGGTGTTGATCGAAGTGAAGACCAATAAGTTTGGAGATGTCACATGTGCAAAATATAAATCAGTCACCCCTTGTACCACCATTGATGGAGTCCGGGCTATGCCGGATCATATCAAGGTTGTTCCCCCGAAGGAGAGGAAAAGGAAGGCGCCATCACCACCTATCCCAGAGCTTGAGAAGCATCCAAAGATGACTATCACCCTCTTAGACCTCTCCGATGTTATCTATACCTTAGAGCAAAGGATCGGCGAAGAACATGTCTACCACAAGAGCCTACAACATGATCTTAATGCTTTAAATCATTTTGTTGCTAAGATGAGGAAGTCAGAATTAGATAGTCGATGATAAGGCATGAGTGTTAGGTCAAGTATTTAAAAATAGTATGTTTAGGTTACTCGCTTAGCTCAGATTGTTAGAGTGATTGAAGTTTGTGTTTAGGTTGGTTTCTGTTATAAAGTACCTTATGATATTAATGGAGTCATATTATTATTATTATTATTATTATTATTATTATTATTATTATTTACTCTCTATTTATTTTGGATATGTGTTTTGTCTCCACTTGTTGTGCATAAAGGTATACAGGAAAAGAAGTGTGGTGGAGACACACCTCGACATCAAGACGGAATTCGATCGTGAAAATCACAAAATTTGGGAAGCAATGGACTAAGAACAACGCTTGCCAAAGTTGGACCCGAGAGGGCCCGAGAGTAGGCCACCCGGCCTCCTACATGGGCCGGCCGGCCCATCATGATGCCGCCTTGCCTCGCACTTCGTCGACGGTCAGGTTTGGGGCCCATATGTTCTATTTTCATCTATCTCACTTTCTGTTTCGAACTAAATTAAAAATCACTTGATAAAAAACTTTAAAACCTGAGGAAAGATTATTTCAGTCATGTCTTAAGGATAGACTCACATAATACTTTTCCTAGAAGTCGTGCTACTGTTGGGAACTTTTTATTAGGGACCCCATGCTACTTAAGTTGTTGTGGAATGAGATATAGTAGAATAATGAGAACTTGATTCTTGATGTCTCGTTATTGGAGAATTTTATTTCAAAAAGTAAAATGAATAGCTACACCTCTCCTTTATGGTAAGTAATATCCCACCAGAGCCATATATAGGATAAAGAAACTTTCTACATATACTACTTGTCATTGTGTTGAGTTTGGTCAAACCTTGTGACCCTTGTTGAGAAACTTATCATCCTCCCAAGATCAAGATCATGTACACTCCGCATATATCTACTGCTCCTACACTAGGTGTATGCAAAAACATGTTTTCCATCCACCTAAAAATGTTCTACTCCTATATTAGGAATAGACACAAAAATATGCTTGATAGGATAAATGCTCCAAGTTCTTGAAAAGTTTCAATTGCAGAAGGAGAGGTGTGGGCTATGCAAAAGTTATTCATAAAAGGAAAAGTATTGAAAAAAAATGAACAAGTGTCCGAGATATTTAAAACAATGGGTACTTAGATGATCGCCTAAAAAAAGAAGAATAAAGTTGAATAAGATAGCCCATGTTTTCTTGCAAAAGTTTTCAAGTTTCAAACAAGAGAGATATGTTTCAAGGAGCATAGTAGAATTAGATTAGCCACTATATACATATCCACACACATGCACATCTTGATCTAAGAGTATGACATTTTTCTCCTTGGATCCTTGTTTTGACTTTACAATATATGCAATGCAAGTATGATGTCATATTTATCCTTACCTGAGCTCCACACAAGCTTTAGAAGTAGGTAAAAAGAAGGCACAATCATCAATGCCTTGGTGAGGATTCAAAAATACCACATATACAGAGTGATTTGAGAGTACCACAAAAAGGAGAAGGTAAGCTATGTTTTTGTTTACAAAATTTTTAAATGTTTCTCCAGTTGACTTGACTGAAGGAGGATGGTGATCTATTTCAAGTTGTTATATTCTTCAACCACCCAAAGTTTCATGGTAGACACTTTGAATCCTGTAGATCATGTATGACTGGGAATGGTTTTATGTTGATGCCTTGCCCCAAGGTTTTGTCTTGAGTAATCCATCCTTTTATCGAGGACGAGTAAAAGCCTAAGTGCGGGGGAGTTTGTTGATGGTAGTTAACATTCATCACAAACCGTCAATATAACTTGCATAAATGGCTAAAATGGATCACCAACATAGACTTAGGGGTTTAAACTAACAAATTTCATGAGTTTTGGTGAATCTGTGTTTCCAGCAGGATTTAATCAAAAAATCACCAAGGAGGGCCTATTCGTCAAAGGAAATCACAGAATTCCACCGCGTAATTGATGTGGGAAGACTCTAGAAGACTCCAGGAGGCTCTCCACCAAAACAGGACACATGTCACTGACATGTGAGGTCAGCCAGCCCCACATGAAGGCCGCCTAGCCCCTGTGGGTCCCACTTGTCTACCTTGTTGCTACGTCGGTTCTCCACCGCCTCCTAGGATGCATCTACACTATTTATTCAAGTCAGTTTGATCCAAGGGTCCAGGATGATTCAATGGGGCTTTCTATATCTGCCTGCACCCCCTTCCAGGGTATGCCTCATTTGATCCTAAGAGCTGAGAAGCCAGAAACCCTAATTCATATGTCCACCAGGATCATAGCTAGCAATCAAGAGAAGATTTGTCCTCGTTAGGATCTAGTCTTGTATTAGAGATGGAGAGATAGAGTGAGAGGAAAGAGTTTCAGAGGAGTCCCGGCCTATCGGTACTCTCTCTACGGCTTGAACCCTAGTGGAATCAAGTTCTTCTTGAGCTTGCTTCTGAGATTTCTCTAGTAATCGACTTCTAATTCAAGTAAGCATTTTGTTCATATTGTTCTTCAGGTTTGTGACCCTCTTTCGAGTACTTTAATCCTTGTAGCTCCTGGGTTAAATTAGTATTCATAGTGTAAGCATGGTGCTTAGACTATGTTACTCGTGGATGTACCCTATTTTCCGGATCGTGGTAGCTCGCGAGGGTGACTCTTATAGCCTTGTTGAATCCTTTGTAGTCCACCTCTCGTTAGTAGGCCTAGCAGGACATTGTTGCCATAGGAAACATACTATGCCTATGTTTTCTCTAGTAATATCCCTAGAATTGAACAATAGAAGACAAAACTTACCGATGTTAGAACTAGAAGACTTTAGCAGTCTCCTCTATGCTCCTATTATCTAGTCTTGATTGTGAAGTTGGGTTAAGTTATATTTGGTTATTCTCACACACGTTTCCTCGAGTTTGATATAAAACTAGGTACTCTCGGTGAAGTGCTACATCAGTATAATACCCGTGCGCTTGCGGATTATTCCGTGTGCATTAATTTATGCCAACAGCAAGGAAATCATTTTGGGCACACCTAATGGTACTACTAGGTGATGTGGGCAAAGTGGAAGCTTATTTCAGTCCGTTTGGAGATAGTGTTAATCTAGGTGCAAGATAGGTCCACAGTTTGCAGTTTGCGCTGAATGTACCATTGGCTCAGAAATCATTTTGGACGTACCCGATGGTACTCCTAGGTGACGTGGGTCAAGTGGAAGCTCATTTTGGTCCATTTGGAGACAATGTTAATCTCAGTGCAAGATAGGTGCATGGTTTTTGTTGAATGTACCGCAGGTATGTAAATCATTTTGGGTACACTGGATGGTACTCCTAGGTGACGTGTATCAAGTGGAACCTTGTTTCGGTCCGTTTGGAGACATTGTTAATCTAGGTGCAAGATAGGTGCACGGTTTGCCCTGAATTTACCACGGGCATGGAAATCATTTTGGGCACACTCGATGGTACTACTAGGTGATGTGGGTCTGCAAGTGGAAGCTCATTTCATTCCATTTGGAGATAGTGTTAATCTTAGCGCAAAATAGGTGCACGGTTTGTGCCGAATGTACCACGGGCATAGAAATCTTTTCAGGCACACCCGTTGGTACTTCTAGGTGAGGTTGGTCAAGTGGAAGCTCGTTTCGGTCCGTTTGGAGATAGTATTAATCTCGACATAAGATAGGTGCACGGTTTACGCCGAATGTACCATGGGCTCTGAAATTGCTTTAGGCACAGCTGACGGTACTTGTCGGTGTTTTGTAGACTGACTAGTAAATTTATATGATTGTCGTGCTGCTCTAGGAAGACAATGGTAGCATCCAAAAGACACGAGGAATTATGTTGGTTCAGGTCAGAGCCCTATGTCCAGTTTCTCAGAGAAGATCGATTGCGTGTTCATCGCTTGAATGCTCTGAAGTTCTTACAATGGGGGTGCAAGAATGGTGGAAGAGGTAGGAGAGTGGAGCTAGAATGCAGGTTCGGGTTTTGAGAGTCTGATGCCTTGGATGGGTGCCCTGACTGCCCTTATATAGAGTCTAGGGCCAGGTCACATACAAAGGAGGTTCTCCCAACCGAGGGACTATGAGCCTGAGGGAGGGAACCTAGCTAACTTGGCTTCTGAGGAACACCATCTTGTTTTGGTGTAGTGCACGTCTGGGCATGGTTGTCATCATGGTCTTGTGCCCACGTCGTGGCATGGGGCGACGTGGTGCTACTATGCCAGTTGTGGCAGCACTATATGTAACACCCTAGGTATTAAGCATGCATTTAACCTTGACATTGCATGCACAAAAAAGCATCCTTGAGCATGCATGAGCATGAGCATCTCAATTACTATCCCTTTGTTGGCTTATATTGCATGTGTTATTACTTAATTGCCTTACTTATGTTAGGGTTTATATGTAACCAATGTATGAAATGTGTGTGGAACCTTGGGAATACCTTAAACAGGTTTAGAATATCTTAAGGATCAACTTTGGTATTCATGACTAAGGCTAGTTTGGTCTCTAAGTCTTAGTTATAGTGTAAGTCATTATTTTAAAGTGGTATGTTTGACCTAGGTTGAACTATGTCATAGAGTCTTTGCATGGCAAAGCACCCTTAAGCAAAGTTGTAGTATTTGAGTACAGAAACAACTTTTATGTTTGGGTCATGAGATAATTCAGTGCATAGCTTGGTCATTTTGAGCTCACAAAAATTAGCAAAACACAAGTTTTCAACACTTGGAAATTTTCTAAGTCAAAATGCGTTTACAGTTTCGCCATGCTGACTTTGTGATGATTTTACTCCTTATTCATTGAGAATTAGACCTTGATCTTTTAAGAGAAATTGGAGATGGTATATAGGGCTACAACTTTTGTTAAGGTAGTTTGCGCTAATGTGCCGTGGTTTAGGAGATTAAGGATGTCGAAATAGCGGTGTCAGGCTCGGGCGCTGGCTCTGATGGCCTAATCGGCCTGGCCATCAGTGGCCGACCGGCGTAGGACCTCGCCACCGCCATAGTTTTGTCGTGCTCCCACTGCCTCACCGCACCCGCCTTGCTAGCTAGTAGCGCACGGTAAGCCTCTGTGCAGCGCACGGTAAGCCTCCGTGCAGCGCACAGCCATCGCCGTCATTTCGCCGCCATGACACGCCGCCCATGGCCGAACCACCTCCGACCGCCATTAGTCATGCTTGTGTGCGCGCTAGAATCACCATAGGATGTAGAGGCTTGGCAAAACCCTAGATGGTGTCATCTCGGCCAGCTCTGGTGGCTCGCCGTCGACCCGCATCCGCCGTGCCGCCATGAGCACCGCCGTCGTCCTTAGCCTCTCTAATCGATCTAGATGGCTACACTAGTGCGTGCCGGAGATCATGGGGAAGCTTGCAGTGCCGGTGCCATCGCCGGAGAGCTCACCATCGGCGAACTCTAGCCGGTCAGCGCCGCTGCCCTGTTTTTGGCTCACTGACGCGCGGGCTGTCTGACTCGGAGACCCCAACTGTCAACGGCTTAGGTTTAGAAGCTAGTTCATTTATTTCAGATTTGTATGTCAACTTTGAAAAATCATAAGTATAGTTCTAGATGTCTAATTCTTGTGAACCAAATTTTGTTGTAATCGTCAAGAAGTGTAGTATTTTATAAAAATATGAAATGTACAGTTCTGGTATTTTTCTTCATGATTAAAATATAGTTAATTAAGTGCTTTTTGAATGTTTACAATCTTGTAAATTATATATCTTGAGCTAGAAAACTCATAAAATTGTGATTCCAATTTTGTTGGTCTTATGTTGACATGCTATAGCTAGGAAAAATAATAAACTTGCTGTAAACTTGATTGAAGTAGGATCTTTCTATTTATCTATTAATAAATGGCATTTTTTTGAGGAAAATTGTAGGGATAAAAATATGTAACATATTGCTATGCAAATTTTTGTACAGTAGTATGGCACTAATATGAAGCTAGGAAAAATATATAATCTGTTGTTTGACACTTTTCTATAGGGTTAACTATTTTCACTAAAATAGACCTTGCCAGCTTGTCATTTTTGTCTAGCATGTTGTACATGGTCAAATGGCATGAAAATTTTACATTAGTATATTGGGAGCACTTGGAAGCCACTGTAGTTTCCTAAGAATTTATTGTGCACATTTGGTATATGTTTGTTATTTTACCTAATTATCTAATTAAATTAATAAAGGCATTTAAATGAAGAGATGGGGCTTGACCATTATGTTTTATTGGGTGTAATTGATGTTCTTGAACTGTTGGTATACTTGGTGATGTCAAATTTTGAATGCTTATATGCAGTAAAAATATTGTTGCTCTATAATTCGATTTAGAAGTGTTTTTGGAGAGATTCTGTTGTTGGGTATGTTGCTTAGTCAAAATGATGTTTTCTGTAGAAATGGTTAATAATAAAGTTGTAGGACACTTCTTCATATATCTTGTGTTAAAATTGCAGGGCAATAGGCCAAAGGGTTTAGGAGTTATAGCTGTTTTAAGTTAGTCTCCCAAAATGCTTGTTCTCTGGAATTTCTGGACAGCGCTGGATATATTGCCTGTTTTGGTTAGGATAGAGTGTGAATGAGCTTTGTTGATTAAATAAGAGTTGTAGGAAATTTTAGAAGCTTTCCAGAAAGTCCAAGATCACAGCATTTGAATAAGTATAACTTCAGTTATGATGTAAACTTGTAACTGCCATGTGTAGCTTAGACATTGCCTTGTGTGAAATTTGTAAGTAGATAGAGAAGAGATATGCACCTACTCAGTTAGCATGGAGTTAGCAATTATTATCATTGTGCTACTTGACCTCCTTGTTGCAGCATGTACATTCCCCTATCACATCATCTATGATCCTTCTTATGCATCCATGAGACTTAATTATGCATATGCATGCAATAGGTGCAACCGAGGAAATCACGCTGGTGGAGCTCGACATCGATCCACAAGAGGAGAACCAAGAAGTGCAGCACCAGGAGGTTCCTAGAGAAGTAGAGCCTGAAGCCAATCACCTTCCTGAGTGCCCAGATCACCAGCCAACAATGTTCATGAAAGGCAAGCCCCATAGCATTATAAGCCTCCCTACTTTATTAATGTCACCTAAGTTACTCGTATTGATGCATTACGTGACATGAGTTGTTTGGAAACACATGTTGCATATTATCTTTTGTCGATAGAATATCATCGGTAGTCCTCCGAGGGGTATCCCATGAAAGTAGATTGATCGGCAGAGATGCATGTAATCGAGAACAAGAAGGCAACAAAAACACATGAGTTAGACATCAGGCCGTCAGTATGACGTAATACCCTACTCTTGTGGTCTATTGGATTGTATTGGCTATCGTATGATATTGCGTGAGTTTGGAGGGGGTCCCTGCCTACCTTATATAGTCCGGGGTAGGGTTACAAGTTAGTTAGATCTAGGAGATAATCGGAAAGTAATAACAGATTATAGGAATCATGGGATCATACGTATCCTAACAGATCTCGTAGTATCTTTAGGATATCTTCCCAGTGTCTTGTGGGAGGCGCCGAGCAGTGTTGTGCCCTGCAAGACTTCGTCTTGTGGGTTGGGCTGCCCCCGGGGGCACAGCCCATGTGGTCTGCCATGGGTATCCGGGGTCATACCCCCCACAGCTAGTCGCCGAGTGCCTTGTATCCGTTGTGCAACCCCGTCTTGAGCTTGTCCGAGCAGTCAAACTCATGGTCCGACCACCGTGATGAGTTGTCGAGCAGTTGTGAGCTTTTGCCAAGCAGCGTGAACCATCACCGAGCAGCATGAACTGTCGCCGAGTAGTGTAACCCAAGTATGGCTTGCCATAAGGATGTAAGGAGATCAAGTTCAGAATCGAAAATTTCTTCACAGTGGACCAAGTGTGCCCACTTAGAGTCCGACCATGAGAAAGGGAGATAGTCTTCTTCAGCTTCAAGAGGCATGGAGTCTTCCAAATTAAAGCAAACACACTCACCGCTAGGTGAAGTGTGCCCACTTAGTCCCCGAGCCTGACAGTAGGTGACATAGTCACGTGGTGCTAGGGGTCCAAAGTAAAGAAAAGCACAAGACCAGCCGAGCAGGCAGCCAACCTCTAGGTGAAGCCCCAAAATGAGGAGAGCACAAGACCAGCTAAGCAGGCAGCTAGTCCCCAAGTGAAGCCCCAAAATGAGAAAAGCACATTCACCGCAAGGTGAAGTGTGCCCACTTACTCCCCGAGCCTGATAGTAGGTGACGTGGTCACGTGGTGCCAGGGTCAGAAACAACAGTCATCAGAAGAAAGTTCCTAGTGCGATGAGGATCCATGTCATGTTGAGGAGGCAGTGCCCAAGACACAAGTGGAAATCTTGGAGAAAACAAATCACGGAGAAAAAACTGGAGTAACGGTTGTACAGTAGTAATTACTGAGCCGTAACAGATGGCGGAGTTGTCGGCAAAAATTCGGTGAGCAGTAACAACTTGCGGCGATAAATGGGTGATATGGGCTACAGTTGCACAAAAGCCGGATAGCGGCCCACCATGCCATTTCAGAGAATTCGGAGAAGCACAAATCGTGGAGCGGTTTCCCAAAAACCCTCGAATGCGAAAGGTGGGGGGAGTGCTTTATAACTACGCCGCCACACCCCGCGCTCCCACCTTTGCCACTTTGCCATTTCATCTTCCTCCTCAACTCTCGCGCTTCTAGATTCGTAGTCGCTTCCACCGCCAATCCCAAAATAGATCTGAGAGATGGCGCCGAAGAAGGGAGCTAGAAACCCAAAGAAGGCGGCCGCCGGAGTCAGCCATGACAACGAGTGGGTGCCGTCAGTCATGGGGGAGGCAAAGATCAATAGGATGGTGGAAGCGGGCATTCTCCAGGACTGTGTCACCGCTGGATGGCGGCCAGCCAGCGGTGAGCCCTTTCCAATGCCCCATACTGACGAAGCTGTAGTTTTTGTGGATTATTTATGGCGCGGGTTAGGTTTTCCCGTTCATTCTTTGTTGAGGGATCTGCTGGAGTTCTAGGTCATTAGTCTATGCAACCTCCACCCAAACACCATCTTGCACATCTCCATCTTCATCCATTTCTGTGAGACATATCTCGGAGTTCTTCTCCACTTCAACCTCTTCCGTCATCTATTCTGGCTAAAGAAGAAGGGTGGCGACAGTTCGAAGGTGGTTGGCGGCGTGTATCTTCAACTCCACGATGGGATGGCGGGCGAGTACATCACTATACTGCTAAACACCTCGCTGAAGGGGTGGAACACCAAGTGGTTCTACATGAAGCAGAGCCATCCCGCCATCCGCTGTGACGTCGAGCACATTTTAGAGAACCAGAGGAGCTGATCGGATAAGCCGAATAGTGCCAACATGGAACAAGTGAGGGAGCTCCTCGACCTGATAAAGGGCGTGAAAATTAATGGTGGACTGGTGGCAGCGAGCTTCATAGTGTGCCACATCCAGCCCTACAAGGAGAGGGCCCACGTGGGCTATGACTTCAAGGGTGACAACGACAATACCCGGGAGAGCACAGGGAGGCTGACGAAGGATGAAGTGCTAGAGCAGGCCACAAAGCTGTTCGCTCCAAATGCCTCGTTTAGCATGTCAAAGCAAACGAGGGCCTTCAACTGCATGAACCCGTCTCCTCAGGTAAACACCCCAATTGTTTTGTTCCCGATGCTTTTCATCCTTTATCGTTGCCGAGCAGTGTGCTAATTCACTTGTGGAAAGATCCATTTGTAGGACCGAGCGGTGTACTTCTCGGGTGTGCCAAGGGGCGATTGGCCATAGGTAGTAGACGACCAGCCACCAGCTCATTCTGAGGAGGGAGCCGTCAGTGCCTCGTCGGAGTCTGGAGGCGCGAACGTTGGTCAAACAGAGAGTCCTCCCCCAGTATTGGAGAACATCCGAGGGAAGAGGGCAGCAGCAGATGAGCTGGCCCGAAAGAAGAGGAATATGGCGGGTGTCGCCCCCCATAAACCGGGTAGCATCTCACTTGGTGGTGACTAGACCACTCGGACGTAGAGTATGGCGATGTCCGAGTGGTCGGACGACGATGAGGCTCTAGTAGCTCCTTGTCTGAGCACTGAAGCGCCTCCGCGCAGCACACATGCGGAGGAGCGATCGAAGGAAGGGGAGGGAGTCCCTGAGCAGTAGGCGAAGGGAGTCCTCGAGTAGCAGGCGAGGGGAGTCTCAAAGTAGCAGGCGGAGGAGAGGCCAATGGCAGAGACCACAAGACCTCTACCCTAGGGCATAGGAGTTGACCCTAGGGCCGCACCTGGGGGCTCAGGTAGGCAGTGCCGGTTCAGGAAAGTGTACTGGCAGACTGACACATAAGTATCCTTGCCTCGGAGTTATTTTGCTGTCTTATCCTTATATCTTTTGGTGATTGATGAGCTAATCTGATGCAGAGCAAGGCTTATGGAGGATCTGACCCCGCCTGTCCAGACTGACGAGCAGCCAGGGGCTGGTCCTAGGGCAGAAGCAATGCTCGCAGACCCTGTCCTAAAGTCCCCGGGTGCTCGATGACCTGCGGAGGAGTCGACCGCCGCTACTGATGTACTTGGCGGCGGCGAATGGTTGTCGCTGATGGTGGACGGGTCGACGGCAATGCCCGGGGCAACGGAGGAAACCGCCGGGTCTTCAGAGGCGGATGCTGGAGTTGCCGACGCTGCGCCAGAGTCTGGGGTGGGAAAATCGGTGGGGGCGGAAGAGTAGGCTGCTCTCCCAAAGACATCAGAGGGTGTGGTCGGCCATGCTGTGTGGCCACTGAGCCCCCTAGCTACGGAGGAAGAGGATGAGGTGGAAGAAATTGAGCATGAGGAATCACGACCTCAAGCTGTCCAAATCCTTCGTAAGTGGGGTGACGAAGTGGTGGTCGTTGAGGAGGAGGACACCACCAGGGAGCTTAGGATACTAGAGTTCGCCCTTTCCAGAGTGATGAAGCAGATCAAGGTCAGTACTACGTCTGCATTGCTCGTGCTTGACGTTGGAGATCGGAGTTCTTCATAGTCTTGGTGCGTTTATAGGGGATAGCTCAGACTGCCGAGCAACATCGCCAGCTGATCAAGAGGATGGAGCCCCTCACCGAAGAAAATGCAAAGCTAATGGAGGCGATGAAACTCATGGAGAAAAACATCCAGAGGGCCTAACGCGAGTGGGATCTTGCTGAATTCAACGCGTGGGATCTAGAATACTAGAAGGGCGTCCTATCCGAACAGCTGACAAACGTGTTTGAGTAGTTGTGGGGCAAGTCCGAGCAGCTAGAACGAAGCTCTGAGCAGGTGACGAGCCTTTCCATGTAGCTGGAGCGCAAGTCTGAGCAGCTCAAAAATGTCTCCAAGCAGAGAAAAGGTATGGCGTATCGGTGATTCTGCTTTGCATTGTTGAACAGTCATATGGTTGCTGACCACTATTGTGCTTGTAGAGCAAGATGCGGAGCTCGGCCAGCTATGCCAAATCATCGGGCAACTCTAGGAGGAGGAGAAGAAAGCGGCTGGGCGAGCGGAGAAATTGGCCAAGGAGCTGAAAGGCGAGTACTTCGTGGTCGATGTTACTATTGGAGCAATTTCTTTTGTTTGACGGATCCTTGTGATGCTTGCTGACTATCATCGAAGGACCAAGGCACAGTTCGATGTGCTGGAGCAGGAGGCCAGGACCTAGAGGAACAAGCTCGACGCCATAGTTGCCTAAGTCAAGCCGGTGCTCGACCGCGTCGACCTGTAGGTGGCTCCTTAGCCCGATGGTAGGCCGCCGCGCCTAGACACCATCATCGACAGATGCAAGGCAGAGTGGGAGAACTTCAAGAGCTTCAATCGTGACACCACCGTTACCGCCGTTAGTCACGCCCTTGCGGTGGTCCAATCCCACTACCTAGCCATTGACCTTCAAGCGATAGGGGCCGGATTCACCAGAGGGACGGGCGCGATGGAGCACCAGTAGCTGGAAGATGAGGTGGAAGACACGGCGAAGAAGCTAGCCGGCGACGTTGACCTGTTCGGTGAGATGGATGGCGAGGAAGAAACTCGATGATCTGCTCGGAGAACATGCTGTAATAACTAAATAGGGTAGTTAAAACGTGCAAGGGTGTAGACAATCATTTATATATATGTATAAATGTTGTAAAATGACATGTGCTTGTTTATGCAGTTTGCCAGTTTTTCCTTGAAGAACCGGTGTAGTGTTAACCCTAACGCAATTATATGTAGTATAAGTAGCATCCGAGCAGTTAGTTTGCTACTGAACTCTTTGGCCTTGGCTAGCCCATAGTCCATAACGTCGAGCACGGAGCCCGTGCACGTGTAGGAGGAACAGGCATGACTAAGGAACCACAGCCAACCACCCATAACGCAAAGCGTGGAGCCCGCAGCACGTGTAGGGAGAGATCAGAGACTGGGTCTTCTCCATAGAGAATAGAGCGGAACGTGTGCTGCTCGGCGGTTGGCGAAATAACTTGGAGATATACGTAGTATTAGTAGCGTCCGAGCAGTTAGTTCTTTACTGGGCTCTTGGCCTTGGCTAGCCCATAGTCCATAACATCGAGTGCGGAGCCCGTGCACGTGTAGGAGGAATAGGCGTGACCAAGGAACCGTAGCTGACCACCCATAACGCAGAGCGCAGAGCCCGTAGCATGTGTAGGGAGAGATCGGAGACTGGGACTTCTCCATAGAGAACAGAGCAAAACGTGTGCTGCTCGGCGATTGGCGAAACATTTAGGAGATATGGAGAAATGCAGCAGAGCATTTATGGTGATCACATATTGGAGATATGGAGAAACGTGGTGGAGCGTTTATGGAGATCTCGCATTGGAGTTCGTTAAGTAGTAGCTTAGAGCTGGTAACCGCAAGTGGAGATTAAATCATAATGGAGAAATAATGGAGACAAATTATGGCAACCAAAACTTTATTCATTATGGAGTGGAGAGTACATATCTGGAGTGTTTCAAGGATAGAAACATATAAGATGCTCGATGTGCCATGAATTGGGGATATCAATTCCATCCAAGTCGCATAGCCGGTAAGACCCTGGTCGGGTAACCTCTTTGACCACGTAGGGCCCTTCCTAGGGGGAGGAGAGCTTGTGCATCCCTTTGGTTTTCTGTTTTCTATGGAGAACGAGGTCACCGACAACAAATGAATGACCTTTGATGTTGCGGTTGTAGTAGCTCCACAAGCCTTCTAGATATTTGGCTATGCGTATACAAGTGATCAGGCGTTCTTCCTCGGCCCTATCGACGTCCTCTATCCGAACAGCTATGGCTTGCTCTTCATCATAATGTTCCACCCTAAGTGCTCGAAAGGCAATGTCCGCTAGAAGTATGGCTTTGAAGTCGTAGACTAAGAAATATGGAGACATGCCGGTGTTGCGACTAGCTTGAGTGCGTAGTCCCCAGACCACAGCTGGTAGCTCTTTGAGCCATCTGCCAAGATGCTTTTCTTCTTTCTGATATAGCCTCTTTTTGAGGGCATCAAGGATCATGCCGTTCACCCGTTCGACCTGGTCGTTGACTCTAGGATGGGCAATGGAGACGTATTTGACAGAGATACATTGGTCTTCATAGAAGTCCCAAAAATAATGACCAGTGAATGTGGTTCCGAGGTCGGTGATAATGTTGTTCGGGAGACCAAATCTGTGGATGATATCTTCGAAGAGCTCGACTACTTTCTTTGTAGTGGCTGAAACAAGCAATTTGTATTCGATCCACTTGGAGAACTTGTTGATGGTGACGTATACGTACCAAAAACCACCTGGCGCTGGCTTGAAAGGCCCGATCATGTATAGTCCCCAGCAAGCAAAAGGCTAGGAAGCTGGGATGGTCTGTAGGTCTTGTACCGGCACATGGATTTGCTTGGCAAAAAATTGGCATCCTTCACAATATCGGACGAGGTCTTCTGCATCGGAGATGGCCGTGGGCCAGTAAAAACTAGCTCTGAAAGCCTTGTCGACGAGGTTTCTCGAGGCCACGTGGTTGCCGCAGGAACCAGAGTGAATTTCATGAAGTAGTTTCACTCCCTCTTCTTGGGTGATGCATTTCTGCAGTATCCCTTCCTTGGCACATTTCCTCATCAAGTTCCTGTCCACTAACACGTAATGCTTGCTTCGACGGATTAGGCATTCGGTTTCAGTCTTGTCGGTGGGTACTTCGACACTGGTGAGGTACTTGATGAACTGTTCACTCCAATCGGCGACCGGCAAGGGTACTGTAAGTACCAGCTGCTCGGCGGGGGGAATTTCTTGCACTTCCTTCTCTTCCTTAATAGACGACATAAAGAGGTCTTGAATGAAGACCCC
Organism: Miscanthus lutarioriparius; assembly: GCA_904845875.1. Taxonomy (NCBI): domain Eukaryota; kingdom Viridiplantae; phylum Streptophyta; class Magnoliopsida; order Poales; family Poaceae; genus Miscanthus; species Miscanthus lutarioriparius. Next base: position 60,847,741 of record CAJGYO010000004.1, on the reverse strand, counting down.
TGGTGGAATCGTGGCACGAGAAGAGACTATCTTAGATAGGTGGTCGGCGAGCAGATTTTGATCTCGTACCATGTGGTGGTACTCGATACCGTAGAACTTTCCTTCAAGCTTCCTAATTTCAGCGCAGTATGCGTCCATCTTCTCACTAGAGCAGGACCAGTCTTTGTTGAGCTGGTTGATGGCCAGCGCAGAGTCCCCGTATACCATGAGGCATTTGACGCCGAGCTCAATGGCTATACGGAGTCCATGGAGACATGCTTCATATTCGGCGGCGTTGTTGGAGGCTGGAAAATGTATTCGGAGAACGTATCAGAGCTTATCCTTGGTTGGCGTAATGAACAGAATGCCAGCACTAGCACCGTTGATGTTGAGAACACCGTCGAAGTACATCACCCAGTGCTCAGGGCAAGTAGCGGGGATGGGTTCTTGGATCTCGGTCCACTCAGCGATGAAGTCAGCGAGCGCTTGTGACTTGATGGAAGGTCTGCTTCTGAATTCAATGGAGTAAGTGCTGAGCTCGACAACCCACTTGATGATGTGGCCGTTGGCCTCTTAGTTGTGGAGGATGTCCCCAGAGGGAACTCGGTGACCATGGCGATCTGGTAGTACTCGAAGTAATGGCGGAGCTTGCACAACGTGATTAGAATGGCGTATAGCAGCTTTTGGACCTGAGGAAAACGAGTTTTGGGCTCATTAAGGACCCCACTGATGAAGTAGACCGGACATTGCACCTTATAGGTGTGCTCGGCTGTAACACCTCGGGTGTTTGCCTTGCATAACTTGACTTGCATAACATGAGCATGATCATCAAGCATTCATAAACAAGCATTTACAATTGAAACATTTGATTGAAACATCTGTAACATTTGCTTGTTATCGCATGTTTCTTTGAACATATGCAACTTGTCTCATTATTTCATGTCTCCATGTGTTTATGCATATGATCATGAGTGGACACATGTACTTGGTGGATGTGAGTCACACAAACATGTAGCAAAACCTAGGTTAGCAAATAGGACTTTATTCATGGTCACATTTCATGAACCAACACTTAAGCTTCATGTGATTACACTAACTAGCCCTATGAGTGCCTAATACATGAAATGATTGAATGACCTTGCAAATTGCTTAAACATGTTTAGAGTATCATTATGAACAACTTTGATATTCATGGTTAGGGGTAATTAGGTCATTAAGCCATGAATTGAAGTGTATCCTCATTCAAATGTGACATGTTTGACCAAATTTGGGTCATTGACTGATTTAGCTCCTAACATGCTTGAATTTGGATCACAAGAATCAGAAAAATCAACATTTCAACACTTAACAAATTTTCTAAGTCCTAGTTAACCGAACAGCCTGACAAGTCGATCTTTGTGATGATATTACTTTGTTTCGGTTGAGAATTGGCATGAGGTACTTGAACAAGAGTTGGAGCTGGCACTTCGGGCTACAAAACTGATGTAGGTCATTTGCACGAAGGAGCCACGGTTTGGCAGATAATTTGTTGGCAAAACCGGCTGTGAGGCACTGCGTGGATGAACTGAACGGTCTAATGAACACCGTTCAGTGGCCGGCACCGAACAGAGTCCACGCGCCGCATGGCGCCAGCGGCTGGCCGCGCGTCGCCGGTGCCCTGCCCCGCGCGGCAGAGCCAGGCCAGAGCATGCCATCAACTCCCCAGCGTCCGTCCGCTCCCTCCGCACACCCTCATTTCCCATTTCTACCTCCTCCTTCGTCCTTGCGCGCAACCGCAGCAGCCACCGCAACTCAGGCGCGCCGCCGTCGCCATTACCGGCACCGTCTCGCTCCACCTCGCCCATTCGCCACCACAGCCACTCCACTACCATCAACGAGTCCCACCACAACCGCCTGTGCTCACCAGCAACGCCCGGTAAGCCGCCGTACCGTGCACGACCTCGCCGAAGCATCACCGTGAGCCCCGTCGTCGTGGCCACATCGCCACCGTCCACCTCTCGCCACGCTAGTTGATGCGCTAGGTTCGCCATAGCTCTGTAATGCTCGGCGTAGCGTTTGATTGAGCCGCCGCAGCTTTCATCGGCGTCTCACCGTCGATCCTGCACCTCCGCGCCGCCATAGCCGCCGCCGTAGTACCTAGCTTCAATGATCGGTCCTTTTTGTTGTACCAGTAGGTACGGGAGGTCGTGGGGGTCATGTCGTGAAGACCTCATCGCCGGCGAACTCGCCATCGATGAGCCATGGCCGCGCAAGCTTGCGCAAGCGCCGCTGCTCTGTTTTCGCGTCGCTGACGCGTGGGTCCAACTGACGCGTGGGTCCCTGCTGTCAGCGACCCTTTATTCTAAAGCTAGTTCAAATATTCCAGATTTTGTGTGTGTTTTGTAATTTCTAGATCTCCAGTTTGGTAGCTTCAAAAATTGTGAAATAAATTTGGTTATGTTCCTTAGGAAGTGTAGTATTTAGGAAAAATATATTCTTGACATTTACAGTAGAAATTTTGGGAGATTTAAATGGAGATTTGAAATGTGTTTTTGAATGCATGCAAACTTGTTTATTTTATATCTAGAGTTCCTATGTTCCAAAAATTATGAAATTTCTGTGGTAAGCTATTCTTGTCATGTATAAGCTCTGGTAAAAATTTGAGGATCAATTCATGGGTAGATTTATAGTTATAGATTTTTCTTTTATAAATATTTAATCCTTGTATGAATTTTTATAAATTATTTATGAATCCAAAATTCATGAAATTTGTTGGGGTAATCCTAGTACCAGAAGGATGCTAAGAAAAATAGGAAATCTATTGCTTGACACTTTTCACTAGGGTTTTCTATTTATGCTACTTTAAGCCTTTCTGTCTTGTCATTTTTGTATAGAGTGTTTTATTGAATAAAATGGCATGAAACTTTTACAGTAGTCCTTTGATAGCATTAGTAAGGCACTATAAATTTTTGAGAATTTATGAAGTATATCTGGTATATGTTTATTATTTAACCTAAATATCTAAATAAAATAATAAAGGCATATAAAGAAATAGTTTGGGCTTCACCATTAGGTTTTCTTGAATGTATTTGGTATGCTTAAACTATTGGTAGGCTTTATGTTGTCAAACTTTGAGTGATTACATGAAGTAGAAGTATTATTGCTTTAAAATGCAAATTTAAAAGGATTCCGGACAGATTCTGTAGTTTGATAAGTTGCATGATAGAGATGATGTTTGCTGTAAAAATGGTTAACAAGGTTGTAGATAATTTGATAAGCTTTCCAGAAAGTCCAGGATCACTGCATTTGGATTAGTAGAACTCCAGTTATGAGTAAAACAAGTAGCTGCTATTTTGTGATATAGTAGATGCATTGTGGAAGTAGTTAATTAAATGATCGAGAAGAGATATGCACCTACTCAATAAACATGATGCGCTTGTTAACATCATGCTGTTACGAATACTTATATGAATGCATTCATCATGTGTCATCATGCTACACTTGTTAACATAGATGCATTCACGATATCTTATGCCATACTCATGCATCTAGGATCGGAGGAAGAGATAACGTTGCTGGAATTCGATGAAGCAGAGGAAGGGGACCAGCAGGAGAATCCTCAAGTCGCAGCTCCCGAAGGCGAGGAGCAGAATCCTGAAGAGCTTTCGGAGTGTCCTGATCACCTCCCTACTTCCTTTCTGCGAGGCAAGCCCCGGAGCATTCTAAGTCTCCCAGTATTTTACAAATGATTACTTAAGTACTTATGATTGATGCATTAGGTTATAAGAGTTGAATGGAACCACTTGATGCATATAAATTCCTTGTCCAGCTATTACACCTTTAACCGGTATAGGTCCAGGATCGAATATATGCTTAGCCATGCTTAGATCGGTAGAAGTTGGGTGATTTCCTGTCACCTGCGAGATATAGGTGGATACCGGAGCACGGTTGGCTATATTTGCTATCGTGGAAAAGAACCATGGTTAATGTAAATGGAGACCAGGCGGGATGTCGATAGAGAAGCAACAAGACATGGAGGTCTTGGGTGTGGATCTATCCCCGTCTGTGTCGATTAAGGACCGTACCGTTGTTTGTGCTTCTGACAAGATTGAACGCATGCCTATCACTTAGCTAGTCGGATAACTCGTTCCGACCGCGAAGCCGAGTAATTCAACTCAGGCCGGGACCTGTTTTGTTGTGCGCTCCTTGCGGGGGGCGATCAGACTAAGTCCAAGGGCAGGCTAGGCCTGAACGTCCTGGCATCTGGTGTCCCAGATTGTGCGGCGCAGTACGGACCCACAAAATGTAGACCTGAGTTGTACCAAAGGTGACCTAAGGCTGCCTTCGCGCGGTATGCCTGGGTTTGTGTTAGGAATAAATTCCCAGCTGGTTGAAATCGATTCGAATCGCTGTCTCTCCCGGATAGTGAGAAACTTGGCTAGTCCCAACATCGTAGTAACTGTGTTATGGAACATGATGGTTCGGATGAATATGGAATTACAATACCTGCTATGGTTACTATTGTATGCTTTTAAATGGATATACCACATGTTTGGCATAGGATAGTTGCTAATCTAGAGATGGATAGTTATAATTAACCCGATATTGGAACCATAATTGTATAGCTAAGTTAATCGCTTTTATGCAAAATGTTGTCAAGCTATCCCCACTGATACAGCCTTGCATAATCCTTGGAGTCATTTTATTTCTGGTTTATGACGGGTAAGTCTAGCTGAGTACCTTCTCGTACTCAGGGTTTTATTTCCCATGTTGCAGATGGCACTGTGTATCATGGTTATTGCAAGAGTTGCTTCTATCCCGCTGTGGATGAGGAGTAAGCCTTGGGCAGGCTTCTTATTAATCCTTCTACATGCTTTTGTGGACCGTGATCGTATCTTGGCACTGTATCAAACTATGTTGGAAACTTTACTTTCGAACTTAATTGCTTCCGCTTTATCTATCAAACTCAGTTTGTAATAACTGGTTTCATACTCTGATGATGAAAATGTATCTGTGAACTTTATGTAATATGTGGCATGTATGTTGAATCATGTACGATCTTGGTTGTTGTAAATCGTTTATCGAGACCCATCGTGGTACTCGACGGACTACCGGGTTTATATGGGTTCAAGTATGACAGTGCGACCGCTTGCAGGACGCCATTGTACTTGTACTCTTATAAATTGGTCGGTTCTACGACACCGGCCTCCTCGCGTTCGACGATGATAGCTATGCTAATGACGCGAGAAGTGGCAGCGATGTAGATCAGTAAAGTTTCATCTGGCCGAGGCGCCATCATGATCGGAGGCTTTGTTGAAAACAACTTGAGCTGCTCGAAAGCTATATCTGCCTCCTCTGACTAGGAAAAGCGCTCGGAGGCCTTGAGGAGTTTGAAGAACGGTAGTCCCTTTTCACCAAGGCGTGATATAAAGTGGCTGAGAGTAGCCATGTAACCTGTAAGCTTCTGTATATCCTTGGCAGACATTGGCCATTTCATGTTGGTGATGGTGGAGACCTTGTCGGGGTTGGGTTTGATGCCACGGGCACTGACGATGTAGCCTAGGAGTATGCCGGATGGAACTCCAAAGATGCACTTTGAAGGGTTCAACTTCGATCTGTACCTATTCAGGTCGACGAATGTTTCATCGAGGTCGGCGATGAGATTATCGGTGGTCTTGGACTTGACGACCACATCATCGATGTAAGCTTCGATGTTGCGGCCTATCTGTTGATCGAGGCACATCTAGATGGCCCTTTGGTATGTCACCCCGGTGTTCTTGAGTCCAAAGGACATGGTGATGTAGCAGTACGCACCGAAAGGCGTGATGAACGATGTCTTGATCTGGTCATATTCCTTGAGGGATATCTGGTGATAGCCGGAGTAACAATCGAGGAAGGAGAGCAGTTCACAGCCAGCGGTGGAGTCTACAACCTCATCTATCCGAGGTAGACCAAAGGGGTCTTTAGAGCAGTGTTTGTAAAGATCAGTGTAATCATCACACATTCTCCATTCTTTATTCTTTTTTTGAACGAGAATAGGGTTTGCTAACCACTCAGGATGATACACTTCTTTTATGAATCCGGTAGCTAGGAGCCATTTTATTTCTGTAACACCCTAGGTGTTTGGCTCCCACAAAATTGCATTTCATTTCATAAACATGTGCATCATCTATCTCATCATGCCATTGTACTGAAACATGTATATGCAACATTCTCAATTATATTTGTTTCATACTTGATTGCTTGTGAATGGTAGTAGCGCAACATGTGAATGCAACATGAGTTTCTTATACCTTGAAACATGGCAACATGGTAGTCATATGACAAGTTTAAAATTTCAACAAAGTCCTAAAACATGTGAAACATGGAATTGCAACATTAGGGTAAAATTGAGTGTTTTGTTGCTTCATCACATGTGATACTTAGAAGTTGGTGTAGCACTTGTGTAGAGTGGTTAATTATGGTCTAATACACCTTAACTACACTTAGGGAAATTGATGGGACATTGTTCATGTGGACCAAAATGACTAAATTGCCCTCTAGGTGGAGGTTTGACTTAGGATGACCTATAGAGGGCCACTGTTTGACTAATTCAAAAGTCCAACCTAGAGACCTTGCATGGCTGTGCACCCTTTACCAAAGTTGTAGCCAATTTATCAAGGAACAAAAGTCTCAATAGGACCATCTCATGAAAATGGCAAGAACATGTTCAAACAAGGCTCACAAGTCATATTTCCCTGCTGATTTCATACTTAGAAAATTTGCTAAGTCATAAATCCAGTTTCAGTTGGATCGAGCCAACTTTGGCTTGATGTAACTTCTGATCCATGGTGAATTAGATGATGATCCTTGAATAGAAATTGGAGATGGAAGGTAGGCCTACAATTTTCGTGTACACGGTTTTTGCGATGGATCAACGGTTTAGCCATTTTAACACGTTGAAGTTGCACTGTCAGGTTGATCGCGTTAACTGAATGCGAGCTATAGTAACTGACAGCATTCAGAAAACAAGCACCGCGTGGGTGACACTCGTCGCCGGTCTCCTGCTCGCGCTGCCACGTGCCGTGGATGCCCTGGCACGGCTGGCCACGACGTGAACATCCCGTGCACCTGCCCGACCAGTTCGTCAGCTCCATTTACATCTCCTTCGCCTCCACCGCGCGCAGCGACAGAGCCGTAGCAGCTCCACCATTGCCGACCGAGCTTCGCCATTGCCTTGTGCGCTCGCCACTGCAAAAACGTGCGTCGGCCAGTTCGTCCATAGCTTCGCCGTGTTCTTCTCCACCTCCTCCACCTCTCAACCGTGTCGATTGGGTCTTGGTAAGGGCGTATTCGTCGTTTCCTCCACCGCCGCCATGACGAGACCTCACCGGAGTTGGCGCTCCACGCGGTCAACTGCCACCGAGGCCTTCCCATCCCCTCCTATTTGCTTGGTTAGCTTGGTAGTGAACTCCGGAAGCTCATACCGAGCTTAGCCGAGCCCTACGGGGTCGAACCTCGCCGGAGCCGGCCAACCCGTGGCTGTGCACCGCCATGGCCGTAGCCACTCCCTCTAGCCGCTGGAATCACTACAATAGATGGTATCCCTAGGTGTGCATGGGTGAGGTGAACACATTGGGACTGATGGCCTCGCTGGATCTGCCACCGACGATGAGCTACGCCGTCGTCCTTCTTGCCTCCCCAGTCTGTCTCGCTGACTCACGGGACCCATTTGTCAGCCGCCGAGCGCAGGCGGGAGTCGACCTGGGCCGTGCCATTTTTGGGCCGCACTGAGCACTGACGCGCATGCTTCACGGGCCGTCGTGTTCTTCCGGGCCGGCCCAGCTGTAGTGATTAGGTTTTCCATTTTTGTTTTGTTTTATTCTTTTTTTCACAGATTTGAGTACATATTCAAAAATGTGTATCTCTTAGTTGGTAGATCCAAATGATGTGGTTCCAATTTTATTGAGTTCCTGGTAATGTCTAGTTTATACTAAAAATATAATTTATGCCATGTTTTGTTATGAAAAATGGAGTTGCTAATTATCTCTTTTAATCATGTGGGAAATAGGGGTAATTATATCTTTTTTCTGTGTACCTCCAAATGGCATGAAATTTTTATGGTGTACTGCTCATATCATGAATAGCTTGTAGTTCAATTTTCATACACTTTGGACACTATATGTAGGAGTTAGGTAATTCTCTTGTTTGCATGGATGGATCTTGTGTGAATTTTCATAATTTTTCTATAGATCCAGTAAAGGTAAAAATTGGTGAATGCTATTCTTATGCTAGAATGATACTAGGAAAAATGAGAAATCTGTTGCTTGACACTTTTCAATAGGGTTTCCTAATTATGCTAGAAATAGACCTGCCATCTGTTAATTTTGATACAACAAGTTTTGCTTGCCCAATTGCTTTGGAATTTTTATGGTAGTCTATGTGAAGCAGGATGTAGCTACTGTAATTTTTGTAGATTTTTTTGTATAGTTTTACTATATGTTGCTTTAATCACCTAATTAACTAAATAAATTAGAAAAGGGCATTAAATAATTTATTTAGAGGTTGGCACTATACTTTCTGATGTTCCTCTGGTATGTACAACAAGTTGGTAAACTTGGTTTGGTCCAATTATGCTTTTGCATCATCACTAAATAATTAATTTAGTAAACCTGTCATTTCTGGATAGATTCTATGTTTACTTGAATTCGATTGGGTTATCGTAAGAATCATGCTTTGATGTTTACAAATGATTTGTAGAGAATTTCATAAGCTTTCCAGAATGTCCTCTTGTAAGTCATTTGAAATTGTAGAAATCTTGTTGTGATTAAATTAAGGAACTGCTCGTTTACATATGAAACTTTAACTGTTAATTTAAGTATGCCTTTACTATTCCTAAGCTTGTGGTAATGTTCCTAGGTGTTAGGCCTTTAACTGAAGATGAGCATCTTTATCTTAGGTTATGCAAGTTAGGTAAGTTGATCTTGTTCCTCAAGTTAAGTGAGATACATGTTTTAAAGTGATTTGAATAGAGCTGTTCTTAATCGGTAAACGAGTGTCCAGTGATGTTTTCGTTAAACACTTACTGTGATTCATTCATCATGAGCGTCATGTCATTCCTTATGCATCCATGATATTTATCTTGTGCATCGGCATGCAATAGGTGTACCGGAAGGAGTGACACTGCTGGAATTCGAGGAACCGAGCGGGGAGCAGCAGCAGCCAACACCGGAGGTTCAGGAGGTGCAGCTCTCAGGAGAAGTGCGAGACGAGGTCGCCGTTGAGTGCCCGGAACACCATCCGTGCAACTTTGTGAAAGGCAAGCCCCAGAGCATGTTAAGCCTCCTAATTTCCGAAATGCAGTTAAAGTATTATTGTTACATATATATATTGTTGCATTAAGTTTAGGTGTTGGATGCAAACACTTGCTGCATTGGTTATCCAATCCTTGTCTAGATATTGATACCCTGAATCCTATGTAGCTCAGGCTCGTGTAGTGCTTAGCCCTGCTTAAACGCGGTAGAAGTCAGGTGATTTTCTATCACCTGCAAGATATAGGAATATACATATGGCACGGTTGGCTATATTTGCTATCGTGGAAAAGAACCTGTCTTAGTTTGAAATAAAGACCGGGCGGAGGCTTGCCGGTTTGTAGTGACTCCGTCTGTGTCGCTTAAGGACTAAATCTTGGAGCCTTTCCTGTTCATATTGAATGCATGCCTCTCTCTTAGTTGGCCGTGTCCGAAGACCGACCATGAAGCCAAGTAGCTCACCTCAGGCCGGGAGTCGATAAGTATAAAGTGCACCTCGGAAGGGAGCCGTAGGCGTGAGTCCAAGGGCAGGTGATTTAAAATTCCTGATTGTCCTGGCAGAAGGGTAATCCCTGAGAGTGCTGGCGCTGATCAAACCCGCGAATTTGGTTCCTGAGTTGTCCCAAAGGTGACCCACGGCTACCCTTGCAAAGTATGCTTGGGTGGGAGTTAGAAATACCCCCTTAGCTGATATGTAATACGATTCGAGTCGCCGTCTCTCCCGGTTTGTGAGAACTTGACGGGCTTATCTCCAAAGTAGATACACTAAATAACATAATGTTTCAGAAATGATGATATGATGATGACAGCCTTATTATACCTGCTATGGTTAATATTGATTGCTCCTAATAAGTGAGTGCTCTAGTATAGGTGCTAATCTAGTGGACAGGTAAATAATGATAAGCTTGATGCTAAGTTTAAATTGGTCACTATATTCATAAGCTCTTTTATGCAACTGTGTCAAGCTAGCCCACCTCATAAGCCATGCATGACCCTTGGTGTCTTTTATTTCTGGTTTTGATGGGTAAGTGTAGCTGAGTACCTTCTCGTACTCAGGGTTTATCTCCCACCTGTTGCAGGTGACCAGTTCTACTTTGGTTGCTGCAAGTATTGTCTTCTCCTGGCTGGGGATGAAGACTAGACCGTTGGGCGCGGTCTCTCCTAGTTCTCGTACCTGATAATGCTTTTGTGGGACATGACTAAGATCTGGCAATGTATTTGAAACTATGAAGTTATGTACTAAACTATGTTGCTTCCGCAAATTTGAACTTGGTTTGTAATATTTTATTCGCACTCCGATGGATGTAATCCGGATGCCACTTGTGAAATGTTGTAACGAATGATGTGTTGTGTTGAATCACTACGGTCTTGGTTTGTATGTCGAGAGTTGTTTGAAATCCTTCGTGATTTCCGGACTACCAGGATTATGGGAGCTTAAGTACAGGAATTTGATCACTTCGGTGATTGTTTTTGTACTTACGTTCTTATAATTTGGTCAGTTCTGTTACAGCTAGCATCAGAGCAAGATTCGACACTAAACATGTCATTTGTGTATTTAAAACAAAAGTATTTGTGAAAATCCTAAATTAATTACTAAGTGTTGCCAGTGGTCATATCCCTTATGCCCAAATAAGGACTCTTAGGTGGCTTATTAAAGTACTTACTTGGGGGTTCCTACTTGTTTCCGTTTCGTTGTCCATATGGCGTGCTATTGTGTGGATGCCATCCGCTTGGGTGGTAATGTATGGCTCAAAATACCTCTACACTCTGGTAAGTGGGAGTTGTGAGAGCATGACCGTCCAACCGTCGGTCTAGGGGAGAGTAGTTGTGGTTGCTCGCATACTTACATGTTCGATCATGTATCTATGAGAGTACTTAAGTGTGGGTATCTCTGTCGGGTAGCTGTGATACTAGAGTATATACATCGGGGGATGTATGTACGAAAGTATTTAGTTTACTGCTTACTTTACATGCCTTTTTGGGAAATTATTGGGCTGAAATGAAATTTGCTGCAGGTACACTAACAATGTATCGTTGTAGATCGACTAGCTACCGTATATGAGAGAACGTATGTATGCCACCGTATATTTCGCTAGCCTTTAAATTTTTCTAGGTTTGTGAGGACGTACGAATCGTGCATGCATCATGTTCAAGCATACATGGCATTTCTTGCATTACTCCCTCCTTTAAAAATTGATGGTCTCAAATAATTAAATTTCGTATCCCTTAAATGATTCTCCCCTTACATTGCAACTTTTTGCTATAGATGGCGCGCACGAAATGCACTGCTCGCAAGTCCGACGGAGGCAGGGCACCTCGTCACCAGTTAGCTCCTCGTGAGCCCCGTCCAGAGCCTACTGAGGAGGAAAGGCTGAGGGCAGAGCTAGCCCGGGTGACTGCTGAGAGGAGTGCGGCTCAGCAGCGTTTGGAGCAAGTAACGCAGGAATGGGATCAAGAGACCCTGGAGGTTCAGAGGTTGACGGTTGCTCACCGCAACTGTGAGCGCATGTTGATTCACGTGCTGAACCAGCAGAATGAAGCCTGGAACGAAGAGAATGCGTTGAGAGCACGATAGGTTGAGCTGGAGCAGCAGTTGGCAGCTGCAGAAGAGTACAATGACCATCTCCATGAGGAGGTTCACCTGTTACACAATCAGCTTCACCCTCTCCTGCCCCCTGACGATGAGGATGAGATGGGCTCTGGTGTCATCATGGCTGAAGATGATGATGACATTGAGATTAATGGACCTGAGGACGTTCCACCTAGAGAGGAGGAAGATGAGGAGCTAGAACATGCTAGTGATGAAGATGGAGGAGAGATCTTCGACACTGACTCCGAGGACGATGTGTAGTTAGCTTACTACTTAGCTAATGAGCTAGAGCTAGTCTTTTGTTGATCCTCATGCATGAACGAGTAGCTTGTAATAAGTTAATCGTTGGGAAGTAATATCGAACCCTATGTGATCCGTGATGTCAGTTTGGAACCCCTATGGCTTGGATGTAACCTATCAAACGTGTTATGCTCCACGTATGTGAGCTTTGATAAATTCCGTCTATGCAGTCTATAGATCTTGTTGTTGGTTAAGTTCATCGCATTAATGTGTCAATCGATGCGCTTGATGAGTTGTGTGATGGTGATGGATGATTGTGCCTCTGTTGATAGTATAAATTCATTTTCTCCATTGGAGTCAGTTTGGCATAATTATACAATTCATCTATAAAATTTCCACATCGTTAGTGCTCATTGGCTATACATTTTGCAGATGGCTTATAATCTTCATCGCGGTCGTGGCTTTGGAGATGAGGAACAACCACCTCCTCCACCACCGCCCACACCAGCTAAGCTAATGCAGACAGTCGTCGAAGGTCAACGCATGCTAGCTGAGGCTATGTGCCAACTGGCTAACCGTGATGATCGACATGTCCGCCAGGGACCAGAGCCAAACCAGTATAGCAGCTTTAAGGACTTCATGGACACAAAGCCTCCTATCTTTAGAGAGGCAGAAGAACCATTACAAGCTGATGAATGGTTGAGTACGATAGAGCAAAGGTTTGGATTGCTCCGATTGACAGAAGGTATGAAGGCCTCGTATGAAGGACACCAGCTCCAAGGCCCTGCAGGCATCTGGTGGACCCATCACAGGACCACCTTCCCTGCAAATGTTGAGGTGGTTTGGGACCAGTTCCAGGCAGCTTTCAGGGGACATTTTATCCCTCCTGGTCTCATGGCAATTAAGCGTACCGAGTTCATGAAGCTAACTCAAGGCAACAAGAGTCTTAATGAATACCTCCAGGCATTTAACAACCTGGCGAGGTATGCTCCCAAGTTCATTGATACTGATGCCAAAAAGATAGCTAGTTTCAAGAGGGGACTTTCCCCTAAACTGATGAAGTCTATGGGCAACTGTAAGTGTGTCACCTTCAATGAGTTTATCAGTGACACCCTGACTCAAGAGAATAATGTTAAGGTATATGCTGCTTCCAAGACCCATAAAAGAAACTTTGAGGCAGGTGCTTCTCAGTCTAAGGCACCAGTGGTATCCAAAACCCAATATTGTCCACCCAATGCTAATGTCCGGTACCGCCCGCCTCAAAAGAAGAATCAAGCTAAAACTGGTTTCCGCAAGGGGTACACAATTTCCTTACCAAAGAATACCTCTGGGCAGGGCAACTCCAATGTCCCACTAGCTAACAGGCCGTGCTGGAACTGTAACAAGCCTGGTCACTGGGCTAGTACTTGTCCCTATTCTCCCAAGTAGAATGCTCAGGGAAACGTCCGTCAGGGGCGTGTTCACTACACTACTGTGGAGGAAATTCCTGCTGGTGAAGTGGTCACCGCTGGTAAGTTTCCTGTTAATGATCACCCTGCAATTGTGCTCTTTGATTCAGGTGCTTCACATTCCTTTGTGAGTTCTACTTTTGCATCTAAGCATAAGATGAATGTGATTACAATTGTCAAGGGTGGTTATTGTATTAGTGCTGCTGGGAATAATATCATGACTAACCAAGTAGTTAAAGATGTAAAGATTGAGATTGGCGATCGAGAGTTCCTTGCAGATCTTGTAGTTCTACCGGGGGTAGGAATCGATGTAATCCTAGAGATGAAGTGGATGAGCGGGAATGGAGTGTTGATCGATACATCAACCCGTGTGGTAATGTTGAGAGATCCTATGGATAAGAAGGGTTTTCTAGTGCAGTTGCCTCGTGATATCGCTATCCACAATACAGCCAATGCTACCCTAGCCAAAGCCATTGAGGATATACCGGTTGTCTGTGAGTTTCCAGATGTCTTCCCTGATGACTTGCCTGGATTACCTCCGGACCGTGAAGTAGAATTCAAGATAGAACTTGTTTCGGGTATGGCTCCTATTTCTCGAAGGCCCTATAGAATGTCGCCCAATGAGTTGGCTGAGCTGAAGATTCAGTTGAATGAGCTATTAAAGAAAGGTTTGATTCAGCTTAGTTCTTCTTCTTGGGGTTGTCCGGCTATCTTTGTGAAGAAGAAGGATGAGTCTCTACACATGTGCGTGGATTATCGCCCCCTTAATGCTGTTACTATCAAGAACAAATACCCTCTTCCTCGCATCGATATCCTGTTTGATCAACTCTCCATAGCTAAGGTATTCTCCAAGATCGATTTGAGGTCTAGCTACCATCAGATCAAAATTTGTCCTGAAGATATACCTAAGACAGCTTTCTCTACTCGTTATGGCTTGTTTGAATATCTTGTCATGTCCTTTGGGTTGACAAATGCTCCAGCACACTTCATGTACCTGATGAATTCGGTATTCATGCCGGAATTGGACAAGTTCGTCGTCGTGTTCATTGATGATATCCTTGTATATTCTCAGAATGAAGAAGAGCATGTTGAACATCTGAGAATTGTTTTAACTGGATTACGGGACAACCAGCTTTATGCCAAGTTCAGCAAGTGCGAATTCTGGTTGAACAAGGTACCTTTTCTAGGTCATGTGTTATCTAGAGATGGAATTTCGGTTGACCCTACTAAGGTGCAAGAAGTCCTAGATTGGTAGGCACCTACTACGGTCATAGAAGTCCGAAGTTTCCTGGGTTTGGCTGGCTACTATCGTCGCTTTATCCCGGATTTCTCAAAAATCGCCAAGCCCATGACTCGACTACTTTAAAAGGATGAGAAGTTTGTGTGGACTTCGAAGTGTGAAGAGGCTTTCCACACTTTGTGGACCTTACTAACTTCGGCTCCTGTATTGGCACAACCTGACATCGAGAAGCCTGTTGATGTCTATTGTGATGCATGTGGCACCGGTTTGGGGTGTGTTCTTATGCAGGAGGGCCGAGTCATTGCTTATGCTTCGCGCCAGCTTCGAAAGCATGAAATCAATTATCCTACCCATGACTTAGAGCTAGCCGCGGTTGTTCATGCCTTGAAGATTTGGAGACATTACTTGCTAGGTAATGTGTGCAACATCAATACCGACCATAAAAGTCTCAAGTACATCTTTACTCAACTTGAGTTGAACATGCATCAACGACGATGGTTAGAATTAATCAAAGACTACAACCTTCAAGTGCACTACCATCCTGGCAAGGCAAATGTGGTTGCTGATGCCTTAAGCAGAAAGGCCCATTGCAATTCCTTAGTTAGTGAAGACTTTCATCTGGCACACCTCCTTCATCCTATAGTACTCCACAATATCACCATGGATTGCTCTCTTAGAAGTCGAATTATCGAACTCCAGAAGACTGATGTGAGTGTGTTTCACATCAAGCGTAAGATGAAAGAGCAGGAGACCAAGCACTTTAGGGTCGATGACAAAGGAATTCTCTGGTTTAATGATAGGCTTGTAGTACCCAAAGACAAAGAACTTAGAAATCAAATTATGGCTAAAGCCCATTCTTCTAGATTGTCCATCCATCCTGGTAGCAGTAAAATGTATCAAGATCTCAAGCTGTATTATTGGTGGACCAAGATGAAGAAAGAAATCGCAGCCTACGTGGCAAGGTGTGATAACTGTTGCAGAGTCAAGGCTATTCACATGAGGCCAGGGTTATTGCAGCCACTCTCTATTCCTGGCTGGAAGTGGGAAGAAATTGTTATGGATTTCATTGTTGGGTTACCCACTACAAAAAGGGTTGTGATTCCATCTGGGTCATCGTAGATCGTCTAACCAAATCTGCTCACTTTATTCCGGTCAAGTCTACCTATCACCCTCACAACTATGCTGATATTTATTTTCAACAAGTGGTACGTCTCCATGGTGTACCCAAATCCATTGTTTCAGATAGAGGACCACAATTCACGGCTCGCTTTTGGGAATACTTACATCCGAATCTTGGCACTCATCTAATCCATGATTACGCCTATCATCCGCAAACATCGGACAGACGGAAAGCGCGTTAATCAAATTCTTGAAGACATGCTTAGAGCTTGTCTTATCTCTTGCAAAGGCTCTTGGGAGGAATGGTTGCCTCTCGCTGAATTCTCTTATAACAACAGTTATCAAGAGAGTATCAAGATGGCTCCTTTTGAAGCACTATATGGCCGTAAGTGTAGGACTCCTTTGAACTGGGTGGAACCCGGAGAAAGAAGATTCTATGGTATTGATTTTGTAAAAGAAGCCGAAGAGCAAGTCTGAACTATATAGAAGAATATGACTGCCGCTCAGGCTAGACAAAAGAGCTACGCTGATAAGAGAAGAAAACCTATTGAGTTTGAAGTAGGTGACCATGTTTATCTGAAGGTATCCCCTATGAAAGGAGTAAAACGTTTTGGAATTAAAAGGAAGCTTGAGCCTTGATATGTTGGACCTTACCAAATTATCGAGAAAAGTGGAAGAGTAGCCTATAAACTCGATCTTCCATGTGAAATGAGAGCTATATTCCCAGTATTCCATGTGTCTCAGCTAAAGAAGTGTCTCCGTATTCCCGAGGAAAGAGTAGCAATGAGGAGAATCAACTTGAAATATGATCTTTCTTATGAGGAGAAGCCCGTGCAAGTTCTGGATACTCAAGAAAGGGTGACTCGTAGGCGAGTAGTTAAGTTATACAAGGTAGTTTGGAGTAATCATAGTGATCGGGATGCAACATGGGAGCGGGAAGATTATTTAAAGGAAAATTATCCGGCTTTCTATACTTATTGGTACGCTTTCCAAATCTCAGGACAAGATTTTTTCCTAAGGGGGGAGGGCTGTAACACCCTAGGTGTTTGGCTCCCACAAAATTGCATTTCATTTCATAAACATGTGCATCATCTATCTCATCATGCCATTGTACTGAAACATGTATATGCAACATTCTCAATTATATTTGTTTCATACTTGATTGCTTGTGAATGGTAGTAGTGCAACATGTGAATGCAACATGAGTTTCTCATACCTTGAAACATGGCAACATGGTAGTCATATGACAAATTTAAAATTTCAACAAAGTCATAAAACATGTGAAACATGGAATTGCAACATTAGGGTAAAATTGAGTGTTTTGTTGCTTCATCACATGTGATACTTAGAAGTTGGTGTAGCACTTGTGTAGAGTGGTTAATTATGGTCTAATACACCTTAACTACACTTAGGAAAATTGATGGGACATTGTTCATGTGGACCAAAATGACTAAATTGCCCTCTAGGTGGAGGTTTGACTTAGGATGACCTATAGAGTGCCACTGTTTGACTGATTCAAAAGTCCAACCTAGAGACCTTGCATGGCTATGCACCCTTTACCAAAGTTGTAGCCAATTTATCAAGGAACAAAAGTCTCAATAGGACCATCTCATGAAAATGGCTAGAACATGTTCAAACAAGGCCCACAAGTCATATTTCCCTGCTGATTTCATACTTAGAAAATTTGCTACGTCATAAATCCAGTTTCAGTTGGATCGAGCCAACTTTGGCTTGATGTAACTTCTGATCCATGGTGAATTAGACGATGATCCTTGAATAGAAGTTGGAGATGGAAGGTAGGCCTACAATTTTCATGTACACGGTTTTTGCGATGGATCAACGGTTTAGACATTTTAATGCGTTGAAGTTGCACTGTCAGGCTGATCGCGTTAACTGAATGCGAGCTACAGTAACTGACAGCATTTAGAAAACGAGCGCCGCGTGGGTGACACTCGTCGCCGGTCTCTTGCTCGCACTACCACGCGCCGCGGACGCCCTGGCACGGCTGGCCACGACGTGAACATCCCGTGCGCCTACCCGACCAGTTTGTCAGCTCCATTTACATCTCCTTCACCTCCACCGCGCGCAGCGATAGAGCCGCAGCAGCTCCACCATTGCCGACCAAGCTTCGCCATCGCCTTGCGTGCTCGCCACTGCAAAAACGTGTTGGCCAGTTCGTCCATAGCTTCGTCGTGTTCTTCTCCACCTCCTCCACCTCTCAGCCGTGTCGATTGGGTCTTGGTAAGGGCGTATTCATCGTTTCCTCCACCGCCGCCATGACGGGACCTCGCCGGAGTTGGCGCTCCACGCGGTCAACTGCCACCGAGGCCTTCCCATCCCCTCCTCTTTGCTTGGTTAGCTTGGTAGTGAACTCCAGAAGCTCATACCGAGCTTAGCCGCGCCCTACGGGGTTGAACCTCGCCAGAGCCGGCCAACCCGTGGCCGTGCGCCGCCATGGTCGTAGCCACTCCCTCTAGCCGCTAGAATCGCTACAATAGATGGTATCCCTAGGTGCGCATGGGTGAGGTGAACACGTTGGGACCGATGGCCTCGCCGGATCTGCCACCGGCGACGAGCTACGCCGTCGTCCTTCTTGCCTCCCCTGTTTGTCTCGCTGACTCGCGGGACCCATTTGTCAGCTGCCGAGCGCAGGCGGGAGTCGACCTGGGCCACGCCATTTCTGGGCCGCACTGAGCACTGACGCGCATGCTTCACGGGCCGTCGTGTTCTTCCGGGCCGGCCCAGCTGTAGTGATTAGGTTTTCCATTTTTGTTTTGTTTTATTCTTTTTTTCACAGATTTGAGTACATATTCAAAAATGTGTATCTCTTAGTTGGTAGATCCAAATGATGTGGTTCCAATTTTGTTGAGTTCCTGGTAATGTCTAGTTTATACTAAAAATATAATTTATGCCATGTTTTGTTATGAAAAATGGAGTTGCTAATTATCTCTTTTAATCATGTGGGAAATAGGGGTAATTATATCTTTTTTCTGTGTACCTCCAAATGGCATGAAATTTTTATGGTGTACTGCTCATATCATGAATAGCTTGTAGTTCAATTTTCATACACTTTGGACACTGTATGTAGGAGTTAGGTAATTCTCTTGTTTGCATGGATGGATCTTGTGTGAATTTTCATAATTTTTCTATAGATCCAGTAAAGGTAAAAATTGGTGAATGCTATTCTTATGCTAGAATGATACTAGGAAAAATGAGAAATCTGTTGCTTGACACTTTTCAATAGGGTTTCCTAATTATGCTAAAAATAGACCTGCCATCTGTTAATTTTGATACAGCAAGTTCTGCTTGCCCAATTGCTTTGAAATTTTTATGGTAGTCTATGTGAAGTAGGAGGTAGCTACTGTAATTTTTGTAGATTTTTCTGTATAGTTTTACTATATGTTGCTTTAATCACCTAATTAACTAAATAAATTAGAAAAGGGCATTAAATAATTTATTTAGAGGTTGGCACTATACTTTCTGATGTTCCTCTGGTATGTACAACAAGTTGGTAAACTTGGTTTGGTCCAATTATGCTTTTGCATCATCACTAAATAATTAATTTAGTAAACCTGTCATTTCTGGATAGATTCTATGTTTAGTTGAATTCGATTGGGTTAACGTAAGAATCATGCTTTGATGTTTACAAATGATTTGTAGAGAATTTCATAAGCTTTCCAGAATGTCCCCTTGCAAGTCATTTGAAATTATAGAACTCTTGTTGTGATTAAATTAAGGAATTGCTCGTTTACATATGAAACTTTAACTGTTGATTTAAGTATGCCTTTACTATTCCTAAGCTTGTGGTAATGTTCCTAGGTGTTAGGCCTTTAACTAAAGATGAGCATCTTTATCTTAGGTTATGCAAGTTAGGTAAGTTGATCTTGTTCCTCAAGTTAAGTGAGATACATGTTTTAAAGTGATTTGAATAGAGCTGTTCTTAATCGGTAAACGAGTGTCCAGTGATATTTTCGTTAAACACTTACAGTGATCCATTCATCATGAGCATCATGTCATTCCTTATGCATCCATGATATTTATCTTGTGCATCGGCATGCAATAGGTGTACCGGAAGGAGTGACACTGCTGAAATTCGAGGAACCGAGCGGGGAGCAGCAGCAGCCAACACCGGAGGTTCAGGAGGTGCAGCTCTTAGGAGAAGTGCGAGACGAGGTCGCCGTTGAGTGCCCGGATCACCGTCCGTGCAACTTTGTGAAAGGTAAGCCCCAAAGCATATTAAGCCTCCTAATTTCTGAAATGCAGTTAAAGTATTGTTGTTACATATATATATTGTTGCATTAAGTTTAGGTGTTGGATGCAAACACTTGCTGCATTGGTTATCCAATCCTTGTCCATATATTGATACCCTGAATCCTATGTAGCTCAGGCTCATGTAGTGCTTAGCCCTGCTTAAACGTGGTAGAAGTCAGGTGATTTCCTATCACCTGCGAGATATAGGAATATACATATGGCACGGTTGGCTATATTTGCTATCGTGGAAAAGAACCTGTCTTAATTTGAAATAAAGACCGGGCAGAGGCTTGCTGGTTTGTAGTGACTCTGTCTGTGTTGCTTAAGGACGGAATCTTGGAGCCTTTCCTGTTCATGTTGAACGCATGCCTCTCTCTTAGTTGGCCGTGTCCGAAGACCGACCACGAAGCCGAGTAGCTCACCTCAGGCCGAGAGTCGATAAGTATAAAGTGCGCCTCCAAAGGGAGCCGTAGGCGTGAGTCCAAGGGCAGGTGATTTAAAAGTCTTGATCGTCCTGGCAGAAGGGTAATCCCTGAGAGTGCTGGCGCTGATCAAACCCGCGAATTTGGTTCCTGAGTTGTCCCAAAGGTGACCCATGGCTACCCTTGCAAAGTATGCCAGGGTGAGAGTGAGGAATACCCCCTCAGCTGACTTGTAATACGATTCGAGTCGCCGTCTCTCCCGGTTAGTGAGAACTTGACGGGCTTATCTCCAAAGTAGATACACTAAATAACATAATGTTTCAGAAATGATGATATGATGATGACAACCTTATTATACCTGCTATGGTTAATATTGATTGCTCCTAATAAGTGAGTGCTCTAGTATAGGTGCTAATCTAGTGGACAGGTAAATAATGATAAGCTTGATGCTAAGTTTAAATTGGTCACTATATTCATAAGCTCTTTTATGCAACTGTGTCAAGCTAGCCCACCTCATAAGTCTTGCATGACCCTTGGTGTCTTTTATTTTTGGTTTTGTTGGGTAAGTCTAGCTGAGTACCTTCTCGTACTCAGGGTTTATCTCCCACCTGTTGCAGGTGACCAATTCTACTTTGGTTGCTGCAAGTATTGTCTTCTCCTGGCTGGGGATGAAGACTAGACCGTTGGGCGCGGTCTCTCCTAGTTCTCATACCTGATAATGCTTTTGTGGGACATGACTAAGATCTGGCAATGTATTTGAAACTATGAAGTTATGTACTAAACTATGTTGCTTCTACAAATTTGAACTTGGTTTGTAATATTTTATTCGCACTCTGATGGATGTAATCCGGATGCCACTTATGAAATGTTGTAACGAATGATATGTTGTGTTGAATCACTACGGTCTTGGTTTGTATGTTGAGAGTTGTTTGAAATCCTTCATGATTTCCGGACTACCGGGATTATGGGAGCTTAAGTACAGGAATTTAATCACTTTGGTGATTGTTTTTGTACTTACGTTCTTATAATTTGGTCAGTTCTGTTACAATTTCTACCCTAATAGCCTCCTTCTTGTCTGGCACGAATTGTCGAAGTTTTTGCTTGATCGGTTTGGCGGTCGGTGAGACATTCAAGGAGTGCTCGATGTTCTCCCGTGGTACCCCCGGCATGTCTACAGGTTTCCAAGCAAACATGTCGGCGTTAGCACATAGGAAGGAGATGAGCGTGCTTTCCTATTTGGGGTCTAGGTGAGCCCCCATCTTCACGGTCTTGGACGGGTCATTGAGGCCAAGGCCGACCTCCTTGGTTTCTTTGGACATGGCAGAGGCATGTGGAGGCTCCAGCACTGGGATCTCCAGGTCGTCAGCGGGCACAGTCTTGGCATTGGTGACCACATTGGCCATCTAGATGGAGAGGTCGGTGGCTTCGGCAAGAGCGAGACTCTCTGTCTCACAGGCGTAGGCAATGGAGAGGTTGGCCTATAGGGCCAGGACTCCTATAGATGAAGGCATCATTAGCACCAGATAGCCGTAGTGTAGTACAACCATGAACTTGGCTAGAGCTGGCCAACCAAGTATGGCGTGGTAGGCGGTGTTGAAGTTGGCGACATAGAAGTTGATGTGTTCGACGCAGTAGTTGCTAGCCAGTCTGAACTGTACTGGTAGGGTGATCTCTCCAAGCGGTTTGGATGCCTTGCTAGGTACCACACCCTAGAAGGAGGAGTTAGAGGGTGTGAGATCTCCTATCCTGAGCCCCAACTCCTTTAGGGCTCCGGCGAAGAGGAGGTTCAGAGCGCTCCCGCCGTCGATGAGCACTAGGGGGAAACGCCCTGTGTAAGGAATATCAGCCCACTGATCGGCCCTACTAAAGGTGATGGGGACCTAAGACCAGGGGCGATAGCCGAGGTTGGCGACGGAGTCTTTTGCATTGATGATGAGCACCCGGTGGGTGGTGAACTTCCGTTCTCTTCTGCTTTCGGCGGAGGTGAGGCCCCTGGAGATGGTGGCGACCACCTTGTCATGATCCTAGAAGGCATTGTTGTTGCCCCTAGGTGGTCGGCGGCCCCCGGCTCCGTTGTTGTTGTCGTCGTTCGGCTTTTTGTCCTAGAACTCCTTAGCTAAGCCGAGGCAATCCTTCATCTTATGCTGGGCATTCTTGTGGAGAGGGCACGGGCCATCGAGGATCTTCTTGTGTTGCTCCTCATAGTTGTGCTTGGCGCGAGGTTCGTCAACAGCGGCAGCGATATGGTCTGGTCGGCGGCGGCAATATTGACCAGACTTGGATCCTTCTGGCCGATCATGGCCGCTGTCCCGATGGTGACTGCGGTCTTCGTAGCGGCTGATGAGGACATCAACACCGATCATACATCCACGCCGTCCACGCCGACACCTGCTAGTCCTATTACTCGTGCCCATGCTCGAAAACTTAATCATCAAGTGAGTTCCTTCTTGAGCTCTTGTCCATCCTGTTTAGATCTTGGAGACACGTGCACTCTTGTTTTGATTAGGAATCAAGGAGAAGACCGAAAGGGAAAAGGACTCGCGTAGGCTGGATTCGGACTGCAGCACACCTCCAACTGGCGACGGTCGCCACGGTTACATACGGAGTCGGATTGGGGTGATTCTGGACTTGTCGGAAAGCTAATAAAGTCTACTTTCATACGGATCTGACCTCATACTCATACCTGCTCAGAAGCGGCGTCAACAGTCCAAAAATCACTGAGAGGTCTATTCTGTCCAGGGTGCTGCGCCACCTTAAGTTAGCCCAATGGGCTTGTATCGTTTAGAGTCTAGTAGGGACGCATCCTAGGGTTGGAGCACGACCCAAACTCTCTTGTGGTCAACCTCCACACATCATATACCCCTTAGCCGCCACCAGGAACACTTGGGTTTTGTTTAGATCAAGTTTAGCCATCGCTACTTGCTTATAGGCGTGCGTGCTAATCCAGTCGCCCGTCTCCTTGTCTTCGGAACCCCACTCATAATAAGATTCAGTGTGAAACCTTCAATTTTATCTTGCAATTTCAGTGCTTGTTTCCTCGTTCTTGCTAGTTCTTTGATTGCTTGCAGGACGGGAGCCCTAGGGGCTGGTTGTCGTGCTCCACAAGATCGTGACGGCCTTGGGAAGTGGTGTATCGGTCGCTAAGGCGCGGTCTTGGAAGGCTGTAGTCGGGCCGTGAACGTCATCTCCATCCACCAATCAAGTTATCTCACGCCTCTCATCGAAAGATCGACCACAAACCCTTGCGGGTTCATATCAATTGGTATCAGAGCAAGGTTTATCGGTGAGAGACTTCCAATCCTTCACTGTGCTTTATTTTTTCCTATAGTCCGTAAAAGCCAAAAAAAAATAGTAGATTAGTTTCCTGCAATCCTATAGACCTTTGAGCCGTGGCTAGTGCTACCTAGTTAGGGCTTGTTGAATATTCGGTTGCATCGGGTGTGTCGGATTGCTGGTCTTAGTTTATTCCCTTAGAGTTTCGAGTTCTTGTCACTTTCCTATCACAACACGCGCTATCATATAGTCTCTCTATTGGCCAAATCCAAGTAGGGTTTGAAGTTTGAATCGGACAAGGAATCGGCTATTCCTCTCTGTTGGCCGAATCCAAGTAGGTTTTCAAGTTTGAGTCGGATCAAGGAATCGGTTATTCCTCGTTGTTGGCCAAGTCCGAGTAGAATTGGAAGTTCCAATCGGACGAGGAATCAGTTCACCCTGTGCTACAAATATCAAACTAACCACGCAGCAAGTATTCATATCTAAACGAGTGGCTTACTCTAGAGAGAGAGAGATAACTCGATTTTGAGTGCCCCCTGCCCTTTCAGAAAAAGTGTGTGTGCTGAGTTACTCTTTGGGAGTGTTCTTGTTCATATAATCAGTTTTGAGTGCCCCCTGAAAAAAAAATATATATTCAAAAAAAGAAAGAAAAAAAAAAAAAGAAGCAAAAGAAAAGAAGAAGAAGAAAGGGCTGATCTTAGAGATTTTTGTTCACTTTGGGTGGTGTGTTGTGCTCTCCTTTATGTCCGTGCTCGCGTCTCTAGCACGGTCTAGACTAGGACCAAAGACAAGATCACCGCCCGTGAACGATTATTCAGCTTGCTTTTTGTAACTAACGTGGTGCTAGTTCGTTCCTTGTTTCAGCCCACCTATAGCTCCACATATTCTACACTTGATGTGTCTCGTCGTCTTGCACCGATACACTTCATCCATTGTCGCAGACTTGTTGGTAGACGCGACCCCTCCTGTCGAGCAAGGTAAGAACTAGTAAGAACTTGTGTAACAGGTGGAGAGTGAGCGACTTGCTTGTAGCTACATCCTAGTAGTTGTAGGGCTTTTATTTCTTCACTTGTCTTCTTGTTGTCTTTGTCTTTGAACCATGCTAGGGTCCGGCGAAGATAACCAAATTCCACATTCGCCTCGCACAAAGGGCGTCATACAACATTTTGAAAGGAAAGTGAAGCTGCACACGGAGGGACTTGATAATGACTTGCGGTGACAAATGACAAACTTGGGCGGTTGGAGGCTACGCAGATTGCCGCAAACAACAAGCTTGCAGGTTTGGAGAAGTCCATTGCTAGTGTGGACAAAAGCCTTGCTTGCTCTCTGAGGAGGCGTTTTGATGACCTCCACAACAATGATAAAGACAAGCATAAAGAAGAAAAGAAGGAGGAAGATCGAGAGGATGGTAGTTATGATGAAGAATACACAGTGATAATTTGAACATGATGATCGAGACACTTTCGTGATCGACGTCGCCTACGTCCACAACCGTAGAGGTATGGGTGGCCGCCATGCCCGGACGCGAGGTACACAATAATGATGATGCTTTCAATAAGATTAAATTTAAAATACCTCCTTTTGATGGTAAATATGACCCGATGCATACATTACTTGGGAGATTGCTGTGTTGATCAAAAGTTTGCATGCCATGAATTTCACGAGAACACACGTGTTAGGGCTGCTACTAGTGAGTTCACAGATTTTTGCTTCTGCTTGGTGGATCGAATATGGCAAGAAAAATCCTAATAACATACCTAAAACTTGGGATGCGCTACTTGAAACGAGCCATGAGAGCTAGATTTGTTCCATCTTACTATGCCCGTGATATGATAAATAAGTTGCAAAGAATTGAGACAAGGTTCTAAAAGTGTAGAAGAATACTATCGTGAATTACAAACGGGTATGTTCCGTTGTAAATTAGAGGATGAGGAACCTGCTATGGCTAGATTTTTAGGTGGGTTAAATCGGAAATTCAGGATATCCTCGCTTACAAAGAATACAATAACGTAACCAACCTGTTTCATCTTGCTTGTAAAGTCGAACGGAAGTGCAGGGACGACGTGCTAGCGCAAGGACTAATGTTTGTGCAGGGAAGCTAGTTCATGGCAGCAGCAATAAGACGTCTACAACTCCGTCTACACGTACTCTCTACGCCATCATCTAGTGACAAGACTCGAGCTGCCCCCACCAATTCAAGAGGCGAAGGCGCGCAAAAGCCGGTCATGAGTACTTCATCCGTGGCATCGACAATAGAACAAGCAACATACAATGTCATCGGTGCAAGGGATATGGCCATATGATGCGTGATCGCCCAAACAAGCATGTTATGATTGTCAAAGATGATGGTGAGTGTTCATCTGCTAGTGATTTTGATGAAGATACACTTGCATTGCTTGCGGTGACTATGCGGTGTAGTGAGGAACACATAGAAGAACACATTAATGCAGGTGACGCGAGCACTATGAGAGCTTGATTGTTATGCAAAGTGAGTGCTTAGTGCACAAATGGAGAAGGCGAGCAAAATCAGCGACACACTTTATTCCAAACAAAGTGTGTCATCAAGGAGCGTTCGTGCCGCATGATCATTGATGGAGGTAGCTACAACAACTTGGCAAGTAGCGACATGGTACGAAGCTCGCCCTCACCACCAAACCACACCCCATCCCTACTACATCCAATGGCTGAACAACAAAGGTAAGGCAAAGGTAACGAGACTTGTGCGAATCGATTTTGCCATCGGATCATACAAAGATATTGTTGAATGTGATGTTGTGCCTATGCAAGCTTGCAATATTCTCGCTAGGTAGACCATGGCAATTTGATAGAGATTCGATGCATCATGGTAGATCAAATCAATATTCGTTTCTATACCATGATCGAAAAATTGTGTTGCATCCTATGTCTCCTGAAGCTATTATGCAATCTGATGTTACTAAGGCTTTGCAAAAAGCAAAGAGCGAGAGCAATAAAATGACAAATCTGTTGTTGATGACAAAGATGAGATAAAATTGAAAGGACGTTGTATGCTTGCTACAAAATCTGATATTAATGAGTTCAATGCATCCACCTCTGTTGCTTATGCTTTGGTATGCAAGGATGCTTTGATTTCATTTGAGGATATGCAACGTTCTTTGCCCCCTATTTGTTGCTAACATTTTGCGAGAGTATTCGATGTGTTTCCCATTGAGATACCAATGGGGCTGCCACCAATACGCGGATTGAGCACCAAATTGATCTTATCCGGGAGCATCTTTGCCCAACCGCGGCGCCATATGGGACCAATCCGGAAGAACCGAAGGAAATTCAAATGACAAGTGCAAGAACTACTAGACAAAGGTTATGTGCGTGAGTCTCTTAGTCCTTATGTTGTTCCAAAGATTTTAGTGCCTAAGAAAGATGGAACATGGCGCATGTGTGTTGATTGTAGGGCTATTAATAATATCACCATTCGATATCGACACCCTATTCCACGATTAGATGATATGCTTGATGAATTGAGTGGTGCTGTTGTGTTTTCAAAGGTTGATTTGCGTAGTGGGTACCACCAGATTCGTATGAAATTGGGAGATGAATGGAAAACTGCTTTCAAAACTAAGTTCGGTCTATATGAGTGGTTAGTCATGCCTTTTGGGTTAACTAATGCACCTAGTACTTTCATGAGATTAATGAACGAGGTTTTGCGTGCTTTCATTGGGAAATTTGTTGTCGTCTATTTTGATGATATACTTATTTATAGCAAATCCATGGATGAACACCTTGATCACTTACGTCTTTGTTTTCAATGCTCTACGTGATGCACGTTTGTTTGGTAACCTTGAGAAGTGCACTTTACTTTCTGCACCGATCGAGTATCGTTTCTTGGCTATGTTGTCACTCCACGAGGGAATTGAGGTTGATAAAGCCAAGGTGGAAGCTATACAAGGATGGCTTGTACCCACGACGGTCACACAAGTGCGGAATTTCCTAGGACTTGCTGGTTTCTATCGCCGCTTTGTGAAGGACTTCAGCACCATTGCTGCACCATTGAATGAGCTTACAAAGAAGGGAGTGCCCTTTTCTTGGGGCAAAGCACAAAAGCACGCCTTCCATGTGCTGAAAGATAAGTTAACACATGCACCTCTACTCCAACTCCCCGATTTTAATAAGACTTTCGAGCTTGAATGTGATGCGAGTGGAATTGGATTGGGTGGTGTTTTGTTACAAGAAGGCAAACCTGTTGCATACTTTAGTGAGAAATTGAGCGGGCCTATTCTTAATTATTCTACATATGATAAGGAATTATATGCTCTAGTGCGGACATTAGAAACATGGCAGCATTATTTGTGGCCCAAAGAATTTGTTATACATTCTGATCATGAATCTTTGAAGCATATTCGTAGTCAAGGAAAACTGAATCGTAGACATGCAAAATGGGTTGAATTTATTGAATCTTTTCCTTATGTTATCAAACACAAGAAAGGGAAGGATAATATCATTGCGATGCATTGTCTAGGAGATATACTTTCTTTGAATCAACTTGATTACAAGATCTTTGGGTTAGAAACAATTAAAGACCGATATGCTCATGATGCTGATTTTAAAGAAGTGTCACTGCATTGTAAAGATGGGAAAACATGGAACAAATTCATCCTCAATGATGGGTTTATGTTTAGAGCTAACAAGCTATGCATTCCAGCTAGCTCCGTTAAGCTTGTTGTTGCCGCAGGAAGCGCATGGAGGTGGCTTGATGGGGCATTTTGGAGCGAAGAAGACGGAGGACATTCTTGCTAGTCATTTCTTTTGGCCAAAGATGCGACGAGAGGCGTGGAGAGATTTGTTGCTCGCTGCACAACATGTCAAAAGGCTAAGTCCCGGTTGAATCCACACGGTTTGTATATGCCTCTTCCTGTTCCTAGTGCTCCTTGGGAGGATATTTCTATGGATTTTGTGTTGGGATTGCCACGGACTAGGAAAGGGCGAGATAGTGTTTTTGTGGTTGTGGATCGATTCTCTAAAATGGCACATTTCATACCATGTCATAAAACTGATGATGCTACAAATATTGCTGATTTGTTCTTTCGAGAAGTTGTTCGCTTGCATGGTGCCGCCAAATACAATTGTTTCGATCGTGATGCTAAATTTCTTAGCCATTTTGGAGAACTTTATGGGCCAAATTGGGGACTAAGCTTTTATTTTCCACCACTTGTCACCCCCAAACTGATGGTCAAACTGAAGTTGTGAATAGAACTTTGTCTACTATGTTAAGGACTGTTTTAAAGAAGAATATTAAGATGTGGGAAGATTGTTTGCCTCATATTGAGTTTTCTTATAATCGTTATTGCATTCTACTACGAAGATGTGTCCCTTTGAGATTGTCTATGGCTTGTTACCACGTGCTCCTATTGATTTAATGCCATTGCCAAGTTCTCGAAAAGTTGAATTTTGATGCTAAGCAACGTCTTGAATTGATGCTAAAACTACATGAAACCACTAAAGAAAACATAGAGCGCATGAATGCTAAGTACAAATTTGCTGGAGATAAAGGTAGAAGGGAATTGATTCTTGAACCTGGAGATTTGGTTTGGTTGCATTTATGAAAAGGATAGGTTTCTGAATTAAGAAAATCTAAATTGATGCCTAGAGCGGATGGTCCTTTTAAAGTGATGCAACGAATAAATGAGAATGCATATAAGCTTGATCTTCCTGCAGATTTTGGGGTTAGTCCCACATTTAACATTGTAGATTTGAAGCCTTATTTGGGTGAGGAAGATGAGCTTGAGTCGAGGATGACTCAAATTCAAGAAAGGGAGGATGATGAGGACATCAACACCGATCATACATCCACGCCGTCCACGCCGACACCTGCTGGTCCTATTACTCGTGCTCGTGCTCGAAAACTTAATCATCAAGTGAGTTCCTTCTTGAGCTCTTGTCCATCCTGTTTAGATCTTGGAGACACGTGCACTCTTGTTTTGATTAGGAATCAAGGAGAAGACCGAAAGGGAAAAGGACTCGTGTAGGCTGGATTCGGACTGCAGCACACCTCCAACTAGCGATGGTCGCCACGGTTACATACGGAGTCGGATTGGGGTGATTCTGGACTTGTCGGAAAGCTAATAAAGTCTACTTTCATACGGATCTGACCTCGTACTCATACCTGCTCAGAAGCGGCGTCAACAGTCCAAAAATCACCGAGAGGTCTATTCTGTCCAGGGTGCTGTGCCACCTTAAGTTAGCCCAATGGGCTTGTATCGTTTAGAGTCCAGTAGGGACGCATCCTAGGGTTGGAGCACGACCCAAACTCTCTTGTGGTCGTCCTCCACACATCATATACCCCTTAGCCACCACCAGGAACACTTGGATTTTGTTTAGATCAAGTTTAGCCATCGCTACTTGCTTGTAGGCGCGCGTGCTGATCCAGTCGCCCGTCTCGTTGTCTTTGGAACCCCACTCATAATAAGATTCAGTGTGAAACCTTCAATTTTATCTTGCAATTTCAGTGCTTGTTTCCTCGTTCTTGCTAGTTCTTCGATTGCTTGCAGGACGGGAGCCCTAGGGGCTGGTTGTCGTGCTCCACAAGATCGTGACGGCCTTGGGAAGTGGTGTATCGGTCGCTAAGGCGCGGTCTTGGAAGGCTGTAGTCGGGCCGTGAACGTCATCTCTATCCACCAATCGAGTTATCTCACGCCTCTCATCGAAAGATCGACCACAAACCCTTGCGGGTTCATATCAGCGGCGGTCGCTATGGCGTCAGTCGTCATGGCGATTGTCGCTGCGGCGAGTTGGTCGATGAGTGCCCGCATCCTCATTGAAGCGCACCTCAGCTTCCTCGGCATCGGCGTACTAGTTGGCGGTCGTAATCATCTCGCCAATCCCCATGGGTGGCTTGCGGTTGAACTTGGAGCGGAGATCACGGTGATGGAGTCCTCGAACGAAGGCGGTGATAACCTCAGCTTCTGTGATGTTGGGAATAGAATTCCTCATCTTGGAAAAGCGTCTGATGTAGCTACGGAGGAGCTCGAATGGCTTCTGGTAGATGCGATTTAGATCATGCTTGGTGCCTAGCTAAGTGCACGTAGCCATGGAGTTGTCTGTGAAGACCTTCTTCAGCTCTTCCCAGGATCCGATGGAGTCCGGGGCAAAGCTTGTGAACCAGTTCATTGCGATTGACGTGAGCATCATGGGAATATAGTTTACCATGACACTAGTATCTCCTCCGGTGGCGCGAACAGCAGTGGCATAAGCCTATAGCCACAGTGTGGGGTTCATCCATCCCTCATAGGGCTCGACCCTAGTGATTTTGAAACCACGGGGCCACTAGAGTGTTCGGAGTGCCCTCGTGAAACTCTTGATGGCAGCGTACTTCTTATTCATGGTGACCGAAGCGACGCTCGTCGATACGTTGTCACGTGTCTCGGAGATTATTGAGGTGCGCTCGAACGTCCTGGTTGACCTCCTGGTCATATTGGCGAAGGTGTTTGATGTAGTTGCCCCTAGCTCCCCCTAGAGGGGTTGTCTGTCATCGTGGTGCTGGTCAGTGAAACGACTTGGGCGGCGATCAGATCTTGGCACGGCTGATCGGCGAGTCGAACTTGTGGAGTATGAAGGCCTCTGATCCTAGCGGATCTTGTTGACCTAGCAGTGCACCGCTTTAAGCATGGCGGTGACCTTGGCAACCTCTGGTGTATGCGGGAGCCGAGCGAGCTCATTAGCGGCCACAACCAAGTTGGCACTTGGGGTCTTGTAGATGTCGTGGCATCAACATGGACAAATTCGTCGTTGAGGTTGCGTTGGAGTTGGCGTGGCCTTCCTTGCGAGTCAAGCTGAGCCTCGGCCATCGCAAGGGCAGCCTCATTTGCTCGGTGCTATGCATGGTTGACGTTCCTGTTGATGTGGGTGGCATGGTCCTCCTTGGTTTCCCCTTCCCACGGGGGGCTGTCGACGCTGACGTTGAAGATTGTGCCCCCACAGAAAGGAGGGAAAGGAAGTTGTTCGATGGTGGTTTCGGTGATAGTCTTCATAGAGCCCTAGGACTCAGAGTCTAGATTCTCCTCCAAGATGGTTTGGAGGGATGCTCTGGGGCATCGGCCAACGTGTAGCATATTGACTGCCGGCGAGGGCTGGTTGGTGATCTAGTCAGTGAGAGGATGGATATCTCCCGCTGGTCGGCGAATTTGCCCCTTAGGGCATCTTGATAGGCGGCGGAGACGTTGGTGAGCCCAAAGGGTAGGGCTATAACCCCTGGAGTTTCCTGAGTAGGCCCCGATAGATCTAGATCGGAGGGTGGTCGGTGCTGAACCAGAGTGGTCAGAGCTGATTCTATGATGGAGAGGCAATCGGTGAGCTTCTGGCCGACCTGATCGATGGATGCGATTAGATCATCATTATTGATTCGCCTCCTCTGGTAGCGGCGGAGCAGGCGGCGAAGTTGTTGGCAAAGACAACCTTCGAGGTGGTTCCGAGATTGGATCTGTAGTCGTAGGTGTTGGGGTGATCGGTGCAGTATTGATCTGCACCGACTCGATGAGCTCTCTGACTCCATCAGCGTTGATGATCCACGAGATTGATCCGACCATGAAGATCTGGCTAGGCTATAGGAGGAATGAAGAGCCTGCAGAACGTACCATGTTGTTCGATATAGAAACAGCATGCCCACCCCTACCTGGCGCTCCAACTGTCAATAGAATATCATTACCAGCATGCCCACCCCTACCTGGCGCGCCAACTGTCAATAGAATATCATTAGCAGTCCTCCGAGGGGTATCCCACAAAGGTAGATTGATCGGCAGAGATGCGTGTAATCGAGAACAAGAAGGCAACAGAGACACACGAGTTAGACAGGTTTAGGCCGTTAGTATGACATAATACCCTACTCCTATGGTCTGTTGGATTGTATTGGCTATCATATGATATTACGTGAGTTTGGAGGGGGTCCCTGCCCAACTTATATAGTCTGGGGGCAGGGTTACAAGTCGGTTAGATCTAGGAGATAACTAGAAAGTAATAATAGATTATAGGAATCATGGGATCATATGTATCCTAACAGATCTTATAGTATCTTCAAGATATCTTCCTAGTGTCTTGCGGGAGGCACCGAGCAGCGTCATGCCCCATAAGGCTTCGTCTTATGGGCTAGGCCACCCCTGGGGGCGCAACCCATGTGGTCTACCATGGGTATCTGGGGTCGTATCCCCCACACCTTCCTTGACCAGAAATATCTACCATGAATCATATTTAAGTCCAGGAATGCTTATTATGCTTAGCTATGCCTAGACCCATAGAATTCAGGTGATTTCCTATCACCTGCGAGCTATAGGTGATAACTTGATCACGGTTGGCTATATTGTGCTATCGTGGAACATAACCTGGTACTGTTGAATAAATGGAGACCGGGTGGAGTCTTATGTTGTGGTATCATAGTGATTCCATCTGTGTCATTTAAGGACCGGACGTTGGAGGTCATCTTGTCATGTTGAATGCATGCCTCTCACATAGTTGGCCGGATAAGTCGTTCTGACCGCGAAGCCAAGTAGCTCAACTCAGGCCGGGGACAAGCAGTTAAAGTGCACACCCTAGGGGCAGTAAGGATGTGCGGAGAGCCAATGGCATAATCCCAAGGGCAGGTTAGAGTCCCGAGCCCCTTGGTAGATTGGTTGTATCTTTGAGGGTGCGACGCTGGTCGTACCCGTGATTGTACTTGAGTTGTCCCAAAGCTGACCTGATGCAACCCCGATGGGGGAAGTATGGGTGTGTGTTAGGAATAATTCCCTAGCTAGGTAGGAATCGATTCGAATCACCGTCTCTCCTGGATAGTGAGAACTTGACAGGATCACACTTCATCGTAGTAATTGATGGAAGTGTGGTTATGAGATTATGCAAGAACTCAACTAGATATGGTTATTATTGTGATGACTTAATGGTACCAACATGTTTGGCATAGGACAGTGCTAATGTAGTATGAGATAGGATTAATAACTGGTGATTCACAATTAAAGAGACATTGGATAACTTATGCTTTTTATGCAAATAATGTCTACCAACTCTACTTATAAAGCCTTGCACACTCCTTGGTGTCTTAGTATATTAGTTGGACGGGTAAGTCTAGCTGAGTACCTTCTTGTACTCAGGGTTTTATTCCCATTGTTGCAGATAATGTTATGTATCACGGCTACTGCAAGAACTGCTTTGCTCCTATAGTGGATGAGGACTAGGACCATGGGCAATGGTCATTCTGTTTATCATCTCACCCTTGTGCTTTTGGTTGGAGATGACTATGAAACTGGCTTTGTATTAAACTATGTGTGATGTCGATGTTAAACTACTTTGCTTCTGCTACTTTCAAACTTGGTTTGTAATAATTATTCGAACTTTGATGTATGAGAACTATTGTAGCACCTCTGGTGTTTGGACCTAGAACTAAAACTTGGCATGTCATCATATGCATTGCAAAGCATTCATAAAGAAGAAAATTTGGAATGCATTCACTAAATAAGAATTGTTTCATAAGTTGTTATTTTATGTGATGCATTGTGATTCAAAAAGTTAAACAAAGATCATGACCACAAGGGTCAGATTTCATGTGATCATGTGAGACAGTGTGTCATTTGACTCAAACAACCCTAATGGGCCATGTTACTGGTCAAAAATCAAAGTTAAAGCAAAAGAAAGACAAATCAAATTTAAATTATAAAAGTCCGTTTTGCCCCTTTTGGATATTTCAAAATCCATTTGGAATTT
Organism: Miscanthus lutarioriparius; assembly: GCA_904845875.1. Lineage (NCBI taxonomy): Eukaryota > Viridiplantae > Streptophyta > Magnoliopsida > Poales > Poaceae > Miscanthus > Miscanthus lutarioriparius. The sequence continues at coordinate 60,813,191 of CAJGYO010000004.1, read as the reverse complement.
GGGGTTGTGACAAAAAGCAAAGTTGAAGCTTATCTTATGAGGATCAACTTTGGTATACAAAGTTTTTAAAGTTTACATATAAAGTTTGGAGTAATTTTGAAATGATTCAAATCTTTAAATGTACCCCAAATTTGAATTTCGAAATGGAGGCAGAATTTGAAAATGTTTCTTAAACCAAAGTTGTAGTACTTGAAAAGTTGAGCAACTTTTATTTTTGGAGATTTTCAACTTCTATAGAAAGTTTGAGAGTAATTTGCTAAATGAACTCAGTGGCAAAACTATAAATAAATTGAAATTCCACCGGAGCAGCTTTACACCTCCTGCTTGCCGCCGCCGATCAGTCCTCGCCGCTTTCCCGCGCGCAGGCACGTCACCGTCGCCGTGGCGCCTCCGTGGTGCGCTGTCGTAGCCGGGCGAGCTCATCCCGGCTATAAATAGCCTCATTGCCACCGTCGTTCCTCCCATTTCCCCTTCTGCTCTGCTCCGCCGCCAGTTTGCTCCGCCGCTAGCCGTAGCCTCCGTCGAGTAGCATCCGTCATGCCCAGCTCCGCATACGTGATCGCCTTGGCCTTGCGACTCTCTGCGGCTTGCCTACGCCACTTGGGTTGGCCAGAGTCGCCCGGGCAACTGCTTCTTCCCCGAGCCCGGCCGGAGCTCCGCCACCGTCAAGCTCGCCGTGGCCAGGACGTTCCAGAGTGTCTCCGACTCCACCGAGCACATCAACGTGTTCATGGTGAGTCCCTGATCGTGTTTCACCCTTCGCTTTAGACTCTACTGTGTTGTTGCCGGTGATACACCGTGTGCCGCCGCGTTTATCGCCGCCGTGGCCGCCATGGTCGTCGTAGTGTCATCTCCGGTGTGCCTGCTGCTTGTCCAAGGGTCGGGATAGGTCCACCGTGAGGTGCTGATCATGTTGGTACCAGTCCCCTCGCCGGAGCCTCGCCGACGGCGCGTTTTGCCGGTCGGAGTCGGCAGCGCCGCCGCGCCTTGTCTCTGTGACTCTGACACGCGGGTTTGACCTGTCAGAGAGAGAGAGAACAGTGAGCTTTTTCTAATTTCTGAATTTTGAATAGTGCAGCAATTTTGCAATTTTGTAGAAATTTATTTACAGATCTAAAAATTCTAAAAATTTGTGGGTAGCTTCTATATATGTTCTACTATGGTTTAAAAATATGAAACTTGAAATTTGGATGAATTTTTAATGTTCAAAAATTTAGTCAATTAATTAATAAATGCAATTTCCATGATTTTTGTAGGCCACTGTATAACTCCAAAAATTATGAAATTTATTTTGGTACACTAATTTATCATGAGGATGCTTGTGTAAATTTTTGAGATCATTTGGAGCAAGTTCATTTTGAGCTTAATTCTCAATTAATTCAAAAATAAATAAAGGTAAACCCTAAGTGTAGGTTTAGGGTTTGATCTTGACTTGGGTCGTGTTTTGTGACCAGTGGGGTGTCAAGATCAATTTAGTTGAGTCACTTAGGTCACAAGTCCTAGGTCGGTAAAGTGTGATTAAGGTTTACTTAATGAATGAGTTCATCTATTAAGAGTAGGACTAGAAATGAAACCTTAAGGAAGTTCTTTTAGAAGGATGTAGGGTCTCTTAGTAACATGTTGTGTTGTCCTTAATGGTAGAATTGGAAGTGGTTTTGTTGGCTTGCAACTATACCGCGAAGAAAAGTTGTACTCAAGGTGTTGTTACATTTCATGTACCGTGAAAGCATCATGTTTACATTATCATCATGTTAAAGCATATGTTATCATTTCGTGTAGAACCCGAGAGTGAAACGATTCTAGTTGAACAAGTGCTGGAAGAATACCCGGTTGTCGCGGGATTTGGTAATTGTGGTACTGATCCAGAACCTAAGATCGCCAATGAAGGCAAGCCCCGGTTTATGCATTAAACCATTACCTTGTTTACTTTGAAAAGTTTATCACTTATGTTACTTATTGCATTAAGTTGATTTACTTCAAATGTTACCTACTTGATGCATTGCCTACCTTGTTAATTGTTTACCATCCTTGAAGATGTTTTCGTTTACAAAGGCGTAGGATGCTTAGTATGCTTTATGGTAGGTTTTCAAAGTAAAAGTTTCGATACAATCAAAGATGGCATACTGGCCAAAGAAAGAAAGAAGGTTGAATGATTAGAGACTAGTCAGGTGACTTACCTTGAATTTTTGGGTAATGTTGCCGGCTATGCCGCTTAAAGGCCACTCATTGTGGATCTTTTGAACGAGACACTTTGTAGTACTAGTCACATACTCCGGTAAGCCTACTTCGGCTAATCCGATACTAAGACGAATGCCCACGCACTGGGAGTGGTGAGATGGCGGGAGTAGCGTGTACCCTCGTGGCTTGAATGTGGCCAGATTTGAGGTGTGCTGTACTCTTGGGTGGCGTGGAGACGGCTTAGTACGGGAGGATCCGGTAGCGAGGTTGATATATGCAAGATTGAGTTCTACATATGTCGTGTGATCAGGAATCCCCAGCTGGGACTTGAATCAATTCGAATTGTCGGTGCTCCACGGATATGGAGACTCGATTCATTACAGAAGCAATGTAGGACTGGTGAATTACTAAAACATGAGAAAAAGAATGGAATGAGAAGGATTGGAACATGGGATATGAACAATTAGTTGGAGACATTGAACTAAAATACTTAGTGGTAAAACTTGAAATTAGGATCAAGAATAGTAAGCTTTTGGCCAAGAATTTTTGAATCTTTCTACATCCTTACCTTGACCCAACACCTGCATCCCTAAGACCTTCGCCCTTTTTCATCGGGTCAGTCTTGTTGAGTACTTTTTGTACTCAGGGTTTGTTAACCCTTGTTGCAGGTGAGTCACATGTGCAGGCTTGTTTTGGTCCCTGCTGCATGTCAGTGTTTGAAGTCGATGACGATGAGGAATGATGAATGGCCTTTGGACAAGGCACTAGTTTATGTGAAATAAATAATGTTAATGTAATATTATCCCGCTACTATGGTTGTATGACACTTATGGTTTTGTAAGTTTGAAACAACTGGTTTGTAATATCAAAACTTAAGTCTTCCGCTTTATTACCTCTGGTATGTATATTGAAAAATGTTGTAATCTACAATGACTGTGATTGGAATCCTGTTTGAAACGTGGATGATTCGGGTTTCCCGAGGACACCCGACAGACCTGTTAAGTTGTTGGGAACTTGTGTACGCTATCTGAGGTCTGTTGAGACATCGATAGGTGCACGTGGGCCCGATTTCTTAGGAGGTTCTGCCATAGCTGGTATCAGAGCAGGTTCTATCTAAGATCATTGTAGGTCACTTTGGAAAACCTTCAAATTGATTTGGATCAAAGAAAGTAAACTTGATATTTTAAAGGTTAAAATTTCTTTCTTCTTTCCTCTAATCTAGCCTCAATCTTATCTTATTTGAAAGTTTGTGGCGGATAATATGATTAGGTTTGTCCTATGTATTAAAAATCTAGTACTTTTGATTGTATAAATCTTTTGTACTCGGATTCGTAAGATCGATTCATGGATCATGCTTGAACACCTTGCATAATGATTCCCCTTAAAAGTGGTTGGGTAAGTAATGCCAATCCCATTCTTGCTAACCTCCATTATCCTCAAGCTATCCTTATAGTCCTATCCTAAAATCTACAGGCTATGGCAAAGACCAAGATAATTGCACGCAAGTCCACTGGACCTCACGGAGTCCCTCGTCACCAGTTGGCACCGCGTAACCGTGAGCTTGGTGAAGGAAGTTCCAAGATCCTAGGAGATGAAGGATCTTCAAGCAATCCCGCCAACATGGAGAACCTTACCAAGGAGCTCAACACTCTTCGTCGAGCTCATGCCAAAGATCAAGAGAAGCTGGCGGAAATGGAAAGGGACGTCACCAAGAATACCGAGTTGAGGAATGAAGCCTGGACATGAGAGGATGCGGCCAATGAATGCGTCCATGAGTTGGAGTTCTACGTAGAAGACCTGAAGATGGACAATGCCATTCTTCATGAGAATGTCCACCTACTGTACGCTCAACTTCATCCACCTCATGGGGATGGTGAAGTTACAGATGAAGAAATGATTGTAGCTCCAGGAGAAGTCAAGAATGAAGAAGAGGAGGAGGATCCTGAGGAGTTAGTGTACTTCTCGGATGAAAGTGAGGTTTCGTCCGATATGGGCACGGATGCCGATGACTGAGAGCTCGGAGTAGTAATAGTTCCTTTACTGCTTTCTTAGTAAACCAGGGTTGTCTTGTGGGATAGAAGACATGTAATTTAAATAAGTAACCCTTTGTAGCATGAAACCTTTTAAATGCTTTTATTAAAGAATAATGTAAGTAAACGTGTTCTCTAACAGATGCCTCGTCCTATCACCCGAACTGGTGCTAGTGGCTCACATGACGATGATGATTGCCCAAATCCTCCACCAATGCCTTTGACTATGGCAGATGCCATAGCCGCACTCAAATCAACATAACGGCAGAGAATGCTAGGTCATTAAGAGAATTGGCGCGAACCAAGAGCACCATACCCTAATCATGGTCGTCGTAATGGAAATGATGAGTCAACCTATGTGGATTTTATGACACATGTCCACCGTGTTCTCTAAAGCGATTTAACCTTTAGAAGTCGACGATTGGCTTAGGACAATAGAGCAAAAGTTCGAGCTGATTCAATCTGCATCGAGGTTCAAAACCAAGGTTTGTGTACAACAACTCCGAGGAGCAGCTGGTGCACAGTGGGTAAATTTGGTAGTAGTACAGCCCGCTGGTCACCAAATCAACTGGAGGGAGTTCAAGGATGCCTTCAGGGCACACTATATTCCAGACGGTGTGATGACCATGAAGTTAGAAGAGTTCATATCTCTTAAGCAAGGGGAGCACCCGGTGATGCACTATGTCGAGGCGTTTCAATCACCTATCGTAGTACACTATAGAGTATGTGAATACTGATAGGAAAAAGAAGAATCATTTCATGAGAGGTCTAAACACCAAACTTCAGACCATGATGGCAACTTGTGGCAACGCAACTTATCATGAGACTGTCAACATTGCTATCGCTTCAGAGGAGAATTACCGCCGACACAAGGAGGCGAAGAAAAAGAGGTCCTTTGCTTCCGGATCGTCAAGTGGAAAGCGTCAAAAGGTGATCTACCATCCTCAGAATCATGGCCGTGCACCATTCCGCCCCAACAAAAAGCCAAAGCGGTGAAAGAAATCTTTATTCACCCTGCAACTAATACGCCTTTTACTCATCAAGCGCCACAGCATAAAACAATACAAATAATGCAAACCGCAATGCTACTCCCCGAATCACAATTATCCATGCTATAATTGTGGTAAACCCGACACTTTTTTCGAGAATGTCCATATCCTAGGAAGAACAATCTGATGCACCCAAAGCCCTCACATTACTCTAGCTCGAGAATCAATACAAGGACAATGCTCAGAACAATCAAAAGGGATAGGCTGAGAAGAAAACTAGAAGGGTCTTCTATACTCAAGTGGAAGCTATTCCAGAAGGAGAACCAGTAATGATGGGTATGTTTCCCATTGCTAAGCATCCTGCAATTACCTTATTTGATTACGTGCATCCCATACATTCATCAATCGTACATTTGTTGTGAAGCATGGGATAGCTATTGGGGAAACAAAAGAGCCCTATCATATACAAATGCCCTGGGGACTATCTCAGTACAAAGGGAGGTAGTTCAGCATGTACCTATTGATTTGGGAGGTTATGAGTTCCCTACCAATATGCTGATATTAAGGATCAAGATATAGATGTGATCCTTGGTATGAACTGGTTAAGCCAACACGGGGCTATCATAGATGTCTTGCGTAGAACCATAAGGGTAAATGTACCGGCAAAGAAACCCAACTTCTCATCCAACTTCCCTTTCCTAAAAGTACAATTGGAAACGATGCATGCAACTATTGTTGAAGGAGCCGAGAAAATTTCAGTGGTATGTGAGTTTACGGATGTCTTTCCCGATGATCTGCTGGTTTGCCACCGCATCGAGACGTAGAATTCAGAATTGATCTCAAACCGTGAACAAAGACTAGTATCCAGAAGAGCATATAGGATGCCACCCAAAGAACTAGCAGAATTAAAAATGCAACTACAAGAGTTGTTAGACAAGGGTTTCATTCAACCCAGTTCATCACCTTGGGGATGCCCTGCTATTTTCGTAAAGAAGAAGGATCAAACCTTAAGGTTATGTGTTGACTATCGGCCATTAAATGAAGTCACCATCAAGAACAAATACCCCTTACCCTGAATTGATTTGCTTTTTGATCAACTTGCGGGAGCTAAGGTATTCTCGAAGATAGACTTGAGATCAGGCTACCACCAGATTAAGATCAGACGAGAAGATGTGCCAAAGACAGCGTTCACTACTCAATATGGTCTATATGAGTATCTAGTCATGTCTTTTGGGTTGACCAATGCCCCGGCTCACTTCATGTACCTGATGAACTCAGTTTTCATGCCTGAGTTGGATAAGTTTGTAGTGGTGTTCATTGACGACATTCTGATCTATTCTAAGACCAAAGTGGAACATGCAGAACATCTCCGTATTGTTCTACAAAGATTAAGAGATCACCAACTATATGCCAAATTCAGCAAATGTGCATTTTGGTTAGAGGAAGTACAATTTCTGGGTCATGTGTTATCTGCTGAAGGTATAGCTGTTGATCCGAGCAAGGTAGAAGAAGTCCTTAATTGGAAAGCACCTACAACTGTACATCAAGTTCATAGTTTCCTAGGGTTGGCAGGGTATTACCGTTGGTTCATCCCTGACTTCTCCAGAATTGCAAAGCCAATTACTGGACTACTGAAAAATCAAACTAGGTTTGTATGGTCAACAGGATGTGAAGAGGCCTTTCAGACATTGAAGAAGTTGCTGACAACTGCACCAGTATTAGCACAACCTGATATCGAGAGGCCATTTGATATCTATTGTGATGCATCTGGAATTGGTATTGGCTGTGTTCTTATGCAACAAGGCAGAGTCATAGCATATGCTTCCAGACAACTCAAGAAGCATGAAGAACATTATCCCACCCATGATCTTGAATTAGCCGCTGTTGTTCATGCACTCAAGATTTGGCGACATTATTTATTGGGCAATATATGTCATATCTATACGGATCACAAAAGTTTGAAATATATCTTTACTCAGTCAGAGTTGAATATGAGGCAAAGAAGATGGTTAGAACTTATCAAAGATTATGACTTAGAAGTGCATTATTATCCGGGCAAGGCGAATGTGGTTGCCGATGCCCTGAGTCGCAAGAGTCACTGCCATTGTCTGACTGTGAAATCTATGTAATGAACATTGTGTCAAGAGATGGAGCATCTGAATTTACAAATCATAGAACAAGGTTCCCTGTTCAATATTGCAGTTGAGTCCACTATCAAAGATCAGATCATTGCTGCTCAACAGAAAAGTAAGGGCATAGCCCATATCAAGGATAAAGTCAGATCTAGAAGATCAACATGTTTTAAGATTGATGAATCAGATGTCGTATGGTTCAAAGATAGATTGGTAGTACCTAAACATCCGGAGCTGCGAAAGTAGATTCTTGATGAAGCTCATTCTACAAGATACTCCATTCATCTAGGTAGCAACAAAATGTATCATGATCTGAGAACGAGATATTGGTGGACCAAAATGAAAATAGAAATAGCTCAATATGTGGCCAAATGTGATACTTGTCAGAGAGTCAAAGCGATTCACATGAAGACTGCGGGTCCATTACATTCCTTGCCAGTTCCATCTTGGAAGTGGGAAGATATCTGTATGGACTTCATAGTAGGGTTGTCTAGGACATCTGCAGGCTACAATTCAATATGGGTTATTGTTGATCGCCTAACCAAGATAGCTCATTTCTTACCAGTCAGAGATAAATATCGAGCGGAGCAGTATGCAAAACTTTATCTGAATAGAATCTTCAGTCTACATGGGGCACCCAAGACCATTGTCTCTGACAGAGGGTCATTGTTTATATCCAAGTTTTGGAAAAGTCTACATGAGCCTTTGGGAACTAAACTTATCCGTAGTTCTGCTTATCATCCGCAAACCGATGGACAGACGGAAAGGGTAAATCAAATTCTTGAAGATATGTTAAGAGCATGTGTTCTCTCTTATGGTGCTATATGGGATGAATGCCTTCCCTTAGCTGAATTCTCATATAACAATAGCTATCAAGAGAGCATTAAAATGGCACCATTTGAAGCATTGTATGGTCGTAGATGCCAGACACCTTTACATTGGTCAGATGTTGGAGAACATTGATTCTTTGGACCGGATGTGGTCAAGGAAGCAGAAGAGAAGGTTAAACTCATACAAGCTAATATGAAGGTAGCTCAATCCCGACAGAAAAGCTATGCTAATAAGAGGAGGTGACCTCTAGAATTCATAGTGGGAGATCATGTCTACCTCAAGGTATCACTAATGAAAGGAGTTCATCATTTTGGGATTCGGGGAAAGTTGGCGCCCTGTTATGTCGGTCCATTTCAAATCCAACAAAGATGTGGACCAGTCGCCTATCGTGTTAAGCTACCAGATCACATGTCAGCTGTGCATGATATCTTCCATGTATCCCAGTTGAAGAAGTGTCTTCAAGTACCTGACCAAGTAATCAACGTTGGTGATGTAGAATTAGAACCTGATTTGACTTATGCCGAGTACCCCATTAGAGTCTTAGATCAGAAAGATCGAGTCACTCAAAGGCGTACAATCAAGTTCTACAAAGTACAATGGAACCAGCACACTGAAGAAGAAGCTACTTGGGAGTCTGAGGATTACTTAGAAGAAAACTTTCCTGACTTCATTGCTTCTCTCTAGTTGCAATACCTCGTCTATACTGTAACTTGTTTATTTTTGTCAAAAGAATGGAAAACCCCCTCACTAGTCTTTTGAATAAAGTTATGATGTGTTAGTTTGACACATTTCCTTTTTCATTACTTAGTCTTAAGTTTTAAATCTCGGGACGAGATTTCTTTAAGGGGGAAGGGTTGTAACACCTCTAGTGTTTGGACCTAGAACTAAAACTTGGCATGTCATCATATGCATTGCAAAGCATTCATAAAGAAGAAAATTTGGAATGCATTCACTAAATAAGAATTGTTTCATAAGTTGTTCTTTTATGTGATGCATTGTGATTCAAAAAGTTAAACAAAGATCATGACCACAAGGGTCAGATTTCATGTGATCATGTGAGACCGTGTGTCATTTGACTCAAACAACCCTAATGGGCCATGTTACTGGTCAAAAATCAAAGTTAAAGCAAAAGAAAGACAAATCAAATTTAAATTATAAAAGTCCGTTTTGCCCCTTTTGGATATTTCAAAATCCATTTGGAATTTGGGGTTGTGACAAAAAGCAAAGTTGAAGCTTATCTTATGAGGATCAACTTTGGTATACAAAGTTTTTAAAGTTTACATATAAAGTTTGGAGTAATTTTGAAATGATTCAAATCTTTAAATGTACCCCAAATTTGAATTTTGAAATGGAGGCAGAATTTGAAAATGTTTCTTAAACCAAAGTTGTAGTACTTGAAAAGTTGAGCAACTTTTATTTTTGGAGATTTTCAACTTCTATAGAAAGTTTGAGAGTAATTTGCTAAATGAACTCAGTGGCAAAATTGTAAATAAATTGAAATTCCACCGGAGCAGCTTTACACCTCCTGCTTGCCGCCGCCGATCAGTCCTCGCCGCTTTCCCGTGCGCAGGCACGTCACCGTCGCCGTGGCGCCTCCGTCGTGCGCTGTCGCAGCCGGGCGAGCTCATCCCGGCTATAAATAGCCTCATTGCCACCGTCGTTCCTCCCATTTCCCCTTCTGCTCTGCTCCGCCGCCAGTTTGCTCCGCCACTAGCCGTAGCCTCCGTCGAGTAGCATCCGTCATGCCCAGCTCTGCATAAGTGATCGCCTCGGCCTTGCGACTCTCTGCGGCTTCCCTACGCCACTTGGGTTGGCCGGAGTCGCCCGGCGCAACTGCTTCTTCCCCGAGCCCGGCCGGAGCTCCGCCACCGTCAAGCTCGCCGTGGCCAGGACATTCCAGAGTGTCTCCGACTCCACCGAGCACATCAACGTGTTCGTGGTGAGTACCTGATCGTGTTTCACCCTTCGCTTTAGACTCTACTGTGTTGTTGCCGGTGATACGCCGTGTGCCGCCGCGTTTATCGCCGCCGTGGCCGCCATGGTCGTCGTAGTGTCATCTTCGGTGTGCCTGCTGCTTGTCCAAGGGTCGGGATAGGTCCACCGTGAGGTGCTGATCATGTTGGTACCAGTCCCCTCGCCGGAGCCTCGCCGACGGCGCATTTTGCCGGTCGGAGTCGGCAGCGCCGCCGCGCCTTGTCTCTGTGACGCTGACACGCGGGGTCGACCTGTCAGAGAGAGAGAGAACAGTGAGCTTTTTCTAATTTCTGAATTTTGAATAGTGCAGCAATTTTGCAATTTTGTAGAAATTTATTTACAGATCTAAAAATTCTGAAAATTTGTGGGTAGCTTCTATATATGTTCTACTATGGTTTAAAAATATGAAACTTGAAATTTGGATGAATTTTTAATGTTCAAAAATTTAGTCAATTAATTAATAAATGCAATTTCCATGATTTTTGTAGGCCACTGTATAACTCCAAAAATTATGAAATTTATTTTGGTACACTAATTTATCATGAGGATGCTTGTGTAAATTTTTGAGATCATTTGGAGCAAGTTCATTTTGATCTTAATTCTCAATTAATTCAAAAATAAATAAAGGTAAACCCTAAGTGTAGGTTTAGGGTTTGATCTTGACTTGGGTCGTGTTTTGTGACCAGTGGGGTGTCAAGATCAATTTAGTTGAGTCACTTAGGTCACAAGTCCTAGGTCGGTAAAGTGTGATTAAGGTTTACTTAATGAATGAGTTCATCTATTAAGAGTAGGACTAGAAATGAAACCTTAAGGAAGTTCTTTTAGAAGGATGTAGGGTCTCTTAGTAACATGTTGTGTTGTCCTTAATGGTAGAATTGGAAGTGGTTTTGTTGGCTTGCAACTATACCGCGAAGAAAAGTTGTACTCAAGGTGTTGTTACATTTAATGTACCGTGAAAGCATCATGTTTACGTTATCATCATGTTAAAGCATATGTTATCATTTCGTGTAGAACCTGAGAGTGAAACGATTCTAGTTGAACAAGTGCTGGAAGAATACCCGGTTGTCGCGGGATTTGGTAATTGTGGTACTGATCCGGAACCTGAGATCGCCAACGAAGGCAAGCCCCGGTTTATGCATTAAACCATTACCTTGTTTACTTTGAAAAGTTTATCACTTATGTTACTTATTGCATTAAGTTGATTTACTTCAAATGTTACCTACTTGATGCATTGCCTACCTTGTTAATTGTTTACCATCCTTGAAGATGTTTTCGTTTACAAAGGCGTAGGATGCTTAGTATGCTTTATGGTAGGTTTTCAAAGTAAAAGTTTCAATACAATCAAAGATGGCATACTGGCCAAAGAAAGAAAGAAGGTTGAATGATTAGAGACTAGTCGGGTGACTTACCTTGAATTTTTGGGTAATGTTGCCGGCTATGCCGCTTAAAGGCCACTCATTGTGGATCTTTTGAACGAGACACTTTGTAGTACTAGTCACATACTCCGGTAAGCCTACTTCGGCTAATCCGATACTAAGACGAATGCCCACGCACTGGGAGTGGTGAGATGGCGGGAGTAGCGTGTACCCTCGTGGCTTGAATGTGGCCGGATTTGAGGTGTGCTGTACTCTCGGGTGGCGTGGAGACGACTTAGTACGGGAGGATCCGGTAGCGAGGTTGATATATGCAAGATTGAGTTCTACATATGTCGTGTGATCAGGAATCCCCAGCTGGGACTTGAATCAATTCGAATTGCCGGTGCTCCGCGGATATGGAGACTCGATTCATTACAGAAGCAATGTAGGACTGGTGAATTACTAAAACATGAGAAAAAGAATGGAATGAGAAGGATTGGAACATGGGATATGAACAATTAGTTGGAGACATTGAACTAAAATACTTAGTGGTAAAACTTGAAATTAGGATCAAGAATAGTAAGCTTTTGGCCAAGAATTTTTGAATCTTTCTACATCCTTACCTTGACCCAACACCTGCATCCCTAAGACCTTCGCCCTTTTTCGTCGGGTCAGTCTTGTTGAGTACTTTTTGTACTCAGGGTTTGTTAACCCTTGTTGCAGGTGAGTCACATGCGCAGGCTTGTTTTGGTCCCTGCTGCATGTTAGTGTTTGAAGTCGATGACGATGAGGAATGATGAATGGCCTTTGGACAAGGCACTAGTTTGTGTGAAATAAATAATGTTAATGTAATATTATCCCGCTACTATGGTTGTATGACACTTATGGTTTTGTAAGTTTGAAACAACTGGTTTGTAATATCAAAACTTAAGTCTTCCGCTTTATTACCTCTGGTATGTATATTGAAAAATGTTGTAATCTGCAATGACTGTGATTGGAATCCTGTTTGAAACGTGGATGATTCAGGTTTCCCGAGGACACCCGACAGACCTGTTAAGTTGTTGGGAACTTGTGTACGCTATCTGAGGTCTGTTGAGACATCGATAGGTGCACGTGGGCCCGATTTCTTAGGAGGTTCTGCCACAACTATTTGTGAACTGTGATGTAGCATGTGATTGGTTATGTTGAATCTCTATGATCTTGGTTTGTATGTTGGTTGTTTGAGATCCTTCGAGATTTCATCGGACTACCGGGTTTATATGGGCTCAAGTATGACGGTTTGATCGCTTCGGTGATTGCTATTGTACTTGTGCTCTTATAAATTGGACGGTATTGTGACACTGTAGGCACGGTGGTGATTCGCCAGCCGTCCTGTGCAATATGGTCTCGCCGTGGCCTTTGTTATCGCCTCCTAATCTCCTGAGGGCATCGTACAAGAGGTAGCCGCCCCCAGGTCGTTGGTCGTCTTGCTGTTAATACTTCTTAACGACTAGTGTAGGAATTCCGCGAGCACATAGAACTATCATGTAGCACTTCGCTCAGTGGGTACCGAGTGTCGAATTTATATTTTCCCACAGGAAGGCGGAAGGCTAAATTTATATTTAATGTTAGGATTGTTAAAGAAAGCCTAAGTGTTTCCTAGGTAGGTGAACAATAATGGTGGGTTATGTGTGAACTACCTAAACAAACTAAATCAACAAGCTACACTAGAGATGGCTAGGTTGGGAGAGCGAGCAATATATCTTTTAGTAACAAAGGATAAACTAATGACTAGGAGAAATGCGCTAGTACTTCAGGGCACAGCCCACCTACCAACTAGGTGAGTTAAATAGACAAGGTCTACCATGAGCCCTATGATTTAATAACTAGACCTAACGTGGTGGAATACAGAGGATGGACAAGGTTATCACCACTTGCCAACTACCACAATCTATCTGGAGGCCTAGCCATATCCATAGGTAGTTTATAGCCTAAGGACCTCGCTTAATATATAAAGTTACTACTTTGATCCGAGCTCCGATGAAATGAGATCAAAGCAACCTAACGAGATGGTGGAACCGATACTAACGAAAGACTACTAATTAAGAGATAACCTATGATACTAGTGCCGAGAGCAAGCACCTAAGCTCACTAATGATGAACAATAATGAACAAGGACTTGAACTAAGCAAAGCAATAATTACTAAATAAAGTACTGAATAAAGTAAATGCTAAATGAAAGAATTACAAAGGAGCTATACCAGACCTAGAAGACTCTTCTAGACTCTGAGAGAAGCTCTGCTCTTGCTCTACTTCCACTACTAGACTACTACTCTAAAGCTAAGCTAAGCTAGAGAGCTTGGAGAAGCTTGGAGAGCTTGAAAAATGAATGGGGGCACTTCTCTACCGAGCTCCACGCCTCCTATTTATAGTGTAGAGAGGCAGGGGGTACTTGTAGGTAGCTAAGAGGTTGGTGGCCACCCTAGGGTGCCAGGCGGCGGCATAGGGGCAACGGCCGGCCCTAGGATGCACCACCTTTGCATCCTACGGTGCAGGTTGGCTCCCAAAGGCGGTTGTAAGAGTAGCACATGTCAAATTTTGGGTAGGAGGTCGGTTCCAAGGTCGGTTGGAGGCGTCCATGTGTATGATGGTGGACCCATGGATCCAGGGCCACTCCATCCTAAGCTTTGGTTCAAACCGACATCAAATGGACACTTGAGGGCTTGTGGAGCAGCTCCCACAGATCAGTGATGTGGCAGGGCCACTTGGCACCCCGGGCGATGCCCTTGTGGGGGCGGCTCACGTGGCATGTGGGCCCCTAGCCCCCCTACCATGTCTACTTGCTCCCTTTGTTCATTTTTGTCACCAGTTTGCACAAATTTTGATATAATTCCTGCATACAAATAATTCTACAAGTACAAGTGGAACTAGGCGAATTATAAACAAAATTCAACACTTGTGATGATGATTTACCTTAGTTTATCATGCTTTTAGGCGTAATGTTGATGGTCAAAACATGTGTTAGTGACCGTCAACAAGATCCCTCAAGCTACCCCTTTGCTTGTCCGGAGCAAAGATGCAGGTTTAGCATGGAATTGGTGTTGGATCAGGAGTTGCTACTATGTAACACCCTACAAAAACTTATATACAAAGAAATACTATCTCTTGAATTGAACATGTTAGCACTTAGAATTACATCATCAGCCTGAGCAATGAGGGAGTTATAGCTTTCACCTTGACACAAGTAATTGTAAGAATGTGTAGATAGACAGATACTTTTTCCCTACTTTGGTTTAGCTCAAACTTCCTAGAGGTTTTCAATAGATTTTGAAAAGAAAACTTGCCTAAGTTCCTCAGATAGTACACTCAAGTCACTCAGTGGTGTTTGAAACCTTACCAAGGCCACGGGTCTTAGCCTTAATATCTATCCTAAAGCTTATGTGGAGGTTAAGGTAGGGGATAAAAGCATAGCCTACTTGAATTGAATATATTGCTAAGTTAAACACTTGGATCACAAGGAGCAACAAATTATATCAATTGATCAAGATGTGCATGTGTGTGGTATATTGGGTACAAATGGTACTCCTTTGAGAAGTTTCCCTTCTCTAGCTTCTTTTTGAGAGGGCATGGCTACTTTCTTTTTCTCTCTTCTCTTTTCTTTTGACACTAGAGCTTTTTGCTCTTTATTCCCTCTCTTTTTTTTCATAGCCCATGCCTCTATTTTTGATGAAAGATAGCTAGAGAGGTAACTCTGATTCTCATAGAGCAATAATGAATGGAAAGCATATGTGGTTGCGTATTCCCAGTGTAGAAATAGCATAATTATGTGGGTGTACGTGCTCTTGATCAAAAAGCATGACAAGTTTCCCTACTCAGATCAACAAGGTTTGAAAACGCTCAAAACAAATAAGCAGCTTTTATAGTGGCTTTATCATATATGAATGTGTATTTGGCTCTGGTTGGAATTTATCACCATTGAGGAACTTCTAGCAAGAGAGTTTTAGCATTTTGCAAAACAAAACTCCTGGTTGCTTTTACCATTCCTCAGATAGGTTCAAAGATTTACTCTAATCTTGGCTACAACATATCTCACAAGAACTTAGACTTGGTTCTAGCATTTGCAACCCACAAAAGCATTCAACTTAAGATGAACTCTAAGTTATCATGCTCAAAACTTAAGAAGTATCAGGTTGTATGACAAGCTTTTGCAAAGTATCACAGAGCAACTATTCATCATCTCCAAATAATTTTATCATCATTTATTAGAGCAGAGTTTCTTTTAGATAAATTTCAAGGCACTCCTCTCTACATTCTATGATCATGGATATTGACATGTAAAACAAACATGAATGTAAAGAGAGGGTTTAAGATTTTTCATACCTAAGCAGAGAGAGATGTCTCCCCCGAGCTTGCCTTTTGCATAGGTTGGAATGTCTTCTGGCAGCTCTTTTATTCTTTTTTTATTGACTAACTACTACTACTAGAATGCATAAATGACTAAATGACCAAACCTTTTACTACTAGATAACTTATTCATTATTACTAAATATTATTATTTATTTATTATATATGTTTTTATAGGTTATTTTATTTAAATGCAAACCCTATCCTATCATGCATAACTACTACAGGACTTTATTTATTAACATAGAGTAGCTAAATGCAACTAACTAATCATGCAATGCAAAGCAAATTTATTAGAAATTGAAATATGAGATGCAACTACTGAAATACGGTAAATATGCGAGGGATAGAAGACTTAACTTTTTGATGGACTCAAGGTTATTCTTCCTCTTGTTCCACCTCGGAGGCCTTGTTAGGATCAGGGGATGATGAATTTGAGGATGGATCTTTCTTTTTATGCCACCTCTTTCTATTCTTCTTCTTGATAGGCTTCTCTGGTTCTTCAATCGGCTTTGGTTTCTTCATCTTGATTCTCTTCGTCGGATGCTTCTTCTTTTCCTATTTCTCATCAAAGAGGGGTTGTCCAGAGGCAAAAGCAAATATTTCCTTTCTTCCAGCAAAGTGGAATTGGATTTTCTTGGAAGCCACATATATGCAAGCATTTGCAGTATTAAGGAAAGTACCTCCAAGGATTAAAGGTGTATCCTTGTCATTGCCCATGTCTAAGATCATAAAATCTATTGGATCATAAGCACTGCTAACCTTGACTAATAAATTAGTGGCTACTCCCTAAAAATAACAGATAGATTGATCGGCTAGTTGTAGGTAAACTGAGGTTGGAGCTAAGGTAGTATAGAACAATCTATCATAAGTTTCCTTAGACATGATGTTAACACTAGATCCTAGATCACACAGTGCATTATGGAAGGTATGGGTTCCAATGGAGCAGGTAATCATGGGGGTTCTAGGATCACCTTTCTTAATGGTAAAAGGGGAATCTACTAAGTAGGAGCCCCAAGAACTTAAAGCATAATAACCATACCTTGCCGTAACAAGGTTGGCTGTCTCAATGGTTCCTTCCAGTTTGCTAGAAATTCTATCTTTTTCATAGGATGGGATAGCAATAGCTATTTGAGCTAATTGGGTTTCTATCATCTTATTGAAACTAAGTTGATTCTTTAAGATAGAAGAAAACTCATCCAATTTAGCATTTATATTTTCCAACATCTTGTCATGAGCATGCAACTTTTTATTAATGCTATCAGTCATTCTACCATTGCTATAAACAAGATCTTTAAGGAAAGCATAACTATTATTACCTTGATTATTCACACATTGAGAAGAGAAATAATTGTTACGTCCTTGATTGTTGGAGTGCTGATTCCATCCTTGATGTTGTTGTGGATGAAACCTGTTGTCGGTGTTGACAAAGTTGAGATCTTCCTGGGTCTCAGGATAGGAATTTCCTGAATGTTCAACATCTCCACAAACTTCGCAAGTCATGTGGGAATCCATGGCTTTGAGTGTCTCTTGGGCACCCATCTTCTCATAATGTTCTACTCATTTCGCAAGGAGATCCATCTTAGCTGCAAGCATGCCAACTTCTTTAATTGAATGTATACCTCATTTATGGGGTTGGAGTCAATTGTCGCTGCATCCTTGGTTGGATACCATCTTCTCGGTCAGTGTCTTTGCATCTGCAACACTTAGTGAAAAGAATGCTCCACTAGCAGCAGCATCTAAATGGCTCCTATCTAACGGAACTAACCCATGGTAGAAGTTCTAGATCAAAAGCCAGTCTTCCATGGCATGGTGTGGGTAGGTAGAAACATACTCTTGCATTCATTCCCAAGCCTCGAGAATCGACTCATCTGCTAGTAGATGGAAACTAGAGATCTTATTGTGAAGAGCATTGGTCTTTCCCGTAGGGAAGAACTTGACTAGGAAAGCGTTGTAACACTTGTCCCATGTATCTACAGCATTGCTATTAGAGTAAAACCATTGCTTAGCCTTTCCTAACAAAGAGAAGGGGAAAAGACAAAGACATATAGCCTCTTGGGTCACTCCCTTAATGGTAAATGTGCTACAAATCTCCAAAAAGTGTTGGAGGTGAGCATTTGCAACCTCGTGGGCTTTCCCACAAATCGGACTAGCTTGAACCATCGTAATTAATGCTGGCTTAAGCTCAAAGTTAGCGTCCCCATTGATAACATTAGGTCTGGAGGCTACATTAGCAGCCGAGGGTACAGAAAAATTATGAATGGACTTGTCGCCCATGGTCGTGTTGGGTAGTGATAGGATATGAGGAAAAAATGATAAACTACTTAGGATAACTAAAAGCCTAGTTAGCAAATCTAACAAAAATATAAATCCAAGGCTAGTTGTCTTCCACTACAATGGCGCCAGAAATGCTTGTTGATAATTCTTAACAACTAGTGGAGGAATTCCACAAGCGCATAGACCTATCACGTCCGAGTGTCGAATTTATATTTTCCCACAGGAGGCGGAAGGCAAAATTTATATTTAATGTTAGGATTGCTAAAGAAAAGCCTAAGTGTATCCTAGGTAGGTGAACGATAATGGTGGGTTATGTCACAGAACCGACCAATTTATAAGAGCACAAGTACAAAAACAATCGCCGAAACGATCAAATTCTCGAACTTGAGCCCATATAAACCCGGTAGTCAACTGAAATCTCGAGGGATTTCAAACCAACTTGCATACAACCAAGATCACAGTAATTCAACATAACATATCGTACGTTACAACATTTCACCGATGTTTGCAAATAGATTACATCATCACAGAGTCAACGTTATTACAAAACAAGTCTTGTAAAACATGCGGAAGCAAATAGTTTAACTCACACACTCGAGTTCAAATACACATACTTGGTTCGCGATCACAACCTCGCAAAAGCATTCAGATAAGGGAACAGAGATCATGCCCATGATCTAGTCTTCATCACCACCGGTGGAGACAATACTTACGTAATCCCCGATATAGAAGGTCATCTGCAACAAGAGGAAAATAAACCCCGAGTACGGGAATGTACTCACTAGACTTACCCGCCGTAAACCAAAATAAATGACACCAAGGATTATGCAAAGCTTATTGTAGTGGATCCGGTGACACTTTCTTTTTTTTGCGAAAAGCATAAGTAATAATGATCAAATCTTAGCCTGGACTAGCAGTGACTTTTTAGCCATTAACCTGACAACTATATTAGCACCTGTACTAAGCAATCATATTATTAGGGTGCAAACATTAATAACCATATCGGTATTCATTGGCAACCTTATCATCATCATCCATTTAACCATATCGTTAAATTAATTGAATCTACGCTGTCACTGCTCGGTCAAGTTCTCACTATCCGGGAGACGGCGATTCAATCGATTCCTATCCACCGGAGGGGTATTCCTAAACACAAACCCCGCTTCTCCCGTCGGAGTCGCAAACAAGTCACCTTTGGTACGATTCAGAGTCGCGAGTCCGATCGATCGACATTCTCGTGAGAACCACTCTACCAAGGTTGTTCGGGACTCTAACCCGCCTTGAACTTATGCCAATGGCTCTCCGCACATCCTTACTACCTCCGTAATGTCGCCATCGCCGCGTCCCGGCCCGAGTCGAGCTACTAGGCTTCATGCGTTGGAATGACTTATCCGCCAACTAAGTGTTAGGCTGCGTTCAACATGACATGAGGACGTCACAACGATCGGTCCTTAAACGACTCGAGACGGAGTCACTATGTTCAACCTACACAAGACCCCGCCTTCTTAATTCATTATTCACATGGTTCTTTTCCACGATAGCAAATATAGCCAACCGTGATCCACCTCATCCTAAAGCTCGTAGGTGACAGGAAATCACCTGACTTCTACCGCACTAAGCATGGCTAAGCATATAACCCATTTCTGAACTTAAATAGGATTCCAGTGCGATATCTGGACAAGGAAGGATATATAATGCAGCAATTGGTTCCAACCAATTCCTATACTTAATGCATCATCAACAATAAAAGATACTCAAAGTATTTGCAAAAACATGGGAGGCTTAATATGCTCCGGGGCTTGCCTTTCAGGAACAAGGAAGGCTGGTGGTCAGGGCACTCGGGCAATTCCTCCGCGGCGACTGCTTCGTCGACTTCTTGCACCTCGGGTTCCTCCTCCTGGTTGGCTCCCTCGAACTCCAGCAACGTCACTCCCTCCGGCACACCTATTGCATGAATGCGCAAGATAAATATCATGGATGCACATGAACGACTGTCAGGGATGCTCGGAGAATGCACATGTTCGCTGTAGTTTGCATATTCCAACTTAAGCCCTATTCAAATCACTTTACTTACCAAGTTTATACAACCTAATGTATAATTGCTCATCTTCAGTTAATGACCTAGCACCTACACCTAAGCATATTTTCAAGTTAGGCTAACCCCCAAACAATCAACGATTACATTGCAACACATTCAATCAAGCATTTGTATTTCAGCAAATGAAGACTATGTAGCGGTACAGTA
Source organism: Miscanthus lutarioriparius (assembly GCA_904845875.1). Classification (NCBI taxonomy): domain Eukaryota; kingdom Viridiplantae; phylum Streptophyta; class Magnoliopsida; order Poales; family Poaceae; genus Miscanthus; species Miscanthus lutarioriparius. The sequence continues at coordinate 60,792,797 of CAJGYO010000004.1, read as the reverse complement.
AACTAGCCATAACTGGAGATTTATAATTACAAATGACATGAAACAAGACAATCTGGAAAGCTTATGAAATTTTCTACAATTCATTTTTAGACCTCAAAGCATGATTCGACACTTTACCAGCTCGAATTCATAATTCAACAGAACTCTGTCCTCACAAGGCAGAGAGTAAGCAAAACAGGAACCTAACTTTAAACAGCTGTAGTTTCTAAACTACTGGGCCAAATGCCCTCAAATTTTGACATGAGCTAGATACATAAATTATCTACAACTTTTGTATTCATCACAAGCACAGAAAACCACAATATCATGGGGAACTTTCCAAAGTCCCTAGATCTGTCCAGAGGGACATAATGCAACAAATAATTGTTAACTTATGATATAAACGCTTAATTGGACAAGACCAACTCTAATGACATATCACACATATCACAAGAACACCAGAAAGTAGGGTGTCCATCACCAAAACATTTCTTTTAATACCTTTCTTAATTTATTTAATTAATTAGGGGAAATAGTAAACATATATGAAAACTGCCCCATTAATTCTACAAAAATTACAGTAGACACTACATGCTCTAAATAGACTACCATAAAAATTTCACAATTTTTGGATCACAGAAACTCAAGATATGATTTAAACAAGTTTGCATGCACTCAAAAACACTTTTCAAGTTCCTATTTAATTCATCCAAAATTTCTACAAAATGTGCTCAAGATATATTTTTCTTAAATACTAGACCTAACTGTGAGTCTAACAAAATTGGAACCATCCAATTTGGATCTACAAAACAGGAGATACAAAAATATCAAATCAGCATTCAAAACTGTATTTTTGAACTAGCCCTAAGACTGCTCAGCCACTGACACGCGGGACCCGGGTGTCAGCTGACCCCACCGGTCAGTGAGCTAAAAACAGAGGAGGCGGCTTCGACGGCGAGGCTCGCCGGCGACGGCTCCTCCGGCGAAAATGAGTGTATCAACGTGCTCCCCTAAGCAACCCGCACCGACTGGTACCAAGAACATGACCTATTCCTAACCCTAGCCTTGCCGGCGGCGAGAGCAGCGGCGGTGCACAAGGTACGGCGGCGCTTCGACGATGGTGACCCGCCATTGTCCCGCTCGAGCTCGGTACGAGCTCCGCAAGACCACGGCGAAGCTTCCTAGATGAACTAAGGTTCCGAGGTGCAGTGTAGGTGCCTGGCCATGTGCACCGGCCAGCGGCGGCGCTCTGGGCACGCCGACGAGGTCAGCGGTCCGGCGTGAATACAACGAATCACCGAACTACATCTAGAGGGTAGAAACTATAGCTAACAGGGAAGCTCATGCTTGCTCTAGCTAGAACGGAGACGAGCCAGGCATGGCCAACGACAGTGAGCTTGTGTATGCGGCCATGGCAGCCATGGCGAGAGCGACCGGCCGTTCCGGCATGCACACACGGTAGCGTCTAACGTTACTCCTACCCGAGCACCAGCAAGCTAGGAGGGTACTAGGATGGTAGAGAGCTCAGCGAGAGAGGGAACAGGGAGATGGGGCCATGATGGCCGTGCGAGCGGCGGCGTTTAGGCCGGCCTCCCGCTCGAGCGCATCGCAAAATGTGGCTCACCAAACGGGGCAACACGAGCATGAAGAGGTGGAGATCGTAGAGGTAATGGTGGCGGAGTTATGGCCGTGATCAACCGGACAAAGGTGGTGAGGCGAGGAAGCAAGATGGAGGCGGAGCTCGCTCGGCAGCAATGGCGGCCGCTGAGCTCGGTCGCTGCAAGCGGTGGAGGCGAAGGAGGAAAATTGGAGTGGCAGAGCGCGTGCGGAGGGCAGCAGGGCGCGCTCCACTTCACGCCGCCAGCCAGCAGCACACCTGAACGAGAAAGAGCAAAGGCGGGCGGCCACGCTGGCGGCAACCTCCCCGCCACGGTCGGCCATGACCGGTCGGTCAGAACGGCCATTAGGCCTGATGAAGCCGACTGACAGCGCCAAATGGAGACGATGGATTTCCGAATCCTTTGATCATTAGCGCAAACTCCCTAAACAAAAGTTGAAGACCTATGTGCCAGCTACAAAACTTATTTAGAGACCAAAGTCTAATTTGCAAAGGATGGAGAGTAAAATCATGCCAAAGTCGAGTTCATGAAACTGAAAACTCAGTTTCATACTTAGAAAAATTCTAAGTGTTGAATCCAACCCCAAAACTGGCTTGTGGGACCCTTTTGAGCATGTTGTGCACATTTTCATGGGTTGGTCACAAAATAACTTTTGTTCCTTATAAAATTTACTACAACTTTGCTTTAGGTCGCTCAGACATGCAAACATCCTAAGCTACACTTTTTAATTAGTCAAACACATGAGCTCTAGGGGTCCAAATTGGTCAACCATGACTTGGAAACCTAATTAGGCAAAATGATCAACATGAACATTGTTCCTAATGACATTCTAAGTGTAACTAAGTTACTTACAAGCATTTCTAGCCACACCATGCATTGGTCACACAAGAATCAATCAAGGTATACACTGAAACAATGAAAAACATAAGAAATATTGCAAATGTTTCATAGTCATGTTTCACATGTTTCATGATCTTGTTGCATAGTATTAACTAATATTGTTTCACTAAGTGAGTGGCACATGTTGCACTTAAGTGTTGCACACTTTACATTTCATAAAAGAACAACACACATGAAATATACAACACGTTGCAATGTTTCGAAATTATGTTTCATGTGCTATAAGTTCACGAAGGGATGCATGATGCTCATGTTCATGAAATGCAGTGCAAATGTGAAGGCTAAACACCAGGGGTGTTACAGGTTATGTGTGAACTACCTAAACAAACTAAATAAACAAGCTACACTAGGGATAGCAGGTGGGAGAGCGAGCGATATATCTTTCAGTAACATAGGATAAACTAATGACTAGGATACTTTGGGGCATAGCCCGCCTACCAACCACGAGCCTACGATTTAATAACTAGACCTAATGTGGTGGAATACAGAGGATGGACGAGGCTGTCACCATTTGCCAACTACCACAATCTATCCGGAGGCCTAGCCGTATCCATAGGTAATTTATAGCGTAAGCACCTCGCTTAATCTATAAAGTTACTACTTCGATCTGAGCTCCGATGAATGAGATCAAAGCACCCTAACCAGATAGTGGAACTGGTACTAATGAAAGACTACAAATTAAGAGATAACCTATGATACTAATGTTGAGAGCAACCACCTAAGCTCACTAATGATAAACAATAATGAACAAGGACTTGAACTAAGCAAAGCAATAATTACTAAATAAAGTACTGAATATAAAGTACTGAATAAAGTAAATGCTAAATGAAAGAATTACAAAGGCACTATACCAGGCCCAAAAGACTCTTTTGGACTCTGAGAGAAGCTCCGCTCTTGCTCTACTTCCACTACTAGACTACTACTTGTTGATGGTTACTAAATGCCTATTATGACCATCAATATTGCACAAAAAATGGGAGTAAACAGCAACATAGGTAGTGATTTATTTTTATAAATGACCTATTTCTACTTGTACTTGGAGATCTTTGGTCATGCAGGAAAACTATGCAAAAACTCAAAAATTAGGCAAATAGAAGCAATAGGATCAAGGAGGGCCACCATGGGCACTTGGTGGGGCCGACCGACCCCACCATGCCGCCGGCTGGCATGGCACATCAAGTGCCACCTCACCAATCTGTGCAGGATCAAGGGATATGCCTGCCAAGAAACACACCTCCAAGCCTTCTCCATCGTTGATTCCAAGTCGGTGCATGATCAAGGGCTGAAAAGAGGCATCACATGGATTAATGACTCACCATCCAGTATGTTGGGTGCTCAAATAGACAAAATACATCCATACCCACACTCTACTACACCCCAAGGGGCCCCACATTGAAGGAGGAGGGCCCACTCGATAGTGGCCCATCGGCCGGTGCCCTACCTACGCCGCCCGACGCCCCTCAATGGCTACAACACCTCTCCTTCGACACATGCAAGGAAACACACTTGGGAGCAACATGGTGTGTTCATTTTTGGTGGTTCAAGGTTGGTTTGATCCAATGTGGCGGTGGAGTAGCCCCTACTCCACCTCCTATAAATACCCCTCACTCCCTCTCATTCAAGGCGCCCCAATAGAAGAGCTCTCTCTACTCTCTCAAGATGTAGCTCTAGAAGTAGTTAGTCTTGGTGGGAGCTCTGCCCAGAGTCTAGAGCAGTTTTCAGGAGTCTGGTATAGCTTTGTCTTTCTCTTGTAAATACTTTATTTATTTTAGTATGTTAGATTCTATGCAAGTATTATTTCAAGTCTTTTACTATTTTATTAATCTTGTTCTCTAGTTATACTTTGGTTATGCTTATACTCCTATGATAAGTGGCCTCTCTGTAGCATGGGTTGTTCGTCACTAGTTGATGCTCTAGTCTTAACATGAGGATAGGGTAGTATCAAAATAGTGTAAGCATGGTGCTTATACTACCGAGTACCTTTCAACATGGCTAGGTCTCCGAATAGATTGGGGTAGTTGGCAGGTGGTGATAGCCCTGTCCATCCTATCAATACTAGAAATATCCGCTTCTATGACAAAAATCTTAATGACGATTTCAGAACCATCATAGAAGATCGCTTTTTACGATGATTTTTTCTATTTCATCATAGATCAGTGGTGACGATCTTTCAGCCCTCCCTATCTATGATGAAATTGTAACACCCGGGCTCAGGGCTTAATAGGATTAATAGGATACTCGTACAAACAAGTTACAACTTCTTTTCTGGAAGCCCATCTCTTAAAAACTCTAAGGTTAAGCGTGCTTGGCCTGGAGCGATGGGTGACCGACCGGGAAGTTCTTCCCGGGTGCGCACGAGTGAGGACAAAGTGCGTAGAAAAGACAAGTGTTGGTCTATGAGGGCAGTCTATATCCTAGTTAAGCTGCCAGATGTAAGCGGGCCCAGCCTCGGAGAGGTGGGACGTTACAAAATGGTATCAAAGCTAACTCTCCCCTAGACCGACAGTTGGACGGTCATGCTCTCACAACTCACACTTACTTGGGCGTAGAGGCAATTGATCCATACATTACCATTCAACGAATGTCATCCATACAATAGCACGCCGTATGGACGACGAAAGTAAAAATCCCCATGTTAGTACTTAGATAGCCACCTAATATTCCTTAACTAGGCATAAAGGAGGATGTCGCTAGCATAGTTTTGCAAATAAGTTTTGACAAATTTGCCTGTAGCTAAAGTTTTAGTCAAAATAGGCTTTTTAAAACCAAAACTTTGTTTTTAAATTGACGTACATGATAGTATTATGCTTAATCTTGCTCTGATGCCAGCTGTAACAGAACCGCCCAATTTATACAAGATCAAGTACGGCTGTCCCCGCTAACACGTTGACACATACATACTTTCACTCATATAAACCCGGTAGTCCGTCGAGTGTCCCAAAAGACCTCGGTAAATCAACATCACAACCAAGATCGTGTGATTAAGCAAATACACATCACATACGCAGGGTTGCAGCGGAAAATAATATTACAAATGAATTCACAAATAATAGTACAAGTTTGGGTTTCAAAACCGATTAGTGAAAACAACATAGCTTTCAAAAGATTACATTAATATATGTTCCAAATACATTGCTAGCATAAGTGACATCATCCGACAAAAGCATATAGATGAGAAGTAACTATAGAATCACCGAGCCCATCGGCGGTTAGCCACCATCTTCAACAGGTCGAGAACTTCACCTGCAACATGGTGGGATAAACCCTGAGTACTCGAATGTACTCAGCCAGACTTACCCGTCGGAAACCAAAACAAATGACACCAAGGGTCATGCAAGGCTTATGAGGTGGGCTAGCTTGACACAGTTGCATAAAAGAGCTTATGAATATAGTGACCAATTTAAACTTAGCATCAAGCTTATCATCATTTACCTGTCCACTAGATTAGCACCTGTACTAGAGCACTCACTTATTAGGAGCAATCAATATTAACCATAGCAGTATAATAAGGTCTGTCATCATCATATCATCATTTCTGAACCATTATGTTATTTAGTGTATCTACTTTGGAGATAAGCCCGTCAAGTTCTCACTAACCGGGAGAGACAGCAACTCGAATCGAATTACAACTCAGCTGAGGGGGTATTCCTAACTCTCACCCTAGCATACTTTGCAAGGGTAGCCATGGGTCACCTTTGGGACAACTCAGGAACCAAATTCGCGGGTTTGATCAGCGCCAGCACTCTCAGGGATTACCCTTCTGCCAAGAAGATCAGGACTTTTAAATCACCTGCCCTTAGACTCACGCCTATGGCTCCCTTCCGAGGCGCACTTTATACTTATCGACTCCCGACCTGAGGTGAGCTACTCGGCTTCATGGTCGGTCTCTAGACCTAGCCAACTAAGAGAGAGGCATGCGTTCAACATGAACAGGAAAGGCTCCAAGATTCAGTACTTAAGCGACACAGACGGAGTCACTGCAAACCGGCAAGCCTCCGTCTGGTCTTCATTTCAAATTAAGACTGGTTCTTTTCCACGATAGCAAATATAGCCAACCGTGCCATATGTATATTCCTATATCTCGCAGGTGACAGGAAATCACCTGACTTCTACCGCTTTTAAGCAGGGCTAAGCACTACACGAGCCAGAGCTACATAGGAGTCAGGGTATCAATATCTGGACAAGGATTGGATAACCAATGCAGCAAGTGTTTGCATCCAACACCTAAACTTAATGCAACAATATATATATATATATATGTAATAATAATACTTTAATTGCATTTCAGAAATTAGGAGGCATAATATGCTCTGGGGCTTGCCTGGGATCCGACACAAGTCAGTTCAGTTAGGTTGCACCGTCCTAGTGACATCTCAGGTCCTAGCACTTGCTTAGTCCTTCTATCTTTGGGATAGATCCATCAAACCAAATCTTCGGGTTTGGCTCCAACATCGCATCCTTCACATGGTGCATCTAGCGTACCTAGATGAGATGCAATATACATGTGCATAAATATGAAGAATAGTACCATGAGACGCATCACAAAATAGCAAGCAAGACAAGCATAGTTTACACTAACACACTTAAGTACTTTGCGATGCTTAACTTAAACATCACACAATCTATCATGCTAAGATGGCAAAGAAGACAACAACACCAAGCATGACACAAGTTTCCCAAGATCTCAGGTGCTCTAACTCAGTCATCCTTCAAGGCATAAGTCACACTTAACAATATACAAGCAAACACTACAATTGGAATCTGCCAATTTCTGAATGCAAATAGCAGCTACAAGATTTAGCTATTACTAGAGTTACACCATTCCAAATGACTTGCAAGAAGACATTTTGGAAAGCTTATGAAATTATCTACATTTCATCTGTAACCATCATAGCATGATTCACAAGTTAAGTAGGTCGAAATTATACATTTACAGAAACTGGTCCACAATTGACAGAGAGCAGCCATTTCTGAAACCCAACTTTAAATAGGCATAACTCACAAACTACTTGGCCAAATGACACCAAATTTTAACATAAGCTAGATACATGAATTATCTACAACTTTTATATAAACAAGTTTCACAACAAAGCACATTATCATGAAGAACTTTGCTAAGTTCCCAAATCTGTCCAGAAACCATATTTGCAAGAAAATAAATATTAACTTATGTTGCAAACACATAATTAGGCAAAACCAACTTTACCAACATGTCACACATGACTAAAGAACACCAGAAAAACTAGTGTCCATGACCAAATAAATTCCTTTAATGCATTTCTTAATTTATTTTAGATAACAAGGTGACTTAATGAACATATACCAAAAGTATACAATAAATCCTACAAAAATTACAGTGGGTCACATATCCTCTCAATAGTCTACTATACAAATTTCACTCCATTTGAATATGTATAGCAACCTCTATGAAAAAGACAAGTTGCTAAAGCAAGAAATCATGTGAGAGCAAGATAAACCAATAACTCACACATACTTCATCCAATACTCATGAAACTTTTACCACACATCAAACATCACATGATTAGCATGCCACAAAAATTTCACTTCATTTGGAGCCCTAGATCTACAGTTATGGAAAATAACAAATTCAACTAGCATTAGAACCTTACTGCACAAATCTATTTTTACCGCAAAATATTGAAACTAAAACATGCGATATTATAGATCTAATGCATAGAGAATTTCATAAGGATTCCAAAAAGTCCTCATTTGCTATTTTACGAATTTCCTATGAATTACTATGAATTTCCAAAGATTCAGCAAATTACTACAAATAGGTCCTTAACGGCACTATTCATCTGAGTCTACAGGTTCACAGAAAGGCCCCTCCCAAAACTCGAATTCGAAGCCAAGGTCCCTGCTCGCGATTTTTGAAGGAGCTTCGCAGGAGCCCGCTGTTTGTCGGCCGGAGGAGCCTCGTCGCCGGTGGGGGAAGTGGCGGGGAGGGACCATGGGCCCGTGCGCACCCTCTGGGCTTCCTAGCTCGGCCCGAGGCGGCCTATATTCTGCCGCCCATGAAAGCAAAGTGGAGCGCCAGCCGTGACGGTGCTACGGTGGCTCACGGTGGCCGAAAAAGGGGAGCCAAGGGGCGGCGACGACGGGGAAGGTGTTGTTGGCGCACACAGTAGGGACTCGAGGGAGCTCGGGCGGCGAGAACACGGGCGACGGCAAGCAGCTGGCCACCAAATATGGCCAGGCCGTGCTCTAGCACGCTGTGCAGTAGGGCGCCAGAGAGCGAGGGAGAGGCGAAAGAGGAGTGCATGCGAGTGAGGAAGCAAGTGGAGAGCTCGGCCGGGGCTCTCCTCATCCGCATCGGGCGCAAGGGGGCACGCGGTGACCTGGTGGGGGGCGCCGCCTGCATGGCAGCCACGCATTGGGCACGCGTCGCCCCTTTGAGGCATTCCACCGAGCAGCTGGCGGGTATCAGTGTGGGCATGGTGGAGCGCAGGTTTGGGCCAGCTACGGGCCGATTTGGTTCATGGGCCCAAAACAAAGTTTGTTCACCTGGACATGCTCTACATTTTTCATTAAGGCACTCTAGTCATTCAAGCAATGGATTAATAGTTAATTAGGCTCCAAAGTGATAGTGTCAGCGCATTAACAGCGGTGAACAAAAGTCCAAAATTGATGTTCAAAACAAAGTCCAATGAGTGCCATCTTTTTATATGCTCTTCTCCATAATATAACCTTCAACTTTTATTTTTGGACCAACTCAAGTTGCTTAACGAATTTTGGAGAACGCGGAATGTCAACGTCGTTGCTTAGCGAAACTGACTTAGAATAATTCTAAGTGTTGAAAACCACAACAAATTTGATCTTGTGACCTCGATTTGACTTATTTACAAGCTGATCTAGCTCTTAGTCCAAAAACCAAGTTTGTTCTACATGATATGGACTACAACTTTCATTTAAGGTCCAATCTCAAAACTAGTATAGAACCTACTGTTCTACTTTGACCAAAATAGGATCACGATGAAGCTTATATTATCCTTTTTGATCCATTGGTGCATTTTCTGGCCACCTGCTCAACATGAACCCTTCATAACATTTGTTCCTGAGTGCAAGTAGAGTTGTTTGAGCAAGGTACCAAGGTTTGGTTGACTTCATAGGTTTCCATCCACTTGATAAAGCAATTCATGCAAAGATATGACTTATCATTTCATGTGACTTTTTGATTCCAAACTTCATGAAACTTTTCCACGGGTCTAGATGGATGCATGTGGATGTAATGTACATGGAAGAAGCATGTTTAGCATTACTCTTGCATAATCTTAACAAGGGTCCATATGTAAGCAAATGTGCGTGGCCCAAGTTTAAGTTGAAGCTCCATCATGTAGATTTGATCTTGACACCTTGATTACCACTTGACATGTCATATTTGAGCTCAAACCCATTGCTTAACTGGTGACAAACACCTGGGGTGTTACAGCCCTCCCCCCTTAAAGGAATCGCATCCCGAGATTTGGTGCGAAAGACTTTTAAGGGAAGAGAAACATGCCATCCAGTTTCCAACATCAGTGATAGCATTAGGCTACTTAACTTCGGAGTATCAGAGAGGCTAATTTGGTCACGACACTTTCTGATACTTGCTCTTCGTCGTAAGTTGTTAGCTGAAGAATTTCCTACGTTGGCGTCCATAAAGCATTGTTACATTGGAAGGAATCCAAGATAGCACTGTCCTACGTACTTCATCCTCGATGTACGAAGAGTGATACAAACATAGACTAAATGCTTGTAACATCTACTTCCCTAGTGGATATAGCATAGACCTATGGACTTTGCACTAGATTACAGTCGGTTGACGAATATTCCTTACAACGGTGTTATATTGGCTCCTAAGGTCTGAAAAGCAGTTCTCTACTAAAGTGGCTTGAGCACAACTTCTCGTAAAGGATGTGATCATAGACGGGGTAAACATCCTTTGAGGGCATGAGAAGCTAGTTAACCAATACCCAAGCTGGTTGTAGCGGTGCACTCACTCATATGTCAACTGATGGAAAGCTACATAATGTTCCATGTGTGCAGTGCTCTTTCTCTGATAACAATACTGTATTACCTGAGTCAGTTGAGTGAGCGGTGAATGTGATAGCTGACTCTGTTGACTCAGCGTTTTCGATGACCATTATTTAAGGGAATTCTCGTATCCAAACGGCAACAGTTATCTGAGTTGTATCTGAGGCAACCCCTTGGGTAAAACACATGGAAGACACCTTAGGCTGGCAAATTCTGTAACGTCCCACCTCTCCGAGGCTGGGCCCGCTTACATCTGGCAGCTTAACTAGGATATAGACTGCCCTCACAGACCAACACTTGTCTTTTCTACGCACTTTGTCCTCACTCGTGCGCACCCGGGAAGAACTTCCCGGTCGGTCACCCATCGCTCTAGTCCAAGCACGCTTAACCTTGGAGTTCTTAAGAGATGGGCTTCCAGAAGAACCGCCGCGGCCGAGCGCCTCCCCTGCCTTAGTGACTGGCCGGTGGGGCTAGGGGCCCACTGTCAGCCGCTGGGGTGCAAGCCTAGGTAGAGATCCGGGTGGATCTAGCATTTTTGAACCGATATTTTCAGAAAAGAAATTAAGAAATGATTTTCAGATTTCTATTTAAAGGCTTTGGAAAATTATAACTTGCTCAAAATGGCTCCAAATTTGTTGAAACAAGTTTTGCTAGGTTTCTTGTGACTAGATCTATCTGTTAAAAATATTGCATGTCAAATTTGTGATACTTTTCTGTGTAGCTTTATTTAAATTGAATAAATGCTGATTTCTTAGAAAATGTCTAGTAAATAGAATATACATCAGAAAAATGTGGTTCTAGTTTTGTTAATCTCCTTTAGTGATGTACTTTGTAGGAAAAATATATGTCATGCATGTTCTGTAGAGAAATATTGATGTGTAGTTCAAGTGCCTTTAATTGATGATTTTTGTTATTTTGATAGAGAGCAAAAATTGTATAAAACATGTGTATGATAATTTTTGTGCAGTGATTGTTTACTGTGTAGAACATAGGAAAAATACCAAATCTGTTGTTTGACACTTTTCGTAGTACAAAGTATTTTCATGCTCAATTATCTACCATAGCTTGTCATTTTTGTGTAGGCTATTATACTTATCCAAATGCCAAATTTTATGGTAGTCTACTTAGAGTAGTACTATGCTACTGTAATTTTCTCAGATTTTTATGAACACCAGAAATATACGTTGCTGTGTAGCCCTAGTTTAAAATGAAATCAAATGATCTTCTTTAATGCAAGTTTAGTTAATAATGTTCTCTTTGGTGTATCTTTGTAGCATCTTAGTTTGCTGTGGTGATTTGGCATGTTAGTACAGTGGTTGTCGTAGTAGATAGTAGTACATGTTCTTGGATGATGTTGACTACCTTGTAGAAGAGCTTTGCTACTACTATGTCCAATGAAGTTAAACATGGTCATCTACATTTCATGCATCATGATCATTACATGTCATCTCTCCAATGCACCTATGCATTAGCACTTATACATCTGCATCATACAGGATCGTAGGAGGAGTTGCTAGTAGCAGTTCAGGAACAGCAGACCAGGATAGATCCACAAGAAGTCCAGGCATAGGAGGTGCCAGAGGAAGAGGAGCAAGGAGAGGACTTGCCGGAGTGCATGGATCACCAACCTAGTTCGTTCGAACGAGGCAAGCCCTGGAGCATTCTAAGTCTCCTACTTTATAAAAGCAATTCTTTCTATATATATGAGTTTATATATTGTTGCATTAAGTTGTAGGAGTTGATTGAAACCGTTGATGCATTTATTACTATCCTTGCCTACCTTATTACCTTTTACCCTGTTAGGTCAGGATCAAATAACTGCTTAGCCTTGCTTAGACCGGTAGCGATCGGTGATACCCGGTCACCTACATTATAGGTGGTTACTGGAAGAGATTGGCTATGGAAAGAATGATATCCTGGAATTAACCATATGTGATGGAGAATTGGAGACCGGACGGAATAGTTGGAGGCAACCAGACAGGGTTCTGGGGTGCTGTTAGTTTCCGTCTGTGTCGATTAAGGACCGATCGTTGCTCATGTTGAACGCATGCCTCACATTTAGCTGGCCGAATAAAGTACCTTTCGACCACGAAGCTAGTGGCACTATTCGGGCCGGGATCTACACGAGTGCGCGTATTGGTGCTGATGGGGGTATGACAGGGGCGCGAAGAGTGAGCCCAAGGGCAGGTGTGACCTGATTCCTGGCAGTCGGGCGGTCCCTGGGTACTGTGGCTCCAGATTATCCCGCGGCTACCTGAAAAGTGTCATTTGTGATCTAAGCTACCTCGTCAGGGGAAGCATGGTTTGTGTGAGGAATAAATCACCAGCTGGTTAGGAATCGATTCGAATCGCCATCGCTCCTGGATAGTGAGCACTTGACTTGAGCTACGGCATCGTAGTAATTATTATGAAACAATGATGGTTATCTAGATGATGTGAGTTATGCTAAGCTAAATTGGTAACTAGATGTTATTGGTTAATCATGTGATTGCTATAGTACAGGTGCTTACCTAGATGGATAGGTTATAATAAAGATGATGCAAAGTACTTAAAATGGTTTATTCATGATAACTTGTGCTTTTGCAAAAGAGTCAGCTAGCCCACTAAAGAAAGCCTTGCATAATCCTTGGTGTCATTTTATTTTGGTTTAAGATGGGTAAGTCTAGCTGAGTACCTTCTCGTACTCAGGGCGTTGTTCCCATTGTTGTTGCAGATGGTCAAATGTACTACGACTATTGCATTAACTACCTGTATCCGGCGATGGGTGACAACTAGGACCAAGGGCAAATGGTCACTCCGTATTTCTCATCTGATGCTTTTGTTGGAGATGACTACCTGCTGGCACTGTATCTGAATCAAAAGTGTGTGTGTGGCTTTAAAACTATTTGCTTCCGCTATTTCAGTTCAAACTTGGTATGTAATAACTTTATGTTCCAAACTCTGATGTATCAACTGTCGTTGCGAACTTTATGTAACGTGTGACGGTACTTGCTAAACTTGTACGATCTTGGTTTGTATGTCGATTGGTTTGAAATCCTTCGTGGTTTCACGGACTACCGGGTTATACGGGTTTAAGTTTGCTAAATTATCTGCTTCGGCGGAAGATTTTCTTACTTAATCTCGTATAATTGGTCGGTTCTGTTACAGCTCGGCGGACTACCGGGTTTATATGAGTGAAAGTATGTGTGTGTCAACGTGTTAGCGGGGACAGCCATACTTGATCTTGTATAAATTGGGCGGTTCTGTTACAGAAATTAGGCATCATCACAAAAAATGTCATAGAAGATCACATGGTTTCGTCATAGATTACTCACGCGACTCATCTATGACGATCTCCTTTAATATTGTGACAAACAGGGCTGCATCATTGAACTAATTACACATATATGATGAACAATTTTCGATCCGTAACGAATGGTGCTTCATCATAGATCTCCACATGGTACTTTCTACATCCGATGTGTACCTGTGGGACCTGCAGTTACTCATCCATGACACTTGAAATTCATCATAAAAGTCTTCGCTCGATCCTTTCTCCATCCGACGTGTACCTATGGGACCCTTCAGCATTCGATCTATGGGACCTGATGGCTTATGTGTCACGTGTACCTGTGGGACCATTATCCATCTCTATTTGATCTATGGGACCCGATGGCCCATCTCCATCTGACCTATGGGACCCGACGCCTTGTGTGTCACTTGACGCTTGCAATTCATCATAAAAGTCTCCACTCGGTCCTTCTGTATCCAGCCTGTGGGACTCGATGGCTTACGTGTCACGTGTACCTATGGGACCTTTCTCCATCTCCATCCAACCTATGGGACCCCACCGTTTGCGTGTCACTTGTACCATGTGTGCCATCGGGGTTTAATTTCTCAAAAAAGGTCTGATACTTGGGAGTCAAACACGGAATCTGGACCAAGGATTGGAGCATGTTTACCATTACACTAGATGCCTGGCTGTGCTGACATCTCTTTGGAGTCGCTATATCCTATTGGCTGTGTGGATGCCCTATAGGTTGACCTAAATAGGATATATCCCCTGCAATTGGAAACAAATCTATGCCCACTAGACTTGCGGCGGCGGCGACAGCGGTGGTGGAGGCGGAGGTGGAGGATCCCTGGACTACTGTGGTGGCTCAGGCATCCTTTTGGTGGCGTGGCAGGGCTCTCCTGGTGGAGCATGGCAGCATTGGTGTCCGCATGATCAAGTGTGTGCTATGACAGAGGCGACTTGTAGCCGAGCCATGCCAGTTCGTAGAACAAAGATACGAGTACCTTCTTCTGTGATTATAGAACTCCATTTTCTGTATACGATAAAATAAAGAACACATAAAGAAAGGCTATTCTATATGAATTTTAATTGAAATAAATGCTTTTGTCATACAAAAATAGAAAACCAGACTATCCCATAGTATGATATAAACAAATGCACAGATTAGTGCTCTTGAACACTGTATGCTTTATTCTAATGCTAGTTTTGCCATTGTCCACCCAATGGTCAAAACTCTAACACACTTTGCATATTTTTGCTGCAACAGATGGACAGATCCTGGATTCGTAATGGGAGACCATTCTCGCCGACGTTCATCGCAAGAGTTGAAGAGTTCATGTATATGGTTAAATAAAAAATACCCAGAGCAAAAGATCCCTTGCCCGTGTACATATTGTCTTAAACAGGTGGTTAAAACTTGGTAGGAGGTGAAGGACGACTTACTTATACATAGAATGTCACCCATATACACCACATGGATTCATCATGAGGAAGAAAGAGGAGGTACTGACATTATAGAGCCATCAAATGTGCATGGATCTCATCATGATGGTTGGATTGCGGAGGAGGAGAAGGATGACCGCGACGATAACATATTACTAGATTTTGATGATTTAGATCAAAACCTGTTGACATCTGAAGAGCGGGCTGGAAGAGTCCCAATGTTTGAAAGAGTGTTGGATGAGTTGAAGCAATCAGTTTCTTCTTGATCTACCTTCTCAAGATTCTTCTTCCTTGTTAGGTTGCTCTATATCAAGTTCCACTATCGAGTTAGCAATAGCTATTTTGATGCACTATTGACATTGCTGTCAGATGCATTCCCTAGAAGCAACGTACCAAAATCATGTGATGAGGCACGCAAATATATTCGAGAATTGGGACAAGGTTATGAAAGTATCCATGTGTGCAAGAACAACTGTGTATTGTTTTGGGGTGTTCGTGAGGAATTGCAAGCGTGCCCAAAATGCAAAGAGTCTAGACAGGAGGATGCATATGGTAGTAGGCAGGTTCCTCATAAGGTTTTGAGGAATTTTCCTCTAATACTGAGGTTGTAGAGGATCTTTGCTGCTCAAGAAACAACAGCGGACGCCGAGTGGCACGAGACTAAGCGAGAGAAGAATATCGGTAAAATGAGCCATACAGCAGACGGGGAAGCATGACAGGACTTTGATAGAAAGCATCCAACTTTTGCAAATGATCCAAGGAACTTGAGGCTTGCCGTCGCCACAGATGGTTTCAATCCATTTGGCAACTTTAGCTCGATATAGTATGCGGCCTGTTCTTGTAACGCCTCTGAACCTACCACCATTGGAATGTGTGAACCCATCGAATTGCTTTATGTCTCTATTGATCCTAGGCCCAACCTCTCTAAGAAAGGATTTTGATGTATTCTTGGAGCCTCTTATAGAAGAACTGAAAGAACTATGAAAGGGTGTCAACACTTTTCATGTACTACATCGTGATAATAAGAAAGGCTTCACTCTGCGCGCTGCCTTGCTTTGGTGCATACATGATTTTCTAGCATTGAGCACCTTGTTAGGCCAAACCACAAAATGTTATTATGCATGTATTTATTGCGACAAAACCATTGTCAAGGAGCCTAAGAAAGAAGCTAGGCTACCTTGGACACCGTCGTTACCTTCCTAGGGATCACCCTTGGAGGAAGAGCTTGGATTTTGATGGAGAAACTGAGGACCAAGATGCGTTGGAAAAGTTCACCTTACAGGAGGTCCTTGAGGAACTTGAGAAGGTGAAAGATGTCTACCTAGGTAAGCACGGTGGAAAAAGGAAATGAAAGCGTGGAGAATAGCCAGTGATTTATAATAAAAAATCTGCTTGGTGGGGGCTACCATACTGGAAGGACCTATTGCTGCCACACAATCTTGATGTCATACACATTGAGAAGAACATATGTGAAAATATTCTTTGGACATTACTGAAAGTGGAGGGCAAGACAAAGGACACAACGAACGCTAGGGTAGATTTGCATGATATGAACATAAGGCCTCAATATCATGGCGTGCAGTAAGGCACCTCGCTTAAATTCCTAGAAGCTTACTATGTCATGATGGAAAAACATAGAGCAGAATTTTGCAAGTTCCTTAAAGGTGTCAAGTTTCTAGATGGTTATGTAGCCAACCTAGCAAAATCCATAAGTGTAGATGGTACCAAGGTAGTTGGCAAGATGAAAACGCATAATTGCCATGTCCTCCAGAGGATCATACCTGTAGCCTTAAGAGGTTTTGTTCCCAAAGATGTATACGAAGTTGTTTCAGAACTTGGGAACTTCTTCAGGCAACTGTGTAGTAGAACTCTGAGGAAAGAAGTCATGGAAAAGCTAAAATGGGACATCCCACTCATCTTATGCAAGCTTGAGAAGATTTTTCCACCAGCCTTTTTCGATGTTATGGTGTACTTGGCTGTCCATCTACCTAACAAGGCACTTCTTAGAGGGTCCGTATAGTATGGATGGATGTACCCAATAGAATGGCGACATGGCACGTTGAAGAATTTATTAAGGAACAGGGCCAGGCCTGAAGGATCAATTGCGGAGGCTTACTTTGAATGTAAGACATTGGCATTTTGGGAGAGGTTCATGGATGATGTTAAAACAAGATATAGCCAGGATGACAATATGTCACATGATGGGCCAAACCTGGTGAGACATCTATTTTTATGCATGGTGTCAAGCCCATTGGCCAAATAAGGGTAAAGGACATCAAGGATAAAGCCAAAATCAATAATTTAGCTTGGTATGTGCTTAATAATTGTGACAAGGTTGGACTATATGTGTAGTAAGTATGATTTTTAGATCCTGATTTGTTGTTTCCTATATTATGTGAGAAATGTTACCAATAATAATGCTTATATGTGCTACAGAATATACAAACAAATTTTAGAGGAACATGGGGCAAGTGATGATGTTGATAGTAGGCTAGCAGCAGAGTTTCTAGCGTGGTTTAAGTCTCATGTACGTGATTAGCATATTTTAGTTCTGTTAGGCCAATCATTGATAGAATTATACGACAACTTAGTGGTGACAGTAGTTTCATGTTTGTGTGCAGATCGAGGAGCTACATAGAGAGAAACCAATAGAGGTCAGTGAAGGTTTGTATGCACTGTCATGTGGTCTTGATACCCGAGTCTAGGTCTATGCAGCTTGCAGTATTAATGGAGTCAGGTATAGCACTGTTGATTGGAAGAAATCCCTGCGTACATAGAACAGTGGTGTCATGACTGCCGTCACACATGAAGGCCAATCAGTGGAATTTTATGGTGTCCTTTGTATTCTAAAGCTGCACTTTGCTTTGGTTTTCTAGCTTTGTATTATGAACATGTTTGATATGCTCAGTTGTTATAAACTTGTGCTTTAGCGAACACATAGGATTTGTCCACTGAGGTCAGTACTGCACTATGTAGACTGTCTATTGTGTACATGACTATTCCATTCAACTGCAACTAGTACTTGTTATAGGTTCATATACACTACATAAGCCATTGACATAAAGCATTCCTTTCACATAGCATGCTTCAACAACTATGGCAAGATCATTAATCAGTTCGACCATCATGCCAAGTACGTATACTGATACGTGTCTAGCTTACCAAATTGAGGCACAAAGCAACCCTTCCTCGGTGTAGAGCTATAGCGATTCATGGGGACGACCTTCATGGCAACCGACAGCGAGGCAGAGGTGGGGACTTTGTGAGGCGTGGCAAGGGCTTTTGCGCAATGCAAGGTGGAATGAAACAATTGGAATTGGAATGAGATAAAGATTTATTTTTTCCAAACCATTGCGCGTTGCGTCGGGTGCCGTCATAGTACCTCGGGAATCCCAACCCTATTAAATCGGGAAAGGCATGTGCAACCGGAGATGCAGGAGTAATGGCCTACCCAACCGATGAGATAGCATGATGATACCAAATGTATGGTTGTCGGACTTTCTATCTAGGCGAGACTTGTCTAGTTGAACTCCTCATGACTTGGTTGTTACAAGTTTAACAAATTTTATCAGATACATGCAAACAAGACGAGTTGGGTTCACCACAGATATGTGCGCAGTAGAATTTCAACACCTATGGCTACTCTGTTCTGCATTTAGGCTCGACTTGCTCCTCTCAAAGAAGCCTAGCGTGGTTGCCGAGAGCGAAGTGATGAGTTGGGTTCAACATAGATCAAACCCACTCATGACTACTACTACCACTATTGATACGTGTTTAGTTCACCAAACTAAGGCACAAAGCAACCCTTGTGCGGTTGGATTGAGATATGTCCGGCCCATTCAGGTTTATAATGCTCGGACCATTACGTGCGCACAAAGATAATGGTAAATGATACTTTGTGAACAAAAATGTTTGCACAAATGCACATATTATATGCATAATAAGAGGATATTAGTGCTACTAGATAGAAAGATAATGACAAACTAGACTTCACATATATGTGGATTACAGCAACAATACAAGTTCAGCCTACATAACAATGCCTTTATCTACCATAATAATAAGAGGAGAGCAGTGCCATCCCACTACTCAAAGTCATCCAACTACTACCTAGACATACTAATTGTAACTATAGATGATTAACATGACTTCATACTAATTCAAACGGCACCTGACAACAAACTAGTCCTAACTACATATGTTGACATGACTTGATACTACTATTGAGGAGTGCCATCCAACTCCTCTATGTAAGTCATGCAATAAGGGCACCAACAAGTGCGAACAAAATCTAATGCCTGCAAGGTAAACCATATTTGGTTGAAGCCTACAAACCTCTCCACCACGGCGAACCGGCATGGCCGAACGATCCCTTCAGGCCATCCAGCCCTGGTTCCTTTCTAGGGCACAATGGTGGGCAACGTTCTTGTCATTGTGTAGGTGCCCTCTATAGGGGTGTGTGCCCTCGCCAGCACATGCGCCCTAGCGTTGGCCTTGCTCCAAGCACGGACCTTACGGTTGGGGTAGACGGGGCACACTAGACCGCCATATGGGCTAACGCGCAACAACAGATTCAAGCTCGAGAGAATAGGCATTGCGTAGCCATGCAGACAATCATCCTCCGAGTCCATCATGACATAGCCCAGAGAGCCATCGGACCTAGTCTTAGCCAAGATGTCGGCCACGACCTCGGCCTCGGCCAAGATGTCGACCTCATCGTCGGCCTTGGCCTCAGCGGATGGCGATGGGGACCACGACGGTGCAGGTGACCTACCCACATGGGAGCAGATCCAGCGATGGCGAGTGGGACCACATCGGGGCCGACGGTGGCAAGTGAACCATCGGTGCTGGTGGTGTCAGCGTCATCGCCGAGGGCGATGGGGAGAGCAGCAGCCTAGGAGTGGCGTGAGTCTCAGCGATGGGAACACCGATCTACGGGGATAGGACGTCGCTGCCACCTCCATTGACACCAACCCGGGGTGAGCCATTGGCCCCACTTCTGTCGAACAACTAGAGGAAGTGGGGACTGTAGCCATGCCACTGATGGCCTTCGTGGCAACCGATGGGGTGGCGGAGGTGGGTGGCGAGGATAGGGCTTTTGCACAATGGAAGGTGGAATGGTAAACAGTATGAATTGAAGTGAGACTAGGCTTTATGTAGACATAGGGTGTAGTGTAACACCCTATGTGTTTGTCACTAGTTAAGCAATGGGTTTGAGCTCAAACATGACATGTTAAGTGACAATGAAGGTGTCAAGATCAAATCTACAAGAGTGAGCTCCAACTTAAACTTGGACAACACACCCTTACTTACATGTGACCCTTGTTAAGATTATGCAAGAGTAATGTTAAACATGCTTATTTCATGTACATTACATCAACATGCATCCATCTTGACCAGTGGAAAAGTTTCATGAAGTTTGGAATCAAGAAGTCACATGAAATGATAAGTTATAATATTTCTTGGACTGCTTTATTAAGTAAATGGGAATATGAGATGTCAACCAAACCTTTCTACCTTGCCCAAATGACTCTAATTGAACTCTACAATAAAAGTCATGAAGGGTTCATGTTGAGCAGAAGTCAAGAAAAGGCCTCAATTGGTCAAAAACCCTAATTCCAGGGTTTAACGAGATACTGCTTTGACCAAGAGGAAGAAATGGTTTCTATACCAGATATGAAGTTTGACCTTTAATAAAAGTTGAAGTTTGAGTGGACTACAATAAACTTTATTTTTGGACCAAGACCTAATTCAACTCCTAAGTGGCTCAAACAGAGGACTCAAGATGGAATCAACTGCTGTTTCTAGGCTCTAAATAATTCAAAGTCCGAAATTCATCGTCATTGACATTGGCGTTTCGCGTTCTCGGATATTTGTTAAGAAACTCAAGTTGAGCCAAATATAAAAGTTGGAGTTTACATCTTGGATAAGGACATACAAAAAGTTGGAATCAATTTGACCATGTTTTGACCAAGTAATTCGAGCGCAAGCAGAGCAAGGCTTAAACCTTGTCAAGTCGTTGATAGTGTCAATTTGAAGCTTAATTGGCTGCTAATGAAGAGCTCTAATGGCCAAGGACCCTTAATGGGTTTCATAGATCATTGGGTGGGCTTCAACTTTGCTTTTGGGCCCAAGGTCCAAATTAGCCTATAGCTAGCCCAAATCAGCTCCCCACCTCGCATACACTGACGCATGCCAGGTATTCGACGGCGGACCCCAAATGGGACACGTAGTTGCCATGCTCGCCGCAGCAGCTCCATGCATCAAGGACACCCTGCCCAAGCCACAATGCTACCAGGCACTGTCCTTGCACCGAGCTCCACTCCATGCTCGCCTTCTCTTCCCTTTCTCTCGATCTCACTGCTGCTCCTCCATGGCCGCTGCCGCCATGGCGAGCCGCCGGGCACAGCTCGAGCTGCTGCCATGGGCGCTACTCCCTCTCCTCCTCCTTTACGCAGCTCTACAGCTGTGTGGGGGTATGACCCTAGATACCCATGGTAGACCACATGGGCTACGCCCCCAAGGGTGGCCCAGCCCACAAGACGAAGCCTTGCGGGGCACGACGTTGCTCGACGCCTCCCACAAGACACCAGGAAAATATCCTAAAGATACTGTGAGATCTATTAGGATACGTATGATCCCATGATTCTTGTAATATATTATTACTTTTCGGTTATCTCCTAGATCTAACCGACTTGTAACCCTACCCCTCGGACTATATAAGGCAGGCAAGGACCCCCCTCCAAACTCACGCAATATCATACGATAGCCAATACAACCTAACAGACCATAGGAGTAGGGTATTACGTCATACTGATGGACTAAACCTGTCTAACTTGTGTGTCTCTATTCCCTTCTTGTTCTCGGTTACACGCATCTCTGCCGATCAATCTACCTTCATGGGATACCCCTCGGAGGACTGCCGATGATATTCTGTCGATAGTTGGCGCGCCAGGTAGGGGTGTGCGTGCTGTTTCCATGTCAAACAAGATGGTACATTCTGCAAGCTATTCGTCCCTCCCATAGCTCGGCCAGATCTTCACTGTCGAATCGATCTCGTGGATCATCAACGCTGATGGAGTCGGAGAGCTCATTGAGCCGATGCAGATCAATATTGTGCCGATCACCCCAACACCTATGACTACAGATTTGATCTCAGAACCATCTCCAAGGTCACTTTCGTCGACAATTCAGGTTGGCCACGATCTGATCGCATCCATCGATCAGGTTGGCCAGAAGCTCGCCGATTGCCTCTCCGTCGTAGAGTCGGCTGTTACCACTCTGGTTTAGCATGGACCACCCTCCGATCCAGATCTATCGGAGGCTGCTCGGGAAACTCCAGGGGTTACAGCCCTACCCTTTGGGCTCACCAATGTCACTGCCACATACCAAGATGCCCTAAGGGGCAAGTTCACCGACCAGGTTGGAGATGTCCAACCTCCCACCGACTAGATCACCGACCAGCTTCCACCGGCTGTCAACATGCTACACATCGGCCGACACCCCAGAGCATCCCTCCAAACCATCCTGGAGGAGAATCCAGACTTCGAGTCCTAGGGCTCTATGGAGACTGTCATCGAAACTTCCGCCGAGCAATCTCCTTTCCCTACCTTCCGTGGAGGCATAATCTTCAACATCAGCGCCGACAGCCCCCTATGGGAAGGGGAAACCGAGGAGGACCATGCCGTCGACGTCAATAGGAATGTCAACCGTGCGCAGCACCGAGCAAACGAGGCTGCCCTTGTGATGGCTGAGGCTTAGCTTGACTCATAAGGAAGGCCACACCAACTTCACCGCAACCTCGACGACGAATTTGTCCGTGTTGATGGCCACAACGTCTACAAGACCCCAAGCGCCAACTTGGTCGTGGCCGCCAAAGAGCTCGCAAGGCTCCTGCAGACACCGAGGTCACAAAGGTCACTGCCATGCTTAAAGCTGCGCACTGTCAGGTCAACGAGATTAGCCAGGATCAGAGGCCTTCATACTCCACAAGCTCAATTCACCGATCAGCCGCGCCAAGATCTGATCACCGCCCAAGTCGTTTCACCGACCAGCACTGCAATGACAGACAACCCCTCTAGGAGGTCGACCAGGATGTCTGAGCGCACCTCAACAATCTCCGAGACATGCGATGATGTATCGACGAGCGCCTTTTCGGTCGTCATGAAGAAGAAGTACGCTGCTGTCAAGAGTACAAGTAAGAGTTCAGTAATTCGGACTCAGCTCTCGAGCTGCTCAATGCCGGCAACACTATAGATCCCAGTGCTGACAACCTCGAAGGGCCCCAACATTCATGAGGGCACTCCAAACACTCCAGTGGCCCCATGGTTTCAAAATCACTGGGGTCAAGCCCTACTAGGGAAGGATGAACCCCACACAGTGGCTACAGGCTTACGCCACTGCTGTGCGCACCGTCAGAGGAGATACCAGTGTCATGGTGAACTATCTTCCCATCATGCTCACGCCAACTGTGATGAACTAGTTCACAAGCCATGCCCCGGACTCCATCGGATCCTAGGAAGAGCTAAAAAAGGTCTTCACCGACAACTACATGGCTACATGTACTCGATCGAGCACGAAGCATCATCAAAACCGCATCTACCAGAAACTATCCGAGCTCCTCCATAGCTACATCAGATGCTTTTCTAAGATGAGGAACTCTATTCCTAACATCACGGAAGCTAAGGTCATCACCGCCTTCATCTGAGGACTCCATCACCACGACCTCTACTCTAAGTTCAATCACAAGCCACCAACAGGGATTGGTGAGATGATTATGACCGCCAACCAGTATGCCGACACTGAAGAAGCCAAAGTGCGCTTCAACAAGGATGCGGGCATTCATTGCCCAACTTGCCACAACGACGATCGCCCTGACAACCGGTGCCATAGCGACCGCCACTACGACGACCGTAGTCATCATCGGAACAGTGGCCGTGATCGGCCAGAAGGATCCAAGTCTAGTCAATATCATCACCGCCGACCAGACCACATCGTCGCCGCTGTCGAAGAACCTCGAGCCAAGTGCAACTATGATGAGCAGTACAAGAAGATCCTCAAGGGCCCATGCCCCCTCCACAAAAATGCCAAGCATAAGATGAAGGACTGCCTCGGCTTGGCTAAGGAATTCTAGGCTAAAAAGCTAGATGAGGACAACAATGACGGCGTCGGAGGCCACCGACCACCTAGGGCAATAAGAATGCCTTCTAGGATCACGATGAGGTGGTTGCCACCATCTTTTGGGCATCGCCGCCGCCAAGAGTAGAAGAGAATGGAAGCTCACCACCCGATGGGTGCTCGCCGTCAACGCAGAAGATGCCATCGCCAACCCCAGCTATCGCCTTGGTCCGAGGTCCCCATCACCTTCAGCAGGGCTGATCAGTGGGCAGACATCCCTTACACAGGGCATTTCCCCCTCATCCTTGACGTAACCATCTAGAAGGTGCTTTTCAGAAAAGTGCTCATCGACGGCGGGAGTGCTCTGAACCTCCTCTTCACCGGAGCCCTAAACGAGATGGGCCTCGGGATAGGAGATCTCACACCCTCTGACTCCTCCTTCTGGGGTGTGGTACCTAGCAGGGCATCCAAATCGCTTGGAGAGATCACCCTACCAGTACAATTTGGCACGTCTAGCAACTACCGTGTCGAACACGTCAATTTCTACATCTCCGACTTCAACACCGCCTACCACGCCATACTTGGTCGGCCAGCTCTGGCCAAGTTCATGGCCATACCGCACTATGCCTATCTGGTGCTAAAGATGCCTTTGCTTGGAGGAGTCCTGACCCTATGGGCCAACCTCTCCATCGCCTACGCCTATGAGACAGAAAGTCTCACCCTCACCGAAGCCACAGACCTCTCCATTTAGATGGCTAGCGTGGCCACCGACGCCAAGATGGTGCCCGCCGACGACCTAGAGATCCCATCGCTGGAGCCTCCTCATGCCTCTGCCAAGTCCAAGGAAACAAAGGAGGTCAGCCTCGGCCTTACTACCCCTCTAAGACCGTGAAGATTGGGGCTCACCTCGACCCCAAAGAGGAAAGCATGCTCGTCTCCTTCCTATGTGCCAATGCTGACGTGTTTGCCTAGAAACCTATAGACATGCCGGGGGTACCATGGGAGAAGATTGAGCTCTCCTTGAATGTCTCGCTGACCGCCAAACCAATCAAGTAGAAGCTCCGACGATTCATGCCAGACAAGAAGGAGGCTATTAGGGTAGAAATAAAATGGCTACTAGCTGCCGGATTCATTAAAGAGGTGTATCATCCTGAGTGGTTAGCAAACCCTGTTCTCATTCAAAAAAAGAATAAAGAATGGAGAATGTGCATTGATTACACTGATCTTAACAAACACTACCCTAAAGACCCCTTCGGTCTGTCCTGAATAGACGAGGTTGTAGACTCCATCGCCGGCAGCGAACTGCTCTCCTTCCTTGATTATTACTCCGGCTATCACTAGATATCCCTCAAGGAAGATGACCAGATCAAGACGTTGTTCATCATGCCTTTTGGTGCGTACTGCTATACCATGTCCTTCAGACTCAAGAACACCGGGGCGACCTACCAAAGGGCCATCTAGATGTGCCTCGATCAACAGATCGGCCGCAACATCAAATCATACATCGATGATGTTGTCGTCAAGTCCAAGACCACAGACAATCTTAACGCCGACCTCGAGGAAACGTTCGCCAACCTAAAAAGGTATAGATGGAAGTTGAACCCTTCAAAGTGCATCTTTGGAGTTCCATCTGGCATACTCCTGGGCTACATCATCAGCGCCCATGGCATCGAACCCAACCCTGACAAGGTCTTCGCCATCACCAACATGAAACGGCCAACATGCTTCAAGGATATACAGAAGCTCACAGGTTGCATGGTTGCTCTCAGTCGCTTCATATCGTGCCTTGGTGAAAAGGGACTACCTTTCTTCAAACTTCTCAAGGCCTCTGAGCGCTTCTCCTAGTTAGAGGAGGCAGACATAGCTTTCGAGCAGCTCAAGTTGTTTCTAACAAAGCCTCTAATCATGATGGCACCTCGGCCAGATGAAACTCTACTGATCTACATCGCCGCCACTTCTTGTGTCATTAGCATAGCTATCATCGTCGAACGTGAGGAGGTCGGGCATGCCAATAAGGTGCAATGTCAGGTCTACTTCATCAGCGAGGTCCTTAATGAGCCCAAAACTCATTATCCTCAGTTCTAAAAGCTGCTATACGCCATTCTAATCATGTCGCGCAAGCTCCATCATTACTTTGAGTACTACAAGATCGCCGTGGTCACCGAGTTCCCTCTAGGGGACATCCTCCGCAACAAAGAGGCCAACAGTCGTATCATCAAGTGGGCTATCGAGCTTGGCACTTACTCCATTGAATTAAGAAGCAGGCCTACCATCAAGTCACAGGCGCTCGCTGACTTCGTCGCTGAGTGGATCGAGATCCAAGAGCCCATCCCCGCTACTTGCCCCGAGCACTGGGTGATGCACTTCGATGGTGCCCTCAACATCAATGGTGCTAGGTCTAGCATTCTATTCATTACGCCGACCAAGGATAAGCTCCGATACGTTCTCCGAATACATTTTCCAGCCTCCAACAACGCCGCCAACTATGAAGCATGTCTCCATGGACTCCGTATAGCCATTGAGCTCAGCGTCAAACGCCTCATGGTATATGGGGACTCTGCACTGGTCATCAACTAGCTCAACAAAGACTGGTCCTGCTCCAGTGAGAAGATGAAGCATACTGCGCCAAAATCAGGAAGCTTGAAGGGAAGTTCTATGGTATCGAGTACCACCATGTGGTATGAGATCAAAATCAGCTCGCCAACCACCTATCCAAGATAGGCTCTTCTCACGCCGTGATTCTGCCTGGGGTCTTCGTTCAAGACCTCTTTACGTCGTCTATTAAGGAAGAGAAGGAAGTTCAAAAAATCCCCCATGCCGAGCAGTTAGTACTTACAGTACCTTTGCCGGTCGCCGATTAGAGGGAGCAGTTCATCAAGTACATCACCAATGCCGATGTACCCGCTGACAAGACTAAAACTGAACGAATAATCTATCGAAGGAAGCATTACGTACTGTTGGACGAGGACTTGATGAGGAAAAGTGCCAAGGAAGGGATACTACAGAAATGCATCATCCAAGAAGAGGGAGTGAAACTACTTCTCGAAATTCACTCTGGTTCCTACAGCAACCATGTGGCCTCGAGAAACCTGGTCGACAAAGCTTTCCGAGCTGGTTTTTACTGGCCCACGGCCATCACCGATGTAGAAGACCTCGTCCAATGTTGTGAAGGATGCCAATTTTTCACCAAGCAAATACACGTGCCGGTGCAAGAGCTGCAGACCATCCTAGCTTCATGGACTTTTGCATGCTAGGGACTGGATATGATCGGGCCCTTCAAGCCAGCACCAGGTGGTTTCTAGTACGTGTACGTCGCCATTGTCAAGTTCTCCATGTGGATCTAATACAAACTGCTTGTTTTAGGCACTACAAAGAAAGCAGTCTAGCTCTTCGAAGATATCATCCATAGATTCGATCTCCTGAGCAGCATTACCACCAACCTCAGAACTACATTCACTGGTCATCATTTTTGGGACTTCTACAAAGACCGATGCATCTCCGTCAAATACGTCTCCGTTGCCCATCCTAGAGCCAACGGCCAGGTCGAATGGGCGAACGGCATGATACTCGATGCCCTCAAAAAGAGGCTATATCAGAAAGAAGAAAAGCATCCGGGTAGATGGCTCAAAGAGCTACCAGTTGTGGTCCGGGGACTGCGCACTCAAGCTAGTCGCAGCACTGGTGTGTCTCCATATTTCTTGATCTATGGCTCTGAGGCCATACTTCCAGCGGATATTGCCTTTCGAGCACCTAGGGTGGAACATTATGATGAAGAGCAAGCCACAGCTGTTCGGACAGAGGACATCAATAGGCCTGAGGAAGAACGCTTGATAACTTGCATCTGCACAACCAAATACCTAGAAGGCTTGCGAAGATACTACAACCGCAACATCAAAGGTCGTTCATTTGCTGTCGGCGACCTCGTTCTTCATAGAAAGCAGAAAACTAAAGGGATGCACAAGCTCTCCTCCCCCTAGGAAGGGCCCTATGTGGTCAAAGAGGTTACCCAACCAGGGTCTTCCCAGCTATGTGACTTGGATGGAATCGATATCCCTAATTCATGGCACATCGAGCACCTTATAAGTTTCTATCCTTGAAACGCTCCAGATATGTATTCTCCACTCCATGATGAATAAAATTTTGGTCGCCATAACTCATCTCCATCATTTCTCCATTATGGTTTATTCTCCAACTATGGTCGCCGAGCTCTAAGCTACTCCTTAACGAACTCCAATACGAGATCGCCATAAATGCTCCGCCATGTTTCTCCATATCTCCAATACAAGATCGCCATAAATGCTCCGCCACGTTTCTCCATATCTCCAATATGTGTTTGTCATAAACGCCCCGCCGCGTCTCTCTATATCTCTAATATGTGATCGTCATAAACGCCCCGCCGTGTTTCTCCATATCTCCAAGATGTTTCGCCAATCACCGAGCAGCACACATTTTGTTCTATGCTCTTTGGAGAAGACCCAGTCTTTGATCTCTCCCTACACGTCCTACGGGCTCCATGTTCTGTGTTATGGGTGGTCGGCTATGGTTCCTTGGTCATGCCTATTCCTCCTACATGTGCATGGGCTCCGCGCTCGACGTTATTTACTATGGGCTAGCCAAGGCCAAGAGCCCAGTAAAGAACAAACTGCTCGGACGCTACTAATACTACGTATATCTCCAAGTTATTTCGCCAACCACCAAGTAGCACACGTTTCACTCTATTCTCTATGGAGAAGACCCAGTCTCCAATCTCTCCCTACACATGCCACGGGCTCCGCACTCTATGTTATGGGTGGTCGGCTATGGTTCCTTGGTCATGCCTGTTCCTGCTACACATGCACAGGCTCCACGCTCGGCGTTATGGACTATGGGCTAGCCAAGGCCAAAGAGTTCAGTAACGAACTAACTGCTCGGACCCTACTTATACTATGTATAATTGAGTTAGGGTTAACACTACAACAATTCTTCAACGAAAAACTAGCAAACTGCATAAACATGCACATGTCATTTTACAACATTTATACATATATAAAAATGATTGTCTGTGCCCTTGCGTGTTTTAACTACCCTATTCAATTATTACAGCATATTCTCCGATCAAATCATCGGCCTTCGCCATCGCCATCCATCTCGCCGAATAGATCGACGCCGCCAGCCAGCTTCTTCACCGTGTCTTCCACCTCATCTTCCAACTAATGGTGCTCCGTCATGCTCATCCCTCTGGCGAATCTGGCTCCTATCACTTGCAGTCAATGGCTAGGTAGTGGGACCGGACCACCACAAGGGCGAAAGAAACAGCGGTAATGGTGGTGTCGCGGATGAATCTTTTGAAGTTCTCCCACGCCTCCTTACACCTATCGATGATGGTGTTCGGATGCGGCGACACCGCCGTTGAGCTAAGGAGCCACCTCTAGGTCGAAGCAGCCGAGCACTAGCTTGACTCCGATAACTATGGTGTCGAGCTTGCTCTGCTGGGTTTTGGCCTCCTATTCTAGCACATCGAACTATGCCTTGACCCTTCGACGAAAGTCAACAGGCATTACAAGGGTCTGTCAAGCAAAGAAATTACTCCAGCAGTAACTCCAACCATGAAGTACTCACCTTTCAGCTCCTCGGCCAGCTTCTCTGCTTGTCCTGACTCCTTCGCCTTCTCCTCTCGGAGTTGCCCGATGGTCTAGCGCAGCTGGCTGAGCTCTACATCTTGCTCTACAAGCACAACAGTCGTCAGCAACAATATAATCGTTCGACAATACAAAGGAGAATCGTTGATACGCCATACCATTTCTCTACTCGAAGACATTTCTGAGCCTCTCGGACTTGCACTCTAGCTATGCAGAAAGACTTGTCACCTGCTCCGCGCTACGTTCTAGCTGCTCGGACTTGCCCCATAGCTGCTCGGACACGATCGCCAGTTGCTCGGATAGGACGCCCTTCTGGTATTCCAAATCCCACGCGTTGGATTCAGCAAGATCCCACTCACACTGGGCTCTCTAGATGTTTTTCTCCATGAGTTTCATCACCTCCTTCAGCTTTGCGTTTTCTTTGGCGAGGGGCTCCATCCTCTCGATCAGCTGGCACCATTGCTTGGCAGTCTAAGCTATCCCCTGCAAATGCACCAAGACTATGAAGCAAAGCCAATCTACAACATCAAAGACGAGCATTGTAGACATAGTGCCGACCTTGATCTGCTTCATCACTCCAGAAAGGGCGGACTCCAGCCTCCTGAGCTCCCTGGTGGGGTCCTCCTCCTCAACGACCACCACTTCCTCACCTCGCTTGCGGAGGATTCAGACAGCTTCAGGTCATGATTCCTCATGTTCAATTTCTTCCACCTTGTCCTCTTCCTCCATAGCTAGAGGCACCACTTGGGGGCTTGGTGGCCGCACAGTGCGGCCAACCACGCCCTTTGATGTCTCCGGGAGAGCTGCCTGCTCTTCCGGCCCCACCGGTTTTCCTACGCTAGACTCTGGCGTGGCGTCGGCAACTCCAGCATCCACCTCTGAAGACCCGACAGCTTCTGCCGTTTCCCTGGGCATCACCACCGACCCATCCGCCGATGGAGCCAATCGTTCGCCACCGCCAAGTACATCAGCAGCGGCGGTCGACTCCTCCACAGGCCGCCGAGCACCCGGGGACTCTGGGACGAGGTCTGCCGGCATTGCCTCCGCCCCAGGACCAGCCCTTGACTGCTTGTCAGTCTGGACGAGCGGGGTCAGATCCTTTGTACGCATCACTCTGCATCAGATTAGCTTGTCAATCGCTAAAAGAGATAAGGATATGACAACAAAATAACTCTGAGGCAAGGATACTTATGTGTCTACCTACTGGTATACTTTCAAGAACCGGCACTACCTACACAAGCCACCAGGCGCGGCCCTAGGGTCAACTCCCGTGCCCTAGGGTGGAGGTCTCACGCGGTCGCCGCCATTGGCCTCTCCTCCACCTGCCGCTTGGGACTCCCCTCGCCTACTGCTTGGGGACTCCCTTCGCCGGCTGCTTGGGGATTCCCTTCGCTGGATGCTCGGGGACTCCCTCCCCTCCCTTCGATTGCTCCTCTGCGCGCGTGTTGTGTAGAGGCGCTTCAGTGCTCGAAGAAGGAGCTACTGGAGCCTCATCGTCATCCGACCACTCAGACATCTCCGTACTATGTGTCCGAGTGGTCTGGTCACCACCAAGCGAGATGCCACCTGGCTTGTGAGGAACGGCACCCGCTGTCTTCCTCTTCTTCTAGGCTGGCTCAACTGCCGCTACCCTCTTCCCCCAGACTTTCTCTGACACTAGGGGGATACTCTCCGTCCGACCAGCATCGGCGCCTCTAGATTTTGACTATGTGCTGATGACACCCTCCTCAGGCTGAGCTGGTGGCTGGGCGTCTACCGCTTGTGGCCAATCGCCCCTCGACACGCCCGAGAAGTACACTGCTCGTTCCTGCGAATGGATCTTTCCATAAGTGCATTAGTTCAATGCTCGGCAATGGTAAAGGATAAAAAGCATCAGGAACAAAATAATTGGGATGTTTACCTGAGGAGGTGGATTCGTATAGTTGAAGGCCCTCATTAGCTTTGACATGCTGAACGAGGCATTTAGAGCGAATAGCTCTGCTGCCCGCTCTAGCACTTCATCCTTCGTCAGCCTCCCCGTGCTCTCCTGCGTGCCATCATTGTCTCCCTTGAAGTCAAAGCCTGCGTGGGCCCTCTCTTTGTAGGGCTGGATGTGACGCACTATGAAGCTCGCCGCCACTAGTCTGCCATTCATCCTCACTCCCTTTATTAGGTCGAGGAGCTCCCTCACCTGCTCCATGTCAGTGCTTAGTGCTGCTCGACTTCTCCAACCAGCTCCTCTGGTTCTCTGGAATGTCGTCGATGTCGCACCAGATGGTGGGATGGCTCTGCTTCATGTAGAACCACCTGGCCTTCTACCCCTTCAGCAAGGTGTTCAGCGGTACAGTGATGTACTAGGCCACCATTCCATCATGGAGTTGAAGATAAATGACACCGACCACCTT
Organism: Miscanthus lutarioriparius; assembly: GCA_904845875.1. Lineage (NCBI taxonomy): Eukaryota > Viridiplantae > Streptophyta > Magnoliopsida > Poales > Poaceae > Miscanthus > Miscanthus lutarioriparius. The sequence continues at coordinate 60,760,429 of CAJGYO010000004.1, read as the reverse complement.
TGAACCACCGCCACCCTTCTCTTCAGCCAGAATAGATGACGGAAGAGGTTGAAGTGGGGAAGAACTCCGAGATATGCCTCACAAAAATGGATAAAGATGGAGATGTGCAAGATGGTGTTTGGGTGGAGGTTGCATAGACTAATGACCTAGAACTCCAGCAGATCCCTCAAGAAAGGATGAACTTGAAAACCTAACCCGCACCAGAAATAATCTTCAAAAACTATGGCTTTGTCGGTATGGGACATTGGGAAGGGCTCACCACTGGCTGGCCACCATCTAGCGGTGACACGGTCTAGGAGAACACCCTCTTCCACCATCCTATTGATCTCCACCTCCCCCATGACCGATAGCACCCACTCGTTGTAGCGGTTGGCTCCGGCAGCCGCCTTCTTCGGGTTTCCAGATCCCTTCTTCGGAGGCATCTCTCAGATCTGTTTTGGGATTGGCGGCAGGAGCGTGTGTGAATCTTGAAGTGCGAGAGCTAAGGAGGAAGATGAAATGGCAAAATGGCAAAGGTGGGAGCGCGGGGTGCGGTATTGCAGTTATAAAGCCCTCCCCCACCTTTCCTGTTCGAAGGTTTTTGGGAAACCACTCCCACGATTTGCGCCCCTCTAAATTCTCCGCAACAGCGTGGTGGGCCATTAACTGGGCTTTCGCATGACTGCAGCCCGTATCGCCCATTTATTGTCATAATTTGTTACTGCTCACCGAGTATTCGCTGACTTCTCCGCCATCTGTTATGGCTTAGTAATTACTACTGTACAACCATTACTCTGGTTTTTTCTCCAGGATTTGTTTTCTCCAAGATTTCCTCTTGTGGCTCAGGGATTGCGTCAGCACTACAACTTGGTTCCTCACCGCACTAGGGACTTTCTTCTGTTGATTGCTATTTCTGACCCTAGCACCACATGACCACGTCACCTATTGTTAGGCTCGAGGACTAAGTGGACACACTTCACCTTGTGGTGAATGTGCTTTTCTCATCTCAAGGCTACGCTCGGGGATTGGCTGCCTGCTCAGCTAGTCTTCCACTTTTCTTCTACTTTGGACCCTAACACCATGTGACCATGTCACCCACTGTCAGACTCGGGGACTAAGTGGGCACACTTCACCTTGTGGTGAGTGTGTTTGCTTTAATCTGGAAGACTATCTTCCTTTCTCACAGTCGGACTCTAAGTGGGCACACTTGGTCCACTACGGGGAAATTTTTGGTTTTGAACTTGAGCTCCTTACACCCTTATGGCAAGCCATACTTGGGTTACACTACTCGGCGATGGTTCACACTACTCGGCGACAGTTCACACTGCTCGGCGATGGTTCATGCAGCTCAGCGATGGTTCACACTTCTCGGCGATAGTCCACGCTACTCGATGACGGTTCACGCTGCTCGATGATGGCTCACAACTGCTCAGAACTCATCACAGCGGTTGAACCATGAGTTTGACTGCTCGGCTTTGTTCTGATCTGCTCAGACAAGCTCAAGACGGCATTGCACAACGGATGCAAGGCGTTCGGGGACTAGCTGTGGGGGTTATGACCCCGGATACCCATGGCAGACCACATGGGCTGCTCCCCCAAGGGTGGCCTAGCCCACAAGATGAAGCCTTACAGGGCACGACGCTGCTCGGCGCCTCCCGCAAGACACCAGGAAGATATCCTGAAGATACTGTGAGATCTGTTAGGATACGTATGATCCCATGATTCTTGTAATCTGTTATTACTTTATGGTTATCTCTTAGATCTAATCGACTTGTAACTCTGCCCCTGGACTATATAAGATGGGCAGGGACCCCCTCCAAACTCACACAATATCATATGATAGCCAATACAATCCAACAGACCACAGAAGTAGGGTATTACGTCATACTGATGGCCTGAACCTGTCTAACTTGTGTGTCTCTATTGCCTTCTTGTTCTCGGTTACACGCATCTCTGTTGATCAATCTACCTTCGTGGGATACCCCTTGGAGGACTGTCGATGATATTCTATCGACAAGCTACCTGCTCCACCGCCACACGCTGCTCTCTCGCTAGCGCTGCTGCTGCTGTTGCTCGCGACCACTCTCACCATGGATGTCGAGCAGAGCTCGATGCCACCCACACCTCCTGTCCCCTCTGTGCCTTGTCCACTCTTATGACCAACGCCACCTCCTTTGCGATGGCGTGTTCCATCTCTCGCACACGCTCACCCTCGCCTCTGCTCGCTCCCTTCCTCGCATGCACTCGCCACCGTCGCCGGAGCTGTGCCACTGGTGCCACACGGCCAAGCCATCCTAGCCTATCTCGGCCAAGCCAGGTAGCCCCATGGGTGCGCTCTGGTCCCTAGGTGCTCCCCGCCGCTGCTGGCTCTTGCTGGCCAAGCCGGCCAACCCCGCAGCCGCTGCCGCAGGCAAGGCTGCCGCGACCATCGCTGGCTCACGTGGCCAGCCCTCCACCGGCCATCTTTGTCTGCGATTGGACCTCCTATGGGTGTGGCTAGGCACATTGATGCTCTGGGACCCCTCCTTCGCCGCCGATGAGCACCACAGCGGACGGAGTCATGAGCTCCGGCGAGCTACTCAATTTCCGGCCGGGTGAAGAAGAAGAGGGACCGCGCGTGGAAATAGAAGGTTTTCTTGGAGGTTAAGTGAAGAACCTATGACTCATTGGAATAGTGTCAAGAAGGACCGGTTCACTGGCGTTTAATTCGTGTTTTCTGCAGGGACCCCAGTGCAAAAGCATTTTTCCTTTTCTTTTTCATTATATGCATATAATCGGCTGAACTTTGAAAAATCATAACAAATTGTAAAAAAATCGTAAAATAGCAAATGTGGACTTTTTGGAATCCTTGTGAAATTATATATACAATTTATCTATAATATGGCATTCTTTAGTTTAAAGTTTGTGCTATAAAAATAAATTTATGCAGTTAGGTTTTTAATACTAGTTATGTCTTGTCTTTTTCATAACTGCAGTTGTTTTGCTCAAATAAATGTGAAATTTTTATGGAATGCTACTCATGTGATGTTTGACGTGTGGTAAAAATTTCAAGATTTTAGTATTAATGATGTAAGAGCTATAAAAATAACAATTGCCCTATGTTGCTTTGCTCCTATTCTGAATAGGCCTGAATGTTTGTGTTAATTGACTTAGCTAAGTTATGAATCATGCCTTTATGAAAATAAATGAGTTTTAGTACTTTTCTTAAGATTTTCAAAAAGCTAAATAGCATAATTTTTGGTTAAGTAGATTTTTTGTTATAGTTGCTTAAATTTCTATGGCTGTTTCTGCCTAAACCCAGATAGGGTTGCCTTGTTGGTAATGTGTGGCCTTGTTAATTGTATAATTAGCTCTAGGTGTTTATAAAAAAGTTGTTTAAAATTTGATAAATTTTCTAAAAAGTCTAGAACCACATTTATTGGACATGTGTAACTCTAGTTATAGCTGTTTAAAGTTGCATATCAGATTCTGTCCATGTTTTGGACAGAGATGCATTTATTGGATTAATTGACCTTGTTAACTGTAGAATAATCTTAAGATGAGAATAAGAAAGTTGTAGGTAACTTTATAAGATTTTTAAAAAGTTATGAGTCATGATTGTTGGAGGTCTAGAACTCTAGTTATGCTTCTCTGAAGTTCCTATTAGTTTTCTGTCTATAATTGTACCACTGCTGTTTGGGCTGCATGTGCAGTTTTGCTTGTGCAATTATTTTTGTGGTGTAAATGATGTTTACTGTGGTTGTAGTGAGTACCAAAGTTGTAGATAATTTCATAATCTTGCTTTTGTTCAAATTGCATGACCAAAGGCCTGATAGTTTAGGAGTTATGAATTTGACAAATGATCTATCATGTTTGGTCTATGCTCTGTGTAGATTTGAAGGATTTTATTGTTTGACCTAGTTAAGTATTAAATCATGTCTTAGTGATAATATAAGAGTTATAGTTCTTTCCTTAATATTTCCAAATTATACTAGATCACCCCTTTTGGTGTTGTAGAGCTCTAGTTATAAGCTTGTGAAGTTGCATGGTAGAATCTGTCCAAGTCTGGACAGAGGTGCTCAATTGTGCTTGCTTGACCTTGTTAATTGTGGAATCACCTTGTGATGATAATAAACATGTTTTATATAATTTAATAAGATTTCTATAAAGTAAAGTTTCATGCTTGTTTGATGTCTGTAACTCTAGTTATGCATTTTTGAAATTACGACTACTTTTCTGTCCGAGTTCTATGTAGATCTGAAACATTGGCATGTTTGACCTGGTTAGCTTTGGAATAAGCTTTTGGTGATAATAACAATGTTGTAGGAAATTTCATTATCTTTCCAGAAAGTCTAGAATCACCTTCTTTGATGCCTGGATCTCTAGTTATGGATAAAACAAGTGTTAGCTGTGCTGCTATCCAAATTCTGTGTTGTGCTTACAAGTTGATTGCTTTCACTTTGCATTGCCTTATGTGTTGCTAAGTGTGACTCATGCCTTTTAGGGTGTTAAATTAAGTTACCTGAGATCTTAAATTGTGATAGAGGTTTTCAATGGAACAACTTAACTCAAGTTATCTTGTGTACCATGCTTGATATACTTACTATATTTCTATAATAGATTATGTGATGCATCTCGTATTGTCGTTCTTTTTATTCATACAATTACGTCTATGCATCTCATCTAGGTACGTTAGGTGAGTATATGTGGACCTAGAGCATGGTGTGGAGCTAACCAAAAGATGGTGAATGGTGGTGGACTATCCAGAAGATAGAAGGACTAGACAAGTGCTAGGATGGGAGATACTCGCCAAGCGAGTGTCATCTAACAAACACTAACCTAGTGTTCGATCCCAGGCAAGCCCCGAAGCATTCTAAGCCTCCTATGTTTTTACAAATATCACTTGAGTTCTTTATATTTAATGCATTAGGTTATAAGAGTTGATTGGAACCACTTGATGCATAGAACTACCTTGTCCAGAAATATACCTTGAACCCCATGTAGGTCTAGGATCGAATGTATGCTTAGCAATGCTTAAACCGGTAGAAGTTGGGTGATTTCCTGTCACCTGCGAGATATAGGTGGATACCAAAGCACGGTTGGCTATATTTGCTATCGTGGAAATAACCATGTGTTGATGAATAAAAAGGAGACCGGACGGGATTGTGATAGAGAAGCAACAAGGCAGGGAAGTCTTGGTGCCTATTTATCCCCGTCTGTGTCGGTTAAGGACCGATTCGCTGTACGTCCTCATGTCATGTTGAATGCATGCCTAGCACTTAGTTGTCCGGATAAGTCATTCCAACCGCGAAGCTGAGTAGCTCAACTCAGGCCGGGCCCTGGTAAGTGAAAGTGCGCACCCTGGTTGGCAGTAAGGATGTGCAGAGAGCCAATGGTGTGAGTCCAAGGGTGGGTTCAAGTCCCGATCTTCCTAGCAGATTGGTGCAGGTATGTCTGGGTTTGTGTTAGGAATAATTCGCTAGCTAGGTAGGAATCGATTTGAATCACCGTCTCTCTCGGATAGTGAGAACTTGACTGAGCAGTGGCAACGTAGAGTAACTTAATGGAAACTTGATGGTTATGATGATGATACTCACATTACTACACCGGCTATGGTTACTATTGCCTGTTACTAAATGATATTCCACATGTTTGGCACAGGTTAGTTGCTAATCTAAAGATGAATAGCTATAATTCACTTGGTTACCGAATTGTAAAATGTATAGCTCAACTAGTGGCTTTTATGCAAAATTTTGTCAAGCTAGCTCCACCTATAAAGCCTTGCATAATCTTTGGTGTCACTTTATTTCTAGTTTATGACGGGTAAGTCTAGCTAAGTACATTCGAGTACTCAGGGTTTATCCCACCATGTTGCAGGTGAAGTTCTCGGCATGCTGAAGATAGTGGCTAACCACCGGTGGGCTTGGTGACTCTATATTTATTTCTCATCTATATGTTGTTGTTGGAGGACGTCACTTATGCAAGCAATGTATTGTAACACCTCTGGTGTTTTTACCTAGCACTAAAATTTAACATGTCATCATATGCATTGCAAAGCATTCATAGAGTAGAAAATTTTGAATGCATTCACTAAATAAGGTTTATTTCATAATGTTGTTATTTCATGTGATGTGATTCAAAACCCAAAATAAAGATCATGACTACAAGGGTCAAAATTCATGTGATCATGTGAGGTCATATGTCATTTGACTCAAATAACCCTAATGGGCCATGTTACTGGTCAACAATCAAAATTTAAGTAAAAGGAAGACAAATCAAATTTGAATTCAAATTCAAATCACAAAAGTCCTTTTTGCCCCTTTTGACTAATTCAAAATCCATGTGGAATTTGGGGTTGAGGCAAAAAGAAAAGTTGGAGATTATTTTATGTGGATCAACTTTGGTATTCAAAGTTTTTCAAGTTTACATATAAAATTTGGAGTAATTTTGAAATGATTCAAATGCTCAAATGCACCCCAAATTCAAATTTCAAAATGGAGGCAGAATTTGAAAATATTCCTAGAAGCAAAGTTGTAGGGTTTGAAAAATTGAATAACTTTCATTTTTGGAGATTTTCAACTTCTTTAGAAAATTTGAGAGTAATTTGAAAAAAATGGACTCAGTGGCAGTTCTTTAAATAATTCAAAAATCATAATCGACATCGTCTGTTTGCCATCGGCGACACGCCGCTGTTCGCCGCCGACCTTCTTCGTCGCTTTCATGCGCGGTGACACGCCGATGCCTCCGTGGTGAGCTCGCTCGTGTGCTGTCGACACCGCACGCCTTCCTTCTTTCTATAAATAGGAGCACGTCATCGTCGTTCCTCAGTTTCCCGTCGACTGCTCGCCGCCGGTGTCCTGACCGTGCTCGCGAAATTCGTCCTCGCCGTAGTACCTGGGTCAATTGCGTTGGCCAGAAGCTTCGCCTTGCCCTGCCACTCATTCCAGACCTGCTCGCCTCACCTCTAGCCCGTCAGTGCCACCGCGCGACGCCGTCTTCTTCGGAGCCGGCCGGAGCGCCGCCATCATCGACCTCACCGTGGTCCCGTTGATCCAGTACGTCTCCGCCTTCACCGAGTCTACCTTCGTGATCACGGTGAGCTCCTGAACGTGATGATCGTTTCACTTTAGTCTCTACTGCAACGTCGCCATGGTTACGCCATACGCCGTCGTGCCCAGGCCGCCATGCCCGGCGGGGAGCTATCTCCGGTGCGCCTCTTGCCTTTTTGTAAGCGGGGATCGGTTCGGGGAAAGGAGTAGGTCATGTAGGTGCGGTCTGCTTCATCGGAGCTTCGCCGCCGATGCATTTTGCTGATCGGAGCAGACAGCGCCGCCGTGCGTCCTCTTTGGGTCACTGACGAGCGGGGCCTGGCTGTCAGTGAGAGAGAGGAAGAAGAACAGTGCGATTTTGTATTTTCTGAAATTGTGAATAGTGCTGAAATTTTTCGAATTTGTAGGAAAATAATACTAGCTCCAAAAATTCTAAAAATTTTTGTGTAGCTTCTGTACATGCTCTAGTATGGTTTAAAAATTTTAAACTTGAAATTTGAATAAAATTTTAATGTTCAAAAATTCAGTCCATTAATTGATAAATGCAATTTCCATGATTTTTGTAGGCCACTGTATAATTCCAAAAATTATGAAATTTGTTTTGGTACACTAATTTGTCATGAGGAAGCTTACATAAAATTTTCAGGTCATTTGGAACAAGTTCATTTTTGGGCTTAATTCCAAATTTATTCAAAAATAAATAAAGGCAAACCCTAAGTGTTTGATTAGTATTGGATCTTGTTTTGGTCATGTTTTGTGATTAGTAGGGTTTCAAGATCCATTTGGTCAAATTACATGTGTGGTTCTTGACGGTAGGATTACAAGTTGGTTTTGTTGGCTTGCAACTGTACCGTGAAGGAAAATCATTTGCGGGGTGTTTTTACATTTCATGTACCGTGAAAGCATCATGTTTACATTATCATCATGTTAAGGCATATGTTATCATTTCGTGTAGAACCCGAGAGTGAAACGATTCTAGTTGAGCAAGTCCTGGAAGAATCCCCAGTTGTCACGGGATTTGATAATTGTGGTACTAATCCGAAACATGAGATCGTCAACGAAGGCAAGCCCCGGTTTATGCATTAAACCATTAGCTTGTTTACTTTGAAAAGTTTATCACCTATGTTACCTATTGCATTAAGTTGATTTACTTCAAATGTTGCCTACTTGATGCATTGCCTACCTTGTTAATTGTTTACCTTCCTTGAAGATGTTTTCATTTACAAAGGCGTAGAATGCTTAGAATGCTTATGGTAGGTTTTCAAAGTAAAAGTTTTGATACAATCAATGATGGCATACTGGCCAAAGAAAGAAAGAAGGTAGAATGAACTAGAGACGAGTCGGGTGACTTATCTTGAATGTTGGGTAATGTTGCCGACTATGTCGCTTAAAGGCCACTCATTGTGGATCTTCTGAACTAGACACTTTGTAGTACTGGTCACATACTCCGGTAAGCCTACTTCGGCCAATCCGATAATACGATGAATCCCCACGCACTGGGAGTGGTGAGATGGCGGGAGTAGCGTGTACCCTCTTGGCTTGAATGTGGCCGGATTTGAGGCGTGCTGTGCTCTCGGGTGGCGTGGAGACGGCTCAGTATAGGAGGATCCGGTAGCGAGGTTGATATATGCAAGATTAAGTTCTACATATGTCGTGTGATAAGGAATCCCCAGCTGGGACTTGAATCAATTCGAATTGCCGGTGCTCCGCGGATATGGAGACTTGATTCATTACAGAAGCAATGCAGGACTAGTGAATTACTAAAACATGAGAAAAAGAATGGAATGAGAAGGATTGGAACATGGGATATGAACACTTAGTTGGAGATATTGAACTAAAGTACTTAGGAGTAAAACTTGAAACTAGGATCAAGAATAGTAAGCTTTTGGCAAACTTTTGAATCTTTCTACATCCTTACCTTGACCCAACACCTGCATCCCTAAGACCTTCACCCTTTTTCGTCGGGTCAGTCTTGTTGAGTACTTTTGTACTCAGGGTTTGTTAACCCTTGTTGCAGGTGAGTCGCATGCGCAGGCTTGTTTTGGTCCCTGCTGCATGTCAGTGTTTGAAGTCGATGACAATGAGGAATGATGAATGGCCTTTGGACAAGGCACTAGTTTGTGTGAAATAAATAATGTTAATGTAATATTATCCCGCTACTATGGTTGTATGACACTTATGGTTATGTAAGTTTGAAACAACTGGTTTGTAATATTAAAACTTAAGTCTTCCGCTTTATAATCTCTGGTATGTATATTGAAAACTGTTGTAATCTGCAATGACTGTGATTGGGATCCTGTTTGGAAAAGATTCGTGGATGATTCGGGTTTCCCGAGGACACCCGACAGACCTGTTAAGTTGTTGGGAACTTGTGTACGCTATCTAAGGTATGTTGAGACATCAATAGGTGCACATGGGCCCGATTTCTTAGGAGGTTCTGCCACAGCTGGTATCAGAGCAGGTCCTATCTAAGATCATTGTAGGTTGCTTTTGAAAACCTTCAAACTGATTTGGATCAAAGAAATTAAACTGGATATTTTGAGTTCAAATTTCTTTCTTCTTCCCTCTAATCTAGCCTCAATCCTATCTTATTTGAAAGTTTGTGGCGGATAATATGATTAGGTTTGTCCTATGTATTAAAAATCTAGTACTTTTGATTGTATAAATCTTTTGTACTCGAATTCGTAAGATCGATTCATGCATCATGCTTGAACACCTTACATAATAATTCCCCTTAAAAGTGGTTGGGTAAGTAATGTCAATCCCATTCTTGCTAACCTCTATTATCCTCAAGCTATCCTTATAGTCCTATCCTAAATTCTATAGGCTATGGCAAAGACCAAGATAACCGCACGCAAGTCCACTGGACCTCACAGAGTCCCTCATCACCAGTTGGCACCGCGTAACCATGAGCTTGAAGGAAGTTCCAAGACCCTAGGAGATGAAGGATCTTCAAGCAATCCCACCAACATTGAGAACCTTACCAAGGAGCTCAACACTCTTCGTCGAGCTCATGCCAAAGATCAAGAGAAGCTGGCGGAAATGGAAAGGGACATCACCAAGAATACTGAGTTGCGGAATGAAGCCTGGACACGAGAGGATGCGGCCAATGAACGCGTCCATGAGTTGGAGTTCTACGTAGAGGACCTGGAGATGGACAATGCCATTCTTCATGAGAATGTCCACCTGCTATACGCTCAACTTCATCCTCCTCATGGAGATGGTGAAGTTACAGATGAAGAAATGATTCTAGATCTAGGTGAAGTCGAGAATGAAGAAGAGGAGGAGGATCCCGAGGAGTTAGTGTACTTCTCCGATGAAGATGAGGGTTCATCTGATATGGGCACGGATGCCGATGACTGAAAGCTCAGAGTAGTAATAGTTCCTTTATTGCTTTCCTAGTAAACTAGGGTTGTCTTGTGGGATACAAGACATGTAACATAAATAAGAAACCCTTTTGTAGCATGAAACCTTTTAACTACTTTCAATAAAATAATAATGTAAATAAACATGTCTCTCTGACAGATGCCTCGCATTAACACCTGAACTGGTGCTAGTACTTCGCAAGACAATGATGAAGTCCCAAATCCTCCACCAATGCCTCCGAGTATGGCAGATGCCATAACTGCACTCGTCTATGCAACGGCCGAAAATGCTAGGTTGTTAAGGGAAATGGCTCAGAACCAACAAGCACCACACCCTAATCATGGCCGCCGTAATAATGGAAATGATGAGACCACCTATATTGATTTTACTGACACACGTCCGCCTGTGTTCTCTAAGGCAGAAGAGCCTTTAGAAGCTGACGATTGGCTCCGGAGAATGGAGCAAAAGTTTGAGCTGATTCGCTGTACCAAGATTCAGAAACCAAGGTTTGCGGCACAACAACTCTGAGGAGCTGCTGGTGCCTGGTGGACAAATTTGGTAGCTGCACAGCCCGCTGGTCACCAAATCACCTAGATGGAGTTTAAGGATGCCTTCAGGGCACACTATATTCCAGATGGTGTGATGACCATGAAGTTAGAAGAGTTCCTAGCTCTTAAGCAAGGGGAGCACCCAGTGATGCACTATGTTGGGCGTTTCAATCACCTGTCGCAGTATGCTATAGAGTATGTAAATACTAACAGGAAGAAGAAGAATCATTTCATGAGAGGTCTGAATACCAAACTTCAGACCATGATGGCAACTTGTGGCAATGCAACTTATCATGAGACTGTCAACATTGCTATCGCTTCAGAGGAGAATTACCGCCGACACAAGGAGGCGAAGAAAAAGAGAGCATTTACTTCTGGATCGTCGAGTGGAAAGCGTCAAAAGGTGATCTACCATCCTCAGAATCATGGCCGTGCACCATTCCACCCACAACAAAGCCAAAGCAGGCAGCAAATCTTTATTCGCCCTGCAACTAATACGCCTTATACTCATCAAGCGCCGTAGCAGCAAAACAATACAAATAATGCAAACCGCAATGCTACTCCCCAGAATCACAATTATCCATGCTATAATTGTGGTAAACCCGGACACTTTTCCACGAGAATGTCCAGTATCCTAGGAAGAACAATCTGATGCACCCAAAGCCCTGTTACTCAAGCTCGGAATCGGTACAAGGGCAATGCTCGTAATAGTCGAAAAGGTCAGTTGAGAAGAAATCTAGAAGGGTCTTCTATACTCGTGTGGATCTATTCCGGAAGGAGAACCAATAATGATTGGTATGTTTCCGTTGCTAAGCACCCTGCAATTACCTTATTTGATTCCGGTGCATCCCATACATTCATCAATCGTACATTTGTTGTGAAGCATGGGATAACTATTGGGGAAACAAAGAACCATATCATATCTGATGCGCCTGGGGGATGACTCTATACAAGGAGATAGTTCAAGCATGTACCTATTGATTTGGGAGGACATGAGTTCCCTACCAAAGATGCTGATATTAAAGGATCAAGATATAGATGTGATCCTTGGTATGAGCTGGTTAACTCAACACGGGGTCATCATAGATGTCCTACGAGAACCATAAGAGTAAATGTACTGGCAAAGAAAACCCAACTTCTCATCCAACTTCCCTTTCCTAAGAGTACAGTTGGAACATCATTGCATAACTCACCATGAAGAAGCCGAGAACATTCTGTGGTATGTGAATTTACGGATGTTTTTCCCAATGATCTGCCTGGACCGCCACCGACCAAGATGTGGAGTTTAGAATTGACCTAAAACCGAGAACGGCACTGTGTCCGTAAGAGCATATAGGATGCCACCCAAAGAACTAGCAGAATTAAAATGCAACTACAAGAGTTGTTAGACAAGGGTTTCATTCAACCCGTTCATCACCTTGGGGATGCCCTGCTATCTTCGTGAAGAAGAAGAACCAAACCTTAAGGTTATGTGTTGACTATCGGCCGTTAAATGAAGTCACCATAAAGAACAAATACCCTTACCCCGAATTGATTTGCTTTTTAATCAACTTGCGGAGCTAAGGTGTTCTCGAAGATAGACTTGAGATCGAGCTATCACCGATTTAAGATCGAGACGAGAAGATATGCGAAGACGCGTTTACTACCCGATATGGTCTATATGAGTATTTAGTCATGTCTTTTGGACTGACCAATGCCCGCTCATTTCATGTACTGATGAACTCGGTTTTCATGCCCGAAGTTGGATAAGTTTGTAGTGGTATTCATTGATGACATTCTTATCTATTCTAAGAGCAAAGAAGAACATGCGGAACATCTCCGCATTGTTCTACAACGATTAAGAGATCACCAATTATATGCCAAATTCAGCAAATGTGAATTCTGGTTAGAGGAAGTACAATTTCTAGGTCATGTGTTATCTACTGAAGGTATAGCTATTGATCCGAGCAAGGTAGAAGAAGTCCTTAACTAGAAAGCACCTACAACTGTTCATCAAGTTCGTAGTTTTCTGGGGTTGGCAGGGTATTATCGTCGGTTCATCCCTGACTTCTCTAGAATTGCGAAGCCAATTACTGGACTGCTGAAAAATCAAACTAAGTTTGTATGGTCAACTGGATGTGAGGAGGCCTTTCAGACATTGAAGAAGTTGCTGACAACTGCACAAGTATTAGCACAACCTGATATCGAGAGGCCATTTGATATCTATTGTGGTGCCTCTGGAATTGGGATTGGCTGTGTTCTTATGCAAGAAGACAGAGTCATAGCATATGCTTCCAGACAACTCAAGAAGCATGAGGAACATTATCTCACCCATGATCTTGAATTAGCAGCTGTTGTTCATGCACTCAAGGTTTGGCGACATTATTTATTGGGCAATATCTGTCATATCTATACGGATCACAAAAGTTTGAAATATATCTTCACTCAGTCAGAACTGAATATGAGGCAAAGAAGATGGTTAGAACTTATCAAAGATTATGACTTAGAAGTGCATTATCATCCGGGCAAAACTAATGTGGTTGCCGATGCCCTGAGTCGCAAGAGTCATTGTCATTGCCTGATTGTAGAACCTATGCAGCGAACATTGTGTCAAGAGATGGAGCATCTGAATTTACAAATCATAGAACAAGGTTCCCTGTCCAATATTGTAGTTGAGTCCACTATCAAAGATCAGATCATTGCTGCTCAACAGAAAAGTAAGGGCATAGCCCATATCAAGGATAAAGTCAGATCTGGAAGATCAACGTGTTTCAAGATTGATGAATCAGATGTCGTATGGTTCAAGGATAGATTGGTAGTACCCAAAAATCCAGAGCTGCGAAAGCAGATTCTTGATGAAGCTCATTCTACAAGATACTCCATTCATCCAGGTAGCAACAAAATGTATCATGATCTGAGAACGAGATATTGGTGGACCAAAATAAAAATAGAAATAGCTCAATATGTGGCCAAATGTGATACTTGTCAGAGAGTCAAAGCGATTCACATGAAGACTGCAGGTCCATTACATTCCTTGCCAGTTCCATCTTGGAAGTGGGAAGATATCTGTATGGACTTCATAGTAGGGTTGCCTAGGACATCTGCAGGCTACAATTCAATATGGGTTATTGTTGATCGCCTATCCAAGATAGCTCATTTCTTACCAGTCAGAGATAAATATCGAGCGGAGCAGTATGCAAAGCTTTATCTTAATAGAATCTTCAGTCTGCATGGGGCACCCAAGACCATTGTCTCTAACAGAGGGTCATTGTTCATATCCAAGTTTTGGAAAAGTCTACATGAGTCTTTAGGAACTAAACTTATCCATAGTTTTGCTTATCATCCGCAAACTGATGGACAGACGGAAAGGGTAAATCAAATTCTTGAAGATATGTTAAGAGCATGTGTTCTCTCCTATGGTGCTATGTGGGATGAATGCCTTCCCTTAGCTGAATTCTCATATAATAATAGCTATCAAGAGAGCATTAAAATGGCACCATTTGAAGCATTGTATGGTCGTAGATGCCAGACACCTTTACATTGGTCAGATGTTGGAGAACGTTGGTTCTTTGGACCGGATGTGGTCAAGGAAGCAGAAGAGAAAGTTAAACTCATACAAGCTAATATGAAGGTAGCTCAATCCCGACAGAAAAGCTATGCTGATAAGAGGAGGCGACCACTAGAATTCATAGTGGGAGATCATGTCTACCTCAAGGTATCGCCAATGAAAGGAGTTCATCATTTTGGGATTCGGGGAAAGTTGGCGCCTCGTTATGTCGGTTCGTTTCAAATCCAACAAAGATGTGGACCAGTCGCCTATCGCGTCAAGCTACCAGATCACATGTCAGCTGTGCATGATATTTTCCATGTATCCCAGTTGAAGAAGTGTCTTCAAGTACCTGACCAAGTGATCGACTTTGGTGATGTAGAACTAGCACCTGATTTGACTTATGCCGAGTACCCCATTAGAGTCTTAGATCAGAAAAGATCGAGTCACTAGAAGGCGTACAATCAAGTTCTACAAAGTACAATGGAACCAGCACACTGAAGAAGAAGCTACTTGGGAGTCCGAGGATTACTTAGAAGAAAACTTTCCTGACTTCTTTGCTTCTCTCTAGTTGCAATACCTTGTCTATATTGTAACTTGTTTCTTTCGTCAAAAGAATGGAAAACCCCCTCACTAGTCTTTTGAATAAAGTTATGATGTGTTAGCTTGACACATTTCCTTTTCCATTACTTAGCCTTAAGTTTTAAATCTCAGGACGAGATTTCTTTAAGGGGGAAGGGTTGTAACACCTCTGGTGTTTTGACCTAGCACTAAAATTTGACATGTCATCATATGCATTGCAAAGCATTCATAGAGTAGAAAATTTTGAATGCATTCACTAAATAAGGTTTATTTCATAATGTTGTTATTTCATGTGATGTGATTCAAAACCCTAAAAAAAGATCATGACTACAAGGGTCAAAATTCATGTGATCATGTGAGGTCATATGTCATTTGACTCAAATAACCCTAATGGGCCATGTTACTGGTCAAAAATCAAAATTTAAGTAAAAGGAAGACAAATCAAATTTGAATTCAAATTCAAATCACAAAAGTCATTTTTGCCCCTGTTGACTAATTCAAAATCCATGCGGAATTTGGGGTTGAGGCAAAAAGAAAAGTTGGAGATTATTTTATGTGGATCAACTTTGGTATTCAAAGTTTTTCAAGTTTACATATAAAATTTAGAGTAATTTTGAAATGATTCAAATGCTCAAATGCACCCCAAATTCAAATTTCAAAATGGAGGCATAATTTGAAAATATTCCTAGAAGCAAAGTTGTAGGGTTTGAAAAATTGAATAACTTTCATTTTTGGAGATTTTCAACTTCTTTAGAAAATTTGAGAGTAATTTGAAAAAATGGACTCAGTGGCAGTTCTGTAAATAATTCAAAAATCATAATCGACATCGTCTGTTTGCCACCGGCGACACGCCGCTGTTCGCCGCCGATCTTCTTCGCCGCTTTCACGCACGGTGACACGCCGATGCCTCCGTGGTGAGCTCGCTCGTGTGCTGTCGACACCGCACGCCTTCCTTCTTTCTATAAATAGGAGCACGCCATCGTCGTTCCTTAGTTTCCCGTCGACTGCTCGCCGCTGGTGTCCTGATCGCGCTCGCGAAATTTGTCCTCGCCATAGTACGTGGGGTCAATTGCATTGGCCAGAAGCTCCACCTCGCCCTGCCACTCATTCCCGACCTGCTCGCCTCGCCTCTAGCCGGTCAGCGCCACCGTGCGACGCCGTTTACTTTGGAGCCGGCCGGAGCGCCGCCATCATCAACCTCACCGTGGTCCCGTCGATCCAGTATGTCTCCGCCTTCACCGAGTCTACCTACATGATCACGGTGAGCTCCTGAACATGATGATCATTTCGCTTAAGTCTCTACTACAACGTCGCTGTGGTTACGCCATACACCGTCGTGCCTAGGCCGCCATGCCCGGCGGGGAGCTATCTTCGGTGCGCCTCTTGCCTTTTTGTAAGCGGGGATCGGTTCAGGGAAAAGAGTAGGTCATGTAGGTGCGGTCTGCTTCGCCGGAGCTTCGCCGCCGGCGCGTTTTGCCGATCGGAGCAGACAGCGCTGCCGTGCGTCCTCATTGGGTCACTGATGAGCGGGGCCTGGCTGTCAGTGAGAGAGAGGAAGAAGAACAGTGTGATTTTGTATTTTCTGAAATTGTGAATAGTGCTGAAACTTTGGGAATTTGTAGGAAAATAATAATAGCTCCAAAAATTCTAAAAATTTTTGTGTAGCTTCTGTACATGCTCTAGTATGGTTTAAAAATTTTAAACTTGAAATTTGAATAAAATTTTAATGTTCAAAAATTCAGTCCATTAATTGATAAATACAATTTCCATGATTTTTGTAGGCCACTGTATAATTCCAAAAATTATGAAATTTGTTTTGGTACACTAATTTGTCATGAGGAAGCTTACATAAAATTTTAAGGTCATTTGGAACAAGTTCATTTTTGGGCTTAATTCCAAATTTATTCAAAAATAAATAAAGGCAAACCCTAAGTGTTTGATTAGTATTGGATCTTGTTTTGGTCATGTTTTGTGACTAATAGGGTTTCAAGATCCATTTGGTCAAATTACATGTGTGGTTCTTGACGGTAGGATTACAAGTTGGTTTTGTTGGCTTGCAACTGTACCGTGAAGGAAAATCATTTGCGGGGTGTTTTTACATTTCATGTACCGTGAAAGCATCATGTTTACATTATCATCATGTTAAAGCATATGTTATTATTTCGTGTAGAACCCGAGAGTGAAACGATTCTAGTTGAGCAAGTCCTGGAAGAATCCCCAGTTGTCACGGGATTTGATAATTGTGGTACTGATCCGGAACCTAAGATCGTCAACGAAGGCAAGCCCCGGTTTATGCATTAAACCATTACCTTGTTTACTTTGAAAAGTTTATCACCTATGTTACCTATTGCATTAAGTTGATTTACTTCAAATGTTGCCTACTTGATGCATTGCCTACCTTGTTAATTGTTTACCTTCCTTTAAGATGTTTTCATTTACAAAGGCGTAGAATGCTTATGGTAGGTTTTCAAAGTAAAAGTTTTGATACAATCAAAGATGGCATACTGGCCAAAGAAAGAAAGAAGGTAGAATGAACTAGAGATGAGTCGGGTGACTTATCTTGAATGTTGGGTAATGTTGCCGACTATGTCGCTTAAAGGCCACTCATTGTAGATCTTCTGAACGAGACACTTTGTAGTACTGTTCACATACTCCGGTAAGCCTACTTCGGCTAATCTGATACTAAGACGGATGCCCACGCACTGGGAGTGGTGAGATGGTGGGAGTAGCGTGTACCCTCATGGCTTGAATGTGGCCGAATTTGAGGCGTGCTGTGCTCTCGGGTGGCGTGGAGATGGCTTAGTATAGGAGGATCCGGTAGCGAGGTTGATATATGCAAGATTAAGTTCTACATATGTCATGTGATAAGGAATCCCCAGCTGGGACTTGAATCAATTCGAATTGCCGGTGCTCCGTGGATATGGAGACTCGATTCATTACAGAAGCAATGCAGGACTGGTGAATTACTAAAACATGAGAAAAAGAATGGAATGAGAAGGATTGGAACATGGGATATGAACACTTAGTTGGAGATATTGAACTAAAGTACTTAGGAGTAAAACATGAAACTAGGATCAATAATAGTAAGCTTTTGGCAAAGAACTTTTGAATCTTTCTACATCCTTACCTTGACCCAACACCTGCATCCCTAAGACCTTCGCCCTTTTTCGTCGGGTCAGTCTTGTTGAGTACTTTTGTACTCAGGGTTTGTTAACCATTGTTGCAGGTGAGTCGCATGCGCAGGCTTGTTTTGGTCCCTGCTGCATGTCAGTGTTTGAAGTCGATGATGATGAGGAATGATGAATGGCCTTTGGACAAGGCACTAGTTTGTGTGAAATAAATAATGTTAATGTAATATTATCCCGCTACTATGGTTGTATGACACTTATGGTTATGTAAGTTTGAAACAACTGGTTTGTAATATTAAAACTTAAGTCTTCCGCTTTATAATCTCTGGTATGTATATTGAAAACTATTGTAATCTGCAATGAATGTGATTGGGATCCTGTTTGGAAAAGATTCGTGGATGATTCGGGTTTCCCGAGGACACCCGACAGACCTGTTAAGTTGTTGGGAACTTGTGTACGCTATCTGAGGTCTGTTGAGACATCAATAGGTGCACGTGGGCCCAATTTCTTAGGAGGTTCTGCCACATATATTTGGAACTTATATTAATGTAATCATTTGAATGCTATATTGTTTTCCTTTATCCGGTTTTGAAACCCAAACTTGTATTATTATTTGTGAACCCATTTGTAAAACTATTTCCACTGCAACTCTATGTATGGGATGTGTATTTGCTTAATCATATGATCTTGGTTGTGATGTTGATTTACCGAGGTCCTTCATGACCCTCGATGGACTACTGGGTTTATATAAGTGGAAGTATGTCCGCATCAGCATGCTAAATGGGGACAGCCGTACTTGATCTTGTATAAATTGGGCGGTTCTGTCATAGCTGGCATTAGAGCAAGATTAAGCATAATACTGTCATGTACATAGTTTTAAAAACAAAGTTTTGGTTTTAAAAAGCCTATTTTAACTAAACCTTTAGCTACAGACAAATTTGTCAAAAACTTATTTGCAAAACTATGCTAGCGACAACCTCCAGTTAAGCCCAATTAAGGACCTTTAGGTGACAATAAGTAAACTAACACTAACTATGGGGGATGTACTTTATTGCAATTTTTCCTTTCATCGTCTATATGTCGTGCTATTGTATGGATGTCATTCACTTGAATGGTAATGTATGGATCACTATACCTCTACACCCAGGTAAGAAGGTAAGTTGATGAGTGGCATGACCGCAAGTGTGAGCGTGCGGTCGGGGAGAGGTAGCTTAGATACGACTGTATATGCATGCTTGCATGTGTGTATGGTGCGTATTTAATTATGGGTAGCAAATTTAATGATCGGGTAGCTTTGATACGGAAGTATATATATATTGGGATATATATATGGAAGTATTTAGTTCACTGCTTTCAGATATATTGTTGCTCTTGAACATTCGACCTAGAGACCAGACTTCTATTTCTGTGCATATATAATTGTGGGTTGGGCTGAAATGAAATCCTTTTGTAGGTATGCTAACCACGAATGCGTAGATTGAATGTAGCTGACGACTAGCTATATATCGAGAGAGTACGTATTATGCCACTGACATAGAATGTAATTGCCGCCTTAGGCTGGCAATTTTGTTAGGATGAATAGGACGAGCCTGCATCATGGTTGTGTTTGTGCATAAATATGCTTCCCTCACTTTGTTCTATTACTAAGTAACTTGTGATCCATGTGATGTTCCTATCTTCCCTGTGTGAAGCTAGGCAAAATGCCTTGTTCCATGTCGCTAGAATAGTTGTGCTTGAAGATAGTGTGTGATTAGCTTTGCCTTGTATGTTTGCTTCCAAAGGAAATAGATGACAAGTTAATAGTTAGCAGAAACTTCACCCCTTTGAAAACTAAATTGCTAAATGTAAGTAAAACTTGTTTTGTAGAGATATCCACCTACTCAGTAAAAAGGAAATAAAAGATAACAGTACCTTACCACCATGTTTTGCATGATATGGGTAGTGGTGTTGCTGTAGGTGACTGCTTGTTATGTACGAGCTTTGTGTTTAGTAATAGTCACTTAAGCTAATTGGATTGAGTATTTTGAAATACTTGCTTAAGACCATGATGTATGTGTGGATGCTTGTTATCTAGGTAGTGCCATAGCTATCACCCCTTTTGTCCTCGGTAGGCATACGAGTGTTGAAGAGCGCTATCATGGAACAACATCCAAGTTTTGATATGTCGTGGATGTCTTGCTCCTGTGTGGGAGGACCCTGCTCAAAAATCCTTATCGACCTCATAGCTCCTTCTCCTACAAATGATCTGGTGCAACGCTAATCGCTATCTACCCTGCTTTGGAACCTTTTCCTAGCAGATCATGTCATTTCTTTATCAACTGAATCCCTAGTATGTGCATTAGCTCTATCTCTCGAATCTCATTTGTTTTGTCTCCAACTCTTTCAAGTCTCAGAATGTTTATTGGTCTTGATCTCATGTTGCTGCTCGGCAAGACCAAATCTCATGTTAGTCTTTACCTGGTAATCACCTTGGTGGACACAAGGCGTATATGGAAATAAAGCAAGAGTCCCCTACTCAGTTGTCTTTGGCAATTAAGCTATATTCTCTTGTGCTATGTTTTGATCTTCGGATTGCCTCCTTGTTGACTCCTCACCTTGTGACTACCTTTGC
Organism: Miscanthus lutarioriparius; assembly: GCA_904845875.1. Lineage (NCBI taxonomy): Eukaryota > Viridiplantae > Streptophyta > Magnoliopsida > Poales > Poaceae > Miscanthus > Miscanthus lutarioriparius. The sequence goes on along the minus strand of CAJGYO010000004.1, from coordinate 60,739,661 downwards.
TTGCTATCCCTCCTTCGCATAGTGCTTGCTCCTATGCAACCCAAATTGTGCCACGTGAGATTTCTTGTGGGTTGTATATTCAGTAATTGTGCCACGATTAGCAATCTACGGTGCCACGACGAAACCGACAGCCTCTTGTGGGTGCACACACAAGGTTGTGCTGCTCGGCACGCGCTGGTATCGAGGTTCCTAGTCATGATCCATTGTAGAATTGCACCAATGTGTTATTTTCACATGAGCTATTCCTTGGTTATCTCTCCATATCTAATCAAAAGATCCTTATATCAGACCAAAAGTAGTAGAGCTTCCTTCTGAAGTCATCTAGAGGATGACCTTAAAGAACAAGTCACTGACATAAACATTAATGGACTCCAAGAGGTGGTAGACAAGTGACTCTACTTGACTATCCCTATAATGACATCGGTCATCTAGTGAGCAACTTATGTCATCCCTGTTGGATCAGAAGGGCATACAACACTTAAAGTTGGACGAGTTATCAGTTGGATGATAAAGTGTTTTCAATCAACTCTTATAACCTAATGCATCAAACATAAAGGACTTAAGTAATATTTTATAAAACATGGGAGACATAGAATGCTCCGGGGCTTGCCTTTGAGGAAAGAGGTTGGCTGGTGATCCAGGCACTCAGGGAGATCTTCAAGAGTTTGCTCCTCTTCTTCATTGAACTCCAACAAAGTTATTTCTTCGGACGATCCTATATGCATGAGCATGAAATAAGCTATCATGAATGCATATATGATGACATGTATAATATGATATGATGTGATGTGATGAATGCATCCTCCCAAGTGTTTTCAATAGCTTTGCATTAAAGTAATAACAAGTTGCATCTTATTTTACTGAGTAGGTGCTTATCTCTTCTCTAGTAACTTAAGCAACACTTATATAAATCATCTTCTAGACTGCAAGACAGCAGTCACTTGTTTTGACTATAACTGGAGTTATACACATCAAAATAATATGGTTGTGGACACTATGAAAAGCTTATAAAATTTCTTACAACTTTATTTAATACACTTAATGTGATTCAGCAGTTATCTAGGTCGTACAATTCAATCATTCAAATCTGTCAAGAGAGCAAGTATTTCTGATAGCAGACTTCTAACAGCCATAATTCTTAAACCATGATGCCTCTGACTATGAAAATTTAACACAAGGTAGATAAGTAAGTTATCTACAACTTTGTTATTCAAAAGTTTTACAGAAAAGAACAATATCATCATGAAATTATCAACCCAACCGAAACTATACATGCAGCCATCTAGTTGAATTATAAAGCTATAATTAACTAGTTGCATACAACCCATTGCTTTTAAGCCTAACTAATAATATCAACAGATCATATGCATCTCAAGCACCATAGAAAACATTATGGTTAAACATAACTAAATTATTTATATCCATTTATTAATTTCCTTAGATAATAAGGTGATTTAAAGGATAAATATGTCCAGTGCTTAATAAACTCTGAGAAATGTACAGTAGCCTACAAATGACCTTAATAGTCTACTGTACCAATTTGATGCCATTGGGAGAAGTACAACTACCTCTACAAAAATGACAAGTTACATAGGCTTATTTTATCAAAAAATAGTTTAGCATAGTGAAAAGTATCAACCAACAGATTTAATATTTTTCTTACATTCCTCCAAGCATAAGAATACTGTGTAAAAATTTGCATGATCATATGTTATGTATTTTTACCCCAATTAATTTCACAAGAAACTAGCAATTAATTAGGATTAAATATGAAGACCATATTCAAAGTATGACCACTACAAGTTTAGTACTTTTCCTAGCTAGAGCATGTCAACTCAAGACCAGCAAAATTGGAATCACAATTTTATCACCTATCTAGCTCAAGTTATGCAATTTATAAGATAGAAACCATTTAAAAAGCATTTATATAGCTACATTTTATTCTCCCAAAAAATTACCATAAACAGTGCATCGCATATTTTTATCAAATACTACACTTCAAGATGAAACTAAAAAAATTCGGTTCACCAAAATTGGACACTCGTAGCTTGAGATATGAATTTTTGAAACATGCATTCGAATCTAGAAAAATAAATCAGAAAATCAAACACCACATAGACTGATAGCTGGGGCCCGCGGTCAATGGGGACCCACTCGTTAGTGAGACCAAAATAGGGGATGGCGCTGACCGCCGAGAACTCACCAACGACGAGGTCTTCGGTGGTAGCATCTTCACCACTGCACTCTTCTTATCCACGCGCATCGACTGGTAGGCTTGGTTGGCTCGGTGGCTCGCCGGAGCAAGCTTGACAGCGGCCATGGCGGACGGTGGAGGTCGGTGGTGGTACGCTAGCCATCTCTGGCTATGGCAGACTTAGGCGAGGATGGCTACTCCATCCTGCCAACCTAGCAGAGCTACACTGCGTAGGTGTGGGCTCGGGGTGGTGTCGGTGAGCTCAGATCGCGTGCTTGGCCATGGTGCGGCGCACGGAGCACGGCAGTGCTCATGCTATTCCGGCTAAACGGCGGTGAAAGGCGGGTCTCCATCATGCCACTAGCAAGGCCTAGGGTTACTCGACCTAAGGTGCATGAGAAAGTAGTGAGACGGTGAACCAACTCAGCGGCGACAAGCTCGAGTGCCATGGCGGACATGGCGGGCGCGGGCGGAGCGACGAATCGTTCCGGCACCGTCAAGTGGTGGCATCATTCCTCACTCTGGCCTAAGATTCTAGACTCTAGCGCGGTGCTGGACCAAAGAAAATGAAGGCATGCGGTGCAGCGGCATGGTGGGGCCATAGTGAGCCACGACCATGGCGGCGCTCCAGAGACGACAGCGGCTGCGGCGAGGCGAAATGCCGCTCTACCTATGGTCGGTAGGTGGTGCTGGTGGCTCAAGGAGGTCGAGGTGATAGCGAAGCAGCTGCAACCGAGATGAAATGGCTGGCGAGGCTACATCAGTGGCAAGCAGCTACGGCGAGCTCGGCGCCGCGCTTGGAGAGGCAGAGCGAGCAGGAGGGAGTGAGAGCGGGTGAGTGAATGGGGTGGCGGGTGTGCGGTGCTTAAGTGTGCGCTCAGGCCTGACCGGCCGGGCCAATGCCGGCATGCTGCCGCCACGTGGCTGCCATGGCCTATGGCCGATCAGCCACGACGCCGCGCGCGGGTGCCGATTCAGGTGCCACTGAATCCGTCTGACAGTGTGAGTTAGCGATTCAATTACTCCTAATATGTTGTGAATTAGCAAAAACTTCCTTAATGAAAGTTGTAGAGCTACATGAGATCTCCAACTTTTCTTGAAGAACCATCTTCTAATTCTCGTTGGTTAACAAACTACACAGCTCCAAATTGAGATACTTTGAAACTGAAAATTGTTTCCACACTTAGAAAATTTCCTTAAGTTACAAGACATCATTTCCTTGCAACTTGTGAGCTATTTTTGAACATGCTATGCACTGAATTAGACATTGACCTAAAAATAAAAGTTGTTACCCTAGTCAAGTACTACAACTTTTATTTAGGCCACACAACCATGCAAACACTCTAATCTACTGTTCAACTTTAGTCAAACTAGTATCATGAAAATGGCATTTCAAATGAAACCAACACTTAGAAGCAAATTTGGCCTATGTCATGAATACAAACATTGTTCCATTTACCATCCTAGATGTGTCTAAGGTGTTTTCATGACCTCACAACCATCTCATACATAGGTCATACATGATTGCAAGCATAAGCATATATATAAATCAACATTTCATGGGACAATGTATAAGAAGGAGATGAAATTTCATATGCTCATGTTCATGAATGCTTGGATGATGCTTGTGCTCATGAAATGCAGATGTCAAAATGCAAAGCTTAACATAGGGGTGTTACAGCCCCTCCCCCTTATAGAAATCTCTTCCTGAGATTTGCAAGACCTACCATTCTTCGTAAAAGGCGGGATAAACCTCACGTAAGTAATCCTCCTGTTCCCACGTGGCATCTTGTTCACTATGGTTATTCCACACCACCTTGTAGAACTTAATGACCTTGCTCCATGTTACTCTTTCTATCTCTTCTAACACTCGGATTGGTTTCTCTTCATACGTCAAATCCAATTCGAGCTTAATGTTGGTGGGTGCAATGGCTTCCTCATGTATATGAAGACATCTTTCAACTGAGAAACATAGAAGACATCGAATATCGCACTCATTTCTGGAGGAAGTTGTAACTTGTAAGCGACATTTCCTTTCTGTTCAATAATCTTGTATGGCCCTACATATCTAGGCGCAAGCTTTCTTTTTACTCCAAATCTCTGCACTCCCTTCATAGGTGACACTTTTAAATATACAAAATCTCCCACTTCAAAATTTAGTGGTCTTCTTCTTTTATTAGCATAACTCTTTTGTCTTGACTGAGCTGCTTTCATATGCTGTTGGATAATGCGTACCTGCTCTTCAGCTTTGGTGACAAAGTCAATGCCAAAGTATCTTCTTTCGCCAGGCCCAATCCAATTCAAAGGAGTTCTACATTTCTGATCATACAAGGCTTCAAAAGGAGCCATCTTGATGCTCGCTTGATAACTGTTGTTGTAGGAGAACTCGGCTAAAGGTAGCCATTTCTCCCATGAACCCTTGGAAGATATAACATAGGCTCTTAACATATCTTCTAAGATCTAGTTTACTCGCTCGGTCTATCTAGAAGTTTGTGGATGGTATGCTGAACTTCTGATTAGTTTAGTTCCCAAGGCCTGGTGCAAGTGCTCCCAAAAATGATCTATAAACTATGGTTCCTAATCTGAAATTATGGTCCTTGGTACTCCATGTAGCCTCACAATCTGAGAAACATACAGTTCGGTGTACTTCTCGGCTAGATATGTTGTGTTAACTGGTACAAAATGTGCTGACTTGGTGAGGCGATCTACAATGACCCATATGGAATCATGACCTTGTTGTGTCATCGGAAGGCCGGTAATAAAGTCCATACTTATTTCCTCCCATTTCTAGCCTGGAATAGGCAAAGGCTGAAGCAATCCAGCAGATTTGAAATGAACAACCTTTACTCTACTGCAATTATCACACCTAGCGACATAGGCGGCGATCTCTTTCTTCATCTTGGTCCACCAAAAACAGGTTTTCAAATCTTGATACATTTTGCTACTACCCGGATGGATAGACAACTTAGATGAATGAGCTTCATCTAAAATTTGATTTCTAAGCTTACGGTCTTTCGGTACCACAAGTCGGTCCTCAAACCATAGCACACCTCTTTCATCCAACCTAAAATGCTTGGTTTCTTGTTCCTTCATCTTTCTCTTGATGTGAAATACACCTATATTAGTCTTCTGCAGTTCTATGATTTTGGTTTCAAGTGAGCAACTGACAGTGATATTGTGTAGCACAACAAGATGTAATAAATTAAATCCATCTTCTAACAAGGCTTCCAAAGTGTTGCAATGAGATTTCTGACTAAGTGCATCTGCTATAACATTAGCTTTTCCTAGATGGTAGTGCACTTCCAAATTGCATTCCTTGATTAGCTCTAACCATCTTTATCTCTAGTTGAGTGAAGATATATTTGAGACTTTTGTGGTTAGTATATATGTGACATATGTTTCCCAACAAATAATGTCTCCATATCTTCAATGCATGAACAACTGCTACAAGCTCTAAATCGTGCGTAGGGTAATTAACTTCATGCTTTCTCAACAATCGAGAAGCATAGGCAATAACTCTTCCTTCTTGCATGAGCACACACCCCAAACCTATACCCGATGCAACATAAAACACATCGAAAGGCTTTTCAATGTCGGGTTGTGCTAGAACAGGAGCTGTAGTTAACAAGGTCCTTAGGGTGTGAAAAGCCGCTTCACACTCTGGTGTCCAACTAAACTTTTCATTTTTCTGAAGTAGTCTGGTCATGGGCTTAGCTATCTTGGAGAAATTAGGAATGAAACGAAGATAGCAGCCTACTAACCCTAGAAAACTCCGAACTTCATGAACCGAAGTTAGGGCCTTCCAATCCATGACCTCTTGTACTTTAGATTGGTCTACAGAAATTCCATCTCTAGATAAGATGTGACCCAAGAAAGGTACTTTACTCAACCAAAATTCACACTTGCTAAACTTGGCATATAACTTATGTTCCCTCAATCTAGACAAACCAATTCTCAGATGTTCTGCATGGTCTGCCTTATTCTCTGAGTAAATCAAGATATCATCGATAAACACAACCATGAACTTGTCGAGCTCGGGCATGAATACCGAATTCATCAAGTACATGAAGTAGGCAGGAGCATTCGTTAGTCCAAAAGACATGACCAAATACTCGTACAAGCCATACCTAGTAGAGAAAGCTATTTTAGGTATATCCTCTGGCCTGATCTTAATCTGATCATAGCCTGACCTTAGGTCAATCTTGGAGAATACCTTTGCTTTTGCCAATTGATCGAACAAGATATCGATACGAGGCAAATGATACTTGTTCTTAATGGTCACAGCATTAAACGCCCTATAATCCACACACATTCTCAAGGACTTGTCCTTTACAAACAAGGCTGGACATCCCCATGGAGATGAACTAGGTTGAATGAGACCTTTATCCAATAGTTCTTGTAACTGAATTTTAAGTTTAGCTAACTCATGTGGTGGCATCCTATAGGGTCTTCTTGAGATAGGTGCCATACCTAGCACTAACTCAATCTTAAATTCCACATCCCTATCAGGCGGTAAACCTAGCAACTCATCTAGAAATACATCAGGAAACTCACAAACCACTGGAATATCATAAAGGGTAGTGGCTTGGATAGTGCAAGACAAGTTTTGGAGATCAAAACTTCAGGGAAGTGGTACTAGAAAAGCATTACCTCCCTTTGGTTCTCTCAACATAATTGTCCGAGTGGAGGTGTTAATGAGAACCCCATGATCACTCATCCATTTCATGCCTAAGATCACATCTATGGCTAATCCAAGCAATGCTATTAGATCCATCGTGTACTCCCTCTCTTGTATCGAGATGAGCACATCTTTGACGTTTGGTTTGTAAAGATAGTAGCCCCAGCCGAACTTATATTATAACCACCCTTGTTTACCTCAATTACTTTCTAATCATACTTTGATGCAAATGCTTGGCTCATAAATGAATGAGAAGCTCCAAAATCAAATAAAGCAATGGCAGGATGTTTGTTAACAAGAAACATACTGGCTGTGACAACCTCTCCTGCAGGAACTTCTTCAACAATGGTGTAATGCACGTATCCAAAACATGCTTTAGGATTTGCCTGTCTCTAATTGCCCTAGTTTTCATTGCTCTTCTTCTTAGGATGAGGGCATTCCTTGGCCCAATGACCCAATTGATTATAGTTGAAGCATGGTTGATTGCTCCTGGGTCCTGCTGAGCTTCCTTGCCCTCCGTTTCCCTTGGGTAGGGCAATGGTGAATGCCTTACAAAACACCTTCTGAGGTTGGTTGGCCTGGGCTTTTGGTGGAGGAGGCCTAAACTTGGGCGTGGGTGGACGAAACTATGGCCTAGCCATCACTAGAGTTCTGGATTGGGAAGATCCTGAGGCGCCTACCTCAGCTGCTCTTTTGCGGCCCTTTGCTGCGGCATGCAGATTGTTCTGGTTCTCTTGAGTCCAGGCATCGCTGAAGAACTCATTGTATGTGGTGCACCTCAAGTTGGCCATAGTTTTCATTAGCTTAGTGCTAAGGCCTCTCTTGAAGCTTTCAATCTTCTTTTCCTCTGTATCGATGAACCCTGGGGCATAACGGGAAAAAATGTTGAAAGCATGCATGTACTCCGTAAGGGTCTTGGTCCCTTGTGTGAGTTGCATGAACTTGGCTGCCTTCATGCGCATTAGCCCCGGGGGAATGTGATGTCCCCTAAAGGCTAACTTAAATTGCTCCCATGTGACCTGAGAATGGGCAGGTAGAGATGACAGGAAATGGGTCCACCATATTCTGGCTGGTCCCTGCAGCTGATGGGACACATATTCTGCCTTCTAATGTTCCATAACCCTCAATAGATGGAACTTTTGCTCGATTGTGTTTAGCCATTCATCCGCCTAAAGTGGTTCTTCGGCCACCTTGAAGATAGGAGGCTTGGTGTCCAAGAAATCTTGGAAAGAGTTGTATTAGTTTGGCTTCGGCCCCTGTTGTTGCTGACCGGCTTGAGCAGTGTTCTGCACGATGAGGCATAGTGTTTCCTCCATTGTTCTTTGACTACCCAAGAACTGTGCGAAGAATTCATTCACAGACGGCGGTGGTGGTGGTGGTAAGTCACCGTTGTTGCTATCTTGGCTGTTGCTGGCTCCAGCGCGAGTGCAAGTCATCTGCAAAGTTGCTACAATAAGTGATTATTGGATGATGTCAGGAGATTGTAGATGAATTGTATAATCATGCCAAACTAAAATTACTGGAGAGAATCATAAATTCATACAATAAAATAGAGGCATAATAATTCATTATCGCAACATGACATCACCAATTTGATCACTTATCGGGCTCACAGTGCGTTAACATGCATGTCATAATCACCAGTAAAACAAAACTGGAATTTCATTAAAGTTCAACCCATCATGAAACAACATGCAGAGTGCCAAACTTACACGGAAGTCAAATCACGAATACCAAACTTCAAGCTACAAGTCCATTACATAAATAACAGGGATACATCTAGTGCTTTAACTAGTCACTAGGCGATTCTAATCTTCCACATGCTCGCTGTCGAGGTTGGAGACAAGATCATCCTCATTCTCTAGCTCTACTTCTTCTTCCTCCCAACCGTCATCCTCGATCAACATCTCTGGATCTTCTTTGTCCTCATTAAGGATCGGGTGCAGTTGGTTGTTCAGGAAATACACCTCATGCTGAAGATCGACCACTATGTTCTAGGTCTATGCAAGCTACTGATGCAAGTCCCTCTCGACACGGTCCTGCTGCACGTTCAAGGCTTGGGTCCTGTCTCATTCTGCTTCTACCATAGCTGCATAGTTGTTTGCTAGGATCCGCTCAGTGTAGCTATGAACGCCTCGGCACGGGCGGCCTCCAGCTGCTCCCATAGTGCTGCTAACACTGCCTAATCATCCGCTCTTGCCTCTTGGGTGGCAGCTCTCTGCTGATCAACTTGCTCCATTTGGGTGTGGAGATTTCCCAAAGCTACATAAGCTTGATCAGTTTTCCATCGAGCCTCACTTGCTGCCTTTTTGTGCTTACGCACACGCTTCTTTAGCTTACGCTGTTGAAAGGTCCTTGTTTGGTTTTGGTAATTGAGTGACAACTTAGGTGGACTAATTGTGTTTATGTGAGATACATAGGTGATTAGTCCACAAGTACATGTGTGTGAGCAACATATACCATGGAGGTGGAAATGGCTCAGAGATGTTGCAAAGCTCACACATGTGATGATGAAGGAGCTCATTACACATGAGACATGACATTGAGTCATGTGATCAAGGTGGAGAAGATCAAGACAAGACTTGGCTTGAGGGACCGGTTGCAAGCATGAAGGGCAAGTTGGAGGCTTTGGAGCGATGGACCGTGTGGCGGTGAAGCTTGAGCAGGACTTGGCGCCGATGGATGAAGGCAACGGTGAAAAGCATGTGAGGTTAAGATCAATGAACCAATACGGTCACGTGATGATATGAAGTGGATCATATCATTTGGTGATTGGTTGGTGCATGTGTTGCATCAACAATGGAGGAGTTGGAATAGAATGCGCAAGGCAAAGGTATAACCTAGGGCATTTCATTTCACCGGTCATAGGTGTGTAGAGAAGTTGATGACTGGGTTTAGGATAGATGGCCGTACTATCAAGAGGGGCAAACTTGTTTGCATATCGGTCTTCTAGTGTCACTCGAGTGATCTAACTTTGCATCGTCGCTAGGATCGAGTGGCATGGCAAGTCGAGTGGCTAACTCCTTAAAATGTTTGTGAAAAGCTAACACACATACACATGTTGGTGTACACTTGGTGGTGTTGGCACATTTGCAATGGAGAAAGAAGTTGGAGTTGAAGTGGATCAACTCGGTGAAGAAAAGGAGGCAAAAGGAGGTCACTATGAGTGATCGGACGCTGGCCTCGACAGCATTGGCATGTTCGGTCAGTGGCGCGCAGTGAAGGCCACCCTTGGTCCTTTGACCGGACGCTGAGAAGAAATAGGACCGGACACGCTGGGGGTGCATCTAGTTAGTGATGATGTATGCTGATGTAGCGCGTTGAGTTGATCCAGAGTGAATCAGACATGGAGGCGAGTCCAGTCACCAAGGACCGGACGTGTCCGGTCGCAAAATAGAGGCTCGGGGAGCTCTCTAGAAACGACCGGACTCAGGCGTAGCAGCGTTCGGTCATCCTCATTGTGCGTCCGGTCGCAACTTAACCATTGAGATCTGGCACTTAGCATTTGAAGTCAGGGAGGATGTGGCAGTCATCCGTTGACTGGACGATGGACCGGGTGCATCGGATCGATCTAACCGGCATGTCCGGTTGCCTCGAGCAGTGCCCAATGAAGGGGTACAACGGCTCTATTTTCGTGGGGGCTATAAATAGAAGGGGTTCTCAGCTATGGCTGGGATAAAGCACCTTGGGGGACTTTGTGTCCTTGCTTGAGAGTGCTTGGGGTGCCTCCATCTCACACATGCTTGATAGTGATCATGCGATTGTGTGAGAGAGTGATTCTAGTGCGATTGCATCGTGAGGTTGCATCGAGTGGCACTAGGTGATCGAGTTGCAAGCCGGTGCTGCTTGTTACTCTTGGAGGTTGCCACCTCCTAGATGGCTTGGTGGCTTGTGACTCCATTGAAGCATGCAAGAAGATTGTGCGGTGCTCCGAACGAGGATTTGTGATGGGGATTGTGCTCACCCCATGGGAGCCACGAAGAGCAACTCTAGTTGAGCGTGTCATTGAGCTTCCCTCACTTTCGAGGTAGGTTCTTGCAGTGCCCGACATGCGGGCTTGGCAGGTGACGCCAATTAGCTGCCAAACCACCAAGTGAGCGGTCGACACAACGGGGACGTAGCTTTGTGGCAACCAAGTGAACCTCGGGAGAAAATCACCGTGTCAACATTGTCTTCATCATCTTCTCAGTGGTTTGATTCCATGTTACACAAGCTTGTAATTACTTTCATATACATTGTGCTTGTGTAGTTGCTCTTGTAATTAGTTAGCTTGTGTAGCTCACTAGTTACCTTCATGCTTGTGTAGCATAGAAGTAGCTCCCTTGCGTGGCTAATTTGGTTTGTGTAACCTTGTTAGTCACATTGCTTAGTTTGTGTAGCTAAGTATTTGCGCTCTCTAATTTGGTATTGGTTGCCTCATTATTGAGCATTGCTAGTGAGCTTAGGTGGCTTTGTGCTTTTGCTTACTAGCATGTGTAGGAGCTCCCCCGTTGCTTGAAGTACTAGTGACATAGGTTTGTGTGACCTTGCTTCTAGAATTAGTTAGGTGAGCTCTGGCTAGCCCGGCACCTTTGTTGCTTAATTAGGATCTTTGCAAGGTGCTACAGAACATAGATAGAGGCGTGTAGTCCTGGCTAGACCGATAGCTTTAATTCCGCACTTGTTTTGGTTAGCCGGTGCGATTAAATTTAGAAAGGACTATTCACCCCCCCTCTAGTCCACCATTTTGACCTTTCTACTGTGCAGCTTCGGCTCTCATGAGCTTATCCATGCAAGTGGTATTGGATTCCTGCTAGAAGTCCGTGGTGTCCTGATGAGTGTAAAACATCTTCATCACTGCAAACATTGCGCTCATAGCAGGACTAGAACTTTCTGCCTGCTGATCCTGGTCTCGGATCAATGCATTGCTGTTGCGCTGTGCCCATACTGTTGTGGACAGACCCACCCGAGGAAAAGTACTAGCGGCACTGCCGGTAAGCTCGTCCCCGTGCTGCTGACAAATCTGACTCAGCACCTCAAAAGCCACTACTTGGACAGCTTCCCATGGAGTTCTTCCTTCAGATTCCACCCTCCATTTCTGCTAGAAGGGTGCTTGGTTACAAGCTAGTATGGTCAGCTATACTTCATACCATGGTTGTCCCTCCAGGTATACTTCATTCCAATAATAGAGGGCGGTTCGTAATACCCCGCATAATGCAAGACTCTCCAAAGTAGGGTAGGAGTACCAAACATCAATAGGAAATTCTCACTTCTAGCCGGTTTTGCCATCTGTACCAACAACATGGTGCAACTCTCATGAGACAAAGTCATAAGGGATAAGAGTTACATAACCGAGTAAGAGATTTGTAAGGGGAGGAACAATGCAGTATCTAATAATGATTTCTCACGATGCATGCACGTTTCATACGTCCTCACAAACTAAGGAAAATTAAGACTTCTAACGGCACACACGGTGGCATACAACCGTTCTCTCACATATAACGTAACTAGTTGGGCTACACATTTCGCTGTTAGTGTACCTGCACAAGAGTTTCATTTTAGCCCAAGTCCACAATTATAGATGCAGAATGTAAATCTAGGCTCTAGGTTGTAAGCTAAATACTTTCATGTATATATACCCATATATATATATATATACTTCCGTATCAAAGCTACCCGAAAGTAAATACGTCCTATATATACATATAAATATGCATATATAGTCATATTAAAGCTAACCCACAATTAAATACTTTTGTATATATGAGGCATATATACACTTCAGTATCAAAGCTAACTCTCTCTATAGATAGCACGCTCACATCTTGCGGTCCTGCCACTATGATAATGATGGGCATCTTACCTTGAGCGTAGAGGCATTTGATCCATACATTACCATTCAAGTGAATGGCATCCATACAATAGCACGCCGTATGGACGACGAAAATAAAAACCTCCAAGTTAGTACTTAATTAGCCACTTGAAGTCCTTAACTGGGCATAAAGGAAGTGATCACTGACACACTTTAGATTTAACTCTAGGTTTTAAAACACCTATATATATAGCTATAAGTTGCTAAAAACTGGTTTTGGAAAACAAAAACCTTTGTTTTAAATACACATGTGGCAATTATTGTTGAATTTTGCTCTGATGCCAGCTGTAGCAGAACCGACCAATTTATAAGAGCACAAATACAATGGTGGCCCGCAAACGGTTGCGCTGTCATACTTGAACCCATATAAACCCGGTAGTCCGTCGAGTACCACAATAGGTCTCAATTAACCATCAACATACAACCAAGATCATACATGATTCAACATTAATGTCACACGTTACATAAGGTTCACGAATACAATTCATTCATTAGAGTACAAATTAACGTTATTACAAACCAAGTTTAGTAAATAGTAGCGGAAGCAAATTAAAGTTTGAAACTAACACCTGCAATCATAGTTCAAATACATAGTGCTAGTTCGTGATCACACTCCCACAAAAGCATATAAGAAGGATTAATAAGAGATGCCTGCCCAGGGCTCACTCCTCGTCCACGGCGGGATAGAAGCAGATCTTGCAATAGCCGTGATAAACTGTACCATCTGAAAAAATGGGAATAAAACCCTGAGTACGAGAAGGTACTCAGCTGGACTTACCCGTTATAAACAAAAAACAAAGTGACTCCAAGGATTATGCAAGGCTTTATAAGTGGAGGTAGCTTGACAACATTTTGCATAAAAAGCGACTAACTCAGTTGTACAATTATAATTAGGTCATCAAGTTAATTATAGCTATTCATTTCTAGATTAGCAACTAACCTGTGCCAAACATGTAGTATATCATTTAGTAGCATACAATAGTAACCATAGCTGATGTAGTAGTTCCATGTTCATCCGAACCATCATGTTCCATATCACAGTTACTACGATGTTGGTACTAGCCAAGTTTCTCACTGTCCGAGAGAGATTCGAATCGATTTCAACCAGTTGGGAATTTATTCCTAACACAAACCCAGGTAGACCAGATCAACGGTCACCTTAGGTCACCTTTGGTACAACTCAGGTCCACATTTCATGGGTTCGCCCAGCGCCGCACAATTAGGGACAACCAGCTGCCAGGTCGTTCAGGCCTGGCCTACCCTTGGGGTCACGTCTAGCTCACCGCACATCCTTACTACTATCCAGAGTGCGCAATTTTACAGAATGGGGCCTGGCTTGAGTTGAGCTACTCGGCTTCACGGTCAAAACGAGTTATCTAGCCAACTAAGTGAGAGGCATGCGTTCAATCTTGTCAGAAGCGACCAACAACGGTACGGTCCTTAATCGGCACAGACAGAATCACATGAGTCAACCTACACATAGACTCCGCCCGGCCTCCATTTACATTACCCCATGGTTCTTTTCCATGATAGCAAATATAGCCAACCGTGCTTCGGTATCTACCTATATCTCGTAGGTGACAGGAAATCACCCGACTTCTACCGGTCTAAGCATGGCTAAGCATATATTTGATCCTAGACCTACACAGGGTTAAAGGTATATGTAACTAGACAAGGTAGTTCTATGCATCAAGTGTTCCCAATCAACTCTTATAACCTAATGCATCAAACATAAAGGACTTAAGTAATATTTTGTAAAATATGGGAGACTTAGAATGCTCTAGTGCTTGCCTTTGAGGAAAGAGATTGGCCGGTGATATAGGAACTCAGGGAAATCTTCGAGAGTTTGCTCCTCTTCTCCTAGAGCTATGGCCTAAGGCGTCTCCTACTGATCCTCCTCGTCTCCTTCGTTGAACTCCAACAGATTTATTTCTTCGGACGATCCTATATGCATGAGCATGAAATAAGCTATCACGAATGCATATATGATGACATGTATAATATGATATGATGTGATGAATGCATCATCCCAAGTGTTTTCAATAGCTTTGCATTAAAGTAATAACAAGTTGCATCTTATTTTACTGAGTAGGTGCTTATCTCTTCTCTAGTAACTTAAGCAACACTTATGTAAATCATTTTCTAGACTGCAAGACAACAGTCACTTGTTTTGACCATAACTGGAGTTATACACATCATAATAATATGGTTGTGGACATTATGGAAATCTTATAAAATTGCCTATAACTTTCTTTTAATACACTTAATGTGATTCAGCAGTTATATAGGTCAAACAATTCAATCATTCAAATCTGTCCAGAGAGCAAGCATTTTTGACAGTAGACTTCTAACAGCTATAATGCTTAAACCATAAGGCCTATGACTATTAAAATTTAACACAAGGTAGATATGTAAGTTATCTACAACTTTGTTATTAACAAGTTTTACATAAATGACGATTATCATCATGAAATTATCAACTCAACCGAAACTATACATGCAGCCATCTAGTTAAATTATAAAGCAATAATTAACTAGTTGCATACAACCCATTGCTTTTAAGCCTAACTAATAACATCAATAGATCACATGCATCTCAAGCACCATAGAAAACATAATGGTTAAACATAACTAAATTATTTATATCCATTTATTAATTTCCTTAGATAATAAGGTGATTTAAAGGATAAATATTTCCATTGCTTAATAAATTCTAAGAAATTTACACTAGACTATAAATGACCTCAATAGTCTACTGTACAAATTTCATGCCATTGGAATAAGTACAACTACCTCTACAAAAATGACAAGTTACATAGGCTTATTTTAGCATAGTGAAAAGTGTCAACCAACAGATTTAATATTTTTCTTACATTCCTCCAACCATAATAATATTCTGTAAAAATTTGTATGATCATATGTTATGTATTTTACCCCAATTAATTTCACTAGACACTAGCAATTAATTAGGATTAAATATGAAGACCATATTCAAATTGTTACTACTACAAGTTTAGTATTTTTTCCTAGCTATAGCATGTCAATACAAGACTAGCAAAATTGGAATCACAATTTTATCACCTATCTAGCTCAAGTTATGCAATTTACAAGATAGAAACCATTTAAAAAGCATTTATTTAGCTACATTTTATTCTCCTAGAAAAATACTAGAAACAGTGCATCTCATATTTTTATCAAATATTACACTTCAATATGAAATGAACAAAATTTGGTTCATCAAAATTGGACACTCCTAGCTTGAGATATCAATTTTTGAAACATGCATTCGAATTTGGAAAAATAAATCAGAAAATCAAACACCACACAGACTGACAGCCGGGGCCCGCGGTCAACGGGGACCCACTCGTCAGTGAGACCAAAATAGGGGACGGCGCTGACCGGCGAGAACTCACCGATAGTGAGGTCTCCGGCGGTAGCGTCTTCATCACTGCACTCATGTGATCCACACGCATCGACTAGTAGGCTTGGTTAGCTCGGTGGCTCGACGGCGGCCATGGCGGATGGCCGAGGTTGGCGGTGGTACGCCGGCCATCTCCGGCTACGGCATGCTCAGGTGACGATGGCTACTCCATCTTGGTGACCTAGCAGAGCTACACGACGCAGGTGAGGGCTCGGGGTGGTGTCGGTGAGCTCGGCCACATGCATGGCCGTGCGGCGGCGCACGGAGCACAGCGGTGCTCACGCTGTTCTGGCTAAACGGCGGCAAAAGGCGACTCTTTTTCATGCCACTAGTGAGTCCTAGGGTTACTCAACCTAGGCGCATGAGAAAGGAGTGAGACGGTGAACCAACTCGGCGACAGTGAGCTCGAGTGCCACGGTGGCCATGGAAGGCGCGAACGGAGCGTCGACTCGTTCTAGCGCCATAAAGTGGTGGCATCATTCCTAACTCTGGCCAAAGCTTCTAGACTCTAGTGCGGTGCTGGACCAAAGAAAATGAAGGCATGCGGTGTAGCAGAATGGTAGGGCCACAGTGAGCTGCGAGCGCGGCGGCGCTCCAATGACGACAGTGGCTGCAGCGAGGCAAAATGCCACTCTACCTGTGGTCGGTAGGTGGTGCTGGTGGCTCGAGGAGGTGGAGGTGATGGCAAAGCAGCTGTAGCCAAGACAAAATGGATGGTGAGGCTACATCGGTGGTGAGCGGCTGTGGTGGTGATGTGGCGAGCTTGGTGCCACGCTTGGAGAGGCAGAGCGAATAGGATGGAGTGAGAGCGGGCGAGTGAATGGGGTGGCGGGTGCACGGTGCTTAAGTATGCGTTTAGGCTTGACCGGCTGGGCCAACACCGGCGTGCTACTGCCATGTGGTGGACGTAGCCTGTGGCTGGTCGACCATGATGCCACATGCAGGCCACGATTCAGGTGCCACTGAATCCGTCTGACAGCGTGACTTAGCGATTCAATTACTTCTAATACGTTGCAAATTAGCAAAAACTTCCTTAATGAAAGTTGTAGAGCTACATGAGATATCCAACTTTGCTTTAAGAACCATCATCTAATTCTCACTGGTTAACAAACTACACTGCTCCAAATTGAGATACTTTGAAACTTTAAAATCATTTCCACACTTCGAAATGAGTTATCCGGCCAGCTAAGTGAGAGGCATGCATTCAATCTTGTAAGAAGTGCTAACAACGGTACGGTCCTTAATCAGCATAGACAAAATCAAATGAGTCAATCTACACATAGACTCTACCCAACCCCTAGTTATATGATCCCATGGTTCTTTTCCACGATAGCAAATATAGCCAACCGTGCTTCGGTATCCACTTATATCTCGTAGGTGATAGGAAATCACTCGACTTCTACCGGTCTAAGCATGGTTAAGCATATATTCGATCCTGGACCAACACAGGGTTAAAGGTATATATAACTGGATAAGGTAGTTCTATGCATTAAGTGGATTCAATTCAACTCTTATCACCTAATGAATCAGACATAAAAGGACTCAAGTGGATTTTTGTAAAACATAGGAGCCTTAGAATGCTCCAGGGCTTGCCTTTGAGGAAAGAGGTTGGCCTATGATCCGGGCACTTAGGGAGGTCTTCAATAGTTTGCTCCTCTCGTTCTGGAGCTACGACTTGAGGTGCCTCCTGCTGTTCCTCCTCTTCTTCTTTGTTGAACTCCAAAAGAGTTATCCCTTCGAATGATCCTATATGCATGAGCATTAAAAAATATATCATGGATGCATATATAATGATATCTATGATATGATATGGTGTGATGAAATGCATCCTCGTAAGTGTTTTCAATAGCATTATATAAAGGTCATAACAAGTTACATCTTATTTTACTAAGTAGGTGCATATCTCTTCTCTAGTAACTAAACAAATTCTCATCTAAGCAATTTTCTGGACTACAAGATAGCAACCACTTGTTTTGACCATAACTAGAGTTATACACATCTAAATAATATGGTTATGGACTTTCTAGAAAGCTTAAGAAATTGGCTACAACTTTATTTTAACCATCTTAATGTGATTCAGCAGTTATCTAGGTCAAACAATTCAATCATTCAGTTCTATCTAGAGAGCAAGCATTTCTGACAGCAGACTTCTAACAGCTATAATTCTTAGACCATAAGACCTATGATTATGAAAATTTAACACAAGGTAGATAAGTAAGATATCTACAACTTTGTTATGCACAAGTTTCACAGAAAAGGTCATTATTATCATGAAATTATTACTACAATAGAAACTACCCATGTAGTCATCTAGTTGAATTATAAAGCAATAATTAACTAGTTGCATAGAACCAATTACTTCTAAGCCTAACTAATAACATCAACAGATCATATGCATCACAAGAACCACAGAAAACATCATGGTTAAACATAACTAATTTATTTATATTCATTTATTAATTTCCATAGATAATAAGGTGATTTAAAGGACAAATATTTCTATTGCTCAATATGTTCTGAGAAAATAATAGTAGGCTATACATGAGCCTAATAGTCTACTATAGAAATTTCATGCCATTTGGACAAGCATAGCTACCTTTACAAAAATGACAAGTTACATATGCTTATTTTAGCAAAAATAGTTTAGCATAGTGAAAAGTATCAAGCTACAGATTTAATATTTTTCTTACTTTCCTCCAAGCATGAGAATACTGTGTAAAAATTTGTATGATCATATGTTATGTATTTTTACCCTATTTATTTTCACTAGAATCTAGCAATTAATTAAGATTAAATAGGAAGACCATATTTCAAGTATTCTTACTGTAGGTTTAATATTTTTTCTAGCTAGACCATGTTAACACAGGATTAGCAAAATTGGGATCACAATTTTATCACCTTCCTAGCTCAAGTTATGCAATTTACAAGCTAAAAACTATTTGAAAAGCACTTATCTTGCTCAATTTAATTCTCCTATGAAAATACCCTAAACAGTATATTTTATATTTTTATCAAATAGTACACTTCATGATGAATCTAACAAAATTTGGTTCACCCCATTTGGACACTCCTAGCTCTAGATATGAATATTTGAAGTTTGTAATTAAATCTGTAAAAAAATTAATAGAGAAAATCAAATTTCAAATCGGGCGCTACAACTAGGTGCACCCGGTGTATACACCCTGCTGTGACTGACGACTGGGCCCCACGGTCAACTCGGCCACAAGCGATAGAGAGACAGAGCAGAGCACCGGCTTGACCGGTGAAAAGCTCACCAACGGCGAGGTCACCGGCGACGAGGTCGGCACCAACGTGTTCCCCATCATATTCCGCACCTACAGTACCCTCAGTTTGCTCAGAGGATCACCGGAGCTAGCTTAGTGGTGAGCATGGTGGCTCAGCGGCGGCGTGTGGTGGTAGACTCATCATCTCCAGTGATGGCATGTCCAAGCGAGCGCGGCTACAACATCAGCAGGTCCTAGCGAAGCTCTAGGGTTAGGTTAGGGCAACGGTGGAGCGGCGGTGAAGCTTGGCCGCGTGCATGGCGGCACAGCGGCGTGAGCATGGTGGCTGCACGATGATGTTCCAGCGGGAAAGGTGACGCAAGCATGCTTCCGTATTCCCCACGAGCTTCCCCGTACTAAGGATAAACCCTAACACCTAATTGTGAGAGAGAATGGTGACCGAACAGGCACGAACATGGTGACGTGCATGGCGGCGGTGCTCTCGGCTCACGGTGGTGCGGCTCGTGTTCTGGCACCGGTCGATGTGGTAGAGGCTCAATGAGCTATGGCTATAGCTTCTAGGACCTACGATGAAGATGAATCAAGAGAGAAAGATTGGAGGGGCTGTGGATAGGGCTGGCCACGGTGAGCTCGGAGCTTGGTGGCGCTACGTGGCCATGGCGGTGAGGGCGACGCGCGATGCGGCCTTACCCTTGCTCGAATGGCGATGCTAGCGTCTCGATGAGGTGAAGCACGCTAAAGAGGAGCTATGGGCGAGATGGATTTGACAGTGGTGTGGTGCGGTTGGGGTGCGAGCGCGACTGAGGCACGCGGCAGCTATGGCGGCTTGCTCCGCTCAGCTTTCAGCGAGAGAGCGAGGCAAGGTGAGGCAGAGAGAGTGAGTGCGCGTGGAGAGCGAGCGGGGATGTGGCTCCCTTTGTTGTCCACCATGGCCTGACATGCAGGCCCGATGCCAGCGTACGGTGTCCACACGGCGGACGCGGCCTGTGGTCGGTCGGCCATGACGTCACGCTGTCTCGGCCGGTTTTAGGCCTACAACAGACGATTGATAGAGCAAATTCGTGTACATGTAACTCCCAAATGAGCTCGATTTAGCAAAAACTTCCCTAATACGAATTGTAGGTCTATCAGAGATATACAACTTTGCTTAAATGAGTTTGGCCTAATTCGAGGTGGTTTACAAGTTACAATGCTCTAAAGCGGGCTGCATTGAAACTAAAAACAGCTTCAAGACAGTGAAATTTCAAGTTTTGAAAACAGCATTTTGTTGATACTTGTGAGCTCTATTTGACCATGTTAGACACTGAATTAGCTCATGACCCTTAAATAAAGTTTGTTACCCTTGATGTGAACTACAACTTTTATTTAGGTCACACAGCCATGCAAACACTCGAGGCTACTGTTCACCTTTGGTCAAACTAGTATCATGAAAATGGCATTTCAAATGAAACCAACTTTGGTCTATGTCATGAATATAAACATTGTTCCAATTATCATTCTAGATGTTTTCTAAGGTGTTTTAATGACCTCACAACCATTTCATACATTGGTCACATATGATTACAAGCATAAGCATATATAAAAATCAACATTTCATGTGAAAAGGTATAAGAATGAAATGAAATTTCATATGCTCATGCTCATGAATGCTTGGATGATGCTTGTGCTCATGAAATGCAGGTACCAAATGCAAAGCTTAACACTGGGGTGTTACAGCCCCTCCCCCTTATAGGAATCTCGTCCCGAGATTTGAAAGACCTACCATTCCTCATAAAAGGTGGGATAAACCTCATATAAATAATCCTTCCGTGGTTATTCCACACCACCTTGTAGAACTTAATGACCTTGCTCTGTGTTACTCTTTCAATTTCTTCAAGCACTCGAATTGGTTTCTCTTCATATGTCAAATCTGATTGGATCTTAATGTTGGTGGGTGAATGGCTTCCTCAGGTATGCGAAGGCATCTTTTCAACTGAGAAACATGGAAGACATCGAATATAGCACTCATCTCAGGAGGAAGTTATAACTTGTAGGCAACCTCTCCCTTCCGTTCAATAATCTGGTACGGGCCTACATACCCAAGCGCAAGCTTCCTTTTTGACTCCAAATCTCTACACTCCCTTCATGGGTGACACTTTTAAGTACACATAGTCTCCCACTTCAAAAGTTAGTGGTCTTCTTTTATCAGCATAACTCTTTTGTCTAGACTGAGCTGCTTTCATATGCTGTTGGATAATGTGTACCCGCTCTTCAGCTTCGGTGACAAAGTCAATGCTATAATATTTCCGCGTTCAATCCAATTCAAGGGAGTTCTACATTTATGACCGTACATGGCCTCAAAAGGAGTCATCTTGATGCTTGCTTGATAGTTGTTGTTGTAGGAGAAGTTGGCTAAAGGTAGCCATTTCTCTCATTAACCCTTAGAAGATATTATACAAGCTCTCAATGTGTCTTCTAAGATTTGATTCACACGCTCGGTCTATCTAGAAGTTTGTGGATGGTATGCTGAACTTCTGATTAGTTTAGTTCCCAAGGCCTGGTGTAAGTGCTCCCAAAAACAAGCTATAAACTATGGTCCTCGATCTAAGATTATGGTCCTTGGTACTCCATGTAGTCTCACAACCAGAGAAATGTACAACTCAGTGTACTTCCCAGCGTGATACCTTGTGTTAACTGGTACAAAATGTGCTGACTTGGTGAGGTGATCTACAATGACCCATATAGAATCATGATGCTATTGTGTCAGCGGGAGGCCTGTAATAAAGTCCATACTTATTTCCACCCATTTCTAGCCTGGAATAGGCAATGGCTGGAGTAATCCAGTAGATTTCAGATGAATGGCCTTGACTCTACTGCAATTATCACACCTAGCAACATAGGCGGTGATCTCTTTCTTCATCTTGGTCCACCAAAAACGGCTTTTCAAATCTTTATACATTTTGCTACTACCCGGATAGATAGACAACTTGGATGAATGAGCTTCATCTAAAATTTGATTTCTAAGTTCTCGGTCTTTTGGTACTACCAGTCGGTCCTCAAACCATATCACACCTCTTTCATCCATCCTAAAATGTTTGGTTTCCTGTTCCTTCATCCTTCTCTTAATGTGAATTATACCTACATCCGCCTTCTGTAGTTCGATAATTTTGCTCTCAAGTGAACAACCGACAATGATATTGTGTAGCACCACAGGATGTAACAAATTAAAACCATCTTCCAACAAGGCTTCCAAAGTGTTGCAATAAGATTTTTGACTAAGTGCATCTGCTACAACATTGGCTTTTCCTGGATTGTAGTGCACTTCCAAATTATAGTCCTTTATCTTCGCTGCCTCATGTTTAGCTCAGGTTGAGTGAAGATATATTTGAGACTTTTGTGGTCAGTATATATGTGACATATGTTTTCCAACAAGTAATGTCTCCATATCTTCAATGCATGAACAACTGCTACGAGCTCTAAATCATGTGTAGGATAGTTGACTTCATGCTTTCTCAACTATCGAGAAGCATAGGCAATTACTCGACCTTCTTGCATGAGCACACACCCCAAATCGATACCCGATGCATCACAGAAAACATCGAAAGGTTTATCAATGTCGGGTTGTGCTAAAACTAGAGCTATAGTTAACAAGGTCCGTAGGGTGTGAAAAGCGACTTCACACTCTGAAGTCCAATTGAACCTTTCATCCTTCAGGAGTAGTCTGGTCATGGGCTTAGCTATCTTGGAGAAATCAGGAATGAAACGATGATAGTAGCCTGCTAGCCCTAGAAAACTCCGAACTTCATGAACCAAAGTCGAGGCTTTCTAATCCATGACTTCCTATACTTTAGATGGGTCTACAGATATTCCATCTTCAGATAAGATGTGACCCAAAAAGGGTACTTTGCTCAACCAGAATTCACACTTGCTAAACTTGGCATATAATTTATGTTCCCTCAATCTAGACAGAACAACTCTTAGATGCTCTGCATGGTCTGCCTCATTCTCTGAGTAAATCAAGATATCATCGATAAACACAACCACGAACTTGTCGAGCTTGGGCATGAATACCGAATTCATCTAGTACATGAAATAGGCAGGAGCATTTGTTAGTCCAAAAGACATGACCAAATACTCGTACAAGCCATACCTAGTGGAGAAAGTTATTTTAGGTATATCCTCTGGCCTGATCTTAATCTGATGATAGCCGGACCTCAAGTCAATCTTAGAGAATACCTTTGCTTTTGCCAGTTGATCGAACAAGATATCAATACGAGGCAAAAGATACATGTTCTTAATGGTCACAACATTAAGCGGCCTATAATCCACATGCATTTTCAAGGACTTGTCCTTCTTCTTTACAAATAAAGCTGGACATCCCCATGGGGACGAAC
The DNA here is from genome assembly GCA_904845875.1 of Miscanthus lutarioriparius. Classification (NCBI taxonomy): domain Eukaryota; kingdom Viridiplantae; phylum Streptophyta; class Magnoliopsida; order Poales; family Poaceae; genus Miscanthus; species Miscanthus lutarioriparius. The sequence goes on along the minus strand of CAJGYO010000004.1, from coordinate 60,715,899 downwards.
TAGGTCGAATGAGACCTTTGTCCAAAATTTCTTGTAACTAGATTTTAAGTTTGGTTAACTCATTTGGTGGCATCCTATAGGGTCTTCTTGAGATAGGTGCTGTACCTGGCACTAACTCAATCTTAAATTCCACATCCCTATCAGGCGGTAAACCTGGCAATTCATCTGGAAATATATTAGGAAATTCGCAAACCACTGGAATATCACAGAGGGTAGTGGCTTGGATAGCACAAGACAAGTTTTGGAGATCAAAACTTCTAGGAAGTGGCACTAGAAAAGCACCCTCCCCCTTAGGTTCCCTCAACATGATCGTCCGAGTGGATGTGTCAATGAGAACTCCATGGTCACTCATCCAACTCATGCCTAAGATCACATCTATGGCTAATCCAGGCAATACTACATATCCATTGTGTACTCCTTCTCTTGTATCCAGATGAGCACATCTCTGACTATTTGATTTGTAGAGATAGTAGCCCCAGCTGAACTTATACTATAACCACCCTTGTTTACCTCAATTATTTTCTTATCATACTTAGATACAAATGCTTGGCTCATAAATGAATGAGAAGCTCCAGAATCAAATAAAACAATGGTGGGATGTTTGTTAATAAGAAACATATCGGCGGTGACAACTTCTCCAGCAGGAATTTCTTCAACAGCTATGTAATGCACGTATCCAGGACATGCCTTTGGATTTGCCTATTTCTAATTACTCTGGTTTTGATTGCCATTCTTCTTGGGATGGGGGCACTCCTTGGCCCAATGGCCCAACTAATTACAGTTGAAGCATGGTTGATTACGCCTTAGTCCTGCTGAGCTTCCTTGCCCTCCGTTTCCCTTGGGTCGGGCAATGGTGAATGCCCTGCGAAATGTCTTCTGGGGGTGATTGGCCTAAGCTTTTGGTGAAGGAGGCCTAAACTTAGGCGTTGGTAGACAAAACTATGGCCTAGCCGCCACTGGAGCTCTAGACTGGGAAGATCCTGAGGCGCCTGCCTCAGTCGGTCTCTTGCGGCCCTTTGCTGCTACGTGTAAGTTATTCTAATTCTCTTGGGTTAGGGCATCACTGATGAACTCATTGTAGGTAGTACACCTCGAGTTGGCCATAGTCTTCATTAGCTTAGTGCCAAGGCCTCTCTTGAAGCTTTCTATCTTCTTTTCCACCGTATCGACGAACCCTGGGGCGTATCGAGACAAATTGTTGAAGGCATGCATGTACTCTGTAAGGGTCTTGGTCCCTTGTGTGAGTCGCATGAACTCAGCGGCTTTCATGCGCATTAGCCCTAGGGGAATGTGATGTCCCCAAAAGGCTAACTTGAACTCCTCCCATATGACCTGTGAGTTGGTAGGTAGAGAGGACAGGAAATGGGTCCACCATATCCCTATAGGTCCCTGTAGTTGATGGGACACATATTCAGCCTTCAGATGCTTAGTAACCCTCAACAGACGGAACTTTTGCTCTATCGTGTTAAGCCATTCATTTGCCTAGAGCAGTTCTTTGGCCTCTTTGAAGATGGGAGGCTTGGTGTCTTGGAAATCCTTGAAAGAGCTGTATTGATTTGGCTTAGGCCCTTGATGTTGCTGACGGGCGTGAGCGGTGTTCTGTGCAATGAGGCATAGTGTATCCTCCATGGCTCTCTGATTACTTAGGAACTATGCGAAGAATTCATTCGCAGATGGTGATGGCGGTGGTGGTAAGTCACCGTCGTTGCCACCTTGGCTGGTGCCTGCCCCAGCGCAAGTGCGAGTCATTTGCAAAGTTACAACAATAAGTGATTATTGGATGATGTCAAGAGATTGTAGTCTAGAAAACAAGTGGCTACTATCTTGCAGTCTAGAAAATTGCAACACAAAAAGTTTGCAAAGAACCATATTATTTAGATTTGTATAACTCTAGTTATGGTCAAAACAAGTGGCTACTATCTTGCAGTCTAGAAAATTGCTTAGATGAGAATTTGTTTAGTTGCTAGAGAAGAGATATGCACCTACTTAGTAAAAGAAAATGTAACTTGTTATCACCGTAATGCAATACTGCTGAGAACACTTATTAGGATGCATTCATCACATCATATCATATTATACATGTCAATATATATGCATTCGTGATTTCTTATTTTATGCTCATGCATATAGGATCATCCGAGGGGATAACTCTCTTGGAGTTCAATGAAGAAGAGGAGGGACAGCAGGAAACACCTTAGGCCGTAACTCAAGAAGAAGAGGAGCAAACTCTTGAGGACGTCCCTGAGTGCCTGGATCATAGGCCAACCTCTTTCCTCAAAGGCAAGCCCCAGAGCATTTTAAGCCTCCTATGCTTTACAAAATATCACTTGAGTCCTTTATGTCTGATGCATTAGGTTATAAGAGTTGATTGGAAACACTTGATGCATAGAACTACCTTGCCTAGATACATACACCTTTAACCCTGTGTAGGTCCAGGATCGAATATATGGTTAGCCATGCTTAGACCGGTAGAAGTCGGGTGATTTCCTATCACCTGTGAGATATAGGTGGATACCAAAGCATGGTTGGCTATATTTGTTATCATAGAAAAGAACCATGGGGTAATGTAAATGGAGGCCAGACGGAGTCTATGCATAGGTTTACTCATGTGATTCTATCTGTGCTGATTAAGGACCATATCGTTGTTGGTACTTTTGTCGAGATTGAACGCATGCTCTCACTTAGCTGGTAGGATAACTTGTTCCGATGGCGAAGCCAAGTAGCTCAACTCAAGCTGGGCCTCGTTCTGTTAGAGTGCGCACTCTGGATGGTAGTAAGTATGTGTGCGGAGGCAGACGTGAGCCCAAGGGTAGGATGGGCCTGAACGTCCTGACAGCTGGTTGTCCCTAGTTGTGCGACACTAGGAGAACCCATGAAATGTGGACCTGAGTTGTACCAAAGGTGACCTAAGGTGATCGTTGATTTGGTCTGCCTGGGTTTGTGTTCGAAATAAATTGCTAGCTTGTTGAAATCGATTCGAATCGCCGTCTCTCTCAGACAGTGAGAAACGTGGCTAGCCCCAACATCATAGTAACTGTGTTATGGAATATGGTGGTTCGGATGAACATGGAATTATTATACCGGCTATGGTTACTATTGTTATGCTACTAAATGATATACCACATGTTTGGCACAAGTTAGTTGCTAATCTAGAGATGAATAGCTATAATTAACTTGATGATCGAATTATAAAATGTATAGCTGAATTAGTGGCTTTTGTGTAAAATGTTATCAAGCTAGATCCACTTATAAAGCCTTGCATGATCGTTGGAGTCACTTTATTTTTGGTTTATGACGGGTAAGTCTAGCTGAGTACCTTCTCGTACTCAGGGTTTTATTCCCATTGTTGCAGAAGGTACCTTTTTATCATGGCTATTAGAAGAACTGCTTCTATCACACAGTGGATGAGGAGTAAGCCCTGGGCAGGCATCTCTTATTAATCCCTCTCTTATGCTTTTGTGGAAGTGTGATCGTGAGCTAGCACTATATTAAACAATGTTGTAGATGTTGGTTTCAAACTTTTAAATTGCTTTCGCTACTATTTTACTTGAACTTGGTTTGTAATAACCTTAATTTGTACTCTGATGGATGAACTGTATTTGTGAACTTTATGTAATGTGTGACATGTATGTTGAATCATGTACGATCTTGATTGTATGTTGATGGTTAATCGAGATCCTTCGTGGTACTCGATGGACTACCGGGGTTATATGGGCTCAAGTATGACAGTGCGACCACTTGCAGGCTACTATTGTACTTGTGCTCTTATAAATTGGATGGTTCTGCTACAGCTGGCATCAGAGCAAGATTCAGCATTAATTGTCACATGTGTATTTAAAACAAAGTTTTTTGTTTTCCAAAACTAGTTTCTAGCAACTTATAGCTATATATATAGGTGTTTAGGACCTAGAGTTTGAATCTAGAGTGTGCCAGTGATCACTTCCTTTATGCCCAGTTAAGGACTTTAGGTGGCTAATTAAGTACTAACTTGGGGGTTTTTAATTTCGTCTTCCATACGGCGTGCTATTGTATGGATGCCATTCACTTGAGTGGTAATGTATGGATCAAATGCCTCTACATCCAAGTTAAGATGCCACTCATCATCACAGTGGCATGACCGCAAGATGTGAGCATGCGGTCTATGGGGAGAGTTAGCTTTGATACTAAAGTATATATATGTCTCATATATATATACAGAAGTATTTAATTGTGGGTTAGTTTTGATATGGCTATATATGCATATTTATATGTATATATAGGATGTATTTACTCTCGGGTAGCTTTGATATGGAAGTATATATATGGGTATATATATATGGAAGTATTTAGCTTGCAACCTAGAGCCCAGATTTACATTTTGTATATATAATTGTGGGGTTGGGCTGAAATGAAATTCTTATGTAGGTACACTAATAGCAAAATGTGTAGCCCAACTAGCTATGTTATATATGAGAGAACGCATGTATGCCACCGTGTATGTTGTTAGAAGTTTAAGTTTCCTAAGTTTGTGAGGACGTATGAAACATACATGCATCATGATCAATCATTCATTACACACTTGCATTGTTCCTCCCCTTATAAGAATCTTACCCGGTTAAGTAACTCTTTTCTAGTATAACATTATCTCATGAGAGTTGCACCATGTTGTTGGTACAGATGGCACCACTAGCTAGGAGTGAGAATTTCCTATTGATGTTTGGTACCCCTGCCCTACTTTGGAGAGTCTTGCATTATGCGGGGTATTACGAACCACCCCTCTATTACTGGAATGAAGTATACCTAGAGGGACAACCATGGTATGAAGTACAGCTAACCATACCAGCTCATAACCAAGGACCCTTCTGGCAGGAACGAAGGGCAGAATCTGAAGGAAGAACTCCTTGGGAAGCTACCCAAGTAGTGGCTTTTGAGGTGCTGAGTCAGATATGTCAACAGCATAGGGGTGAGCTTACCGGTAGTGCTGCTGGTACTTTTCCTCGGGTGGATCCATCCATAGCAGTATGGGCACAACGCAATAGCAATGCGTTGATCTGAGACCGGGATGAGCGAGCAGATAGTTCTAGTCCCGCTATGAGTGCAATGTTTGTAGTGATGAAGATGTTCTATACTCGTCAGGACACCAGGGACTTCTAGCAGGAGTCCTATACCACCTGCATGGATAGGCTCATGAGAGCCGAAGCTACACAGCATAAGTTGAGGAAGCATGTGCGCAAGAACAAAAAGGCAGCAAGTGAGGCTCGATGGGAAACTGATCAAGCTTATGTAGCATTGGGAAATCTCCACACCCAAATGGAGAAAGTTGATCAGCAGAGAGCTACCACCCAAGAGGCAAGAGCGGATGATTAGTCAGTGCTAGTAGGACTATGGGAGCAGCTGGAGGCTGCTCGTGCCGAGGCACTCACAGCTTTGCACCAGCGGATCCAAGCAAACAACCGTGTAGCCCTAGCAGAAGCAGCACGAAACAGAGCCAAAGCCCTAACTGTGCAGTAGGACCATGTTGAGAGGGATTTGCGCTAGCAGCTTGCACAGACCCAGAACATGGTAGTTGATCTTCAGCATCAGGTGCATTTTCTAAATAACCAACTACACCCAATCCTTGATGAGGAAGAAGAAGATCATGAAATGATGGTCAAAGATGACGGTTGGGAGGAAGAAGTGTCGACAGAATATCGTCGGCAGTCCTCTGAGGGGTATCCCATGAAGGTAGATTGATTGGCAGAGGTGCGCGTAATCAAGAACAAGAAGGCAACAAAGACACAAGAGTTAGATAGGTCCGGGCCATCCGCACGACATAATACCCTACTCCTATGGTCTGTTGGTTTGTATTAGCTATCGTATGATATTGCATGTGTTTTGTGGGGGTCCCCTACCCACCTTATATAGCTGGGGGGTAGGGTTACAAGTCAGTTAGATCTAGGAGATAACCGATAAGTAATAACAGATTACAGGAATCACGGGATCGAGCATATCCTAACAAATCTCATAGCATCTTCAGAATATCACCCTTGATGTCTTGCAATACACGCCGAGCAGTACCATGCACCGTATGTCTTCATCTTGTGGGTTGGACAACCCCTGGCGGCATAGCCCATGTAGTCTACCATGGGTATCTAGGGTCGTACCCCCCACAGCTAGTCCCCGAGCGCCTTGTGTCCGCTGTGCAACGCCGTCTTGAGCTTGTCGGAGCAGGTGTAAACAAAGCCGAGCAGTCAGACTCATAGTCCGACCACTCTAATGAGTCGCTGAAAGCAGTTGTGGACCATAACCGACCAGCTTAACTGTTCGGCCGAGCATGGGCTTACCCAAGTAAGGCTTGCCAGAAGGATGTAAGGAGCTCAAGTTCAAAATCAAAAATTTCCTTGCTGTGAACTAAGTGTGCCCACTTAGAGTCCGACCACGAGAAAGGGAGATAATCTTCTTCAACTTTGAGAGGCACGGAGTCTTCCAATGAACAGAGTAAAGTAAACACACTCATCGCAAGGTGAAGTGTGCCCACTTAGTCCCTGAGCTTGACAGTAGGTGACATGATCATGTGGTGCCAGGGTCTAGAAAGTAGAAGAAAGACAAAAGACCAGCCGAGCAGGCAACCAGTAAATGAGCTAAGCCCTAAAATGAAAAGCGCACATTCACCACATGGTGAAGTGTGTCCACTTAGTCCTCGAGCCTAACAGTAGGTGATGTGGTCATGTGGTGCTAGGGTCAGAAACAACAGTAACCAGAAAAAAGTCCCTAGTATGGTGAGAAACCGAATCATAATGATGACGCAGTCCCCGAGCCTCAAGTGAAAATCTCGGGTAAAACAAGAAGTGCCGACTAATCAAATCGTGGAGAAAAAACCAAAGTAATGAATGTACTGTAGAAATTACTGAGCCTTGATTGTATTGCGGAGTGGTCGGTGAATGTGCAGTATCGAGTAGCGTCGAAAAATGGGCAATATGAGCCATAATTGCGTGGAAGCCCAGATAACGGCCTAGCACCCACTTTGGAAAATCCTGAAGGGTGCAAATTAGCATGGAGCAGTTTGCCAAAAACCCTTGAATGCGAAAAGTTGGGAGGGTGTCTTTATAACTCCATTGTCGTACTCCGCGCTCCCACCTTTACCACTCCATCGCTTCATCTTCGTCCTCGCCCATTCGCATTCACACACACTCTGCCGCTAGGGCTAAAAAGCTTGTGTAAAGATTTGAGGGATGGCGTCGAAGAGGGGAAGTGGTAATGCAAAGAAGGCGGCCACCGGGGCAAGCCGTGACAAGGAATGGGTACCATCACTCATGGGGGAGATGGAGCTCAATGAGATGGTGGAGGCGAGCATTCTTCCTGATTGTGTCACCGCCGGATGGCATCCGACCAACGGTGAGCCCTATCTGATGCCACACACCGATGAACTTGTTTATTCAAAGATTACTTCTAGCATGGATTAGGGCTTCTGGTACATCCTTTCTTATGGGTTCTGTTGGAGTATTGGGGAGTGAGCTTATGTAATCTTCATCCGAACACTATTTTGCACATTTCTATGTTTATCCACTTCTGCAAGGTTTATCTTGACATTCTTCCCCATTTCAAGCTCTTTCAACACTTTTTCTGGCTCAAGAAGAAAGGAGGGGGCCATTCCAAAGTTGTCAGCGGTGTGTATCTATAGCTCCACGATGGGATGGTGAGCGAATACATTCATGTGCTACTGAATACCTCACTAAAGGGGTGGAATACTAGGTGTTTCTATATGAAGCAAAGTGAACTTGCCGTCCGATGCGATGTCGACCAGATTTCGGAGAATCAAAGGAGTTGGTCGAAGAAACCGACTAGTGCCGATATGGAACAGGTGAAGGAGCTCCTCGAGCTAATGAGGGGCATGAAGGCGAGTGGAGTAGTGGTGGCGGTGAACTTCATACTGTGTCGCGTCTAGCCCTGCAAGGAGAAGGCTCATCCGGGCTTTGACTTCAAGGGAGATACTGACGGCACTCAGGAGAGGACGGAGAGACTGACGAAGAAGGCTATGCTACACCAGGCCACTGAACTATTCGCTCTAAACGTGTCGTACACCATGCCGGGGCCGCTGAAACCCTTCAACTACATGAACTTACCTCCTCAGGTAAAAATCTCTACTATTGTTCCTGGTGCTTTTTATCCCGTGCTGGCGCCGAGCAGTGGACTAATTCAGTTGTGGAAAGATCCATTGGCCGGAACAGGCGGTGTACTTCTCGAGCATGCCGAGGAGCGATTGGCCAGAGGCAGTGGATGCCAGGCCGACCACTTAGCTAGAAGAAGGTGCCATTAGCACCTCATCCGAATCCAAAGGCGAAGGTGCTAGTCAAAAGGAAAATCCCCCCCGATATCAGAGAAAGTTTGAGGGAAAAGGGCGATGCAAGATGAGCCGTCCCAAAAGAAAAGAAGAACGGTGGATGTAGCTAGTCACAAGCTGGTTGGCATCTCATTTGGTGGCAATCAGACCGCTTGAACGTAGAGTGCGGCGATATCCGAGTGGTCGGACAATGACGGGGCTCCAGTAGCTCCCCCTCCAAGCACTAAAGAGTCATCATGCAACACGCGCGTGGAGGTGCAATCGAAGACAGGGGAAGGAGTCCTCGAGCAGCAGGTGGAGAAGATGTCAATGGTGGGGCCCGCAAGACCTCTAGCCTAGGACATGTGGGTTGACCCCAAAGCAGTGCCTGGGTGCTCGGGGAGGCAGCGTCAGTTCAGAACCGTTCATTAGGAAGCTGATGTGTAAGTATCTTTACCTTGGGATCGGTAGCTATCTGATTTTTATAGCTACGGTGATCGATGAGCTAATCTGATGCAGAACGGGGTGCGCGGAGGATCTAAATCCTTTAGGCCAGATTGGCAAGTAGCCAGGGGCTGGTCCCAACATGGAGACATTGCGGACAGACTCTGTCCCAGAGTTCCCAGGTGCTCATCAGTTTGCGGAGGATTCGACCACCGCTACTGATGGAGTTGGAGGTGGAGAGCGGTTGGCGACAACAATGGGCAATTCGATGGAGATGCTAGGAGCAGCAGCGAGAGCCGCCGAGTCTTCAAAGGCAAAAGTGGAAGCTACCGGTAGCAATGGAGGAGCAAGCAGCGCACCCTAAGATGCAGTAGGGCATGGTCAATCGCTGTATGCGGCCACCAAGCCCCCAAGGAGTGCCACCGGCTTTGGAGGAAGAGGACGTGGTTGAGGACATGAAGGATGATGATCTCAAACCATCCGCATCTTCCATGAGCAAGGGGAGGAAGTTATGGTCGTAGAAGAGGAGGACACCACCAGGGAGGTGAAGAGGCTACAGTCCACCCTTTGCAAGGCTATGAAGCAAATTGAGGTTAGTGTTGTGTCAGCGGTGTCCGTCTTTGGTGTTGGAGACTATGGTCTTTTATAATTTTGGTGCTTTGCAGGGCATATCATGGACTGCCATACAATGGTAGCAGTTGATCAAAAGGATGGAGCCCCTCACCGAGGAGAACAAGAAACTTAGGGAGGCGATGAAACTGATGGAGAAGAACGTCTAGAGGGCCCAGCGCGAAAGGGATCTTGTTGAATCAAACACCAAGGACCTGGAGTACCAAAAGGGCATCTTATCTGATCAGTTGAAGACCGTGTCCGAGCAGCTAGAGCGCACCTCCGAGCAGTTGAAAAGCATCTTAGAATAGAAGAAAGGTATTGCGGATCTATGAATTTGTTCTGCATTACCGAACAGTCTTGATATTGTTGTCGACCATTCTATTTGTAGAGCAAGATGCGAAGGTCGGCCAGTTGAGTCAAGTCGTCGGTCAACTCCAAGAGGTGAAAGAAAAGGCATCTGGGCGAGCAGAGAAACTGACTGAGGATCTAGAAGATGAGTAGTTCATTATCAGAGTTGTTGATAAAATGATTTCTTCGTTTGACGAATCCCTTTGGTGTCTGTAGAATACCGTTGAAGAACAAAGGCATAGTTCGACGTGCTGGAGCTGGAGGCAAAAATCTAGAGGGGAAAATTTGATGCCGTGGTGGCCGAAGTCAGGCCGGTGCTCGACTGTATCGATATGGAGGTAGCTCCTCAGCCCGATGACAGGCTGCTGTAACGTCCCACCTCTTCGAGGCTGGGCCCGCTTACATCTGGCAGCTTAACTAGGATATAGAGTGCCCTCACAGACCAACACTTGTCTTTTCTATGCACTTTGTCCTCACTCGTGCGCACCCAGGAAGAACTTCCCGGTTGGTCACCCATCGCTCCAGGCCAAGCACGCTTAACCTTGGAGTTCTTAAGAGATGGGCTTCTAGAAAAGAAGTTGCAACTTATTTGTACGAGTATCCTATTAATCCTATTAAGCCCTGAGCCCGAGTGTTACAGCTGCCCTGTCCGGATGCCATCATTGACAGGTGCAAGGCGCCCTGGGAGAACTTCAAAGGCTTCAACTGAGACAATGCTATCTCTATCATGACGCATGCCCTGGTGGTGGTCTGGTCTCACTACCCTGTAATCAATCTTCAAGCGACAGGGGCCAGATTCGCTAGAGGGACGAGTGCAATGAAAGAGGAGCAGCTGAAAGATGAGGTGGAGGACGTGACAAAGAAGCTGGCCAGCGATGTTGATCTGTTTGGCGAGGTAGGCGATGATGGCCAAGTTCAATAACCTGAGCGGGGAAGCATTTGTATTAAACAGCTGGAAAGGGGAGTTAGATGCACGAGGGCCTAAACAAACATTTGTGTATTTGTATAAATGTTGTAAGTAGATGACATGTGCATGTTTAGGAGGCTTACTAGCGCTTGCGGTGAAAAAGAGACATGTTGTTAACCCTAACGCATTTATACGTGGTATAAGTAGTGTCCGAGCAGTTAGTTCGTAACTGGGCTCTTGGCCTTGGCTACCCCGTATTCCATAACGTCGAGCGCTAGAGCCCATGCATGTGTAGGAGGAACAGACATGATCGAGGAACCACAACCGACCACCCATAACGCAGAGCGCTGGAGCCCATAGCACGTGTAGGGAGAGATCGGAGATAGGGTTTTCTCCAAAGAACATAGAGCACAATGTTTGTTGCTCGATGGTTGGCGGAATATCTTAGATATATTTTAGTATGGAGAAGCGGGGTGAAGCATTTACGGAGACCACGTATAATTGTTGGAGTTTGGAGCTTGGAGCTAGTAATCATAAATGGAGATTAAACTAGAGTGGAGAAATAATGGAGACAAATTATGGTGACAAAAACGTCATTCATTATGGAGTGAAGAGTACATATCTGGAGCATATAAGGTGCTCGATGTGCCATGAATTGGGGATATCGATTCCCTCCATGTCACATAGCCGGTAAGACCCTTGTCAGGTAACTTCTTTGACCATGTAAGGCCCTTCCTAGGGGGAGGTGAGCTTGTGCATCCCTTCGGTTTTCTGCTTTCTACAGAGAACAAGGTCGCCGGCCGCAAATGAATAGCCTTTGATATTGCGATTGTAGTATCTTCGCAGGCATTCTAGGTATTTGGCTATGCAGACGCAAGTGATCAGGCATTCTTCTTTGGCTTGTCGACATCCTCTGTCCGAACTAGTGTGGCTTGCTCTTCATTATAATGCTCTACCCTGGGTGTTCGGAAGGCAATGTTCACAGGAAGTATGGCCTCTAAGCCGTAGACCAAAAAATATGGAGATACACCTGTGTTGCGACTAGCTTGAGTGCGCAGTCCCCAGACCATAGCTAGGAGCTCTTTGAGCAATCTACCCGGATGCTTTTCCTCTTTCTAGTATAGTCTCTTTTTGAGGGCATCGAGAATCATGCCATTCACCCGTTCGACCTGGCCATTGGCTCTAGGATGGGCAACAGAGACATATTTGACGGAGATGCATTAGTCTTCGTAGAAGTCCCAAAAATGGTGACCAGTGAATGTAGTTTCGAAGTCGGCGATAATGCTGTTTGGGAGACCGAATCTATGGATTATATCTTCGAAGAACTCGACTGCCTTCTTTGCAGTAGCCAAAACAAGCTGCTTGTATTCGATCCACTTGGAGAACTCATCAATGGCGACGTATACATACCAAAAACTGCCTGGCGCAAGCTTGAAAGGCCTGATCATGTCTTATCCCTAGCATGCAAAAGGCCAAGAAGCTGGGATGGTCTGCAATTCCTGCACCGGCACGTGTATTTGCTTGGTGAAAAACTAACATCCTTTAGAATGTCGGACGAGGTCTTCTGCATCAGAGATGGCCGTAGGCTAGAAAAAATTAGCTCGAAAAGCTTTGCCGACCAGGTTTTGGAGGCCGCGTGATTGCCATAGGAGCCAGAGTGTCACAGAACCGACCAATTTATAAGAGCACAAGTACAAAAACAATCACCGAAATGATCAAATTCTCGAACTTGAGCCCATATAAACCCGGTAGTCAACTGAAATCTCGAAGGATTTCAAACCAACTTGCATACAACCAAGATCACAGTAATTCAACATAACATATCATACGTTACAATATTTCGTAGACGTTCGCAAATAGATTACATCATCACAGAGTCATCATTATTACAAAACAAGTCTTGTAAAATATGCGGAAGCAAATAGTTTAACTCACACACTCGAGTTCAAATACACATATCTTTGGTTCACGATCACACTCGCAAAAAAGCATTCAGATAAGAGAACGAGAGATCATGCCCATGATCTAGTCTTCATCACCCGTCGGGTGGAGACAATACTACGAGAATCCCGATATAGAAGGTCATCTGCAACAAGAGGGAAATAAACCACGAGTGCGGGAATGTACTCATTAGACTTACCCGCCGAAACCAAAATAAATGACACCAAGGATTATGCATAGCTTAATGTAGTGGATCTGGTGACACTTTCTTTTTTGCGAGAAAGCATAAGTAATAATGATCAAATCTTAGCCTGGACTAGCAGTGACTTTTTAGCCATTAACCTATCAACTATATTAGCACCTGTACTAAGCAATCATTTTATTAGGGTGCAAACATTAATAACCATATCGGTATTCATTGTGGCAACCTTATCATCATCATCCATTTAACCATATCGTTAAATTAATTGAATCTATGTTGCCATTTGCTCGGTCAAGTTCTCACTATCCGGGAGACGGCGATTCGAATCGATTCCTATCCAAACGGAGGGTATTCCTAAACACCAACCACAGCTCTCCCATTGAGAGTCGCAAACAAGTCACCTTTAGTGCGATTCAGAGTTGCGAGTCCGATCAGATCGACATTCTCAGAGAACCACTCTGCCAAGGTTGTTTGGGACTCTAACCCACCGTGGACTTATGCCAATGGCTCTCCGCACATCCTTACTACCTCCAGAATGCCGCCACTGCTCGCGTCCCCGGCCTGAGTCGAACTACTAGGCTTCGCGGTCGGAACGACTTATCCGGCTAGCTAAGTGTTAGGCTACGTTCAACATGACATGAGGATGTCAATAGATCGGTCCTTAAACGACTCGAGATTAGAGTCACTATGTTCAAACCTACACAAGACCCCACCCGGTCTTAATTCATTATTCACATGGTTCTTTTCCACGATAGCAAATATAGCCAACCGTGATCCACCTCATCCTAAAGCTCGTAGGTGACTGGAAATCACCTGACTTCTACTGCACTAAGCATGGCTAAGCATTTAACCCATTCCTGAACTTAAATAGGATTCTAGTGCGATATCTGGACAAGGAAGGATGTATAATGCAGCAATTGGTTCCAACCAATTCCTATACTTAATGCATCATCAACAATAAAAGGTACTCAAAGTATTTGTAAAAACATGGGAGGCTTAATATGCTCCGGGGCTTTGCCTTTCGAGAACGAGGAAGGTGGTGGTCGAGGCACTCGGGCAATTCCTCCATGGCCTTGCTTGCTTCGTCGACTTCCTGCACCTCGGTTCCTCCTCCTGGTTGGCTCCCTTGAACTCTAGCAACGTCACTCCTCTCGCACACCTATTGCATGAATGCGCAAGATAAATATCATGGATGCACATGAGCGAATGTCGTGGATGCTCGGGGAATGCACATGTTCATTTGTAGTTTGCATATTCCAACTTAAGCCCTATTCAAATCACTTTACTTACCAAGTTTATACAACCTAATGTATAATTGCTCATCTTCAGTTAATGACCTAGCACCTGCACCTAAGCATATTCTCAAGTTAGGCTAACCCCTAAACAATCAACGATTACATTGCAACAACATACACTCAAACATTTGTATTTCAGCAAAATAAAGACTATGTAGCGGTACAGTAAACTAGCCATAACTGGAGATTTATAATTCCAAATGACATGAAACAAGACAATCTGGAAAGCTTATGAAATTGTCTACAATTCATTTTTAGACCTCAAAGCATGATTCAACACTTTACCAAGTTGAATTCATAAATCAACAGAACCCTGTCCTCACAAGGCAGAGAGTAAGCAAAACTGGAACCTAACTTTAAACAGCTGTAGTTTCTAAACTACTGGGCCAAATGCCCTCAAATTTTGACTTCTGAATTATCTACAACGTTTGTATTCATCACCATCATAGAAAACCAAATTATCATGGGGAACTTTCCAAAGTTCCCAGATCTGTCCAGAGGGACATGATACAAACAAATAATTGTTAACTTATGATATAAATGCTTAATTGGACAAAACCAACTTTACTGACATATCACACATAGCACAAGAACACCAGAAAGTAGGGTGTCCATTACCAAAACATTTCTTTTAATACCTTTCTTAATTTATTTAATTAATTAGGGGAAATAGTAAACATATTTGAAAACTACCCCATTAATTCTACAAAATTACAGTAGACACTACATGCTCTAAGTAGACTACCATAAAAATTTCACACCATTTGAGTAAGTATGACAACCTACACAAAAATGGTACGGCAGAATGGCTTAAAATGGCATAATTAGGAAACCTTAGTGAAAAGTGTCAAGCAACAGATTTCATATTTTTCCTAGCATCCTTAATGTACTAGGACACTCTCCAACAAATTTCATGGTCATTGGATTCATAGATAATTTACAAAAATTCACCCAAGTATCTACCAGTGATAAAAGGAAAATCTATAACTCAAAAACTACACATGCAATGACTCTAAAATTTTTACCAGAGCTTCTACTATACAATACTAGCTTACCCACAAAATTTCATAATTTTTGGATCACATAAACTCAAGATATGATTTAAACAAGTTTGCATGCATTCAAAAACACTTTTCAAGTTCCTATTTAATTCATCCAAAATTTCTACATAATATGCTCAGGACATATTTTTCTTAAATACTAGATCTAACTATGAAGCTAACAAAATTTGAACCATCTAATTTGGATCTACAAAATAGGAGATACAAAAATATCAAATTAGCATTCAAAACTGCATTTTTTAACTAGCCCTAAGACTGCTCAGCCACTGACAAGCGGGACCCGGGTGTCAGCTGACCCCACCGGTCAGTGAGCCGAAAACAGAGGAGGCACGACGACGGCGCGGCACACGGCGAAACTCGCCGATGGTGGCTCCTTCGGCGAAAGTGACGGCACCACCGTTCTCGCCTCGACGAACCGCGTCTATCCATGTCCTACACGCAACCTCTACCGAACCCTAGGTAGGTCGGCCATGGAGCACGGCGGCTCGGCCATGGCGCATGGTGGAGCTCCGGCGAAGTACGGCGCCCAATGCCTTGTTAAGGTGCTCGTAGGCTTCCTGGGACCATGGCGGACCTATCTATGCTACCGCTATAGTCTGAGGTGAAGTGCTCGAGCGTGGCCACGGGAGGTCACCGGCGGCGACCATGGCGCGACGATGCGCGGCCGTGTTCCGGCTAGGCCAGACTGACTTCACCGTGAACATCAATGCTAGAGCCACTACGCGTGCTAGAGAAGATAGAACAAGGGTCATGGAAGAAGGAGTGGCGCGATGATGCTCTGGCCACGACAAATCGCAACACCGGCGAGGTCTGGCCATGGCTACGGCGTCGGAAACAGGCCAAGGTTCCTCCTGGCCACGGTCGGCCATGACCGGTCTTGTCAGAACGGCCATCAGGCCTGATGAAGCCGACTGACAGCGCCATTTGGAGCCGATGGATTTTCGAATCCTTTGATCATTAGTGCAAACTCCCTAAACAAAAGTTGAAGACCTATGTGCGAGCTACAAAACTCATTTAGAGACCAAAGTCTAATTCGCAAAGGATGGAGAGTAAAATCATGTCAAAGTCGAGTTCATGAAACTGTTTTTCAGAGTTAGCACTTAGAAAAATTTTGTCTCTGGAATAAGGGGTAACTTTTGTGTTGTAATCCAATTTTGAGCATGTTCTGCACATTTTCATGAGATGGCCATAAAAGAACTTTTGTTCCACATATAATTCTCTACAACTTTGCTTTAGGTTGCTCAGACATGCAAACATCCTAAGCTACACTTTTTAAACAGTCAAACACAGGAGCTCTAGGGGTCCAATTTGGTCAACCATGACTTGGAAACCTAATTAGGCAAAATGATCAACATGAACATTATTCCTAACGACATTCTAAGTATGACTAAGGTTCTTAGAAGGATATTTAGCCACACCATACATTGGTCACACAAGAATCAAGCAAGGTATGTACTGAAACAATGAAAAACACATGAAATGTTACAATTGTTTCATAGTCATGTTTCACATGTTTCATGATCTTGGTGCATAGTACTAACTAACCATGTTTCACTAAAGTGTGTTGTATATGTTTGCACTTGAGTGTTGCACCCTGTTCATTTCATAAACAAACATACATGATATATGACCATATGCTACAATGTTTCAAGAGCATGTTTCATGCAATATGAACTCATAAATGGATGAATGATGCTCATGTTTATGAAATGCAAGTGCAATTATGGAAGCCAAACACCTGGGGTGTTACAACCCTCCCCCCTTATAAAAATCTCATCCCGAGATTTGAAAAGCATACCATTGTTGATAGAATTCCTTATAACCATCCCTCAAATAATCTTCCCTTTCCCACGTTGCATCACGTTCACTACCCTGATTACTCCACATGACTTTGTAGAACTTGACCACCCGACTCTGAGTCACTCGCACACGAGTGTCAATCACTCGAACCGGCTTTTCTTCAAAGGTCAAATCAGATTTTAACTCGATATCCCCCAATGGAACTCTCTCTTCAGGGACGCGAAGACATTTCTTCAATTGGGATACATGAAAGACATTGAAGATAGCACTCATCTCCGGAGGTAATTGAATCTTATACGCCACCTTACCACTTTGTCCAATGATTTCAAACGGACCAACATATCTCGGCGCAAGCTTTCGCTTCACACCGAAGCATTGGACACTTTTCATAGGTGAGACCTTCAGATAAACGAAGTCTCCAACTTTGAACTCAATAGGTTTTCTACGTTGATCAGCATAACTTTTCTGCCTAGCTTGAGCTGCGGCCATGTGAGTTTGGATAGTACGGACTTGTTCTTCGGCTTCTTGAACAAAATCAATTCCATAATATCTCCTTTCACCGGCTTCTACCCAGTTCAACAGGGTTCTACACTTCCGGCCATACAAAGCTTCAAACGGTGCCATCTTGATACTCTCTTGATAACTGTTATTGTACGAGAATTCAGCTAGGGGTAACCATTTTTCCCATGAGCCCTTAGCTGAGATGACACATGCTCTCAACATATCTTCTAAGATTTGATTCACTCGTTCAGTTTGCCCATTGGTTTGCGGATGATAGGTAGAACTTCTTACTAGCTTAGTTCCTAATAATCCATGTAAGTGCTCCCAAAAGCGAGCAGTGAACTGTGGTCCTCTATCCGAGACAATAGTACGAGGGATCCCATGAAGTCGGACTATCTGGTTAAAGTACAACTTCGCATAGTCGGTGGGACGAAAGTCTATATGGACAGGAATGAAGTGTGCTGATTTGGTCAGACGGTCTACAATCACCCAAATAGAGTTAAAGTTCCTCTGGGTAGTAGGGAGTCCAACAATAAAATCCATACTTATCTCCTCCCATTTCCAACCTGGAATCGAGAGTGGCTGAAGTAATCCAGCTTTCATGTGCACAGCCTTGACTCGACAACAAGTGTCACACCTAGCCACATAAGCGGCGATCTCTTTCTTCATTTTGGTCCACCAAAATCGAGGCTTCAAATCATGATACATTTTGCTACTACCAGGATGAATAGATAATTTAGAGGAATGAGCTTCGGATATGATTTGATTTCTAAGCTCTCTATCCTTCGGAATTACCAACCTATCCTTGAACCATAACATGCCTTCCTCATCAACTCGAAAATGTTTGGTTTCTTGCTCTTTCATCTTGCGCTTGATGTGAAACACACCTGCATCCGTCTTTTGTAGCTCGATAATTCAACTCTGTAGAGTGCAACTAACAGTGATGTTGTGAAGGACTGCAGGATGAAGGAGCTTTGCCAAATGGACGTCACTCTCCATCAAAGAGTGGCAATGAGACTTCCTGCTTAAGGCATCCGCTACGACATTTGCCTTGCCAGGGTGATAGTGCACTTGGAGGTTATAATCCTTGATCAACTCGAGCCATCTTCTCTGACGCATATTCAACTCAGGTTGAGTGAAGATGTACTTGAGACTTTTATGATCAGTGTAGATGTTGCACACATTGCCAAGTAAATAATGTCTCTAGGCCTTCAAGGCATGAACAACGGCAGCGAGTTCTAAGTCATGTGTTGGATAATTCACTTCATGCTTCCGAAGTTGGCGAGAGGTATAAGCAATGACTCTACTCTCTTGCATAAGAACACCTCCTAGTCCAATACCTGATGCATCGCAGAACACATCAAAAGGTTTCTCGATATCCGGTTGTGCCAAAACCTGAGCCGATGTTAGAAGAGTTCGCAGGGTATGGAAAGCTGTATCACACTCGGAAGTCCAGACAAACTTCATGTCTTTTTGCAGCAATTGAGTCATAGGCTTGGCTATTTTAGAGAAATCCGGGATGAAGCGACGATAATAGCCAGCCAACCCTAGAAAACTCCGAACCTCGTGCACCGAGATGGGAGCCTTCTAGTTCAATACTTCTTGCACCTTGGTGGGATCAACCATAATTCCACCATCGGACAACACGTGTCCAAGAAAAGGTACCTCGCGAAGCCAAAATTCACATTTGCTGAACTTTGCATACAGCTGGTGTTCTCGCAATCTAGTGAGAACCACCCACAAATGTTCAACGTGATCTTCTTCATTCTCAGAATAGACCAGAATATCATCTATAACCACCACCACAAATTTGTCCAACTCGAGCATAAACACTAAATTCATTAGATACATAAAATGTGCGGGGGCATTAGTCAATCCAAAAGACATAACAAGATACTCATACAGACCGTATCTTGTAGAGAATGCGGTTTTTGGAACATCCTCGGGCCGAATCTTGATTTGATGATACCCAGATCTCAAATCAATCTTGGAAAAGACTTTTGCTTTGGATAACTGATCAAATAAGATATCTATGCATGGCAGAGGGTACTTATTCTTGATTGTAACTGCATTCAATGGTCTATAATCTACACACATGCGTAGGGATTGATCCTTCTTCTTCACAAAGATAGCTGGGCACCCCCACGGAGATGAACTAGGATGGATAAGGCCTTTCTTTAGAAGTTCATTCAACTGGGTCTTAAGTTCAGCTAGTTAATTGGGAGGCATTCTATATGGCCTTCTAGAGATAGGAGCGGTGCTAGGAAGCAACTCTATCTTGAACTCCACTTCCCGATCCGGGGGTAATCTAGGCAAATCATCGGGAAAAACATCCAGAAAGTCACACACTACAGGGATATCTGGAATAGCCTTTGCTTGCACCGCATTAGCCGCACAAGAAAGATTGATGTCCCTGGGTAGTTGCACTAGAAAACCTTCCGATTCTTTCTCTCGAGCATGACTACTCTAGTTGATGTATCAATAAGCACCCCGTGCCTACTCATCCAATTCATTCCCAATATCACATCGATACCCAGCCCTGGTAAACTACCAGATCAACCTGATAACTTCGCCCCTCTATCTCAAATTGTACGTCCCCAACTACCAGCTTGGTTGGGATAACACCACTGGCAGCCCTAATACAATAACCCTCACCCTCAACAGTATATGTTTTCTGCATAAACTTGGATGCAAATGCTGGACTAATAAAGGAATGCGAAGCACCTGAATCAAATAGTACAACTGTGGGGTGTTGATTGTAACATCCCGGCCCAGGGCTTAACAGGATTAATAGGATACTCATACCAATAAGTTGCAACTTCTTTTCCGGAAGCCCATCTACAAATAACTCCGAGGTTAAGTGTGCTTGGCCTAGAGCGATGGGTGACCGACCGGGAAGTTCTTCCCGGGTGCGCACGAGTGAGGACAAAGTGCACAGAAAAAACCTGTGTTGGTCTGTGAGGGCAGTCTATATCCTAGAGAAGCTGGCAGATGTAAGCGGGCCCGGCCTCGGAGAGGCGGGACATTACATAATGGTATCAGAGCCGACTCTCATGGTTTCACGGGCACGTGTGTCGCAGTTGCGCAGGCATGGTGTGCATGGCTGGTGTGGATCCAGCGTGGTCACACAGCATGGCACATGCGCTGGCTCTGGACACATGGACGTGGCCAAGAGAGGACGCTCCTGGCTTGGGATTGATCGACGAGGACGTCGATCTCTTAAGGGGGTGAGGATGTAACATCGCGGCCTAGGGCTTAACAGGATTAATAGGATACTCATACCAATAAGTTGCAACTTCTTTTCCGGAAGCCCATCTACAAATAACTCCGAGGTTAAGCGTGCTTGGCCTAGAGCGATGGGTGACCGACCGGGAAGTTCTTCCCGGGTGCACACGAGTGAGGACAAAGTGCACAGAAAAGACCTATGTTGGTCTGTGAGGGCAGTCTATATCCTAGAGAAGCTGGCAGATGTAAGCGGGCCCGGCCTCGGAGAGGCGGGACGTTACATTGATCGATCAGAAACTTACCAGCAGTCACTACCTCTCCTGAAGGAATCTCAGTAATATTAGTGTGGTTCACCTGCCCCTGCCGACCACCTTGGTAGTTATTCTTCTTAGGGTAGGGGCATTCCCTTGCCCAGTGATGCTTTGTCTTGTTGCGTTCCAAAGACGGCATGTTGCTTGGAGGAGCCTGAGGCGCCTCGACCGGTAGTGCCCTTGGGAAGTGCAATCTGAAATGCCTTCTGAAACCCAGTCTTGGCGGGATTCTTCTTCTCTGATGTGGGCGAAACTTAGCGGTGTGTTGGAGGAGGACGGAATGGAGCCCATTGTGTGACAGAGCCTTGGATTGTGAGGCACCCGCCTCATAGGCTCTCTTATGACTTTTTGAAGCATCATACACAGCATTGTTGTTCTCTTGTGATAAAGCATCTCTCACAAACTCATTAAAATGAGCACACTTGCAATTTCCCATGGTCTTCATAAGTTTGGGGCTAAGTCCCCGCTTGAAACTTGCGATCTTTTTGGCATCAGTGTCAACAAACTCAGTAGCATACCTTGCAAGGTTATTGAAAGCCTGCAGGTATTCATTCAAGCTCTTATTGCCTTGAGTCAGCTTCATGAACTCTGTATGCTTGATCGCCATGAGACCAGGAGGAATATAATTTCCCCTGAAAACAGACTTGAACTGATCCCAGGTGATTTGGGCATTAGCGGGCATAGTGGACCGATAATGACTCCACCAAATGCTAGCTGGCCCATGCAGTTGGTGAGATGCGTACTCAGTCTTCAGCACCTCAGTCAAGCGGAGCAGATGGAACTTCTGCTCGAGAGTATTCAACCACTCATCAGCTTGTAGAGGCTCCTCAGCCTCCTTGAAGATCAGGGGTTTTGTGTCAAGGAAATCCTTGAAATCACTGTATTGATTTGGTTCCGGTCCTTGGCGTGGACCACGACCATCCCGATTCGCAATCGTACGGAGGGCCTCGACCATAGTCTTGCTGTCCTTCCGCAAGCATTGCTATCAATTCCGTTGGTGTGGGTGGTGGTGGCGGTGGAAGATCATCATCATCATCACCCGCACCGATTACAACGAAGTCTGAGGCATCTGCTGTCGCGCAACCAAAGTAATCATTGATGATGTCAGCACATTGGAGAGGAACAATGTAATTGTGCCAAACTGAATTTACTGACGAGAATGAAAACTTCATACAATAACAGAGGCAATAATTCATTCTCCAATCACCACATCATCAAGTAGATTACTAGCGCCATCTGCGATGCATTCCAACATGACAAGTTTTAAACTTAACCATTATGATCGCGTCCGAAGGAGCGAATTAAAGTACATTACATGCCGAGTTCGAATTAAAAGAGTACATCCCACATCAGTCATCATACTTAAGTCCATTACATCAATGACTGCAAAAGCTTAAACTAGCGAGACTTGCTAACGAACTACGCGTCGAAGTGATCGCTGTCCACATCGAAGACCCCTTGGACTTCTTCTGGGTCTTCCTCTTCTTCTTCTTCCAGCTCAGCTGCATTGTCAACCATCTGCACATCCTCTTCTTCCTCATCGGCCTCAATCACTTGAGGTCCACCCACATTTGGATACCTTGGTATGGGGTGAGGAATAGGAAACAGACGGTTGTGCAGTTGATGATGCTCAATCTAAAGCTCTTCAAGCTGTCCTTGCAGTGCTTGCTCCCTTTGAAAGGCGTTGTGGTTGGCCAAAATCCAACCCCGACGTCTTTCTTCTGCTAACTCTAAAGCTGCATCCTGGTGATGTGTCACACGATCCAACTCTTGTGCAGCCTCATCTCTCTCAATAGTGAGGTTCATCAGCTGGTCATGAAGCTCGTCTCTCTCACGTGCGGTTTGACCCCACTATTGCAGACGATAATTTGCAATCCCACGAATCTCATCAACTTCTCGCTGAGCTCTCCCACATGCATTCGCCTTACGACAATACTTACGGGCACGCAACCTGAACTTGTGCTGAGCTTCCATTGCCTTGCCGGCTTCATCAAGCACACTGGAAAGGGTGTTTTGCCTGACTCGACAAAGCTTTAGGACTGCCATCATAGCACTCATTCCAGCGTTGTCACTCTGCACCCATTCACCACGGCCTCGAACCAAGGCCTGACCAACGTCCTGAGTCCACTCAGCCTCAGTAGGAGACACTCGGGGAATGGATGAAGCAGGTCCACCCACTAAATCATCCCCGAAGCTCTGTGCTATATCCATCAGCACATCAAGGGCAGCAACCTGAGTGGCTTCCCATGGGCTTTGCCCATCAGTCTCAATGCTCCACCCATGCCACAACGGTCTTGTGGGGTTTTGCGGCACGATGAAGGTCACGACGTACCATGGTACATCTCCCAATGGTACCGCCTGCCTCCACGTGTAGCTGGGTGCCTCCGGGTACCCAACTGAACTGAGCACCCTCCAGAGCAAAGTGGGAGTACCGAACTAGTCCAGAAAGGTGCTGCTACCAGTAGGAAACACGGGCGTGGCCATCTGTATCAAAAGGGGATGCAATTCACGTGAGAGGATTATTTTGCTGAGAGATTGCACTTTACACTTGGGATAAGCAATTATAAGGGAGGGTAATGCAATATGAATGACATGAGTGAATATGATGCATGCGCGTTCCATACGTCCTCACAAACCTATTAAAATTTAAGCTTTAGCGGAATATACGGTGGCATACATACGTTCTCTCAATTAGCGGTAACTAGTCGATCTACACGGTGCGTTGTTAGCGTACCTGTAGAAACTTCATTGCAGCCCAACCCAACAAGATATAATGCTAATTACACAAGCAGTAACTAAGATACTCTCCATATATACATCCCCCGATATATATACTTCGATATCCAAACTACCCGACAAATGTACCCACAATTAAGTACCTTCATATATACATGTATACAACATGTAAATACTCCAATAACCACAACTAGCTCTCCCTAGACCCGACGGTTGACGGTCATGCTCTCACAACTCACACTTACCTTAGCGTAGAGGCAATTGATCCATACATTACCATTCAAACGAATGGCATCCATACAATATCACGCCGCATGGACAACGAAATAGAAACAATCAATTCCCCCAAGTTAGTAATTATATATAAGCCACCTAGAAGTCCTTAAGTGGGCTATAAAGGATGTGATCACCAGTATATCATAAAATTTTTGATTTTTGAATACTTATATATAACTATAAGTTGGAAAACCATTTTTACAACAAAAGCTTTTGTTTTAAATAGACGTAAGACATGTTTAATGTTGAATCTAGCTCGATGCCACCGTCACAGAATCCGACCAATTTATAAGAGCACAAGTACGAAAACAATCGCCAAACGATCAAATTCTCGAACTTGAGCCCATATAAACCCGTAGTCAACTCAAATCTCGAAGGATTTCAAACCAACTTGCATACAACCAAGATCACAGTAATTCAACATAACATATCGTACGTTACAACATTTCGCAGACGTTCGCAAATAGATTACATCATCACAGAGTCATCGTTATTACAAAACAAGTCTTGTAAAACATGCGGAAGCAAATAGTTTAACTCACACACTCGAGTTCAAATACACATACTGGTTCGCTGATCACAGCCCGCAAAAGCATTTAGATAAGAGAACAGAGATCATGCCCATGATCTAGTCTTCATCACCCACCAGGTGGAGACAATACTTACAGAATCCCTGATATAGAAGGTCATCTGCAACAAGAGGGAAATAAACCCTGAGTACGGGAATGTACTCAGCTAGACTTACCCGCCAGAAACCAAAATAAAGGACACCAAGGATTATGCATAGCTTAATGTAGTGGATCTAGCTGACACTTTCTTTTTGCAGGAAAGCATAAGTAATAATGATCAAATCTTAGCCTGGACTAGCAGTGACTTTTTAGCCATTAACCTGTCAACTATATTAGCACCTGTACTAAGCAATCATTTTATTAGGGTGCAAACATTAATAACCATATCAGGTATTCATTGTGGCAACCTTATCATCATCATCCATTTAACCATATCGTTAAATTAATTGAATCTACGTTGCCGCTGCTCAGTCAAGTTCTCACTATCCGGGAGAGACGGCGATTTGAATCGATTCCTATCCAGCTGGAGGGGTATTCCTAAACACCAACCCTGCTTCTCCCGTCGGAGTCACAAACAAGTCACCTTTGGTACGATTCAGGAGTCGCGAGTCCGATCAGATCGACATTCTCAGAGAACCACTCTGCCAAGGTTGTTCGGGACTCTAACCCACCGTGGACTTATGCCAATGGCTCTCCGCACATCCTTACTACCTCCAGAATGCCGCCACTGCTCGCATCCCCGGCCTGAGTCGAGCTACTAGGCTTCATGGTCGGAATGACTTATTCGGCTAGCTAAGTGTTAGGCTGCGTTCAACATGACATGAGGACGTACAGCGTATCGGTCCTTAAACGACTCAGACGGAGTCACTATGTTCAAACCTACACAAGACCCCGCCCGGTCTTAATTCATTATTCACATGGTTCTTTTCCACGATAGCAAATATAGCCAACCGTGATCCACCTCATCCTAAAGCTCGTAGGTGACGGGAAATCACCTGACTTCTACCGCACTAAGCATGGCTAAGCATTTAACCCGTTCCTAAACTTAAATAGGATTCCAGTGCGATATCTGGACAAGGAAGGATGTATAATGCAGCAATTGGTTCCAACCAATTCCTATACTTAATGCATCATCAACGATAAAAGGTACTCAAAGTATTTGTAAAAACATGGGAGGCTTAATATGCTCCGGGGCTTGCCTTTCAGGAACGAGGAAGGCTGGTGGTCAGGGCACTCGGGCAATTCCTCCGCGGTGACTGCTTCGTCGGCTTCCTGCACCTCGGGTTCCTCCTCCTGGTTGGCTCCCTCGAACTCCAGCAACGTCACTCCCTCCGGCACACCTATTGCATGAATGCGCAAGATAAATATCATGGATGCACATGAACGAATGTCAGGGATGCTCGGGGAATGCACATGTTCGCTGTAGTTTGCATATTCTAACTTAAGCCCTATTCAAATCACTTTACTTACCAAGTTTATACAACCTAATGTATAATTGCTCATCTTCAGTTAATGACCTAGCACCTGCACCTAAGCATATTCTCAAGTTAGGCTAACCCCTAAACAATCAACGATTACATTGCAACAACATACACTCAAGCATTTGTATTTCAGCAAAATGAAGACTATGTAGCGGTACAGTAAACTAGCCATAACTGGAGATTTATAATTCCAAATGACATGAAACAAGACAATCTAGAAAGCTTATGAAATTTTCTACAATTCATTTTTAGACCTCAAAGCATGATTCAACACTTTACCAAGTCGAATTCATAAATCAACAGAACCCTGTCCTCACAAGACAGAGAGTAAACAAAACTGGAACCTAACTTTAAACAGCTGTAGTTTCTAAACTACTGGGCCAAATGCCCTCAAATTTTGACAGGAGCTAGATACATAAATTATCTACAACGTTTGTATTCATCACCATCACAGAAAACCAAATTATCATGGGGAACTTTCCAAAGTTCCCAGATCTGTCCAGAGGGACATGATACAAACAAATAATTGTTAACTTATGATATAAACGCTTAATTGGACAAAACCAACTTTACTGACATATCACACATATCACAAGAACACCAGAAAGTAGGGTGTCCATTACCAAAACATTTCTTTTAATATCTTTCTTAATTTATTTAATTAATTAGGGGAAATAGTAAACATATTTGAAAACTGCCCCATTAATTCTACAAAACTTACAGTAGACACTACATGCTCTAAGTAGACTACCATAAAAATTTAACACCATTTGAGTAAGTATGACAACCTACACAAAAATGATAAGGCAGAATGGCTTAAAATGGCATAATTAGGAAACCTTAGTGAAAAGTGTCAAGCAACAGATTTCATATTTTTCCTAGCATCCTTAATGTACTAGGACACTCTCCAATAAATTTCATGGTCATTGGATTCATAGATAATTTACAAAAATTCACCCAAGTATCTACCAGTGATAAAAGGAAAATCTATAACTCAAAAACTACACATGCAATGACTCTAAAATTTTAACCAGAGCTTCTACTATACAAGACTAGCTTACCCACAAAATTTCATAATTTTTGGATCACAGAAACTCAAGATATGATTTAAACAAGTTTGCATGCATTCAAAAACACTTTTCAAGTTCCTATTTAATTCATCCAAAATTTCTACATAATGTGCTCAAGACATATTTTTCTTAAATACTAGATCTAACTATGAAGCTAACAAAATTGGAACCATCCAATTTGGATCTACAAAATAGGAGATACAAAAATATCAAATCAGCATTCAAAACTGCATTTTTGAACTAGCCCTAAGACTGCTCAGCCACTGACAAGCGGGACCCGGGTGTCAGCTGACCCCACCGGTCAGTGAGCCGAAAATAGAGGAGGCACGACGACGACGCGGCACACGGCGAAACTCGCCGATGGTGGCTCCTCCGGCGAAAGTGACGGCACCACCGTGCTCGCCTCGACGAACCGCGTCTATCCATGTCCTACACGCAACCTCTACCGAACCCTAGGTAGGTCGGCCATGGCGCACGGCGGCTCGGCCATGGCGCATGGCGGAGCTCCGGCGAAGTACGGCGCCCAATGCCTTGTTAAGGTGCTCATAGGCTTCCTGGGACCATGGCGGACCTATCTATGCTACCGCTATAGTCTGAGGTGAAGTGCTCGAGCGTGGCCACAGGAGGTCACCGGTGGCGACCATGGCGCGACGGTGCGCGGCCGTGTTCCGGCTAGGCCAGACTGACTTCACCGTGAACATCAACGCTAGAGCCACTACGCGTGCTAGAGAAGACAGAACAAGGGTCATGGAAGAAGGAGTGGCGCGATGATGCTCTGGCCACGACAAATCGCAACACCGGCGAGGTCTGGCCATGGCTACGGCGTCGGAAACAGGCCAAGGTTCCTCACCTAAGATCGAATTGATGCTACAAGTCGGTGGAGATGATGGAGCTAAGCAATGCGGAGCTTTTGGCTAGCTGGAGCGAGGTAGAAGGAAATGGCGAGCGCTCTACGCGTTGGCAAAGTAGCTCGTCGGGACAATGGTGGCGGTGGCTCCGCATTGGCGCTTCTGGCGAGCAGGAGTGAAGGGAAAGGCAGGGCGCGCGCGCGTGAGTGGAGAGGCAGCAGGGCATCGTCCACTTCAAGCCGGCCAGTGCACGGCGCGGTCAGGCCAAGTCAGGTGCGTGGCGGCCACACGGCGGCAACCTCCTGGCCACGGCCGGCCATGACCGGTCTTGTCAGAACGGCCATCAGGCCTGATGAAGCCGACTGACAGCGCCATTTGGAGCCGATGGATTTCCGAATCCTTTGATCATTAGCGCAAACTCCCTAAACAAAAGTTGAAGACCTATGTGCGAGCTACAAAACTCATTTAGAGACCAAAGTCTAATTCGCAAAGGATGGAGAGTAAAATCATGTCAAAGTCGAGTTCATGAAACTGTTTTTCAGAGTTAGCACTTAGAAAAATTTTGTCTCTGGAATAAGCGGTAACTTTCATGTTGTAATCCAATTTTGAGCATGTTCTGCACATTTTCATGAGATGGCCGTAAAAGAACTTTTGTTCCACATATAATTCTCTACAACTTTGCTTTAGGTTGCTCAGACATGCAAACATCCTAAGCTACACTTTTTAAACAGTCAAACACAGGAGCTCTAGGGGTCCAATTTGGTCAACCATGACTTGGAAACCTAATTAGGCAAAATGATCAACATGAACATTGTTCCTAACGACATTCTAAGTATGACTAAGGTTCTTAGAAGGATATTTAGCCACACCATACATTGGTCACACAAGAATCAAGTAAGGTATGTACTGAAACAATGAAAAACACATGAAATGTTACAATTGTTTCATAGTCATGTTTCACATGTTTCATGATCTTGGTGCATAGTACTAACTAACCATGTTTCACTAAAGTGTGTTGTATATGTTTGCACTTGAGTGTTGCACCCTATTCATTTCATAAACAAACATACATGATATATGACCATATGCTACAATGTTTCAAGAGCATGTTTCATGCAATATGAACTCATAAATGGATGAATGATGCTCATGTTTATGAAATGCAAGTGCAATTATGGAAGCCAAACACCTGGGGTGTTACACAGAGTGAATTTCAAGAAGTAATTTCACTCCCTCTTCTTGGGTAATGCATTTCTGCAGTATCCCTTCCTTGGCACTTTTCCTCATCAACTTCCCATCTACCAGCATGTAATGCTTGCTGCGACGGAGGAGACATTCAGTTTCAGTCTTGTCAGCGGGTACATCGGCGCTGGTTAGGTACTTGATGAACTGTTCCCTCCAATCTACAACCGGTGAAGGTACTATAAGTACCAGCTGCTCAGTGGGGGGAACTTCTTGAACTTCCATCTCTTCCTTAATAGACGGCGTAAAGAGGTCTTGGACAAACACCCCAGGTGGAATTGTGGCATGAGAAGAGCCTATCTTAGATAGGTGGTCGGTGAGCTAATTTTGGTCTTGTACCACGTGGTGGTACTCGATACCATAGAATTTTCCTTTGAGTTTCCTGATCTCAGCATAGTATGCGTCCATCTTCTCACTAGAACATGTCCAATCTTTGTTGACTTCATTGATGACCAGCACGGAGTCTCCGTATACCATGAGGCATTTGACACCGAGCTTGATGGCTATATGAAGTCCATGGAGACATGCTTCATATTCCGTGGCGTTGTTGGAAGCTGGAAAATGAATTCGGAGAACGTATCGGAGCTTGTCCATAGTCGGAGTAATAAACAAAATGCCGACGCTAGCACCATTGATGTTGAGGGCACCGTCGAAATACATTATCCAGTGCTTGGGGCAAGCAGTGGGGATGGGCTCTTGGACCTCGATCCACTCAGCGATGAAGTCAGCCAGCGCCTGTGACTTAATGGTCGGTCTCTTCTAAATTCTATGGAATAAGTGCCGAGCTCGACTGCCTACTTGATGATGCGGCCGTTGGCCTCTTTGTTACAGAGGATATCCCCTAGAGGGAACTCGGTGATCACGGCGATCTTGTAGTACTTGAAGTAATGGCGAAGCTTGCGCAACATGACCAGAATGACGTATAACAACTTCTGAACCTGAGGGTAACGAGTCTTGGACTCATTAAGAACCTCACTAATGAAGTAGACCTGACATTGTACCTTATAGGAGTGTCCAACTTCCTCGCACTTGACAACGATAGCTATGCTGACGATGAGAGAAGTGGCGGTGATGTAGATCAATAGGGTTTCATCTGGTTGAGGCACCGTCATGATCGGGGGCTTTGTTAAAAACAACTTAAGCTGCTCGAAGGCCATATCGGCTTCCTCCGACTAGGAGAAGTGCTCGAAGGCCTTGAGTAGTTTGAAGAACGGTAGTCCCTTTTCATCGAGGCGTGATATAAAGCGGCTGAGCGCAGCCATGCACCCTATGAGCTTCTGTATATCCTTTACGCAGGTTGTCCATTTCATATTGGTAATGGTGGAGACCTTGTTGGGGTTGGGTTCGATACCTTGGGCGCTGACGATGTATCTTAGGAGTATGCCAGATGGAACTCCAAAGATGCACTTTGAAGGGTTCAACTTCTATTTGTATCTTTTCAGGTTGGCGAATGTTTCTTCGAGGCCGACGATCAGACTATCGGTGGTTTTGGATTTGACGACCACATCGTCGATGTAAGCTTCGATGTTGCAGCCTATCCGTTGGTCAAGACACATCTGGATAGCCCTTTGGTAGGTCGCCCCAGTGTTTTTGAGTCAGAAAGACATGGTGGTATAGCAATATGCACTGAAAGGTGTAATGAATGATGTTTTGATCTGGTCGTCCTCCTTGAGAGATATCTAGTGATAGCCAAAGTAACAGTCGAGGAAGGAGAGGAGTTCGTAGCCGGTAGTGGAGTCTACAACCTCGTCTATCCGAGGCAGACCGAAGGGATCTTTAGGGTAGTGTTTATTGAGATTAGTGTAATCAACGCGCATTGTCCATTCTTTATTCTTTTGAACAAGGACTAGTTTTGCCAGCCACTTATGATGATACCCTTCTTTAATAAATACGGCTGCTAGGAGCCATTTTATTTCTACCCTAATAGCCTCCTTCTTGTCTGGCATGAATTGTCGCAGCTTCTACTTGATCGGTTTGGCAGTCGGTGAGACATTCAAGGAGTGCTCAATCTTCTCCCATGGTACCCTGGCATGTCTGCAGGTGTCCAAGCAAACACGTCGGTGTTGGCACAATGGAAGGAGATGAGCACGCTTTCCTATTTGGGGTCGAGATGAGCCCCAATCTTGGCAATCTTGGTGGGGTCGTCGAGGTCGAGGCAGACCTCCTTCATTTCCTTAGACTTGGCGGAGGCACGAGGAGGCTCCAGCGCTAGGATCTCTAGGTCATCGGTGGGCACCATCTTGGCGTCGATGACCATACTGGCCATCTGGATGGAGAGGTCGGTGGCTTTGGCGAGAGAGAGACTCTCTGTTTCACAGGCGTAGGCGATGGAGTGGTTAGCCTATAGGGCCAGAACTCCTATAGGCGAAGGCATCTTCAATACTAGATAGGCGTAGTGTGGTATGACCATGAACTTGGATAGAGCTGGCCGACCAAGTATGGCGTGGTAGGCGGTGTTGAAGTCAGCAACGTAGAAGTTGATGTGCTCGACACGGAAATTGTTGGCCGTGTCGAATTATACTGGGAGGGTGATCTCTCCAAGCAGTCGGGATGCCCTACTAGGTACCACCCCAAGAAGGAGGAGTCAAAGGGAGTGAGGTCTTCTACTCCAAGGCCCAGCTCTTTTAGGGCTCCGGCGAAGAGGAGGTTCAGGGCGCTTTCGCTATCGATGAGTACTTTCCTGAAGAGTACTTTCTTGACGGTTACATCGAGAATGAGGGGGAAACGCCCTGTGTAAGGGATGTCCACCCATTGGTCGGCTCTGCTGAAGGTGATGGGGACCTCAGACTAGGGGCGATAGCTAGGGTCAGCGATAACATCTTCTGTGCTGATGGCAAGCACCCGGCGGGTGGTGAGTTTTCGATCTCTTCTACTCTCAGCGGCAGCAAGGCCCCTGAAGATAGTGGCAACCACTTTGTCATGATCCTAGAAGGCGTTATTGTTGTCCCTGGGTGGTCGGCAACCTCTGGCTCCATCATCATTGTCGTTGTCCTTCCTTTTGGCCTAAAACTCCTTAGCCAAGCCAAGGCAGTCCATCTTGTGCTTGCTGTTCTTCTGGAGGGGGCACGGGCCTTCGAGGATTTTCTTGTACTGCTCGTCATAGTTACATTTGGTGCGAGGTTCATCAACGGTGGCGATGATGTTGTCTGGTCGATGGTGGCGATACGGACTAGCTTTAGACCCTTTCGGCTGATGGCGGCCACTGTCCTGATGGCAGCCACGGTCATCGTAGCGGCAGTCACTATGGAGTCATTCATCGAGGCGCTTGTCGCTGTGGTGAGTTGGACAGTGAATGCCCGCATCCTCGTTGAAGCAAACTTCGGCCTCTTCAGCATCGGCGTATTAATTGGCGGTTGTGATCATCTCACCAATCCCCTTTGGTGGCTTACGATTAAATTTGGAGTGGAGGTCGCGGTGATGGAGTCCTCTGACAAAGGCGGTGATGACTTCTACTTCCGTGATGTTGGGAATAGAATTCCTCATCTCAAAAAAAATCATCTGATGTAGCTACAGAGGAGCTCAGATGGTTTCTGATAAATGCAATTTAGGTCATGCTTGGTGCCCGACCGAGTACACGTAGCCATGTAATTGTCGGTGAAGACCTTCTTCAACTATTCCCAAGATTCAATGGAATCTGGGCGAGGCTCGTGAGCCAGTTCATTGTAGTCGGCGTGAGCATGATGGGAAGATAGTTCGCCATGACACTGGTATCTCCCCCGGCGGCACGCACAGTGGTGGCATAAGCTTATAGCCACTGCGTGGGGTTCATCCGCCCCTCGTAGGGCTCAACCCTAGTGATTTTGAAACCACAGGGCCACTGGAGTGTTCGGAGTGCTCTTGTGAATGCTCAAGGCCCTTCGGGATCATCACCGTCGGGATCGGTGGCATTACCGGCGTTAAGTGGCTGGAGGGCCGCATCTGGATTACTGAATTCTTGTTCGTATTCTTAACATCAGCGTACTTCCTCTTCATGTTGAGAGAAACAACGCCCGTCGATATGACATCGTGCCTCCTGGAGATTGTTGATGTGTGCTCAGATATCTTGATCGACTTCTTGGTCGAGTTGGCGAGGGTAGTTGTCACGGTTCCCCCTAGCTCCCCCTAGAGGGGTTGTCCATCATCATGATATCGGTCGGTGAAACGGCTTCTACCAGGGCGGTGATTGGATCTTGGCACGGCGGATCAGCGATTCGAGCTTGTCGAGTAGGAAGGTCCCTGATCCTAGCGAATCTTGTTGACCTGGTAGTGCGCTGCTTTAAGCATCATGGCAACCTTGGCAACTTCTGGCGTTTGCTAGAGCCAAGCGAGCTCATTAGCAGCCACGACCAAGTTGGCATGTGGGGTCTTGTAGACATCGTGGTCGTCGACACGGACGAATTTGCTGTCAAGGTTGTGGCGGAGTGGGCGTGGCCTCCCTTGCGAGTCGAGTTGTTCTCCATTGCGAGCAGCCTCGGCTAGCACAATGGTGGCCTCATTCGCTTGGCGCTACGCACGGTTGGCGTTTCTGTTGACACGAGCTGCGTGGTCCTCATCAATTTCTCCATCCCATGGAGGGCTGTCGATGCTGACAATAAAAATCCCGCCTCCTCGGAAGGGCAGAAAAGGAGGTTGGACGGCGGCAGTTTTGGCGACAATCTCCGTAGAACCCCAGGACTCATAGTCTAGATTTTCCTCTAGGATGGTGTGGAGGGATCCTTTGGGATGTTGGCCAATTTGTAGCATATTGATAGTCGGCGAGAGCTGGTCAGCGATCGGGTCAACGAGAGGATAGATGTCTCCCATCTAGTCGGTGAATCTATCCCTTAGGGCATCCTGATGAATGGTTGCGGTATCCCCTAGAGGTGGTCGGCTCCCAACTAGAGTGGTCAGAGCCAATTCCATGAGGGACAGGCAGTCAGCGAGCTTCTAGCCGACCTGATCGATGGATGCGATCAGATCGTCGTTGCCGATCTGCTTCCTCGGGTAGCGGGGGAGCAAGCGGCGAGTTGTTGGTGAAGATGACCTCGGAGGTAGTTTTGAGATCGGATTTGCTATTAAAGGTGTCGGTGTGGTCGGCGCAAAATCAATCTGCACTGGCTCGATGATCTCTCCATCTCTGTCAGCATTGATGACCCAGGAGATCGATCTGACCATAAAGATCTAGCCAGGCTTTGGAGAGGATGAAGAGTCTGTAAAATGTACCATCTTGTTCATCATGGAAACAACACGCACACCCCTACCTGGCATGCCAACTGTCGATGGAATATCGTTGGTAGTTCTTCGAGGGGTATCCCATGAAGGTATATTGATCGACAGAGGTGCGTGTAATCAAGAACAAGAAGGCAACAGAGACACAAGAGTTAGACAGGTTCGGGCCATCTGCATGATGTAATACCCTAATCCTGTGGTCTGTTGGTTTGTATTGGCTATCATATGATATTGTGTGTGTTTTGGGGGGTCCCCTACCCGCCTTATATAGCTGGGGGGTAGGGTTATAAGTCGGATAGATCTAGGAGATAACCGGTAAGTAATAACAAATTACAGGAATCACGGGATCGAGCATATCCTAACAAATCTCGTAGCATCTTCAGGATATCGCCCTTGATGTCTTGTGGTACACGCCGAGCAGTACCATGCACCATAAGTTTTTGTCTTGTGGGCTGGACCACCCCTGGCAGCGCAGCCCATATAGTCTACCATGGGTATCTACGGTCATACCCCCCCACACACAAGAAGTGGAGCTAGAGGATGAGGATGATGCTATCTTTGACCTCGACAGCGACCACGCTAAAGATTAGAGTCGCCTAGTGACTAGTTAAAGCACTAGATGTATCCATGTTATTTATGTAATGGACTTGTAGCTTGGAGTTTGGTATTCGTGATTTTACTTCAGTGTAATATTGGCACTTTGCATGTCATTTCACTATGGATTGAGCTTTGATGAAATTCCAGTTTCATTTTACTGGTGGATTATGAGATGCATATTAATGCGTTGCGAGTACCATAAGTGATCTAATTGGTGATGTCATGTTGCGAGAATGGATGATTATGCCTCTGTTTTATTATATGAATTTAAGATTCTCTTCATAATTTTAGTTTGGCATGATTACACAATTCATCTGCAATCTCTTGACATCATCCAATAATCACTTATTGTTGCAACTTTGCAGATGACTCGCACTCGTGCTGGGGTAGACACCAGCTAGGGTGGCAACGACTATGACTTACCACCACCGCCGTCACCGTCTGTGAGTGAATTCTTACGCATAGTTCCTGGGTAATCAGAGAGCCATGGAGGATACACTAAGCCTCATTGCGTAGAACACCACTCACGCCCGTCAGCAACATCAAGGGCCTGAGCGAAATTAATATAGCTCTTTCAAGGATTTCCAAGACACCAAGCCTCCTATCTTCAAAGTGGCCGAAGAACCGCTCCAGGTGGATGAATGGCTAAACACGATCGAGCAAAAGTTCTGTCTGTTGAGGGTTACTGAGCATCAGAAGGCAAAATATGAGTCCCATCAACTGCAGGGACCGATAGGGATATGGTGGACCCATTTCCTATCTTCTTTACCTGATAACTCATAGGTCACATGGGAGCAGTTCATGTTAGCCTTTAGGGGACATCACATTCCCCAAGGGCTAATGCACATGAAAGCCACCGAGTTCATGCAACTCACAAAAGGGACCAAGACCCTTACCGAGTACATGCATGCCTTCAACAATTTGTCCCAATATGCCCCAGGGTTCATCGATACGGAGGAACAAAAGATAGAAAGCTTCAAGAAAGGCCTTGGCACTAAGCTAATGAAGACTATGGCGAACTCAAGGTGTGCCACATACAATGAGTTCACCAGTGATGCCTTGACCCAAGAGAACCAGGAAAATTTGCACGCAGCAGCGAAGGGCCGCAAAAGAGCAGCTGAGGCAGGCACCTCAAGATCTTCCTAGTCTAGAGCTCTAGTGGTGGCTAGGCCATAGTTTTGTCCACCAGCGCCTAAGTTTAGACCCCCTCCATCAAAGTCTCAAGCCAATTGCCCCCAGAAGACATTTCGCAGGGCGTTCACCATTGCCCTACCTAAGGGAAATGGAGGGCAAGGACGCTCAGCAGGACCAAGGAGCAATCAGCCATGCTTCAACTGTAACCAGTTGGGCCATTGGGCCAAGGAGTGCCCCCATCTCAAGAAGAATGGCAATCAAAACCAGGGTAATCAGAAACCAGCAAATCCAAAGCACGTCCTAGATACGTGCATTACACAGCTGTTGAAGAAATCCCTGTGGGAGAAGTTGTCACTGCCAGTATGTTTCTTGTTAACAAACATCCCACCATTGTTTTATTTCATTCTGGAGCTTCTCATTCATTTATGAGCCAAGCAATTACATCTAAGTATGATCAGAAAATAATTGAGGTAAACAAGGGTGGTTATAGTATAAGTTTGGCTAGGGCTACTATCTCTACAAATCATATAGTCAGAGATGTGCTCATCTCTACTCAAGAGAGGGAGTACACAATGGAACTGATAGTATTTCCCGGATTAGCCATAGATGTGACCTTAGGCATGAGTTGGATGAGTGACCATGGAGTTCTCATTGACACATCCACTTGGACAATCATGTTGAGGGAACCTAAGGGGGAAGGTGCTTTTCTAGTGCCACTTCCCAGAAGTTTTGATCTCCAAAACTTGTATTGTGTTATCCAAGCCACTACCCTTTGTGATATTCCAAAGGTTTGTGAGTTTCCTAATTTATTTCTAGATGAATTGCCGGGTCTACCGCCTGATAGGGATGCAGAATTTAACATTGAGTTAGTGCTAGGTACGGCACCTATCTTAAGAAGACCCTATACGATGCCATCAAATGAGTTAGCTGAACTTAAAATTTAGTTACAGGAACTTTTGGACAAAGGTCTCATTCAACCTAGTTTGTCTCCATGGGGATGTCCAGCTTTATTTGTAAAGAAGAAGGACAAATCCCTGAGAATGTATGTGGATTATAGGCCGCTCAATGCAGTGACCATTAAGAATAAGTGTCCTTTGCCTTGCATCGATATCCTGTTCGATCAACTAGCAAAAGCAAAGGTATTCTCTAAGATTGACTTAAGGTCAGGCTATCATCAAATTAAGATCAGGCCAAAGGATGTACCTAAAACAGCTTTATCCACTAGGTACGGCTTGTATGAGTATTTGGTCATGTCTTTTAGACTGACGAATGCTCCTGCCTACTTCATGTATTTGATGAATTCGTTATTCATGCCCGAGCTCATCAAGTTCGTGGTTGTGTTTATCGATGATATCTTTATTTACTCAGAGAATGAGGCAGACCATGCAGAGCATCTGAGAGTTGTTCTGTCCAAATTGAGGGAACATAAATTATATGCCAAATTTAGCAAGTGTGAATTCTGGTTGAGCAAACTACCTTTCTTAGGTCACATCTTATCTAAAGATGGAATATCTATAGACCCATCCAAAGTATAAGAGGTCATAGATTGGAAGGCCCCGACTTTGGTTCTTGAAACTCAGAGTTTTCTAGCGCTAGTAGGTTACTATCGTTGTTTCATTCCATATTTCTCCAAGATAGCTAAGCCCATGACCAGACTACTTTAGAAGGATGAAAAGTTTAGTTGGACGCTAGAGTGTGAAGTCGCTTTTCGCACCCTATGGACATTGCTAACTACAGCTCCTGTTCTAGCACAACCCAACATTGAAAAGCCTTTTGATGTGTTCAGTGATGCATCAGGTATAGGGTTGGGGTGTGCTCATGCAAGAAGGAAGAGTTATCGCTTATGCTTCTCAGCAATTGAGGAAGCATGAAGTCAACTATCCTACACATGATTTAGAGCTTGCAGTAGTTGTTCATGCGTTAAAGATATGGAGACATTACTTGCTGGGAAACATATGTCACATATACACTAATCACAAGAGTCTCAAATATATCTTCACTCAACCTGAGCTGAACGTGAGACAACATAGATGGCTAGAGCTGATCAAGGACTATAATTTGGAAGTGCACTACCATCTAGGAAAAGTTAATATTGTAGCAGATGCACTTAGTCAGAAATTTCATTGTAACACCTTAGAAGCCTTGTTGGAAGATGGATTTAATTTGTTACATCCTATTGTGATGCACAATATCACTATTAGTTGCTCACTTGAGAGCAAAATCATAGAACTACAGAAGATAGATGTGGGTGTGTTCCACATCAAGCAAAAGATGAAAGAACAAGAAACCAAGCATTTTAGGTTGGATGAAAGAGGTGTGCTATGGTTTGAGGACCGACTGGTAGTACCAAAGGACCGTGAGCTTAGAAATCAAATTTTAGATGAAGCTCATTCATCCAAGTTGTCTATCCATCTGGGTAGTAGCAAAATGTATCAAGATTTGAAAACCCATTTTTGGTGGACCAAGATGAAGAAAGAAATCGCCGCCTATGTCGCTAGGTGTGATAATTGCATTAGAGTCAAGGCCATTCATTTGAAATCAGCTGGATTACTTTTGCCATTGCCTATTCTAGGCTAGAAATGAGAGGAAATAAGTATGGACTTTATTATAGGCCTCCTGCTGACACAACAAGGTCACGATTCTATATGGGTTATTGTAGATCGCCTTACCAAGTTAGCACATTTTGTATCAGTTAACACGAGGTATCACGCTAGGAGGTACACTGAGATGTATGTTTCACAGATCATGAGACTACATGGAGTACCAAGGACCATAAGCTCAGACCAGGGACCACAGTTTATAGCTCATTTTTTGGAACACTTGCACCAGGCCTTGGGAACTAAACTAATCAAAAGTTCAGCATATCATCCACAAACTTTAGGACAGCCGAGCGAGTGAACCAGATCTTAGAAGATATGTTGAGAGCTTGTGTTATATCTTCTAAGGGTTCATGGGAGAAATGGCTACCTTTAGCCAAGTTTTCCTATAACAACAGTTATCAAGCGAGCATCAAGATGGCTCCTTTTGAGGCTTTGTACGGTCGGAAATGTAGAACTCCCTTGAATTGGATTGAGCCCGGAGAAAGAAGATATTATGGCATTGACTTTGTCACCAAAGCTGAAGAGCAGGTACGCATCATTCAATAGCATATGAAAGCAGCTCAGTCTAGACAAAAGAGTTATGCTGATAAAAGAGGAAGACCACTACCTTTTGAAGTGGGAGACTATGTGTACTTAAAAGTGTCACCCATGAAGGGAGTGCAGAGATTTGGAGTAAAAAGAAAGCTTGTGCCTAGATATGTAGGGCCATACTAGATTATTGAACAAAAAGGAAATGTCGCCTATAAGTTACAACTTCCTCCTGAGATGAGTGCGATGTTCGATGTCTTCCATGTTTCTCAGTTGAAAAGATGCCTTCGCATACCAGAGGAAGCCATTGCACCCACCAACATTAACATCCAATCAGATTTGACATATGAAGAAAAACCAATCCGAGTGCTAGAAGAAATGGAAAGAGTAACACGGAGCAAGGTCATTAAGTTCTACAAGGTGGTGTGGAATAACCACAATGAACAAGATGCCACGTGGGAACGGGAGGATTATTTACGTGAGGTTTATCTCGCTTTTTATGAGGAATGGTAGGTCTTTCAAATCTTGAGACGAGACTCCTATAAGGGGGAGAGGCTATAACACCCTAGTGTTAAGCTTTGCATTTGGCACTTGCATTTCATGAGCACAAGCATCATCCAAACATTCATGAACATGAGCATATGAAATTTCATCTTATTCTTATACCTTATCACATGAAATGTTGATTATATATATGATTATGCTTGCAATCATGTATGACCAATGTATGAAATGGTTGTGAGGTCATGAAAACACCTTAGACACATCTAGGATGGTAATTGGAATAATGTTTATATTCATGACATAGACCAAATTTGCATATAAGTGTTGGTTTCATTTGAAATGCCATTTTCATGATGCTAGTTTGACTAAAGTTGAATAGTAGCTTAGAGTGTTTGCATGGCTGTGTGACCTAAACAAAAGTTGTAGTTCACATCAAGGGTAACAAACTTTATTTAAGGGTCATGAGCTAATTCAGTGCGTAACTTAGTCAAATAGAGCTCACAAGTATCAACAAAATGCTGTTTTCAAAACTTGAAATTTCGTTGTCTTTAACTGAGTTTTAGTTTCAATGTAGTCTACTTGGAACATTGTAGTTTCAAAACCATTAAGAATTTGACAAAACTCCATTAAGCAATCTTGTAGTACTCATGTAGCTCTACAATTTTTATTAAGGAAGTTTTTGCTAAATCACCACGGATTAGGAGGACTAATCGCTTGAACTTGCTTCGTCAGTTGGGTTCAAGGGTATCTGAACCGGCACCGCGTGCGCACGTCATGACTGACCGACATCAGGCCACGGCCATCGCGTGGAGGCCATCCACTATCGTCAGGCCCATGCGTCAGGCCAGGGTGGGCAGCAAAACCACACGACGCCGCTGCTCTATCTCACTCGTGCTCATTCACTATGCCTCACCTCACTTTCGCTCTCGCCGTGCCCAAGAGAAACTAGAGCGTCACCATCGTCGCCGTCGAGCTCTAGCGAGCTAGCGCGCCACCGCCACCGCACCATTGTCTGATTGCTCATGCTCACCGCTCGGCCATCACCTCCTCCACCTCGCCAACCACCCATTACCTTAACCCGAGCAAGGTAAAAGCCTATGGGCCATTGCCGTCGTCACGCCATCGCTGAGAGCGTCGCCGCCATACATGCCGCCATGGCTGTGCATGCCCGGTTTTCTTCCTCGTGCGCTTCTAGACATTAGGGTGAGGTTAGAGCTAGGTCTAACTCGAGGCTAGAGCCTAAGGATAATGTTGGCCTTGTTGGAGCGGAACACCACCGTGTCGATGTTGTGCTCGCACCGTCGTGCCACCATACATGTGGCCAAGCTTCGCCGCCGCTCCACCTTGACCTAATCCACACCGTAGAGCTTCGCTAGGGTTTGTAGATGCCGTAGCCATGCTCGCCTGACCATGCCATCGCCGAGGATGACCGGAGCACCACCGCGCGCCATTGTCGAGCTACCATGCTCGCCGGCGAGCTAGCTTTAGTGATCCTTCGAGCAAACCGAGGGTACTTGTAGATGTGGAATTGGATGGGGAACATGTTGGTGCCGACCTCGCCGTCGGTGAGTTCTCGCCGGTCAAAGGCGACCCCTACCTCTGTCTCTCTATTGCTTAGAGCTGAGTTGACCGTGGGGCCCAATCATCAGTCATAGTGGGGTGTATACACTGGGTGCACCTAGCTGTAGCGCTCGATTTGAAATTTGATTTCTTTATTGATTTTTTTCACAGATTTAGTTACAAATTTTAAAAATTCATATCTAGAGCTCGGAGTATCCAAATGGAGTGAACCAAATTTTGTTAGATTCATCATGAAGTGTACTATTTGATAAAAATATTAAATATACTGTTTAGGGTAGTTTTTTAGGAGAGTTAAATTGAGCAAGATAAGTGCTTTTAAAATAGTTTATA
This sequence comes from Miscanthus lutarioriparius, assembly GCA_904845875.1. Lineage (NCBI taxonomy): Eukaryota > Viridiplantae > Streptophyta > Magnoliopsida > Poales > Poaceae > Miscanthus > Miscanthus lutarioriparius. Next base: position 60,674,291 of record CAJGYO010000004.1, on the reverse strand, counting down.
TATTGTAAATTGCATAACTTGAGCTAGAAAGGTGATAAAATTGTGATTCCAATTTTGCTGGTCTTGTGTTGACATGCTCTAGCTAGAAAAATACTAATCCTATAGTAGGCATACTTCAAATATGGTCTTCATATTTAATCCTAATTAATTGCTAGTTTCTAGTGAAATTAATTGGGGTAAAAATACATAACATATGATCATACAAATTTTTACATAGTATTCTCATGATAGGAGGAAAGTAAAAAAAATATTAAATCTGTTTCTTGACACTTTTCACCATGCTAAACTATTTTTGCTAAAATAAGCATTTATAAATTGTCATTTTTGTAGAGGTGGATATACTTTTCCAAATGTAATGGAATTTATACAGTAGACTACTAGGGTCATATTTAGGCTATTATAATTTTCTCAGAATTTATTGAGCATTGAAAATATTTGTCCTTTAAATCACCTTATTATCTAAGGAAATTAATAAATGAATATAAATGAATTAGTTAGGCTTAACCATGATATTTTTTGTGGTGGTTATGATGCATATAATATGTTGATACTATTAGTGAGGCTTAGAAGTATTTGTTTATAGGTAGCTAGTTAATTATTGCCTTATAATTCAACTAGATGGCTGCATGTATAGTTTCTGTTGTGGTATGATTTCATGATGATAATGATATTTTCTATAAGGATGGTTAATAACAAAGTTGTAGATAACTCACTTATCTACCTGGTATTAAATTTTAGTAGTCATAGGTCTTATGGTTTAAGAATTATGACTATTAGAAGTCTGCTGTCAGAAATGCTCACTCTCTAGACAGATCTGAAGGATTGAATTGTTTGACCATGATAGCTGCTGAATCACATTAAGATGATTAAAATAAAGTTGTAGGCAATTTCATAAGATTTCCATAATGTCCATAACCATATTATTTAGATGTGTATAACTCCAGTTATGGTCAAAACAAGTGGCTGTTGTCTTGTAGTCCAGAAAATTGCTTTGATGAGAATTTGTTTAGTTGCTAAAGAAGAGATATGCATGTACTCAGTAAAAGAAAATGTAACTTCTTATTACTGTAATGCAATGCTACTGAGAACACTTATGAGGATGCATTCATCACATCATATCATATTATACATGTCACTATATATGCATTCGTGATATCTTATTTCATGCTCATGTATATAGGATCGTCCGAGGAATAACTCTTTTGGAGTTCAATGAAGAAGAAGAGGAGGGACAGTAGGAAACACCTTAGGCCATAGCTCTAGAAGAAGAGGAGCAAACTCTTGAGGACCTCCTTGAGTGCTCGGATCATAGGCCAACCTCTTTCCTCAAAGGCAAGCCCCAGAGCATTTTAAGCCTCCTATGCTTTACAAAATATCACTTGAGTCCATTATGTCTGATGCATTAGATTATAAGAGTTGATTGGAAACACTTGATGCATAGAACTACCTTGTCCAGATACATACACCTTTAACCTTGTGTAGGTCCAGGATCAAATATATGCTTAGCCATGCTTAGACCGGTAGAAGTCAGGTGATTTCCTATCACCTATGAGATATAGGTGGATACCGAAGCACGGTTGGCTATATTTGCTATCATGGAAAAGAACCATGGGGTAATGTAAATGGAGGCCGGGCAGAGTCTATGCGTATGTTGACTCATATGATTCTGTCTATGCCGATTAAGGACCGTACTGTTGTTGGCACTTTTATCGAGATTGAACGCGTGCCTCTCACTTAGCTGGCTGGATAACTATTCAGATCATGAAGCCAAGTAGCTCAACTCAGGCCGTGCCCCATTTTGTTAGAGTGCACACTCTGGATGGTAGTAAGGATGTGTGGGGAGCTAGAGGTGAGCCCAAGGGCAGGACGGGCTTGAACGTCCTAGCAGCTGGTTGTCCCTGATTGTGTGGCGCTGGGTGAAGCCGCGAAATGTGGACCTGAGTTGTACCAAAGGTGACCTAAGGTGACCATTGATCTGGTATGCCTGAGTTTGTGTTAGAAATAAATTACTAGCTGGTTGAAATCAATTGGAATCGCTGTCTCTCCCGGACAGTGAGAAACTTGGCTAGCCCCAAAATCGTAGTAACTGTGATATGGAATATTATGGTTCGGATGAACATAGAATTATTATACCGGCTATGGTTACTATTGTTATGCTACTAAATGATATACCACATGTTTGGCACATGTTAGTTGCTAATCTAGATATGAATAGCTATAATTACCTTGATGACCAAATTATAAAATGTATAGCTGAATTTGTGGCTTTTTATGCAAAATGTTGTCAAGCCACCTCCACTTATAAAGCCTTGCATGATCCTTGGAGTCACTTTATTTTTGGTTTATGACGGGTAAGTCTAGCTAAGAACCTTCTCGTACTCAGGGTTTTATTCCCATTGTTGCAGATGGTACCGTTTATCATGGCTGTTACAAGAACTGCTTCTGTCCCGCCGTGGATGAGGAGTAAGCCCTGGGTAGGCATCTCTTATTAATCCCTCTCTTATGCTCTTGTGGAAGTGTGATCTTGAGCTAGCACTATATTAAACAATGTTGCAGATATTGGTTTCAAACTTTTAAATTGCTTCCGCTACTATTTTACTTGAACTTGGTTTGTAATAACCTTAATTCGTACTCTGATGGATGAACTGTATTTGTGAACTTTATGTAACGTGTGACATGTGTGTTGAATCATGTACGATCTTGGTTGTATGTTGATGGTTAATCGAAACCCTTTGTGGTACTCGACGGACTACCGGGTTTATATGGGCTCAAGTATGATAGTGCGACCGCTTGTGGGCTGCTATTGTACTTGTGCTCTTATAAATTGGATGGTTTTGCTATAGAAACTCTCCTGAGTCACAGTCCAAAACTGTGAATTTGTGCCAGGCTCTTTGAGTAGTGGAAACCAGAACTCAATATCGCAGAACCTGATGCTCTGTATCTTCTTTAAGCTGTAATACCGAAAGTCATAGAACTGAACCACCTCTTTCTTTCTCTCAATGTTACTGCTCCTCATGGCACCATTGGCAGACATCAAACCTCCTTGGCTACTCCTCATAGCACCATTGGTAGACATCAAATTACCTCCTCGACTGCTCCTCGTACCACCAATTGTGGCACACATCAAATTACCCCCTTGACTGCTCCTCATACCAAAAATTGTGGCACACATTGAACCTCCACGAGTGCGAGCGCCCCCCCATGAGTAGCTGTAGATTTGATCTAGGAAGGTGCAAAGCGACTGGTCTGGTTTTTGGAGTGGAACTTGGTCATTTGCTGTAGTTGTTCCTCAGTGAGCTCCTCCACCCTGAGTTCCATTTTGGCACTCTCCTCATGCTGCTACTGACAGCGGGCCATTCGAGTCCACCTGTGAGAATTCCTGGACTCCAGGGCTAGCATAGCATTGGTTGCTTCTTCCTCTACTTCTTGGATACGGTTCACCTTCCTTTGCCTCTTCCTGGGCTATGGTGGTGCTTGTTCCTCAGCTTCTGGGACACTGCAAGCCTTCCTCTAGCTCTTTTCTAGGCTGTGGTGGTGCCTATTCCTCTGCTTCTTGGAGAATGGTTTCCTATCTCTGGCTCTTTCTGCAATGTGGTAGTTCTACCCACTTTGATTTAATTCGCGCCATCTGCAACAATCAGAAAAAATTACACATGTGTTTCATCAAACACCATAAATTCATGAAGAAAAAAAGAGGAGATCACAGATGGCCTCACCATGATGAGGCAACAAGGTGATCTCGACTGGCTTGCTCACTGGAGGAGTGGAGTGCTGACAGACGGCGGCGCGGTAGATTGCCGCAGCGTAGTAGATCCCCGTGACACAGAAGGATTTGGGCAAGTGGTTTTGGTGGGTGGGGGGAGGGGGTAAGTGGAGGGGGGAGGGAGGAGGTGGCACTAGGTGGGTGGCACTGGAGAGGGCGAACAGCGATGGAAATGGTGCGCAAAAGAAGAAAATACGGGTACTGATCAGAGAATGCCTTTAGTTGCGGACTATCCCACGTGTAGTGTAATTGCATCACCGACACATAAACGTTGTCAAGAGTCATCGTCCACTGAAACTTGGGGGTCCACCGATGCTTGGGGGATTAATATTGGTGATCATACGGTTAATACACATTAGTGTATTACTTGTTTATATCATCACCATTCATCATATAAAATTTGGTCTCTGCTCACAAGATGCCAGACGGGGTGGCAATATGCCTGCGCATAAATTTGATTTCGAGCAAAAATGAAATCCCCACGCCCAGCAGTGCTGCCAACATGAATTGAAAATTAGATCTCTCTCTTTTGCCCTCCTCGCAGAAAATTGGTTTACCACACCATCGATTTCAGACAAGGGTATTTGCGATATTGTGATGGCCACACAAAAGCGCAAGGAGTCGTCGTCTCCAACTCAATCTCCATTCTCTAGCCGAACCAGTCGCACCGTCTCTCCTCCCGCTCCAAAGCCTAGCCCCCTCTGCCACCTCGGTCCAAACCCTAGCTAGGTGCATCGACACAGCAGCTTGACTCCCTCTCCACTCTCTAGCCACACCCTCTCTCATACATTCCCAAACCCTAGCCGGAGACAGATCTGAAACCGATCCCCTTCATCGATAGCAGGTCTGCTGATGGTAGAAGGACCATCGTCAATGGTGGTACACGCTGGATCTAGACCCCCTACATCGGCACTTGTCATGACCGAGCCCCAGCATCATTGTTGACGACTGCCACACTAGATCTGCTACCCCTTCGTTGTCGCTGGCCGCACCACTTCCACGACCAGGATGACAAGAGGGCGGTACCGACGACGCAGCGTAGATAGGAATAGGAAGAGGTACCCAAACTCCTTTTATGATGCATGTTGTACTCTAGTGGTTGAACCTAGGACATTAGATATATAGTGATGGGGTTGCATGTTTCTGAGTTGATTGTAGTTCACATGTGCTTTATTCGAGTATAATAACTTCCGTATAAGCTATAGTTCACATGTGCTTTATTCAAGTAATGGCTTCCGTATAAGCTATAGTTTAGGTGCCTAATTTGCATGCACCTGCTCTATTTTGTTGACATTCAGTACAAGGTTAACTCAATAAATGCCTTTGTGATCTACATGTTGACATCTAGAATATCTCCCTGAAGCAGGGGAGTGTGTTCAGGGATATGGTGATACAGATACAGATTTAGAAGAGCGAGTACCCCTTGCAATTGAGGTGCTTGTTCTATCTTGTCATGTTGGGATGGGAGGGAGGTTGGTTTAGGTAGCAGTGTAATTCAATTCTTTGCTGTGTGGATAGCAATGCAATTTTTACATGCTTGCCGCTTAAGTTTGTTTCTCCAATTTCAAGTTGTGGGTTGAACAAGCCATAGAGAGGTCCCTGCTAGCAGGGCAAAAGGCAGCACCATTATGGGTCCTTGGGGATGGCAATCCAAGAGAGTGAAGCCAACTAGTCTAGCAGAGTTGCAGCATCTTGTAGTTCTAACTAGGTCCAAAAGTCCGCATGCACAAGGCAAACAAAGCCCTGTGAGGGACTGGTCACGTGAAGATGACCTTAGCCATGCCAAAGAGGAGACTACACCTCCGCACCAGCAGAATGACCAAACTTGTGAAGGTTGGTACTACCTTAGACATGTCTATAAATCAAGTCACACTATTTGATATCCATGTTACTTTTATAACAATCTGAATGTATGAAAACTATGTAGTACCATTGCAAAGAAGAGCGAGGAAGTCGAGGCAAGCAACCAAGGGGGTTGGGCTTCACAAAACCACCCAATCAATGGGAACAAGGATGCCCATCTCGGTTGTCAAGGGGAACAGAAGGCCACATGATCCATTGCAAGCTGCCAATTTTGCCAGAGAGGCAAGTGTAGTAGTCAAGTCTCAAGTACCAATTTTCCCGCACTAGAAACATTACAAGCAATGGATCGAACATCTTAATGGATTTGTGGCCAAGCTATATGTAAGTATATATATCCTCTATTGACATTCAACTCTGCCTTGAGCAACTTAGTAATGGATTTAATTTGCATTCACACTTCTATAGTTGAGGCTAGCCATTGATGACAATGATGAAGCAACAAAAGAAGCATGCACGAGTATATTCTAGTCTATTGTACGGCAGACACGGTATAGGTTCAAGTGATCTTACTTCAACGGTGTACTCTCAAATGAAATTAGAAAGGCCTCTCCTGTGTTTTGCATGAATGACATAGTGGTGTGCATCCACATGTGGTTAAGTTCTAAGAACAAGGTGTGTGTGTGTGTGTGTGTGAAATCATTTATTTCTTATCTAGTCTTTATGTGGTCTACTTGTATTGTAGTCTAACACAATTATGGTTATAGGCAGTCTTAGAGCAGAACAAGCGAAACCATGCAAAAGTCAAGTGCCACCAGGTTATAGGATCTTGCTCCTATATTGCCTGCCTACAAGCATATGTAAGTGATGGTTGTGTTACTCTTTTTATATCAAATACGCAATGCCTTTTGTATCAATAGAAAGGCATGTGCAATTTTAATAGAAGGACAAAAATAGGAAGGATGCAGGACATGATCAAGAAGTGCTCATTGAAGAACATGATCGACCTCATGAAGATGTTGATGTAGTGGGAATCTTCAACAACTTCCATTCTAGTAGCAACACGGGACTGAGCGATGCTGCAAGAGAAGCAGTGGTAAGTACCTTCATTTGCTTTCCTTGAAATCTGCTGAAGCCATTGGCATAAAAGAAGGAAAATTAGGGGAAGCCTAAAGTGGCACCATCATTTTGAAGTTGTAATATTAGAACAATTAATATGTTACATATGCATTGTGCTTATGAGTCGCTGTCGGAAGTAGGCTGAGGAAGACCTATGCATTACTTGTAATAAAATAATCTCTTGCTTCTACAATTTAAGTCCTCTTCCTAATGTTTAGTCCTTGATTTTCACAGGAAGCTACAGATACTATACGAGCAGAACCTATTGCTGATGTTGTTTCCAAGGTCCTCTCTCAGGCAAGCTACAACACCTTTTCTTTGAAGAATGCTGGTATCTGGATAAGCTACTCTAGACTTCGGGAATGGCTTGCTGCTCATCAGGAAAGTTCAACTATCCTCGCTGAACAAGTGGATCAACCGAAGAGGAAGGCAGAAAACACTGATAGGGAGTTTGAGAAGTTCAAGAAATAGCAACAGGAGGAGTATAATAAGCTTCGTGAGCATATCATGCTCTTAAGCGCTGGTAACTCTCAGTCTTGTTGATGTAGTGAATAGGTGGTTTATTTGCTGTTTTGATTTCAAATTTTGGTGGCTTGATATGTGAACTCTGTCAATGGTTTGCTGCTGAGCTGAACTGCTGTTATTTGATTCAGGTTCAATATAATTATGCATGTAGTCATTTTGTGTAGCAGTGTAGATCTAAAATCATTTTCTCTGATGTAATGATTGGTGCGCACATGGTAGATTTGGCACAGGCACTATAACACCCTAGTGTTAAGCATTGCATTTGGCACTTGCATTTCATGAGCACAAGCATCATCCAAGCATTCATGAGCATGCGCATATCGAATTTCATCTTATTCTTTACATATTATCACATGTGATGTTGATTATATACATGCATATGATTGTGATCATGTGTGACCAATGCAAGAGATGGTTGTGAGGTCACAAAAACATCTTAGACACATATAGGATGGTAAATGGAACAATGTTTGTATTCATGGCATGTGCCAATTTTGCTTCTAAGTCCTAGTTTACTCATATTATCATTTTTCATGATCCTACTTTGACCAAAATTGAACTATAGCATAGAGTATTCGCATGGCAGTGCACCCTTAATACAAGTTGTAGTTCTTAGCATGGGTAACAAACTTTATTTAAGGGTCATGAGCTAATTCAGTGCCTGACATAGTAAAAAATAGCTCCAAAGTAGCAATCAGATGTTGTTTTTAGACTTACGAAATTTTCTAAGAACTAATTTACAGTATCATGTACCATACTTTCAAGCTTTGCAATTTGAAAACCAGCTCGAATTAGACCAAGCTCATTTAAGCAAAGTTGGAGATCACATGTAGCTCTACAATTCTTAGTAATGGAATTTTTGCTAATTCTGAATGGATTAGGAGTAACAGTGGTACGAAGATGGCTTGTTAGTCGGCCTGACGACCGATTTGAATCGGCCGCCCGAGCGTGTCGTGGCCGACCACTGCCAGGCTGTGCACGTCATGTGGTGACCGCTCGCCGGTGTCGGCCCGGCCGGTTAGGCCACCAGGGGGAAAAAAGGAAGGCGAAGCCGCTGCACTCGCTCATTCTCGCTCTCTCGCTCTACTCTCTCCCTCTCGCTAGCTCACCGAGCGGAGCCGTGCTCGCTGTCGCCGCCGCAGTCCTCCACCATGCTCACACGCCATAGCCACAACACCATCGTCATATCCATCATGCCCACAGCTCCGCCACCATCTCCTCTACCTCCCCGACCCGCCAGTGCCACCATCCGAGCCAAGGTAAAGCCGCATTGCATGTCGTTGTCGCTACCTTGGCCATGGAGCGCCACCGAGCTCCGAGCTCACTATGACCTGCCCTCTCTACTGCTTGTCGTGGTTTGTCATCGCCTTAGGTCACAAAAGCTCATGCCGTAGCCGATTTAATCACTACCGCCTCCATCGTGCGGGTATGCGCAACCGAGCCGAGCGCGCCCGCCATGGCCGTGAGCTCAAGCTCGCCGCGGCCGACCCTAGCTAGACCTCATCGTCCCCCTATAGCGTGTGTTTTCGCAATGCCATGAACCCTAGCACCATCCCCAAAGATGGAGACCCATCACCGACCACTGTCTCACAGGAACAGCAAGCGCCACCGCATGCGCTATACGCCACCGCGCCGCCATGCACGCGATTGGAGCACACCACCACTCCACCGTGATCTAAACCTAACCCTAGAGCTCCACTAGGACCTCCTAATGCTGTAGCCACACTCTCCTGATTGTATCATCGCTGGAGACAACAAGCCCACCGCAGAGCACCTCCGTCGCACCGCCAATGTCACCGGCGAGGTTGCTTCGGTGATGCGCCGAGCCAACTAAGGGTACCCCTCGATGCGGCTTGACGAGGCGAGTGTAGTGGTGAAGACCTCACCGCCGGTGAGATATAGCCGGTTAAACGCCGTGCTCGGCTCCTATGTCACTGACGTGTGGGACCCGTTGATCGTGGGGCCAGCTGTCGGCGCCTACGGGTGCACTAGACCGGGTGCACCTAGCTACTAGGCCGATTTGAAATTTGAATTTCTTTATTTATTTTCACATATTTGAATGCAAACTTCAAAAAATTATATTTTGAGCTAGGAGGGTCCAATTTGAGTGAACCAAATTTTTTTGAATTCATCATGAAGTGTACTATTTGATAAAAATATGAAACCTACTGTTTGGGGTATTTTTCGAAGGAATTAAATTGAGCTACATAAGTGCTTTTTAATTTGTTTCTATTCTGGAAAATGCATATCTCAAGCTAGGGAAGTGTAAAAATTATGATTCCAATTTTGCTGGTCTTGTGGTGACATGCTCTACCTAGGAAAAATGCTAAACCTACAGTAGGCATACTTGAAATATGATCTTCCTATTTAATCTTAAATAATTGCTAGTTTCTAGTGAAAATAAATGGGGTAAAAATATCGAACTTATGAACATGCAAATTTCTACCCAGTGTTCTTATGCTAGGATGAAAGTAAGAAAAATAGGAAATCTGTTGTTCGACACTTTTCACTAGGCTAAACTATTTTTGCTAAAATAAGCCTATACAACTTGTCATTTTTTAGAGGTTGCTATACTTATCAAAATGGGATGAAATTTGTACGGTAGACTATTAGGGTCATATGTAACCTACTGTAATTTTTTCCAAATTTATTGATCATTAGAAATATTTATCCTTTAAATCACCTTATGATATAAGGAAATTAATAAATGCATATAAGTAAATTATTTGGGCTTAACCATGATGTTTTCTATGGTTCTTGTGATGCATATGATGTGTTGCTATTGGTAGTTATGCTCAAAATTAATTGGTTATAGGCAGCTAGTTAATTATTGCTTTATAATTCAACTAAATGGCTGCAAGAGTAGTTTCTATGGTGTTGACAAATTAATGATGATAATGATCTTTTCCGCGAAACTTGTTAATAACAAAGTTGTAGGTAACTTACTCATTTTGCTTGTCCTAAAATTTCATAGCCATAGACTAAATGGTTTAAAATTTATAGCTGTTAGAACTCTGGTGTCAAATTTGCTTGTCCTCTAGATAGATCTGAAAGATTGAATTGTTTGACCTAGATAACTACTGAATCATCTTAAGATGATTAACAGAAAGTTGTAGACAATTTTATAATATTTCCAGAAAGTTCAAGATCATATTGTTTGTATGTGTATAACTCTAGTTATGGTCAAAACAAGTGGCTGTTGTCTTGAAGTCTAGAAAATGTTTTAAATAGGTGTTTGTTTAATTACTAAAGAAGAGATATGCGCCTACTTAGTAAAAAGAAACTTAATCTTGTTATCACCCTAATACCTTGCTGTTAAGAACACTCATGAGTATTCATTTCATCATATCATCCATGTCATTACCTATGCATCCATGATATCTTATTCATGCTCATGCATATAGGATCGCTCGAAGGAATCACCCTCTTGGAGTTTGAAGTAGAGGAGGAGGAGAATCAGGAGACACCCTAGCCCGCAACTCCCGCATATAGCATTCTAGCCTCCTATGTTTTATAAAATATCACTTGAGTCCTTTATGTTGGATGCATTAGGTTATAAGAGATGATTTGGAAACACTTGAAGCATAGAACTACCTTGCACAGATATATACTTTAAGCCCTGTGTAGGTTCAAGATCGAATATATGCTTAGCCAAGCTTAGACCGATAGAAGTCGGGTGATTTCCTATCACCTGCAAGATATAGGTGGATACCAGAGCACGGTTGGCTATATTTGCTATCGTGGAAAAGAACCATGGGATAATGTAACTAGAGGCCGGGCGGAGTCTATGTGTAAGTTGACTCATGTAATTCCATCTGTGCTGATTAAGGACCGTATCGTTGGAGGCCCACTTGTCATTTTAAACGCATGCCTCTCACTTAGCTGGCCAGATAACTCATTTCGACCGTGAAGCAAAGTAGCTCAACTCAGGACGGGCCTCGTTCTATCGAAGTGCACACTCTAGATGGTAGTAAGGATGTGCGAGGAGCTAGATGTGAGCCCAAGGGTAGGGTAGTCCTAATCGTCCTAGCAGCTGGTTGTCCCTGGTTGTGCGGCGCTAATCAAACCCACGAAATGTGTACCTGAGTTGTACCAAAGGTGACATAAGACTACCTTGGTGCAGGTATGTGTGGGTTTGTGTTAGTAATAACTGCCCAGCTGGTTGCAATCGATTCGAATTGTCATCTCTTTTGGATATTGAGAAACTTGGTGGAGCCCCTTCATCGTAGTATTTGAACTATGGAATGTGATAGTTATGATGAACATGGAAAATATTACACTGGCTATGGTTACTATTGTATGTTTCTAATAATATCGCATATGTTTGGCACAGGTTAGTTGTTAATCTAGAGATGAATAGCTTTAATCAACTTGGTTACCGAATTACAAAATGTATAGCTCAACTAGTGGCTTTTATGCAAAATGTTGTCAAGCTAGCTCCACTTACAAAGCCTTGCATGATCCTTGGAGTCACTTTCTTTTTGGTTTATGATGGGTAAGTCTAGCTGAGTACCTTCTTGTACTCAGGGTTTATTTCCCACTTGTTGCAGATAACACAGTGTATCATGGGTATTGTAAGAACTGCTTCTCGCCCACAGTGGAGGATGAGTAAACTAGAGCAAGGCGCTTCTATTTATATATCTTATTTGTGATGCTTTTGTGGGTGGTGATCATAAAATGGCTTGTATTAAACAATGGTGTGAGATGTTGGTTTTAAAACTACTTTGCTTTTGTTACTACCTTATTTGGAACTTGAGTTGTAATAACTTTAATCGTACTCTGATGTATGGTAATGTATTTGTGAACTCTATATAACATGTGGCATGTATGTTGAATCATGTGCAATCTTGGTTGTATGTTGGCGATTAATCGAGACGCTTCGTGGTACTCGACAGACTACCGGGTTTATATGGGCTCAAGTATAATAGTGTGACTGCTTCGCAAGCTGCCATTGTACTTGTGCTCTTATAAATTGGATGGTTCTATCACAGCTAGCATCAGAGCAAGATTCATCATTATTGCCATATGTGTATTTAAAACAAAAGTCTTTGTTTTACAAAAACCAGTTTTTAGCAACTTATAGCTATATATATAGGTGTTCAAATCTGAAGTTTGAATCTAAGGTGTGCCAGTGATCATTTCCCTTATGCCCAGTTAAGGATTTTAGGTGGCTAAATAAGTACTAACATGGGGGGTTTTATTTTCATCATCCACACGACGTGCTATTATATGGATGCCATTCACTTGAGTGGTAATGTATGGATCAAATGCCTATACGCCCAAGGTAAGATGATGAGTGGCATGATCACAAGTTGTGAGCGTGCGGTCTAAGGGGAGAGGTAGCTTTGATACTGAAGTATATATATGTCTCATATATATATACTAAGGTATTTAATTGTGGGTTAGCTTTGATATGGCTATATATGCATATTTATATGTATATATAGGATGTATTTACTTTTGGGTAGCTTTTTTTAGATCAAAGGCACTTCACCCGCCTTTATTGAAAGCTTAACGAAAGCCCAAGATCCTGCTGGGGATACCAGCTTACAGTTTGAGCACTAAACCATTCATAGAACTCTACTAACTGCATAACAAAGGTTCTAAACTCAGACCTCTAAACCAAAGCATCAAGTTTGAACCAAACAGCATTCGGATGAATAGTAGAAGGCAACTAGACAAACACGCCCAGAGTTACATTGCCACCATGGCATTAGAAGCAACTAGGTTTATCATTTCGTTCACCATAGGCTTCAATTTAGGCTTCAAGAGCGGACGCCAGGATTTCACCAACATCAATGTCTTGTAGATGATTGCCACCGAGGAAGTCATCATCTTCTTGTTGAACACCACATCATTGCGCGCATCCAGATAGTCCATAACGCACTTGCACATAGGAACAACATTACCTGCTGTCTTTTTCCTCTATACTTGGTCAAGATCTCTAAAAATAGTGAAGAACAACTTGTTGGCAATAGCGGCCAACTAAGACATTCACGAAACAAGGACCACAAGAATACTGCAATGGGGCATTAGAATAGGATATGGTCTAATGTTTCAAGTTTATCGCAGCTAAAACATGCTTCTGGTCTAGACCACTTCTTCTTTTTCAATTGGACACCACACTGAATTCTATCATGTGTGGCCATCCATAAGAAAATTTTAACCTTCAGAGGAATGTTACATTTCTAGATGAGCATCATCTGTACATCTTGAACCCCTCTAGAGGTCATCAGATTATAAAGTGAATTTACTGAATATTTATGAGATCTCTCTAAAGCCCAAAACACCTCATCTCTACCATCTAACAAAGAAACTTCATCTAACAACATCATATGATTTCTCCATTCCTCCCACAGGATTTCATTCAACTGCCTTCTAAACTCTAAAAACCACTGTCCTTCCACACTTGCCTCTACCACCTCTAAATCTTAGCGAACAGCAATGTGGAAAAGATTAGGGAAAGTTACTTTCAATGCACAGTCTCCTAACCAACAGTCAAGCCAGAACCTTGTTTGCAACCCTGATTTTATCTTAATGCACCTTCCCATTTGAAATCAAAGTTACTTTTGGGTAGCTTTGATACGGAAGTATATATATGGGTATATATATGGAAGTATTTAGTATTCAACCTAGAGACCAGATTTTCATTTCTGTATTTATATAATTGTGGGGCTGGGCTAAAATGAAATTCTTGTGTAGGTACACTAACAGCGAAATGTGTAGCCCGACTAGTTACACTTATAGTATGACACAGTGTATGTCGCTAGAAGTTTCAATTTTGCTAAGTTTGTGAGGACATATGGAACATGCATGCATCATGATAAACCATTTATTACATACTTGCATTGTTCCTCCCCTTATAAGTTTCTTATTTGGTTAAGTAACTCTTTTCTATTATAACGTTGTTCTCATGAGAGTTGCACCATTTTTACTACAGATGGCAGCCTATTACCCACCGGAATGGAATGAGGCATTCTTGGGTATCTTAGGCACACCTGCCTTGCTCTAGAGAGTGTTGTATTTCATGGGGTACAAAGAGCCACCCCAATAATTTTGGACATAGAGGCATGTGCAGGAGGAGCCCTGGTATAAGGTGCAAGTATCCATCCCGGCTTGTACACGGGCACCACAGTACCAGGGCTAGAAAGTGGAGTCTGAGGGATGAACCCCTTGGGAAGGCACTCAAGTGGCAGCCTTTGAGATCATGAGCACACTTTGTCAATAGCATGGTAATTCACTCACCAACAGTGCAGCGGGATCTATTCCACAGGTGGATCTAGCTATGGCAGTTTGGAGGCAGCATGGCTGTGTTTCTATGGTGCAAGACCGTGATGAGTGGGCATAGAGCTCGAGTCCTACTATGAGTGCTATGTTCACTGTCCTGTAGATGTTTTATGCCTAAGAAGATGCCCGCTATTTCTGGCAAGAGTCTTATAACATCTATGTGAACAAGCTCATGGAAGCTATGGAATTACAGCAAAAGGCTAAAGAAGCATGTGCGGAAGCATAAGAAGACAGATAGGGAGGCTCTTTAGGACACTGATGATGCTCATATAGCATTAGGAGCCCTCCAGACTCAGATGGAGAATGTTGTTGTAGATAGGAACATAGCACAGGCAGAGACACGGGCCGCTCATGCTCAGAGGGTGTAGGCCATCCAGTAGAGGGAGGAGGCCTATAGTCTTGTAGAGGCTAGAGAGGAGGCTAGGACTAGGACTATGGTTCTAGCTAGGCGGATGGAGAATGACTACCATTGGAGGGAGGCAGAGTATCAGCGTCAGATTCAGGAGCACCAGAACACCATTGTGGAGCTTTAGCATGATGTTCATCGCATCAACAACATCATTAATCCTATTCCTCCCCCAGTAGTCGTGGAAGATGAAGATCCAGAAATGTTTGTGGAAGATGATAGTTGGGAGGAGGAAGAGGAAGAACAACTTGTGCCAATGGACAATGATGAGGCAAATGCTATGTCCGGTGTTGACAGTGACCACTCCGTGGCATAACTCAGCTATAGTACTTAGCTAGATGCGCTAGCTCCTTATCTTTTTCGATCTTTTATGTAATGGACATGTGATTTAAGTTTTGATCTTTAGATGTATCATTAATGTAACATTGGAACCTTGCATGTTGGTCCATGATGGTTGGAATTTTAACTAAATCCCAGTTTTGTTTTGCTGGTGAAATGTGACATGCATGTTAATGTGTTGCGAGCGCGATAAGTGATCAAATTGGTGATGTTATGTTGTGAGAATGAATAATTGTGCCTCTGCTTTATTGTATAAATTTAAGATTCTCTTCAGTAATATCAGTTTGGCATGATGATACAATTCTTTGCAATCTCTTGACATCTTCCAATAATCACTTATTGTTGCAATTTTGCAGATGCCTCGCACACGTGCTGGGGCCAGCACTAGCCAAAATAGTGGCGATGATGGTGACCTACCACCACCCCCGCCACCCTCCGCAACCGAATTTTTCGCACAGTTCTTGGGGAATCAAAGAGTGATGGAAGAAACACTGCACCTCATTATGCAGAATACCGCTCATGCCCGCCAGCAAAACCAAGGGCCTGAACCAAACTAGTATAGCTCCTTCAAGGATTTTTAGGACACTAAGCCTCTGGTCTTCAAAGAGGCAGAAGAACCACTCCAAGCAGACGAATGTCTGAATACCATTGAGCAAAAGTTTGGCTTGCCATGAGTCATTGAACCCATGAAGGTAGAGTACGCATCCCATCAGTTGCAGGGGCCAGCAGGAATCTGGTGGACTTATTATCTATATTCCCTACCTACAAATGCAAATGTCACATGGGATCAATTCAAGGCAACATTTAGGGGGCATCATATTCCCCCAGGGCTGATGCGCATGAAGGCTGCTAAGTTTATGAAGTGCACCCAAGGGACAAAAACGCTAACTGAATACATGCATGCATTCAACAACTTGTCCTGATATGCCCTAGAATTCGTTGATACAAAAGCGAAGAAGATAGAAAGCTTCAAGAGAGGCCTTGGCACCAAGTTGATGAAAACTATGGCTAACTCTAGTTGTGATACATATAATTAGTTCGTCAGTGATGCCCTAACTCAAGAGAACCAGAACAACCTACATGCAGCAGCAAAAGGTCGCAAGCGAGTAGCTGAGGTAGGTGCCTTAGGTTCCTCTCACTCTAGGGCTCTAGTGGTAGCTAGGCCACAACTCTATGCCCCAGCACCTAAGTTTAGGCCTCCATAGAAGAACACCTAGTCTGGCCGACCTTAGAAGATATTTCGCAAGGCATTCACCATTGCCCTGCACAAGGGTAACGTAGGCCAAGGAAGCTCAACAGGGCCAAGAAGTAACCAGCTGTGCTTGAATTGCAATCAGATGGGTCACTAGTCCAAGGAATGCCCCTATCCCAAGAAGAATGGGAATCAAAACTAGGGTAATTAGAAGCAAGCCAATCATAAGGCACATCCTAGATACGTCCACTATACAACCGTGGAGGAGATTCCCGCAGGGGAAGTCATGACTGCTAGTATGTTTCTTGTAAACAAACACCCCACAATTGTTTTATTTGATTCTAGAGCTTCGCATTCATTTATGAGTCAGACATTTGCATCTAAGCATGATCAGAAGATAATTGAGGTAGACAAGGGTGGTTATAGTATAAGTTCAGCTAGGGCTACTATTTCCATAAACCAATTAGTTAGAGATGTGCTTATCTCCATACAAGAGAGGGAATATACTATGGATCTTATAGTATTGCCAGGATTAGCCATAGATGTGATATTGGGCATGAAATGGATGAATGGGCATGGAGTTCTTATCGACACATCCACTCGAACCATTATGTTGGGGGAACCTAAAGGGGATGGTGCTTTCCTAGTGCCACTTGCCAGAAGTTTTGATCTTCAAAACTTGTCTTGTGCCATCCAAACCACTACTCTCTGTGATATTCTAGTAGTTTGCGAGTTCCCTGATGTATTCCTAGACAAATTGCCTGGTTTGCCGCTAGATAGGGATGTGGAGTTTAAGATTGAGTTAGTGCCAGGTACAGCACCTATCTCAAGAAGACCCTATAGGATGCCACCCAATGAGTTAGCCGAACTTAAAATTCAGCTACAAGAACTTTTGGACAAAGGTCTCATTCGACCTAGTTCGTCTCTTTGGGGTTGTCTAGCTTTATTTGTGAAGAAGAAGGATAAATCCTTGCGGATGTGTGTGGACTATAGGCCGCTCAATGCAGTAACCATAAAGAACAAGTATCCTTTTCCTCGTATTGATATTTTATTTGATCAACTATCAAGAGCAAAGGTATTCTCTAAGATTGACTTGAGGTCAGGCTATCACTAGATCAAGATCAGGCCAGAAGATGTACCTAAGATAGATTTCTCAACAAGGTACGTCTTGTATGAGTATTTGGTCATGTCTTTTGGACTAACAAATGCTCCCGCCTATTTCATGTACTTGATGAATTGGGTGTTCATGCCCGAACTTGACAAGTTCGTGGTCATGTTTATCGATGATATCCTGATTTACTCTGAGAATGAGGAAGATCATGTAGAACATCTAAGAGTTGTCTTGTCTAAGCTGAGAGAGTATAAATTGTATGCAAAGTTTAGCAAGTGTGAATTCTGGCTAAAGAAAGTACCTTTCTTGGGTCATATATTATCTAAAGATGGAATCTCTATAGACCCATCTAAAGTACAAGAGGTCATGGATTGGAAGGCGCAGACTTCGGTTCATGAAGTTTGGAGTTTTCTAGGGCTAGTAGCCTATTATCGTTGTTTCATCCCTGACTTTTCCAAAATAGCTAAGCCCATGACCAGATTACTTTAGAAGGATGAAAAGTTTAATTGGACTCCAGAGTGTGAGGCTGCTTTTCAGACTCTATGAACCTTGCTAACCACTACTCCTGTTCTGGCACAACCTGACATTGAGAAACCTTTTGATGTGTTTTGTGATGCATCGGGTACAGGTTTATTGTGTGTGCTTAAGCAAGAAAGTCAAGTTATTTCCTATGCTTCTCGGGAGTTGAGGAAGCATGAAGTCAACTACCCTACACATGATTTAGAACTTATCGCGGTTGTTCATGCATTGAAGATATGGAGATATTACTTGTTGGGAAACGTATGTCACATATACACTGACCACAAAGTCTCAAGTATATCTTCACTCAACCAGAGCTAAACATGAAATAGCGTAGATGGTTAGAGCTAATCAAGGACTATAATCAAGTGCACTACCATCCAGGAAAAGCCAATGTTGTAACAGATCCACTCAATCAGAAATCTCATTGTAATGCCTTAGAAGTATTGTTGGAAGATGGGTTTAATCTATTGCACCCTGTTGTGCTACACAACATCACTGTTAGTTGTTCACTTAAGAGCAAAATCATAGAACTATAGAAGATAGATGTAGGTGTGCTTCACATAAAGTGAAAGATGAAGGAACAGGAAACCAAGCATTTTAGGTTGGATGAAAGAGGTGTGCTATGGTTCAAAAACTGACTAGTGGTACTAAAAGACCGCAAACTTAGAAATCAAATCCTAGATGAAGGTCATTCATCCAAGTTGTCTAGTAGCAAAATGTATCAAGATTTGAAAACCCATTTTTGGTGGACCTAGATGAAGAAAGAGATCGCCGCCTATGTCGCTAGGTGTGATAATTGCAGTAGGGTCAAAGCGGATCATCTGAAATCTACTAGATTGCTCCAACCTTTGTCTGTTCCTAGATGGAAGTGGGAGATCAGCATGGACTTTATTGTTGGACTTCCACCCACTCAAAAGGGTTTCGACTCAATACGGGTAATTGTGGACCAATTGACAAAGTATGTGCATTTTATTCCTGTTAGCACCCGCTACCGACCACATGAATACGCAGCATTGTATATCATGCATATAGTGCGACTACATGGGATAACAAGAACCATTGTGTCAGATAGAGGATCCCAATTCACTGCTCAGTTTTGGGAGCACTTGCACAAGTAGTTAGGTACCAACCTAGTTCGAAGCTCAGCATATCACCCTTAGACCGTCGGATAGACTGAGCGAGTAAATCAAATCTTAGAAGACATGTTGAGGGAATGTGTGATCTCTTCAAGGGTTCATGGGGAAAATGGCTACCTTTAGCTGAGTTTTCCTACAACAATAGTCATCAATCAAGTATCAAAATGGCTCCTTTTGAGGGCTTGTATGGTCGAAAATGTAGAACTTCTTTGAATTGGGTTGAGCCCAGAGAAAGGAGATACTATGGCATTGATTTTGTCACCAAAGTTGAAGAACAAGTACGCATTATCCAACAGCATATGAAAGCCGCTCAGTCTAGGCAAAAGAGCTATGCCAACAAGAGAAGAAGGCCTATCAAATTTGAGGTAGGTGACTATGTATACCTCAAGGTATCACCCATGAAAAAGGTGCAACGGTTTGGTGTGAAAAGAAAATTAGCACCTAGATATGTAGGCCCATACAAGATCATCGAGTGAAGTGGAAGCGTAGCTTACAAGCTCCAGTTACCTCCAGAGATGCAAGCTATATTCAATGTCTTACATGTTTCTCAGCTAAAAAGATGTCTTCGCGTACCTGATGAAGCTATTGAAACCACCAATATTAAGCTCCAATCGGATTTGACTTATGAGGAAAAATCAATACAAGTTTTGGAAGAAATGGAAAGAGCATCCTGGAACAAGGTTATTAAATTCTACAAAGTGGTGTGGAATAACCACGATGACCAAGATGCCACGTGGGAATGGGAGGATTATTTACGTGAGGTTTATCCCGCCTTTTATGAAAATGGTAGGTCTTTCAAATCTACGGACGAGATTTCTATAAGGGGGAGGGGTTGTAACACCCTAGTGTTAAGCATTGCATTTGGCACTTGCATTTCATGAGCACAGCATCATCCAAGCATTCATGAGCATGAGCATATGGAATTTCATCTTATTCTTTACATATTATCACATGTGATGTTGATTATATACATGCATATGCTTGTGATCATGTGTGACCAATGCAAGAGATGGTTGTGAGGTCACAAAAACACCTTAGACACATCTAGGATAGTAAATGGAGCAATGTTCGTATTCATGACATGGGCCAATTTTGCTTCTAAGTCCTAGTTTACACGTAATGTCATTTTTCATGATCATACTTTGACCAAAGTTGAAGTATAGCATAGATTGTTTGCATGGCAGTGCACCCATAATAAAACTTGTAATTCTTGACATGGGTAACAAACTTTATTTAAGGTTCATGAGCAAATTCAGTGCCTAACATAGTAAAAACTGCTCCAAAGTAGCAATCAGATGTTGTTTTTAGACTTAGGAAATTTTCTAAGAACTGATTTATAGTTTCATGTACCATACTTTGAAGCTTTGCAATTTGAAAACTAGCTCGAATTAGACCAAGCTCATTTAAGCAAAGTTGGAGATCCCGTGTAGCTCTACAATTCTTAGTAATGGATTTTTTGCTAATTCTGCATGGATTAGGAGTAACAATGGTACAAAGATGGCTTATCAATTGGCCTGACAGCCAATTTGAACTGGCTAGCCGAGCGCATCATGGCCGACCGTTGCCATGCCACGCGCGCCGCGTGGCGGCTGCTCGCCGACATCGGCCCGACCGATCAGGCCAGCAGGGGGAGAAAAAGGAGGCTAAGCTGCTGCACTCGCTCATTCTCACTCTCTTGCTCTGCTCTCTCCCTGTCGCTAGCTCGCCGAGCGGAGCCGTGCTCGCTGTCGCCGCCGCACATCTCCACCGTGCTCACATGCCACATCTGCAACACCGCCATCAAATCCATCATGCCCACAGCTCCAACACCATCTCCTCTACCTCCCCGACCCGCTAGTGCCACCATCCGAGCCAAGGTAAAGTCGCATTACACGTTGCCGTCGCCGCCATGGCCACGGACCACTACCGAGCTCTGATCTTGCCATGGCCAGCCCTCTCTACTGCTCCTCCTACCTCCTTCTCCCATGGTTCATCATCAGCTTAGGTCACAGAAGCTCACACCATAGCCGGTTTAATCGCTACCGCCGCCACCATGCAGGTACGCGCAACCGCGCCGAGCATGCTCTCCATGGCCGCGAGCTCAAGCTCGCCGCGACCGACCCTAGCTAGATCCTATCGTCCCCCTATAGCATGTGTTTCCACAATGCCATGAACCCTAGCACCATCCATGAAGATGGAGACCCATCAATGACCACCATCTTGTCGGAACGGCAAGCGCCGCCGCACCACCATGCACACGATTGGAGCACACTACCACTCCACCGTGACCTAGACCTAACCCTAGAGCTCCGCTAGGACCACCTGACGTTGTAGCCACACTCTCTTGACTGTATCATCCCCGAAGACGACGAGCCTACCGTAGAGCACCTCCACCATGCCGCCATTGTCACCGGCTGGTTGCTCCGGTGATGCACCGAGGCAACTGAGGGTACCCCTCGATGCGGCTTGATGAGGCGAGTGTAGTGGTGAAGACCTCACCGTCGGTGACCTCGCCGCCGGCGAGATATAGCCGGTCAAACACCATGCTCTGCTCCTATGTCACTAACGTGTGGGACCCATTAACCGTGGGGCCCCGCTGTCGGTGCCTCCGGGTGCACTGGACCGGGTGCACCTAGCTGCTGGGCCCGACTTGAAATTTGATTTTCTTTATTTATTTTCATAGATTTGAATGCAAACTTCAAAAATTTATATCCTGAGCTAGGAGTGTCCAATTTGAGTGAACTAAATTTTTTTGGATTCATCATCAAGTCTATTATTTGATAAAATATGAAACCTACTATTTGGGGTATTTTTCAAAGGGGAATTAAATTGAGCTAGATAAGTGCTTTTGAATTTGTTTCTATCTTGTAAAATGCATCTCTTGAGCTAGGTAAGTGCAAAAATTATGATTCCAATTTTGCTGGTCTTGTGTTGACATGCTATAGCTAGGAATAATGCTAAACCTACAGTAGACATACTTGGAATATGGTCTTCCTATTTAATCTTAAATAATTGCTAGTTTCTAGTGAAAATAAATGGTGTAAAAATACCTAACTTATGATCATGCAAATTTCTACCTAGTGTTCTTATGCTAGTATGAAAGTAAGAAAAATAGGAAATCTGTTGTTTGACACTTTTCACTAGGCTAAACTATTTTTGCCAAAATAAGCCTATGCAACTTGTCATTTTTGTAGAGGTTGATATACTTATCCAAATGGCATGAAATTTGTACAATAGACTATTAGGGTCATATGTAACCTACTGTAATTTTCTCTGAATTTATTGATCATTGGAAATATTTATCCTTTAAATCAAATTATTATATAAGGAAATTATTAAATGCACATAAGTAAATTATTTGGGCCTAACCATGATATTTTCTATGGTGATTGTGATGCATATGATGTGTTGCTTTTGGTAGTTATGCTCAAAATTAATTGGTTATAGGCAGCTAGTTAATTATTGCTTTATAATTCAACTAAATGTCTACATGAGTAGTTTATGTGGTGTTGACAAATTCATGATGATAATGATCTTTTTTGTGAAACTTGTTAATAACAAAGTTGTAGGTAACTTACTCATATTGCTTGTCCTAAAATTTCATAGCTATAGGCTAAATGGTTTAACATTTATAGCTATTAGAAGTCTGCTATCAGATTTGCATGTCCTCTGGATAGATAAGAAATATTGAATTTTTTGACCTAGATAGCTACTAAATCACCTTAAGATGATTAAAAGAAAGTTGTAGACAATTTTATAAGATTTCCAAAAAGTTCAAGATCACATTGTTTGTATATGTATAACTCTAGTTATGGTCAAAACAAGTGGCGTTGAATAGGTGTTTGTTTAATTACTAAAGAAGAGATATGTGCCTACTCAGTAAAAAGAAAGTTAATCTTGTTATCACCCTAATACCTTGCTGTTAAGAACACTCATGAGTATGCATTTCATCATATCATCCATGTCATTACCTATGCATCCATGATATCTTATTCATGCTCATGCATATAGGATCGCCCGAAGGCGTCTTGGAGTTCGAAGTAGAGGAGGAGGAGAATCAGGAGACACCCTAGCCCACAACTCCCGAATGTGAGGAGCAGGCTCTAGAAGAACTTCTGGAGTGCCCTGACCAGCTGACCCACTTCTTTCCTGAAAGCAAAGCCCTAGAGCATTCTAAGCCTCCTATGTTTTATAAAATATCACTTGAGTCCTTTATGTTTGATGCATTAAGTTATAAGAGTTGATTTGGAAACACTTGATGTATAGAACTACCTTGTCCAGATATATACTTTAAACCATGTGTAGGTCCAGGATCGAATATATGCTTACCCATGCTTAGACCGGTAGAAGTCGGGTGATTTCCTGTCATCTGCGAGATATAGGTGGATACCGGAGCACGGTTAGCTATATTTGCTATCGTAGAAAAGAACCATGGGATAATGTAACTGGAGGCCGAGTAGAGTCTATGTGTAGGTTGACTCATGTGATTCCATATGTGCTGATTAAGGACCATATCGTTGGAGGCCTTCTTGTCATTTTGAACACATGCCTCTCACTTAGCTGGCCGGATAACTCGTTCCGACCGCGAAGCCGAGTGGCTCAACTCAGGCTAGGCCACGTTCTGTCAAAGTGCGCACTCTGGATGGTTGTAAGGATGTGCGGGGAGCTAGATGTGAGCCCAAGGGCAGGGTAGTCTTGATCATCCTATCAGCTGGTTGTCCCTGGTTGTGCGGCGTTGATCGAAACCACGAAATGTGTACCTAAGTTGTATCAAAGATGACCTAAGACTACCTTGGCACAGGTATGTCTAGGATTGGGTTAGGAATAACTACCCAGCTGGTTGCAATCGATTTGAATCGCCTTCTCTCCTAGATAGTGAGAAACTTGGTGGAGCCCTTTCATCATAGTAATTGAACTATGGAATATGATGGTTATGATGAACATGGAAAATATTACACCGGATATGGTTACTATTGTATGTTACTAATGATATCCCACATGTTTGGCACAGGTTAGTTGCTAATCTAGAGATGAATAACTATAATCAACTTGGTTACTGAATTACAAAATGTATAGCTCGACTAGTGGCTTTTATGCAAAATGTTGTCAAGCTAGCTCCACTTATAAAGCCTTGGATGATCCTTGGAGTCACTTTATTTTTGGTTTATGATAGGTAATTCTAGCAGAGTACCTTCTTGTACTCAGGGTTTATTTCCCACTTGTTGCAGATAACACGGTGTATCATGGGTATTGTAAGAACTGCTTCTCATCCGCAGTGGAAGATGAGTAAGCCAGAGCAAGGCGCTTCTATTTATATATATTATTTGTGATGCTTTTGTGGGTGGTGATCACAAACTAGCTTGTATTAACAATGGTTTGAGATGTTGGTTTTAAAACTACTTTGCTTCCGCTACTACCTTATTTGGAACTTGAGTTGTAATAACTTTAATCGTACTCTGATGTATGGCAATGTATTTGTGAACTCTATGTAACATGTGGCATGTATGTTGAATCATATACAATCTTGGTTGTATGTTGGCGATTAATCGAGAAGCTTCGTGGTACTCGACGGACTACTGGGTTTATATGGGCTGAAGTATGATAGTGTGACTGCTTCGCAAGCTGCTATTGTACTTGTGCTCTTATAAATTAGACGGTTCTATCATAGGCACGTTGTTAAATAAGAATCTGACACATGGATGAACCAGTGAATGACACGTGTAACAGCCAGGACAGGGCACATGGGCCAATTCAAACAAAATACATGGTACAAATCCATCCTACCATGTGGTCGAATCAGAAAAGACTTGTGGGTAGCTCAGGGCACGACATGTGGCCCAATAAAATACTGACACACGGACATACAGCATCAAGACACATGGTCGAGTAAAAGAAAGACTTGCGGGGTATTGTGGTCACGCCATGTGGACCAATAAAAATATGACACTTGGTCCAATGAAGAAGTGACACGTGATCCAACCACAACACGACACGTGTTCTACTAGAAAATTGACATATGGAACAATAGGGTCCCGACACATGGTCTAGTAAGAACCTAAAACATGCAAGAACCAAAGATGGCCATGTTGTGCAATAAGAAGGTGACATGTACCCGAACCATCTCCAATCCAACCGGCTATAGCATGCACATGTGGAAAGCATCTCCAATGGAAGCACCCGCCAGTGTGGCTGCCCCCTGCCACGCATTCCAATGCAGTTCTATGACGCTTAGTTTTCGTCATAGATCTATCCAATTCTATGATGAATTTATAGAATCATCATAGAATTGCAAGAATAACACGACTTCTATCATGAACCATTTTTTGTCATAAATTCAACATAAAACTAAAATTATGATGAATTTGGCTCCTTCAATGATGAAAGCTGTTCGTCATGGAAGTGGATATTTCTAGTAGTGTGTGTATCCCCCCATAATAGGCCTAGTTGTTAAATCATAGGACAGAGGTGCTTTGTGCCCAATCAACCCTCTGGGTGTGTTTGGGGTGGGTACATCCAAAATGTTATTGCATCCTACCTTGCATTATCTTGGATTATCAGTATAGCCATAGTCACTAGCTAGAGTAGTGCTTGAATAGAAGTAACTTAGGATTCTTGTGTTTTATTTATTATTGTCCTACTACTTATTTACACTTCCACTTTACCTTTTTATGAGTAGATCCTTATGTGTCACCCCACTGTATTGTATATCACTTACCCCTACTTTAGTCTACTCGGTATACTAGCTAGTAGATACGTGATGGTTAACTATCACTATCTTTAACCCTTGCTTCCCTGTAGATAAATACGATACCCTAGAATACTCCTAGGTGAAATGCTATAACGATATTCTCTGCGCTTGCGGAATTATCTACTTGAGCATAAGAAATATTAACAAGCATTTCTGGCACTGTTGCTGGGGATATAAACCTGGTAGCGATGTTAAGAAATGTCAACAAGCATTTATGGCATCGTTGCCGGGGAAGCAATTGGCATAAAGATTTTGATATTGACCTTGATGTCTACCAATCTAGTTTACCACTAGCTTTTGTGGGATTATCCTTATCCTGTTGAGTGTGAAATAAACAGTGCAACATCGATCGTTCGACCTTCTGGCTTATTCATACAAGAAAATCATCAAGATCCTAGGGTGCTTGGTCATTCATGAATCATCAACACCTTCACCCTGCCATCCCATAGGTATGCATATATATACATTCTAACCATGTGCAGATGGAGAAATGGTCACCATCAAGAGGAGATAAAATCATCATATGTGATGGAACAAAGGTGTTGCTTCACTCACAAATTTCATCTCAAATTTTGGGTGATAGCGAAATCGATCAAGGTATGTGAGAACCTACCATCCTAGATTTATCTTTCCATGTTATTCTTACCATTCCATGTTTGCTTGAATCATAAATGTCTAGTGCTTTCTTTGGGTAGCTCCTAGATTCTGAACTATAGTCAGGCACTTTGCCTAGTCTAGGTAGATGGCAAATTTCATTTGTTATTTATCTATTCGGGTTGTTAGTCTAGCTTCGTAGTAGACATAAGTTAAATGGGACCAACAGATCCATATGTTAATAATGCCATTCGGTATGATATCAGCTAATGGTTCGCACTATGGGAAAAAGCTAAGGTCTAGACATTCATTTATAGCATTCATTTAGTTAGATTTCTTGTTTCATGGTTCACCATTAATATTCTCATCTCTGTTTGAATGAATCTTAAAATGCTTTCATGCTTCCTTCCATTTATGCTAGTATGTTCTAGTTTGGAAGTATTGATCATACATGTATAGCCTTTAAATTAAGCATGGTGCCTAGTTTAAGGTTTGGAGGCTCTGATCATATTTCCATAGGCTTTTAAATTAAGCATGGTGTTTATGTTAAATAGCCTTCCTCTATCGAATCAGACGTGAAGTCTAGTTTAGTTATTGAACTAAAACTACTTGTGTAGATATTGGTTGCATGTAAAATTGTAAATATGAGTGGGCAAGATATTGAGATAAATTCAAAAATGGAGATATGGTCTTGTGATACACTTCAACAAATTTTGCACATCATCAAAAAGAGTCACCTCTCATCTTTGAAGGGTGCATGTAAATATTTATCCCTCTTTCATGTCATGTTGTGCTTTGTGAATGTTTTTGCAAGAACTTGGTGAAAAATAAACAAGAGCTAAAAATAAAAAGATGGGGAAAAAGATCTTTGCTAGCTAAACAGGAGCGCCAACTTGTCGTTAGCATAAAAGAAAACATGTAGCCTTCACTCTTGTTTCTTTGTGAGTTCCTTTGGGTAGGTGTTGTCCACTAACCTTTGTAGGAAAGAGAAACGAAGATCGAGATGGTGTGGCGAAAACAAAAAATTCAAGATTAATTCAATGGGGAAGTCAAGCTCAATTGACTTTACACAATAAGACCTCGCCGACAGGTAAATCGGTATGTATCCCTTATTTAATTTTTGCATATCTTTTAAATTTTAAACTCTTGCATATTTAGCTTTAAATAAAATCCTTTTTCTTTCATGCATAATAAATTAGAATAATCTTATCTTAGGTTTAAACTAAAACTAAAACTAAAAATAATAAAATAAAGATTTACTTGCATTGGTTCATTGCATAATAAGCTTGCAACCACTCCTTGAATAAAGCCTCTCTTAAAAAAAGCAATGAGGGAAATGCTTTTGGGACAAGTTTCCTGTGGGTATCTGTGTTCACTAATTGTTTTAAGATTAAAAAGAACAAGGCGAGTACCATGTCCTAGAACATAATTCTTGCATCAACTCTAATATCTTGATACCTTTTGGCAATGGAAGATACTTCAAGATATACTCCAATACTTACACTTGGATTTTGATTGCAAACAAGTCCATGTGTGGGGGAGCACATCTTGTCCTGATCCATCTTTGCTAAATTCTATTCTGAGTTAGAGATGTTGCCCCTTGCCTTGCTTTCTACAAAAAACATCATGTTTAGTCTCTTCTCTTTGTTCTCACTCAAAAAAAAGATGTAACTTTGTAAAGTGAGAACAAAAGCATCTTGTAGAACTTGTATCCTTCAGGTATTTATGTCGCTAAACCTTTCAGGTTGAACACAAAAAGGATGAAGGGTCAAAACAACAAGGTGGCAACAACTTGAATGAGACATCATTAGAGTACATTCTGAGGGATGCCCCAACATCTACACTAGGCTTTTAATCTCAAGTGACATAAAAGTCCTAGTGTGGGGGAGGCTGTCCAATTCTTCTCTTAGCCCTCCGCCATTTTGGCACACTGGTTTGCACTCCCTCTACCCACTCTTGCTTTATTCTTATAAGTTTGATGTGTTGAAAAATGCTATATACTAAAATCAAACTTAAAATGTGAATCATGCCAAAACTATGAACATGACTTTGAAAGGATTAGCTGACATAAATTTTATTCCTAGTTCATAGACTTGTTACTTGTGGACATATCAATATTAGGAAAACATGTCAACTAAGTTATTGTGAAGTGAGATATGGTAAAGACTAAAGAAATCCTATCTTTCTATGTAAGCACTTGGAGATTTCTATTTTGATAAAACATCAAAATTAATAGCCTCACTTGTGAATGGTGAGATTTCCTACCAAAGCCAAATATCATGTTATATGTTGAAAACCTTCCACATATGCTACTTGTTTTTGTATTGAGCTTTGTCAAACTTTGTTGACCTTTGTTGAGAATTTTATCATGCTCTTAAGATCAAGGTCACATACACTCCACCAAATATATGCTGTATTTCTACATTGGAAGTAAGCAAAAACATGCCTTTCCATTTCCACTCAATAAATACTCTATGTTTGTTAGCATGATTTTCTCCATCATTATCATAAAAGAGGCATGGGCTATAGTATTGAAAAAAAAGAAAAAAATGTGGACACATGAAGGTCCACAAAAAAAATGTGAGGACACATTTTGGTCCATAGTTGAGCAAAAAAACTAGCCCTGCTCTCATATACAGGATGGAGAAAGAATCATTGCTATGGAGTAATCATGATCATCCCATTTCCACACACATGCACACCTTGATCTGAGTATATGATATTTTTCTCCATGGATCCATTGTTTTACTTAGCAATATATGCAATGCAAGTGTGCTTTACTCTTATCCTACCCAAACTCTACATAAGCCTATTAGAAGTAGGACGGAAGGCAAAGCATCATTGCCTTGGTGAGGATACAAACACCATTGAGTGACTTTAGAGTACCATTTGAGGAGAAGTATGAGCTTAGTTTCCAATTGCAAAAGTTATAAAAACTCCAAGTATGCTTCAAAGGGGAATGTGATGATTTGGTGTCAAAGTTGTTCCACTTTTCAACCACTCAAGGCGACATGGTAGACACTTCAAAATCCACAAGGCACGAGGTATGACTTGGTATATATTTTATGTTAGCATCATATCTTTTGAAGTCTTGTTTCATATTAAATTACACCTGAATCTTTGTTTTCTCGCTTTGCTCGGGATGAGCAAAGGTTTAGTGTGGGGGAGCTTGTTGACGGTCACTAAATGCCTATTTTGACCATCAACATTGAACCAAAAATGGGAGTAAACAACAACATAGGTAGTGATTTATGTTTATAAATGACCTATTTCCACTTGTACATGGAGATCTTTGGTCATGCAGGAAAACTATGCAAAAATATCAAAAATCAAGCAAATAGAAGCAATTGGAGCAAAGAGGGCCACCATGGGCCACTTGGTGGGGCCGACCGACCCCACCAAGCTGCCGGCCGGCGTGGCACTTCAAGTGCCACCTCACCAATCCATGGGAAATGGCCAAGAAACACACCTCCAAGCCTTCTCCACCGTTGATTCCAAATTGGTGCATGATCAAGGGCCAAAAAGAGGCATCACATGGATTTGATGACTCACCATCTAGTACCTTGGGTGCTCAAATGGACAAAATACGTCCATACCCACACTCTACTACACCCCAAGGGGCCCCACACTGAAGGAGGAGGGCCCACTCCACTATGGCCCACCGGCCGGTGCCCTACCTACACCGCTCGGCACCCCTCAGTGGCTCCGCTGCCTCTCCTTCGGACACATGCAAGGAAACACACTTGGGAGCAACATGGTGCATTGATTTATGGCGGTTCAAGGTCGGTTTGATCCAATGGAGGAGGATGGAGAGCACACGGATTGATGACATGGTGGTAGAGTAGCCCCAACTCCACCTCCTCCTATAAATACCCCCTCACTCCCTCTCATTCAAGGCGCCCCCAACACAAGAGAAGCTCTCTCTATACTCTCTCAAGATGTAGCTCTAGTTGTAATTAGTCTTGGTGGGAGCTCTGCCCATAGTCTAGAGCAGTCTTTAGGAGTCTGGTATAGTTTTGTATTTCTCTTGTAAATACTTTATTTATTTTAATATGTTACTTTATGCAAGTATTATTTCATGTCTTTTACTTTATGTATTAGTCTTGTTCTCTAGTTATACTTTGGTTATGCTTATACTCTTGTGATAAGTGGGCTCTCTGTTGCATGGGTTGTTCGTCACTAGTTGATGCTCTAGTCTTAACGTGTGGCTAGGGTAGTATCAAAATAGTGTAAGCGTGGTGCTTATACTATCGAGTACCTTGCAACGTGGCTAGGTATCCAGATAGATTGGGGTAGTTAGTAGGTGGTGACAACCCTATCCATCCTATGTATTCCCCCATGATAGGCCTAGTTGTTAAATCATAGGATAGAGGTGCTTTGTGCCCAATCAACCCTCTGGGTGAGTTTGGGGTGGGTACATCTAAAATGTTATTGCATCCTACCTTGCATTATCTTGGATTATCAGTATAGCCACAGTCACTAGCTAGAGTAGTGCTTGAATAGAAGTAACTTAGGATTCTTGAGTTTTCTTTATTATTGTCCTACTACTTAGTTACACTTCCACTTTACCTTTTTATGAGTAGATCCTTGTGTGTCACCCCACTATATTGTATATCACTTACCCCTACTTTAGTCTAGTTGGTATACCAGCTAGTAGGTACGTGATGGTTAACTATCACTAAACTTTAACCCCTGCTTCCCTATGGATAAATATGATACCATAGAATACTCCTGGGTGAAATGCTATAACAATATTCTGTGCACCTGCAGAATTATCTACTTGAGCATAAGAAATATCAACAAGCATTTCTGGTGCCACTGTCGGGGATACAAACCTAGTAGCGACGTTAAGAAATGTCAACACTACGCTAAAGCTAAGCTAAGCTAAGCTAGAGAGCTTGGAGAAGCTTGGAGATCTTAGAAATGAATGGGGCACTTCTCCACCAAGCTCCACACCCTCTATTTATAGTGTATGGAGGAAGGGGTACTTGTAGGTAGCCACCCTGGGGCACCGGGCAGCGGCATAGGGGCACCGACCGGCCCTAGGATGCACCGCTTTTGCATCTACGATGTTGGTTGGCTCCCAAAGGTGGTTGTAAGAGCAGCACATGTCAAATTTCGGACAGGAGGTCAGTTCCAATGTTGGTTGGAGGCCTCCATGTGTATGATGGTGGACCTAGGGATCCAAGGCCACTCCTTCCTGATCATTGGTTCAGCCCGACATCAAATGGACGCTTGAGGAGGCTTGTGGAGCATCTCCCATGGATCAGTGACATGGTAGAGCCACTTGGCACCCGGGCAGCGCACTTGTGGGGCTGGCCGGTGTGGCATGTGGGCCATTGGCCCCCCTGCCATGTCCACTTGCTCCCTTTGTCCATTTTTGTCACTAGTTTGCACAAATTTTGATATAATTCCTGCATACAAATAATTTTACAAGTACAAGTGGAACTAGGTGAATTATAAACAAAATTCAACACTTATGATGATGATTTACCTCACTTTATCAAGCTTTTGGGTGGAATGTTGATGGTCAAAATAGGTGTTAGTGACCGTCAACACTTGCTGCTTGTGGAGCTAGTGGCCACGATCCCGAGCTCTAGGGTCATGGCCTTCGTTGTCTTAGATGGCCTCAAAAGTCAAGGCCACTATCGTGAACCTCATCCCGTAGTGGGTGGGGTCGTACACCCGTCTTGCCGAGTCATATTTGGATGGTGGGTCACCGTACTGGCCGCCACTGCTTGGTGGTGTTGTCTTGTTTTTGCTGCGTGGCGTAGGGATGATGTCTGACCGAACTGAGGGGACTATTGTCCCCTTAGTCCTTGCGGGTTAGTGTGGCGTGCGTACTCTTGTCAGAGCACGCACACCAAGTAGAGTCTGATCTCTCCCCATTCCTTCCAAGGGTTAGGATGGAGGAGAGGTCGTGTGATGTTGTGTGGTGTGCAACGAAGGCAAAGAGAAGAGGTCGTGGCTGACTCTAGCTTTCGTGTTTGGCCTAGGTCCACATAGCTTAGTTAGGCCTCGATCGTTCAGTCTTATACCCGCTCATGTACCATGGGCTGCCTAAGCGGCTAACTAATCGTTGCCTTGAGATACCCGGGGTATCATAACCCTGACAATAGCCCCCGAGCATTTTTTCGATCATGAAATGATTGTGAAAGCACTGATACTTTCATGTGTCGAATGCGGGTTCGAAGTCATGGCTAGTCCGAGCTTTGGCACTTGACCCCTTATGGGCTTGTCCGTTCAATGCGATAGGTGGCTATTATGTCAATGTCCTATCAAGTTGTCTTGATGGTGAGGTACGCGACTGCTGAGCCTGGCTGCATTAGTGTGCTGCGTATTGGGGTTCGTGATCCAAGATGGGTCGAGTAGTCTCGTCGACAGTGTACCGGCTCTGCCTTTGGGAGGATCCAAATTTCCCCGACCTCATGCGGGCATATGACATTGGTGAATCTATGTTTTCTTCAGGGTTTATCCAGAAAACTATCAAGGTGGACCCAAACATCAGATTAAATCATGGTTATCCATGACGAAACTGACTCAGGAAGACTCCAGAACACTCCAGAAGGCAAACCACTGCAACAGAGAGCATGGCGCTGCCATGCGGGTTTAGTCGGCCTGTGGGGCCCCTGCGTCAGCCTCTCCGTCGTATGTCAGTTCTCCACCGCCTTATAGATTAAATCTATGCTATTGCTCAAAGTTGGTTTGATCTAAGGATCCATTATTAGCGTTGCCCCCTATATATATCAGCCCCTACCCCCTGAGGCATTATCAATAATCAAGAGGGATCATCATCTCAGAAAAGAACCTCAGAGCTCCAAAAATATTTTGGAATAGCTAGATAAGTTAGATCTAGAGGAGGCAAGTTTCGCTTGGATTCCTGATCTAGTCAATAGTGTGGCTTGGTATATCCTTTGTATCCTCCCTTGTATCTTTCATTATTCATATGTTTGATACATTTGCTATGACATCATTCTTAATATTATTCATGTTGTTAGTTATCATGTTCATCGTCTACTTTGATTATATGCTTAGTATAGCAAGATTATTATTATGTTTATGCATAAGTTCGTATAGTGCTCGCTCTAAAGTACACAGGGTGAGTGGTTGACATTGTGTAAGCGTGGTGCTTATACATTGTTTACCTACGAATACACCCTATATTCCAGGCCATGTGGTAGATCGCGAGTGTGACACTCTCGTTGAGTCCTTTGTAGTCCACTCCTCGAATATAGGTCAAGTAGGATCTAGTTGCGAAGAAAGTCAAGCTATGTTCTTGATCTTCCTTAGTAATATCCCTTATGTGTGGATATGAAGTTAACCTTAGCCATGATTATTAAGTATAATTGCACTAATCAATGTATACTTTGACTTGTAATTAAGAATGACTCAGGAATTAGTCTCTCTATTGTATCTACTTAGTCTTGCTATTGCTATCATAAGGAGTATTCTAAGTGTTCATGGATCAACTATCATTTATCATTATCCTATCTCTTGATTTACCCCTGCTTAGAGTAGAAGGTTGGTTGGTTTATTCGTCCATCATAAGTATAAGCATGAGTTAACAATATATTTCCTATGCCAATCCTTCCTAGAGGTTAAAATATAAATAACGATACCTGAAATACTCCCGGGTGAAGTGCTACAATGGTATATTATCTATGCGCTTACAGAATTCTTTATACATACATACATATATATATATATCTTTCTGAGTCACAATCAAATACCAAAGTACTTCTTAAGTATCATTATTATTAGTGATGCTAAGAAGTACCAACAAGCATTTCTGACGCCATTGCCGGGGAAGGTAGCTAGGCAATCAAAAGGAATATTGATAAACTTCTACTTATTGATGTGACCAGAAAAACCATTTACCTCTACTCAAGCAGGCTTACACTTGTACTGTCGACTTTTATATCTTATGTAGGGTAATGTATGACTAGTTTTGACCTTCTAACAAATTACATTGATGATCCAGAAGCACTATTTAGGAGGACTAAAGATAAACTCAAGAAAGTTTCATCTTTAGAATCGAAACACAACCAGACAAGGTGTAGCTTAACACCAGTTTTCGAAGCCATGCCTGACAGGACTCTCCATGAATTCTCTGGTCCAACTACAGCCAACATCCGTACTGGATCGGCGATCAACATTGGAGACAATGCTTTTGAGCTCAAGCCAGCTCTCATCAACATGGTGCAAGCTAGCTAGTTTTGTGGAAAGGCACATGAAGATGCGATGGCTCATCTCCAACACTTTCTGGACATTTGCAGCACTTTTACCATCAAAGGAGTTACTAGAGATGCTATATTACTTCGCCTCTTCCCATTTTCACTTTTGGGGAAGGCGAAGCAATGGTTCTACACCAACAAGGATAGAAATACCACATGGGAAAATTGCTCCAGTGCCTTCCTAGCAAAGTTCTTCCCCACGAGGAAAACCAATGCCCTACGTGGAAGAATTTCAAGTTTTCAACAGCAACATGATGAATCTGTCCCTGAGGCATGTGAATGTTTTCAAGATTACATATCAGAATGTCCTCACCATGGGATGGAGAATTGGCTACTCATGCAGGCTTTCTATCATGGGTTGACAAACAGCACTCGTGAGAATGTGGATGCTGCTGCTGGTGGTGCATTTTTGTCACTCACATTCACACAAGCAACAGCCCTTATAGAGAAGATGGCCTCCAACAAAGGATGGAATAAAGAACATCTTCAACCCCATAAGAGAGGTGGAGGTATGCATCAACTCAAGGAGGTAGACATGCTGTCTGCCAAGATAGATCTGTTAATGAAAAGGCTTAAAGACCGAGACAATGAAAAACAAGAAGTCATGCACATTCATGATTCCCACATGACGTGTGAAGAATGTGGAAACACGGGGCATCTAGGAAACAACTGTCCTGAAAGCCATGAGGATGTGAACTTCATTAACAACAACAATTATCGTCCTCAACAGAATCAAGGATGGAATCAGCAACAGAGGCCAAATTACCAAGGTAATTATCAAGGTAACTACCAAGGTAATAATTTCAATAAGCAACCATCTTTGAGAGATTTAGTCTCTGGTCAAGCTAAAATTATGGAAGGTTGATCAAGAAAACTAGCTTCCAATGACAAAATCTTAGAATATATAAACAATAGAATGGATAGCTTCTCCTCAGCTATTAAAAATCAGCATAGCTTTAATAAAATCATAGAATCACAACTAGCTCAGCTAGCAACTATTGTTCCTTCGATCGACAAAGGTAAGATTCTGGGGCAATCAGAAGACCCTAAAACTGCAAATCTTGTCGATATTCACAATGCAGGATTCTACACAGAACCATCTAGTGGAGGATGGGAGGACTATTCCTTGCCAGTCAAGAAAGGTGATCCAGGAAGACCTGTGATCCCCATAGCCATTAGACCTCATGTGTTCGAAGAAACTGTCTGTGACTTCAGAGCAAATGTTAACACTATACCAAAGGTAATTTATGAGAAAATTCATGTAGATCCTTTGCTATACACAAATATATGTTTGCATCTTGTAGATCAATCATTTTGCTACCCCAAGGTAATTCTTGAAGACATATGTGTATGAGTTGGATCCTCATACGTACCCATAGACTTTATGGTTTTGGAGACATGTGGAGATGTAAGGGCACCCATTATCTTGGGTCAACCTTTCCTAAGCACCGCAAAAGCCATCATCTATGCGGACAATGCCAAAATATGTTTCACAATTAAGGATAGAAAGGAGAAATTTACTTTCAAGAATCATATATTGCATTCTCCTAGTCATCCACAGATGCCGTACCTGCCCGAGGATACAACAGTGAGCAAGAAGAGAAACAACCAAAGAAGGAAGAATAGGGCCAAGCAGCCAAGAGAAGAATTAGTCAAGATGTTCAACACCGATCGGAGTACGACCACCTCCTTACTTCACCATTCCTTACCAAGAAAGAAGATCCTTGCGTACCAACACTCAAGTGCACGATTGGACAAAGAATCTTCCACAACACCTTCTGCAATATTGGATCGGGTATCAACATAATGTCTAAGGTAACATATGACTATTTGTTTAGTGATGAACCTTTGTTTCCTACATATATGCAATTGCAGATGGCAAACCAAATAGTCTGAGTTTCGGAGGGAATAGCAAAAGACATTATGGTAAAGATACAAGATTACTATGTCTCTACCGACTTCATGATTCTTAACATGGGAGAGAAAGAAGAAGACATACCTATCATCCTTGGAAGACCATTCCTCAACATTACCAACACTATCATCTACATTAGATCAGGACAAATCCACTTCACATTCCCAACACAAAAGGTATGATGCAATTTCAATAGCTATACAACTTATGAACAGCCAAAGAAGATCATTTCGGTCTATTTGGAGATAGTGTTAATCTAAGCGCAACATAGGTGCGTGGTTTGCGCCGAATGTACCATGGGCATGGAAATTATTTTGGGCACACCTGATGGTACTCCTAGGTGACGTGTATCATGTGGAAGGTCATTTTGGTCCGTTTGGAGATAGTGTTAATCTTGGTGCTAGATAGGTGCACGGTTTATGCCACATGTACCACGGGCATGGAAATCTTTTTAGGCACACCCGATGGTTCTTCTAGGTGACGTTGGTCAAGTGGAAGCTCGTTACGGTCCGTTTGAAGATAGCATTAATCTGGACACAAGATAGGTGTACGGCTTGCGCCGAATGTACCATAGGCTCTGAAATCGCTTTGGGCACACCCGATGGAACTCCTACGTGACGTCGGACAAGAGGAAACTTTTTTTGGTCCATTTAGAGATAGTGTTAATCTCAACGCAACATAGGTGCATGGTTTCTGCCGAATGTGCCATGGCCATGCAAATCATTTCGGGCGCACCCGATGGAACTTGATGAGGACATGGCACCTTCGGATACGAACAATGATTATAAGGTGCGCTCGTTCCTACATTTGCATAGTGGCTTTGGTTATAATTCACTTGGTTCCACATGTACATGTCACTATTTGATTGTAGGTTCAAATGTGTTTCATAATGGAAGTTCATCAAAATTGAACTTTCGGTTCGTCGGCAGCCTGACAGTGCCTCATTGGGAAGGCCATAACTCATCCATCCGGAGTGCGATCGAGGTCAATGAGCACTTGATGGAAAGCTTGTTTGATAAGCTTTCAAATAGATCTAGTTCCATCTCAATATCACATCGGCAAGGCCTCCAAATCACCAATATATTATGTCACTGTTTCTGCTGGGAGCTACACTGTCGTTATGGGCTTGTTATTCATCCTTGGGACCCTGGCCCAAGTGGGAGCACACTCCAAGGACTTGGAGAACCCACCAAGAAAGCCCTTGGACGTCCTCCTCCTTGGCCACCACCTTAGGAGGCCAGCAAGGACGTCCAAGCCAAGCCAGAGGCCCAGTCCAATCCGAGTTCGAGTCTGCCTCGGCTGTCAGGACCAGTCTGCAATAAAACGGACGCCCAGGACGCATCCGGACTCCGTTTTCGATGATCCACATATGGATGGAAAGCTAATTTGATAAGGAAGCCAATCCAAGTGGTTTCACGTCAAAATCTATTCGGAATCAACAGGAATCGTCGAAACAAGTCAGCGTCCAGAATCTGCCAGGGTGCTGCGACACCGTCTTTTGGTCCGTTGGACCATGTATCGAGTTTGGGCCCATTAGGGGCGCGTCCAGGGGTCTTTCACGACCCTAGAGTCTTCATAAATAGCCGCCGCCCCTCCATTAGGGTTTGGGTTTTGCTTAGATTATTCTGTCAAGAAACAGTTTCGCCGTTCTTCGGTTTGTGAGACCCCAACTCGTGAGATTAATCATACATTCACAATTTGGTTGCGTTCTTTCTTGTTCTTGCTTGTGTTCTTCATTGCGCAGGCAGGGATTACCCTTCTTGGTGAGGTCAACCTGGTCCGTGACTCGGTTGATAACCAAAGGAGCAGTGGTGCTAAGATTGTAGGGTTCGATCTTTCGATCTGAAGTCGGATCGGTGTGTCATTCTCCGCCACAACGATAGTTACCATCACCTGACGGAAGATCGGGATCCCCGTTTCCATTAAGTGGTAATCAGAGCTAAGGTATACCGTCAGGTTCACATTTATTTCCTCGTTTGAGTGTTTTTGCTTTTATCCCATAGTCCAATGCCATATTTGTTTCCTATCCTATAACCATCCGCGCCATAGCCTTTGCATGATTCAGTTTCAGAGTCCGCTTTGTTGAGTTTGTGTCCTAGGTCAAAGTCTTGTTGCTGGTTTAGATTGTGTTCTTTTCTAGTTTGTGTTGATCCCTTCACCCGCCGCTATTCCGTATCAGCATCGGTTTGCATCTTGTGTCCACTAAATCCCTGATTCGAGCAGCTTCCTTAAAACAGTCATAACTTTTGCATCCGAACTCGAAACGGGACAAATTTTATATCTACGGAGAACACCAGAAAATTTTAGATCTATTTCATCCCAGCTTAGCTGGGTTCACAAAAATTAGATTTCCGAAATTCGATTAGAAAAATTGAGTTTCTGAGCCTACAAGTTTTGATATGCTTTTTAGAGCACAGTCCTAATTTTCTATAGGCCACATCTTTTATTCAATTGAGCTCAATTTTTTTGTGGTTTATTCTTGTGTGCTCCTTGCTGAGAAAAAAATATCAAAAGAGCAAAAGCAAGAAAAAAAAAGATTAGACAAAAAATAAAAGAAAAAAATAGTAAAAGAGAATAGAAGATATCGAAAAGGAGCACATAAGGAACACTCAATAGCTCTATTGTTTGTGGTACCTTTTGCCTTGTTCATATCCGTTGCTACCTTTAATACTTGTTTCCTTTCATCCTTGTTTCCTCTCTTGTTTATCACAACTGGTGATAGGAACACGTATAGGCCAGCAACTAGGACAAGTGCTCTGGACATTTATTCAATATTGCTGTCTATCACTGACTTGTGTGCCACATATACATATTTGTTTTTTTGCGTACCTCCCAAGCTCCACATATACTTCAGATCGGTACAGAAAAAAGACCCTTGCAATCTTGGTGTCACACCCTCACAGTATCACGTATCACCCACCGGTTGTACCGTCCTTTCGCTTATGCTTGGTAAGAACCTTGTAAGAGCTTGATAAGGTGTTTCCTTTTCTTTGTGATCTTGAGAGGCAAACCACTCCACCTGCGTAGTAGGATTATTAGGGATAACCTTCACTATTTGTTCCTTGTTTTTGTGTTTACAATGACAGGTTGTTCGTATCCACCGACTTATGATGGTATAGGTGCTGATGAGTACATGGAGTGGGAAATTACCATTGATAACATATTTACTACTCACTTTATGTGTCCAAGGAGGAAGGTAAAAAATGCAGTTAGTGTTTTGCGACATTCTGCTTTATCTTGGTGGGAGTCTTTAGATCCTTCTGATAAGTCTCAAACTTGGAATGATATGAAACTTCTTATGCGAGAAACCTTTGTTAATCCACCTCCTGTTTTGACTTCATATGATGAGGTGCACCATTTAGAGGAAGAGTCTGTTGTTATTCCTCCTGCTATGCCTAACCTTTTGCAGGACAATGTAGAAAAGAGCAAGGATGCCGTGACAGAAAATGAGAAGCTCATAGTCTCATGTGAAAATTTAGAACCATCAACTATTACCCCTGCTGAACATGAGAGCAAAGGTAATGCCCATGATGCTAACCTCACAGAAGGTGAGAGTTCTCTTGATGTGCTGAATTTTTCCACCAATCATGCTATGATAGAGCAAATTTTAGTGGAGCATTCGCTTGATTTACCTTTGTCACAAGATGATTTGCTTGATGTTTCTTATGACGAAGATGACTTGCATGATAATATTTATGTTCTACCCATGCAATCATTGAAGAATGACCATGCTATATGTGTGCTGAAAATGAGCACTTGTGCTGAAAATAGACTTGTTATTCATAATGCTAGTGAAGTTGATGAGCTGAAATTGTTGTCTTCTTTAAATACTTTGGGTTACATTGAATTTGATGTTCCGTGTAATCTTAGTTCTTTAGAGGAGAAACTTTATGCATATGCTGATTTGCCATGGTTCTCTAGACATACATATCATTTTATTGGAAAATATAATTGTAAAGGAGAGTATATGGTGCATCGTGTCTATATTTGTTCAAATCTGAAATCTCCTTATATTGTGCAAAAGTATGATCAACCAAAGGATTGCAATTGCTATAATCTTGTCATGTCAAGTTCCCCTAGTTTTGTTATAAAGAAACATGTTAAATTTCAAGAAGGGGAGCAATGTTGGCTACTACCGACAACTTGTCCACCAGCTAAGCTCAAACCGAGGACGGTTTGTTGTCAAGAAGGGGAGGATGATGAGGACATGGCACCTTCGGATACGAACAATGATTATAAGGTGCGCTCATTCCTACATTTGCATAGTGGCTTTGGTTATAATTCACTTGGTTCCACATGTAAATGTCACTATTTGATTGTAGGTTCAAATGTGTTTCATAATGGAAGTTCATCAAAATTGAACTTTCGGTTCGTCGGCAGCCCGACAGTGCCTCATTGGGAAGGCCATAACACATCCATCCGGAGTGCGATCGAGGTCAATGAGCACTTGATGGAAAGCTTATTTGATAAGCTTTCAAATAGATCTAGTTCCATCTCAATATCACATCGGCAAGGCCTCCAAATCACCAATATATTCTATCGCTATTTCTGCTGGGAGCTACACTGTCGTTATGGGCTTGTTATTCATCCTGGGGACCCTGGCCCAAGTGGGAGCACACTCCAAGGACTTGGAGAACCCACCAAGAAAGCCATTGGACGTCCTCCTCCTTGGCCACCACCTTAGGAGGCCAGCAAGGACGTCCAAGCCAAGCCAGAGGCCCAGTCCAATCCGAGTTCGAGTCTGCCTCGGCTATCAGGACCAGTCTGCAATAAAACGGACGCCCAGGACGCATCCGGACTCCGTTTTCGATGATCCACATATGGATGGAAAGCTAATTTGATAAGGAAGCCAATACAAGTGGTTTCACGTCAAAATCTGTTCAGAATCAATAGGAATCGTCGAAACAATTCAGCGTCCAGAATCCGCCAGGGTGCTGCGACACCGTCTTTTGGTCCGTTGGACCATGTATCGAGTTTGGGCCCATTAGGGGCGCGTCCAGGGGTCTTGCATGACCCTAGAGTTTTCATAAACAGCTGCCGCCCCTCCATTAGGGTTTGGGTTTTGCTTAGATTATTCTGTTAAGAAACAGTTTTGTCGTTCTTCGGTTTGTGAGACCCCAACTCGTGAGATTAATCATACATTCGTAATTTGGTTGCGTTCTATCTTGTTCTTGCTTGTGTTCTTCGTTGCACAGGCAGGGATTACCCTTCTTGGCGAGGTCAACCTGGTCCGTGACTCGGTTGATAACCAAAGGAGCAGTGGTGCTAAGATTGTAGGGTTCGATCTTTCGATCTGAAGCCGGATCGGTGTGTCATTCTCCGCCACAACGATAGTTACCATCACCTGACGGAAGATCGGGATCCCCGTCTCCATTAAGTGGTAATCAGAGCTAAGGTATACCGTCAGGTTCACATTGGAGGCCTTGCCGACGTGATATTGAGATGGAACCAGATCTATTTGAAAGCTTATCAAACAAGCTTTCCATCAAGTGCTCATTGACCTCGATCGCACTCCGGATGGATGAGTTATGGCCTTCCCAATGAGGCACTGTCGGGCTGCCGACGAACCGAAACTTCAATTTTGATGAACTTCCATTATGAAACACATTTGAACCTACAATCAAATAGTGACATGTACATGTGGAACCAAGTGAATTATAACCAAAGCCACTATGCAAATGTAGGAATGAGCGCACCTTATAATCATTGTTCGTATCCGAAGGTGCCATGTCCTCATCAGAACTCCTAGGTGTCGTGGCTGAAATGGAAGCTCATTTCGGTCCATTTAGAGATATTGTTAATCTCGACGCATGATAGGTGCATGGTTTGCGCCGAATGTACCATCGGCTCAAAAATCATTTTGGGCGTAGCTGATGGTACTCCTATGTGATGTGGGTCTAGTGGAAACTCGTTTCGGTTCATTTCGAGATAGTGTTATTCTCGAGCACCGAACGCACCATAGGCTAAAAATTATTTTGGACACACCTGATTGTACTCCTAGGTGACGTGGATCAAGCGGAAGCTTATTTCGATCCGTTTGGAGATAGTTTTAATCTTGGAGCAAGATAGGTGCACGGTTTGCTCCAAATGCACTATGGGCATGGAAATCGCTTTGGGCACACCCGATGGTACTCCTAGGTAATATATGTCTAGTGGAAGCATCTTTCAGTCTATTTGGAGATAGTGTTAGTCTCAGCGCAAGATAGGTGCACGGTTTGTGCCGAACGTATCATAGGCTCAGAAATCATTTTGGACGCACCTGATAATACTCCTAGGTGACATGGGTCAAGTGAAACCTCGTTTCAATCCGTTTGGAGATAGTGTTAATCTTTGCGCAAGATAGGTGCACGGTTTGCGCCGAATGTACCACGGGCATGGAAATCATTTTGGGCACACCTGATGGTACCCTAGGTGACTTGGGTCAAGTGGAAGCTCATTTTGGTCTATTTGGAGATAGTGTTAATCTCAGCACAAGATAGGTGCACGGTTTGCGCCGAATGTACCACAGGCATGGAAATCGTTTTGGGCACACCCGATGGTACTCCTAGGTGACGTGGGTCAAGTGGAAGCTTGTTTTGGTCTGTTTGGAGATAGTGTTAATCTCTATGCAAGATAGGTGCATGGTTTGCGCCTAATGTACCACGGGCATAGAAATCATTTTGGGCACACCCGATGGTACACCGAGGTGACATGGGTCAAGTGGAAGCTCATTTCGGTCTGTTTGGAGATAGTGTAAATCTAGGCACATGATAGGTGCATGGTTTGTGCCAAACATATCATAGGCTCAGAAATCATTTTGGACACACCCAAAGTGGAAACTCCTTTCGGTCTAATTAGAGATAGTGTTAATCTCGACGCAAGATAGGTGCACGGTTTGCGCCAAATATACCACGGGCATGGAAATGATTTTGGGTGCACCCGATGGAACTCCTAAGTGACATGGGTGAAATGGAAGCTTATTTCGGTCCATTTGGAGATAGTGTTAATCTCGACGCATGATAGGTGCATGGTTTGCGCCAAACGTATCACACTCTCGAAAATCATTTTGGGCACAACCGATGGTACTCCTACGTGACGTTGGTCAAGTGGAAACTCATTTTGGTCCATTTGAAGATAGCGTTAATCTCGATGCAAGATAGGTGCATGTTTGCACCAAATGTACCATAGGCTCAGAAATTATTTTGGACACACCCGATTGTACTCCTAGGTGACGTGGATCATACGAAAGCTCATTTTGACCCATTTAGAGAAAGTTTTAATTAATCTTAGCGCAAGATAGGTGCACGGTTTGTGCCAAATATACCACGGTAATGGAAATCGCTTTGGGCACACCTGATGGTACTCCTAGGTTATGTCAAGTGGAAGCTTGTTTTGGTTCATTTGGAGATAGTGTTAGTCTCGGCGCAACATAGGTGCACGGTTTGCGCCGAACGTACCATAGGCTCGGCAATCATTTTGGACGCACCTGATGGTACTCCTAGGTGATGTGGGTCAAGTGGAAGCTCGTTTTGGTCCGTTTGGAGATAGTGTTAATCTAGGCGCAAGATAGGTGCCCGGTTTGCGCCGAACGTATACCATAGGCTCAGAAATCATTTTGGGCACACCCAATGCTACTCCTAGGTGACGTGGGTCAAGTGGAAGCTCGTTTTGGTCTGCTTGGAGATAGTGTTAACCATGGTGTAAGATAGGTGCACGGTTTGCGCTGAATGTACAATGGGCATGGAAATCATTTTTGGCACACCTGATGGTACTCCTAGGTGACGTCGGTCAAGTGGAAGCTTGTTTTGGTCTTTTTGGAGATAGTGTTAATCTTAGCGCAAGACAGGTGCATGGGTTGCGCTAAATATACCATGGGCATGGAAATCATTTTGGGCACACACGATGGTACACCTAAGTAACGTGGGTCAAGTTGAAGCTCATTTTAGTCTGTTTGGAGATAGTATTAATCTAGGCGCAAGATAGGTGCACGGTTTGCGCCGAATGTACCATAGGCTCAGAAATCATTTTGGACGCACCTGATGGTACTCCTAGGTGACGTGGGTCAAGTGGAAGCTTGTTTCAATACATTTGGAGATAGTGTTAATCTCTGTCCAAGATAGGTGCACGGTTTGCGCCGAATGTACCACGGACATGGAAATCATTTTGGACAAACTTGATGGT
Organism: Miscanthus lutarioriparius; assembly: GCA_904845875.1. NCBI lineage: Eukaryota > Viridiplantae > Streptophyta > Magnoliopsida > Poales > Poaceae > Miscanthus > Miscanthus lutarioriparius. The sequence continues at coordinate 60,629,461 of CAJGYO010000004.1, read as the reverse complement.
ACTCCTAGGTGACGTGGGTAAAATGGAAGCTCGTTTTGGGTCATTTGGAGATATTGTTAATCTTAGCGCAACATAGGTGTGTGGTTTGCGCCGAATGTACTGTGCGCATGAAAATTATTTTGGGCACACCTGATGGTACTCCTAGGTGACGTGTGTCAGGTGGATGCTCGTTTTGGTCCGTTTAGAAATAGTGTTAATCTTGGTGCAAGATATGTGCATAGTTTATGCCGAATTTTCCACGGGCATGAAAATCTTTTTTTGGCACACCCGATGGTTCTTCTAGGTGGCGTTGGTCAAGTGGAAGCTCATTTTGGTCCGTTTGAAGATAGTCTTAATCTAGAAGCAAGATAGGTGCACGGTTTGCCCCGAATGTACCATAGGCTCTGAAATCGCTTTGGGCACACCTGAGGGTACTCCTAGGTGATGTAGGTTAAGTGGAAGCTTGTTTCAATCTGTTTGGAGATGGTGTTAATCTCGGCGCAAGATAGGTGCACGGTTTTCGCCGAACGTACCATAGGCTCAGAAATCATTTTGGGCGCAACCGATGGTACTCCAACATGACGTGGGCCAAGTAGAAACTCATTTTGGTCTATTTGGAGATAGTATTAATCTCAACACAAGATAGGTGCATGGTTTGCGCCGAATGTACCATAGGCATGGAAATCATTTTGGGTGCATCCGATGGAACTTCTAGGTGATGTGGGTGAAATGGAAGCTCCTTTCGGTCTGTTTGGAGATAGTGTTAATCTCAATGCATGATAAGTGCATGGTTTGCACCGAACATACCATAGGCTCAAAAATCATGTTGGGCACAGCCGATGGTACCCCTACGTGACGTAGGTCTAGTGGAAACTAGTTTCAGTCCATTTGGAGACAATGTTAATCTCGAGCACCGAATATACCATAGGCTCAGAAATCATATTGGATGCACCTGATTGTACTCCTAGGTGACGTGGATCAAGCCAAAGCTCATTTCGATCCGTTTGAAGATATTTTTAATCTCGGCGCAAGATATGCGCACGGTTTGCGCCGAATGTACCACGGGCATGGAAAACTCTTTGGGCACACCCGATGGTACTCCTAGGTAATGTATGTCAAGTGGAACCTTGTTTCAGTCCATTTGGAGGTGGTGTTAGTCTCAGCGCAAGATATGTGCATGGTTTGTGCCGAATGTACCATAGGCTCGGAAATCATTTTGGATGCACCCGATGGCACTCTTAGGTGATGTGAGTCAAGTGGAATCTCGTTTCGGTCTATTTCTAGATAGTGTTAATCTCAGTGCAAGATAGGTGCTCGGTTTTGCGTCGAATGTACCACGGGCATGGAAATCATTTTGGTCACACCCGATGGTACACCTAGGTGACGTGGGTCAAGTTGAAGCTCGTTTCAGTCAGTTTGGAGATAGTGTTAATCTTGGCGCAAGATAGGTGCACGGTTTACGCCGAATGTATCATAGGCTCAGAAATCATTTTGGACGCACCCGATGGTACTCCTATATGACGTCGGTCAAGTGTAAACTTATTTTGGTCCATTTGGAGATAGTGTTAATCTCGACACAAGATAGGTGCACGGTTTGTGCCGAATGTACCATGGGCATGGAAATCTTTTTGGGCACACTCGATGGAACTCCTAGGTGATGTGGATAACATGGAAGGTCGTTTCGGTCCATTTGGAGATAGTGTTAATCTCGACCCATGATAGGTGCACGATTTGTGTCGAACGTACCATTGGCTCGAAAATCATTTTGGGCGCAACCGATGGTACTCCTACATGACATGGGTCAAGTGGAAATTTGTTTCGGTCCATTTGGAGATATTGTTAATCTCGATGCAAGATAGGTGCGCGGTTTGCGTCAAACGTACCTTGGGTATAGAAATCATTTTGAGCATACCCGATGCAACTTCTAGGTGACGTGGGTGAAATGGAAGCTCATTTTGGTCTATTTGGTGATAGTGTTAATTTCGACTCATGATAGGTGCACGGTTTGTGCTGAACGTACCACATGCTCGAAAATCATTTTGAGCACAACCGATGGTAATGGAAACTCGTTTTAGTCGATTTGGAGATAGTGTTAATCTCGACGCAAGATTGGTGAACATTTGCACCGAATGTAACATAGGCTCGGAAATTATTTTGGACGCACCCGATTGTAGTCTGAAAGCATCTATGCCCCTAGTTGGGTTTCGGTGATTAATGATGAGATGAGATTACTATGACTAACGTGTGTTTTGTAGAGGCAATTTAAGTTAGGTTATGGTAGTGGCAATTGATTGGGCAATCATGGTTGTCATGCCCCTATCGATGGAAATCATTTCGGTTTTCAAAGGATGGACGATAAGGTTAAGGACGGACTAGTTCTAAGTGTCGTTTGGTGATAGAGAGACACTTAGAGTAGTTTAGGATATTGTTTTTCCTTTGGCTGTACTATTAAGGGGGTATGGACTAGTAGCATGACCTAGGTAAGTCTAGTGGGTTAGGTGTGGTGCACACTTGTCAAACCTAGCACTAGGTAGCTCAGGAATAGCCCTAAGATCAATTGGAGTAAACTTCATTCACATAGGATTTTGAGTTGGACGTGAATGGAGGGTCAAATGATTGACCGGACGCTGGTCTGGTTGTGACCGGACGCTGGAGGATGAGTCCAGTTAGTTTATTTAATCAACTGTAGTATTCTGGAACTAACCAGACGCTGAGTGGAAGTGCACCGAACGCTGGGTACCTATGTTCGGTTAACTTCATAGAGGTTCTAGAGAGAAGTTCTCCTGACCGGACGTGTCTAGTGTGTGCTGATCGGACGCTGGTCAGGATCCGGTACCTGACCGGACGTTGAACAGTGAAGTGACCGGACTCTGGGTGCCAGCGTCCGATCAACATCATTAAGGTTACATAGAGCATTTTTCTTGACCAGACGCAGGTTAGAGTTTGGTCAGAGCCTAATGGCTCTCTCTCACATAGTGGCGGGTATAACTGACTGGAGTTTCCAGTCACCCTGACCGGAGCATCCGGTCACCCCGAAGAGTGATGACTCAGCCTCCAAACATTATGTTTTGAATGAGGGGGTATAAATACTTACTCCACTCGTCCAAGGAAGGCCTCTTGCCCATTTGTTCAGATGAGAAACACCTTTGGAGTGCAAGGGAGAGCAAGAGCCTGGTGAGGTGATTGAGATTTGAGAATCCATGATTAAGGACCACATTAGTGAATAGAGAGTAGCAAGTGTGCATCCACCCTTCTCATTAGGCTTGGCTTGGTCAAGTGAGAGTTTGTGCTTGTTACTCTTGGTGATCGCCATCACCTAGATGGCTCGGTGGTGATTGGGAGCTTGGTGATCATCTGACGGAGCTTGTGGATGACCCAACTCAAGTTGTGAGCGGTTGTGGGCGATTCACCGTGATGGAGTATCCAAGAATCAGCCCATAGATAGCACTTGATCCTTGCGCGGATCAAGGGGGGGCTACACCCTTGCGTGGATGCTCCAACGAGGACTAGTAGGGAGTGGCGACTCTCCGATACCTCAGGAAAACATCGCCGCATTCCTTTCCCTCTCTTTAGTTTGAGCATTTACATTTGAGCAATTCATTTCATGTCTTTAGATTCCTAGAATTGCCATGCTAGAGTAGGATTGGAACCTAGGGTGTAAAACTTTTGTGCGGTAGAACAATAGAAACACATTCTAGGCAGAAGGGATGAAGTGGGCGAAGTGTAGGGCTTAATTATTGCAAAGAATTTAGAATTAGCCCAATTCACCCCCCTCCCTCTTGGGCATCTTGATCCTTTCAATTGGTATCAAAGCGTCGTGCTTGCTAAATTAGGCTTAACCGCCTAGAGCAAGATGTCCCACGGAGATGGACCTCCTCCTATCTTTGAGGGAGATGATTTTCCTTATTGGAAAATCCGCATGGAGGCTTATCTAGAAGCTTCAGATGTTGGAGTTCTTAGAGCCGCCTCACAAGGCTTCCCAAAACCTAAGGATCCCACAAACCTTAAGGCGATGAGGTTAACTATGAGAAGTGGAATGCAAAGTCTAGGAACACCCTCTTTAGAGGCCTTTGCAAAGATGTTTTTAACCATGTGCGGAACCACAAAGATGCCCATGCACTATGGTCAGACATTTGTGTGCTCCATGAGAGAACAAAGAGTGAGCATGAGGAATGCTATCACCTTATTATGAAAAAGCTTAATTCATTTGAGATCCTTCCTAGAGAAAGTGCTAATGAGATGTATTCACGCTTGAATGTTCTTGTAGAGGAAGTCAATGGGCTTGGACTTACACAAATGCAACCCTCCGATGTTGTAAGAAAGATCTTGAGTGTCCTCCCCATTAACAAATATGGGCATATTGTGACGGTGCTTCATCAAGGTGATCTTTCCACTGCTACACCAACTCAAATATTGGGGAAGATCAATGCACATGAGATGTACATGCACATCACACCACAAGATGGCTCTTCTTCCACCAAGAAAAAGGATTTGGCATTCAAGGCTAGCCAAGAGAAGAAGGGCAAATCAAGAGTTGATCATGATAGCTCAAGTGATGATGAAATTGATGATCCAAGTCTTGCTCTCATGGTGAGAAGAACCGCCAAGATGCTCAAGAAGCTCAACAAGAATGGTGTCAAGTTTGATGGCAAGAAGAAGAAATTCTTCACTAGCAATAGAAGGAATCCCATCTTCGAGATGGATTGCTATAACTATGGAGAACTTGGTCATCTAGCTCATCAATGCCCCAAACCCAAGAAAGACAAGTATAAGAAGAAGTACAAGGGCAAGAAAGATGACTCAAGTGATGAAGATGATGATGAGAAGAAGAAGAAGAACAAGCCATACAAGAAGAATGATGGCAAGAAGGAGTTTCACAAGAAGAAAAAGAATGGCAAGGCTTACATTGTTGGTGATTGGCTTACGGATATTGAATCATCAAGTGGCTCATCCGATGATGAAAGTGAGAATGAGAACGAGAAGGTGGCCGCTATTGTAATTGATTCTTCACTATCTTCATCGCCATCGCCGCCGTCATCCTCTACACACCTATGCCTTATGGCCAAGGGTGAACGAAAAGTACAAAATGATGATGATAGTAGTGGTGATGATAATTCTAGCAATGATGATAGTGATAGTGATGAAGAGTTTGAATCACCTTCTTATGATGATCTTGTCAAGTTGCTAAATCAATATACTAAAATCATTAGAAAGACAAGAGCAAAAAATGAAAAGCTAGAACTTGAGAAGGACTCACTCTTAGCTAAATATGACATAGCCGAGAAAGCTAGTGTTGAGCTTAGAGAAGAAAATAAAATTATGCCATCCAAACTCAAGGAGCTCAAATCTTCTAAAAAGGAGCTTAAAGAAAAACATGATAAACTTGAGGGGATACATAATGAGCTCACCACTAGCTACAATTTGCTAAAACAAGAGTACACCAATCTCAAGATTAATCATGACAATCTTGTTGTTTCTCATGAGTTATTATCCAATGAGCCACATGATGCTACTAACAATGTTATTAAGATTGATATAGCTACATCATGTGATGTTTTGATTATTGAGAGCATTAAGCAAGGTTCTAGTAGCAAAGGCAAGAAAATGGTTGAGTCCGACAACTATGATGAGTATGTCAAGCTCAAGAATGAGAATGAAAAGCTCAAGAAAGATCTTGAAAAGCTCTCAACCACCAACACAATTGTGATAGAGAATCTTAACAATGATTGTGATATAGCTCTTGAGAATGAGATGCTTAAAGAAGAAAACAAGAGACTCAAGATGGAGAAAAATCATGATGAACTTAGAGAAGAAAACAAGAAGCTCAAGTTGGAGAAAGAACATCTCAAGACCGGTTTGAGCAAGTTCACAAGAGGCCAATATCTCCAAAGTGAGCTACTCATGAACACTGTGATGAAGATAGATAGAAGTGGTATTGGGTACTTGGCAAATCAAGAGAAGAAGGCTCAAGCTCAACATCAACAACAACACAAGTCAAAGCCTAAGCCTAAGCCAAAGAGATGTATTGAGTGCAGACAAGAAGGTCACTTTGCCCATGAGTGTCAAACTCCACCACCACAACCCTTGCCGAAGCATGCTAGACCCTTTGCCTTCAATGCTCATTACATGCTTAGAAAGGATTCTAGTGGAAAAATGAAAATCATGTTCTTAGGTCCTCCCAACAAGAATAGGCCTAAGAAAATTTGGGTTGCAAAGTCACTAGTTGAGAAAGTCAAGGGCCCCTGTCAAGTTTGGGTCCCTAAACAGCAAGCTTGATCTCTTCTGTGTAGGTGAACTAGAAGACTAGTGGAAGTCATTGGGTTATTTAATGTGGTTGCACTCAACATATGACTGGTGATCCTCGTATGTTCACCTCACTAGATGAAGAAGTAGATGGTCAAGAAAGGATTACATTTGGTGATAATTCAAAGGGCAAAGTTCAAGGATTGGGCAAAGTTGTAATATCAAATGATCATTCAATATCAAATGTGCTATATGTTGCTTCATTGAGCTTCAACTTGCTATCCGTTGGTCAATTGTGTGACCTTGGCTTTCAATGTTTGTTCACCGAGAAGGAAGTGGTTGTATCAAAGAAAGATGATGATCAAGTTATATTCAAGAGTTTTAGATACAACTTATATCTAGTGGATTTCACCTCCGAAGATGCAAACTTGAAGACATACCTATTCACCAAAACATCACTTGGGTGGCTATGGCATAGAAGACTTGCACATGTTGGGATAAGCTCACTCAAGAAGCTAATGAAGAATGAATTGGTGAGAGGTTTGAAGGATGTGAAGTTTGAGAAGGACAAGCTTTGTAGTGCATGTCAAGCCGGCAAGCAAGTTGCAAACACTCATCCAACAAAAGCTTACATGTCAACAACAAGAGTACTAGAGCTTCTCCATATGGATCTATTTAGACCAACAACTTACAAGAGTTTGGGAGGAAATCTCAATTGTCTTGTGATTGTTGATGACTACTCTAGATATACTTGGGTGTTCTTCCTTCATGACAAGACTGAAGTGGCATCATGTTTCAAGAAGTTTGCCAAGGGAGCACAAAATGAATTTGAAGTGAAGCTCAAGAAGATAAGAAGTGACAATGGAAAAAAATTTGACAACACAAACATTGAAGCATATTGTGATGAAGTAGGCATCAAGCATGAGGTCTCTGCAACATATACTCCTCAACAAAATAGTGTAGTAGAGAGAAAGAACTGGACACTTATCACCCTTGCAAGAACAATGCTTGATGAGTACAATACACCAGAAGCTCTATGGGCGGAAGCTATCAACACCGCATGTTATGCATCCAACCGTCTATGTGGGGGTATTAACCCCTATACCCTTACGGCTAAGCTTGGGCTGGCCCGGATCGATGGGTCCGGTCCATCCGAAAGACGACGCGCGGCCCAGCCAACCCGGTTGGAGTCCTGCGCAAGGAGTTAAGGCGGATTTGGCGATCAAGCAGGATCCTGGTCGGTTAGAATAGGAATCCTTATCCGGCCACATATGGCAATTGTAACTGGCTAGGATTAGTTTCCAGATCTGTAACCCTGCCCCCCGGACTATATAAGGCGGGCAGGGGATCCCTCTAAAAATCTCTCTCATTAACATACAGCAATACAATCAGACGCAGGACGTAGGTATTACGCCTTCTTGGCGGCCGAACCTGGATAAAACCTCGTGTCTGTCTTGCGTCACCGTCTTGTTTGTGGCTTGCGCATCTGTCTGCCGATAATCTACTACCTTGGGCATACCCCTAGGTAGACTGCCGACCATATTTCGTCGACAGTGGCGCGCCAGGTAGGGGGTGTGCGTACTGCTCTCCAAGCAAACAAGACGGTCATCACCTCTGGCTCCATGGCTACGCCGAACGGCCTCATGTTCACCGTCGGCCAGATCACCTGGACCACCGGCTTCGACGGCTTCATCGTCATGACCACGGAGGAGGCGTGGATTCAGTCTGCGCCGACCACTGCTTCACCTACATCGGCTATGGCTCCGACCACGATGGATCTGGCTCCGACCACGGTACGTCGGGCTCCAACCACGGTACGTCTGGCTCTGACCACGATGGATCTGGCTCCGACCATGGTACATCTGGCTCCGACCACGCCTACATCATCTTCAGCCACGCCGACGACTCGTCGTCCGCTTCCCCGCTACAAAGGGAAGCAGATCGACAACACCGACCTGCTCAGCTCCATCGATCGGATCGGCACCAAACTCGCTGAAACCCTAGCTCTGGTAAGTACGATTCAAAGTCAACCTAACGAGCAGGTAATCGCTCCCCACAACAGATCTACCCAACCAGCTCAGACTAGTCATCCTGCATGACTTGGTACAGATCTCGTGGTCTTATCTACTCCTGAAGGGCGCTCCACTCATCGCCGGCCAGCCTCCACGATGGGTCTCCGGCTCTCCGAGTACGTAGCCTCGATGGAGAAACACCAGGTCCAGCCTTACGACCTACGAAACACTGCCTCTAGCTACGCGTATAACCCACAACGCTGTTCGGATCTATGTTTTATGCGCCGACCTCGGCCGAAGCCGCGCGACTTCGTCAATATGATCCGGACTGAAGATTATCAGGAAGGATTCGTCCACACAGTTCAAGAGGGCGACTCCACCTCCTCATCTGGCATCGCATCTAAAGCATCTGTACACACCGAGCTTCAGCATCACGAAGATGACGGCACCAAGTACGATCTAGATCTGCCAGACCACGCCCCAGGGTTTTCACAATTCCCATCTTTCCCGCCAAGATGAGGGGATTTGATCCATGTTGTCAACAATGACGAACCGCCGGCGGTTGGCGAAATAGAACAAGAAAAGATCGCCGCCGAGCGCCGCTTAATATCAACCGTTCAATCACCGACAAATCAAAGCCGGGCGAGACCAGGAGGCGCGACGCGCCGAGGTCCACCCACGCGACCTCAACGATGCTTTCGGCGGTGGGGACAAACCGGTCTTCGAGACTCCAAGTGCCAATGTAGCCGTCGCCATGGCAACAATGCAACGGCTACCCAACACCCCGAAACCCAAGCGGTTCGCAATGAAATACAAGCCTCTCGGCGGTTGCCATGGCCTGCATCCGCATGAGATTGTAAATCAAGTCCGGGCTCCATCCATCTCGGTCGAGTCAAGCCACGATCGCCCCGCTTCAAGCCGCTCACACGACCCCTCAACCCGTGGCTCACGCAAATAATGACTCGTCGAGACAACCATCGAGGCGATGAACGGTGGCCATGACGGTGGTAACCGCCGTCGGAGACACCCGTCGCGATATCCGGGACAATAATCACCAAGACAACCGCGACAATCGTCGCGATAACCGCGGTCGTAGGGCTAATCCAGATGGCAATCGAGATCGCCGCGATGGCAATAACGATCTCCGCCATTACCTCGGTGGACGCGATCTATGCGCCCGCATCAACCAGTTCTCGGCTCTTCCTCTGTGAGCGCCGGGTCTATAAGGTCAAGGACGGGCACAATGCCAGTTGCCACTTCTTGGCACCGTTTCTCCCACGTGTTTCGCTCCTCGGAGGCCTTGAGGCATCGTGCTTTCCAGTCATCACGCTCTCTGATCACGGCCTCTAGGTGCTTCTTGGCATTGACTTTCAAAACTGAACACAGTACAAGACATCAAATGTGAAAACACGACATGGCAAGGTGGGCAACAGAATGTGAAAGGTGATCTGGAATACTTACCTTTTAGTTCCTCCTTCATTTTGTTGGTGTGGTCTTGGAGTTGAGACTAGCTGTGTGCTAGCTTCACGTTGTCCTCCTTCAGGCGACCACACTCTGCGGTCACACGGTTATTTTCCCCTTTGAGGCGGGCCACTTCACTTCTAAACACGCTTTACATTATTTACTACCAAGAATACAACAACACAAGTCCTGCACTTGTTATGATAAGATGAAACTTTACTTGTTTTCTCCAAATCTTTGTTGTTGAGCTGGCCGACCAGGTTTCGGTTCTGTGTTTCTCGATCTATCCTCTCCTGGCTGGTCGGCGGTTTCAAATTGGCACCGCAAGCGTTCCACTTTGGCCGCTTTATTGGTTGCCGCGATTCCTTCAATCTGGTCAAGCACCTCTTTCGGTATTTTGCGGTTTTCCTCGGTCCTGCACTCTGAGACAAAGCTAAGTCGACGAGTTCGACTACATAACAGGTCAAGGATTCAAGCCAAACGCATTACTGACTTACGTCACTAGACACTTGGCCGCCCGTTCGACTCTTAGGGTCTCTTCGACCTCTAGGATTTCTTCGTGCATAACCCATCCGTCGTTCCGATAGCGCGACATATATACATGTTGTCGCCTATCTTGGGGATAGCCCAGGACCTCTTCTACTTCTTCCTCTTCACCTCCCTGTTCGGGAGGGGGCGGCCGGTCTGAGTCTGCAGACTCTACAACCACTGTGGCTTTTCCACGAGCCATGCGTCGGCGAATGCTCTGGGCCACTTACACTCTTTGCTCCTTGGCTAGATCCGGCTCCTTAGCGCCATGGTATCCGCTTTAGCAGTGGTTCGTGCTCGGAGCACTTGTACTACCTTTCGGTTGTCTTCTCGACCAGACCGCTCGGGGAGGTCTGGCGTCTGGTCGTCCTCACTTTCTTTGGTCGAGCGGAGTTCCTACTGAACTCCTCCACTACCGGTCATTGGCTGGGCGCTTTGTCCTACTGGTCATTGACGAAGTTGTGCCCTTTCGTAGCTAACTAGGCTGGTCAGGTTTCTCGGTGGGCGCCGACCTAATATATCGAGAGACAATTTCGAAGATAATAGTATCCAATGCAAATTACAAGCTTACATCAAAGATATAGATACTTACGACTTCGATTTGCGGAATGATGTGGCAAAGGTGCGTTGCCTTGACCGTCCTCCTCGCGCCGTGTGCTCGACAGCTCCACCGTGTCTTTTTCCACCTCCGAGTAAAGGCGTCGGGTTTGATGCCCGATGTTTCCCTCGCTTGTACTACGTATTGCGGTGGGTGGTGATCGACCACTTCTTCGCTCGCACATTAGCACGAGAGGAACCACCTCGAAGACCCCATTTGTCTTCTCCTCTTTTCGAGGGACGAGCCGGAAGATGTCTCGCATCCTCTGCTTCGTGGCAGCGAGAAGATAGCTTACGTAGCGTCGTTTGTGGCGGGCGCTTGCGCGGCGCTCTGGTCGATCGTCGTCCCGCAGCTCTCGAAAATGCCGCCCAATGGGCGTCATCGGTCCCGGCGCTGGTCTAGGTACGCGTGGCGGCCACTTCGCCAATCTACATCGGGGAGGCGACACGAACACTACTGCCCGGTCACGACCATTACACTCGACACAAAGCGGGGCAACAATCAATTTCTTGTTACAATATGACTCTCTGATTAAAAGGAGGCATCAATTACCTTTGGGGGAGGTCAGGCCAGCTTGAAGGCGTGCTTGATGTCGTTCAGCCTGACGTAATTGGGATCAGCCAGGTTGAATAGCTCCCCAATCCTGGCTTTGATTTCCGTCTTGTCGAGCGGCTCCTTCCTGGTCCTTGTCGGATCAGCGCTTCCCTGGTACTCGAAGCCTGGATGAACCCTCTTTTTGCAGGGCTGGATCCTTCGGCTAATGAAGTTCCCAACCACACTTGGGCCATCTAGCTTTCCCCACGGGATCATCCCGAGCAGTTCGGCGATCTGCTCCAGGTTCTTGGGCTTTTCTGTCCAGCTATTCTTCTTCTCTGGAATCAGTCCCACGTCACATAGGGTGATGGTGTTCGGCTCTTCACGGATGTAGAACCACTTCTTGTACCACTCATCCAAGGTGTTCCAGGGGAAGTGCAAGTATTGTGCTTTCATGCCATCAGCCAGCACATTCGTAGGCGCCTCGGCTATCTTGAGCCACCGCTCCCTTTCTTTCGAGACGCAGCAATTGGCGAAAGAGGTCGAAATGGGGCTGGAAGCCACCATAAGACTCGCAGAGATGAATGAAGGTGGAGATAAGGAGAATCGAATTGGGATGCGAGTTGCATATCCCAATCTCGTAGTACAAGCGAGACCACAAAGGAAAGGTGCCTTTGAAATCCCGAAACCCCGTTTGAAGAAGTCTTCAAAACCACAATCTCACCTGGTTGTGGATTGGGAAGCTTTCTCCTTCAGCGCCGCCATCCCATCCAAGTGCCTTGTTGTGGAGCACTCCCATGGCGATGAGGGTCCTCGATGGTTCGCTCATTGCTCCATGACTTCCACCATTCCTTCGCCATGACCCCGCCTTTCTTACAGGCGTCTCTCTTCGCCATTATTACTCTGTCCTTACTAAGGGGTGGATGCGGTGGCAAGGGATTGGCGGCGATTTTTGGAGGAATAGGGTTTGGCGGGAGGAAGAAGAGGGTTGTGGCGGCGAATGACAAATGGGGAACGGTGTGAGTAACTTACCAGATCTACATTATATAAAACAAAGAGCTCTGCCATTTCGTCTCGCCCGAGATTATTGGGAGATGTGTGCCTGCAGCATGAGACGGTTGTTCACACAACCTCGAGATCTCGCCAATAAACGCGCTCGCCGTTACGATGTCTGCGCCTCTTCGTTAATAGTGTAAGCGGGCCCACACCGACGCCTCCATCACAGTGCCAAGCGGTTTGCTTGCCAAAAAAGTAAGAAGACAGAATGACGTGCTATACCCATTTGCTTTTTTGACCAGGCGTGTCAGACTGGACTTGGCAGAGAATAGAGATAAATAAATACACCGAATAAATACATCAATGGTGTTCGCGTTTTAGATGCCCGTTTCGCGCTACGGATGGATCAGGGACTGCCCAGACCACTGCTGTGCTCGGGGATTGCCCCAACCATCGCCGCAGCTTCTGCTCGATTGCCGGACCATTCTTGTGCTCGGGGGGATCGCCTGCACCACTGCTTGTGTTTTCGGGGGACCGCCTGCACCATTGCTGTGCTAGGGGACTACCCAGACCACTACTATGCTCGGGGACTGCACAGACCATTGCCGTGCTCATGGATCGCCCAGACCACTGAAGTGCTCGGGGACTGCTCTGACCACTAACGTGCTCGGGGACTACTACGACCACTATCGTGCTCGGAGACTGCTCCGACAACTGGTGTGCTCGGGGGATATCCCGAACACTGATCGAAGAATTGTTCTCCTCGGCTACATGTGATTTGTACTCACATACAGTTGAGAGACTTTTATTTAGACCTTACTACAAGGCTCATACTTCGCCTTCCAGCAAGCTCGGGGACTATATCGGTACGATGCACCTGCCGGTGCATCTCGTATCACTTGTACGACGATTGGGTTCTCAACTTAATTGGGATTTCTTTTTAGACCCTGGCACCACGTGCTTACTTCACCTACTACCAGGCTCGGGGACTAAGTGGGCACACTTCACCTTGCGGTGAATGTGTTTGTTTTTCGACCACTAGGCCTCTAATGATCAAAGATGCTACGCTTCAAGACGCACTTACATTTCTTTTTAGAAATACAAGTGGGCACACTTCCCGGGACATAAATCTTTTTCTTTTTTCTTAAGAGCACCATACATTCTTCGGACAACCTATTTCTCCGGCGACGACGGTGGTCGGAAGATGTCAAGGACTCGGGCATAACTTGTCGAAGAAGGTCAAAATGGCGTGTCGCATCATAATACATGGTGCTCGGGGACTAGCTGTGGGGGTATTAACCCCTATACCCTTACGGCTAAGCTTGGGCCGGCCCGGATCGATGGGTCCAGTCCATCCGAAAGACGATGCGCGGCCCAGCCAACCCGGTTGGAGTCCTGCGCAAGGAGTTAAGGCGGATTTGGTGATCAAGCAGGATCCTGGTCGGTTAGAATAGGAATCCTTATCCGGCAACATATGGCAATTGTAACTAGCTAGGATTAGTTTCCAGATCTGTAACCCTGCCCCCCGGACTATATAAGGCGGGCAGGGGATCCCTCTAAAAATCTCTCTCATTAACATACAGCAATACAATCAGACGCAGGACGTAGGTATTACGCCTTCTTGGCGGCCGAACCTAGATAAAACCTCGTGTCTGTCTTGCGTCACCGTCTTGTTTGTGGCTTGCGCATCTGTCTGCCGATAATCTACTACCTTGGGCATACCCCTAGGTAGACTGCCGACCATATTTCGTTGACAGTCTATTTCTTCAAAAGTTTCTTTGCAAGACCCCTTATGAGTTGCTCAATGGAAAGAAGCCGGACGTATCATTCTTCCGGGTGTTTGGTTGCAAATGCTACATCTACAAGAAGCGGTAACACCTAGGGAAGTTTTTAAGACGTTGTGATATTGGCTTTTTTGTTGGTTACTCATCAAAGTCCAAAGCATATCGAGTATTTAATCATGCCATCGGCTTGGTTGAAGAAACATATGATGTGGAATTGGATGAATCTAATGGCTCCCAAGGAGCACATGAGAATCTTGATGATGTAGGTGATGAACCATTGAGGGAGGCCATGAAGAATATTCCGGTTGGAGACATCAAGCCCAAAGATGATGAAGATGATGTACAAGTGATTGATCCACCTTCTTCATCAATTGTGCCACAAGATGATGATAAAGATGGGAGAGTAGAAAATGAAAATACTCATGTCTCTCATGATCAAATGGTGGCACAAGCTCAAGATGTTGATGCTCCACAACCTCCCCCTCAAGTGGTTGATAGAAGAAATTCACCCCTAATACAAGCACATCCACAAGATCTCATCATAGAGAGTCCTTCAAATGGTGTAATGACTCGCTCTCAAAAACTTGCTTCATTTATTGAACATCACTCGTTTGTTTCTTGCATTGAGCCTACAAATGTAGAAGAAGCTCTTCAAGATCCAGATTGGATAAATGCCATGCATGAAGAGTTGAACAAGTTCACCCGTAATGAAGTTTGGACACTTAAAGAGCGACCACGAGGAGCAAGAATCATTGGAACAAAGTGGGTATTCCGTAACAAGCAAGATGATCAAGGCATTGTTGTGAGGAACAAGGCAAGACTAGTTGTAAAGGGGTTCTCTCAAGTTGAAGGGTTGGATTTTGGAGAGACCTTTGCACCGGTTGCAAGACTTGAAGCCATTAGTATCCTCCTTGCATATGCATCGCATCATGAAATGAAATTATATAAAATGGATGTTAAAAGTGCATTTTTAAATGGCTTCATAAATGAACTAGTCTATGTTGATCAACCTTCTAAGTTTGAAGACCCTAGATATCCTAATCATGTTTATAGGTTGTCTAAGGTGCTATGGGCTCAAGCAAGCCCCAAGAGCTTGGTATGAACGCCTTTGGGATTTCCTCATAGAGAAGGGCTTCACTATTGGAAAGGTTGACACCACACTATTTACCAAGAAGCTTGATGGAGAGATCTTCATTTGTCAAGTATATGTTGATGATATCATATTTGGCTCATCAAATGAAGATTATTGCAAAGAGTTTGGTGAATTAATGTCCAAGGAGTTTGAGATGTCAATGATTGGAGAGCTTATATTCTTTCTTGGTTTTCAAATCAAGCAAATGAGAGAAGGGACTTTCATCTCTTAAGAAAAGTATACCAAGGATCTTCTCAAGAGGTTCAAAATGGATGAATGTAAGCCAATCAAGACACCTATGCCATCAAATGGACATCTCGACCTAGATGAGGGAGGTAAAATGGTTGATCAAACTCTCTACCACTCTATGATTGGTAGCTTGTTATATTTGACCGCATCTAGGCCTGACATCATGTTTAGTGTGTGTATGTGTGCTAGATTTTAAGCTAATCCTAAGGAGGCTCACTTGGTTGCCATTAAAAGAATCCTTAGGTACCTTAAACACACACCAAGCATTGGTCTTTGGTATCCCAAAGGAGCTAGATTCCAACTAGTTGGCTATTCCAATTCGGATTATGCCGGTTGCAAAATTGATAGAAAAACACATCCGAAGGGTGCCATTTGCTTGGTAGATCACTAGTGTCTTGGACCTCCAAGAAGCAAAATAGTGTGGCTTTGTCCACCGCCGAGGCGGAATACATTGCCGCGGGTGCTTGTGCACAAAATCTTTACATGAAGCAAACTTTGCTAGACTATGGTGTAGTTCTAGAAAAGGTACCTCTTTTGTGTGATAAGGAGAGTGCGGTAAAGCTTGCTAATAATCCGGTTCAACATTCTTGCACCAAGCACATAGATATCCGCCATTACTTTCTTAGAGATCATGTTGCTAAAAATGATATATCACTAGAAGGTGTAAGGACCGAGGATCAATTGGTGGATATCTTTACTAAACCGCTAGATGAGGCTACATTTTGTCGGTTGAGGAATGAGCTCAATGTACTTGATTTTAGTAACTTTTCTAAAAAATGAGCTTGTGTTGTCCCTTGCATTACATTGTAATATAAAACATGTTTAATTTTTGGTAATGCACTTAGGGCTTGTCTAACATGGTTAAGATAACCGCCAAAAAGCGTGTGAAGAACCTTAACCTTGGATCAGGGGGAAGCCAACTCTAAATTCATGGTGGTGCACTACTTAGGAGACATACATTGGTAGCAATACATGGTGAAAATTTATGTAGTTAGTAGAATTTTTTTTTACCCTAGTGCATGGGCACCAGGCAAGATTAACGTGGCTTCGCCCCTACCTTGGATCAAACTTGACAAGCAACTAGACTTACTTTCAAGTATTGCATGGCATGTGCATGTGTGTTGCTTTGTCGTTTCTTTTTTGTTATCTTTTGAGCACCCGCTGTGTTTGTCCACAAATAGGGAGAGCATTTGAAGCTCCCATTGGTCATAAAACCCTCTTGTGTGGTCAAATGATGCTCCTCGCTGCTTTCATTGCATATTTTCTTAAAAAGAATTATAGCCTAAGGCAAAATACTTTGAAAATTTTGAGGGTTTGAGAGAGGTCTCTCACATCAGTCCCAATTGGAGTTTATTTGAGTCTTATTAAAGTTGGGACTTGATTAGGAAAAGGCAGCACGAAGGAACTTTGAAGATTTACTGAAAAATGGTGACCGGATGCTGCACCGAACTCTGCTTCCAGCGTCCGGTTAGTTCACAAGAGGTGAAGAGATGCAGCACAGGAGTGACCAGACGCTGCACAGTGTTCTTCCAGCATCCGGTGTGAAGGTGATCCTGCGTCCGATCAAACGAAGAAGATGATGTCAGAATCGACCGGACTCTGGTCTGCGTCTGGTCAAGGGTAATTGGACGCGTCCAGTCATGACTTGAGGGGTTTTGGACCTCTCTGTTGTCGATCGGACTCTGGGTGGCAGCGTCCGGTCGTTGCCACCGGTGCGTCCGGTCACGGAAGGTCAAGCGGGAAGTTCTCTCTTTACTCTCCTTGTCTATCACGCGGGGGCCAACTTAAATTGGTTTTCCTCAATTCGCACCTAGGTCACCCACGCCGCCAGCACCTTCATCGCCCACCGCGAACAACGCTGCCCTGTCCTTGCCATCGCTCCCGCTTTCATGCCTGTCTCCGCCGTAGCACCGCCGCGCCAGACCTAGCAGCACCTGTACCGCGCCTGCGTCTTCGCCGCACCCACGCCTGCCCTAGCCATGCCCATGCCCACGTTTGCCTCACGCCACCGCGCCACCACACCCACCTTTGCTGTCGCGCCACCACCCCCATGCTAGCCTCGCCGCAACAGTGCCCGCACAGCTTCGCAGCGCCCGCGCCCATGACTACATTGCGCCGCTGCGCTTTCTCGGCTGCCGCACTGCTTCGTGACGCCAAATCCTAACCCTAGGCGTAGCCTCGCCAATCCCGGTGGTGCCTCGTGATCCTTTCCTTTGCTTGCCGGTCACCGGATCATTGGATTTCATCAGGTAGCAAGCCATCAATTTCAATTTCGCTCCTACTGCTTGCTTCTTAGGGTTTCTCACCTCTAGATGAATATGGTGATTATTTATATTTCCTATCGATTCCATCATGCAGCGAGTTGGTGCTCTTGTGGTTGATTTGGTAGTTGTTAGTAAACTCGAGGCCAAGCCCGTAAGTACGGATTGAGGCCAAGCCTCTCGAGTGTCAGTTGATAGTTATTTCTTGTCAGTGGTAGTGATTCTCATCAACTTCAGAGATGGCACGTTGTAAGAATGCCAGAGGTGGTCCCGGTGATGAGGATCCAAGGCCTCCACCTTGTCGGACTGCTCAGCAAAAAGGAAAGGCGAAAAAGATTACAAAGAAGAAGCGCAAGTTAGATGATGTTGAGGCAAAGAGGGCAGCAGCAGTGGTAGCCGCCGTAGAGCATGTAGAGAGAGGTGGAGCTGGCAGTGGTGTTCGCATAGGCAACCAGTTGTCGCCCACTCAGAGGGCCACCATCGAGAGGATTGAGGCCAGTCTTGGCAGTCCACCTAGGACTATCATGCTTGGAGGACATCGTGTCTCTTTAGAGGAGAGTCAGACTCAGGGGGAGACTGACTAGTAGACACAGTTGGCAGAGCAAATAGAGGATACTCAGCAGGGAGAGCAGGTTGAGGAGGTAGAGTAGGCCGCACAGCCATAGCTTTGACGCTCTAGCCATACACGCACTCAGGTGTCACCGAGGCCTGTGACACAGAGATGGGGCTCTCGTCCACATCCTAGACCATAGGGTCTGCCTCTGGTGGTCACCTTGACCTGAGGGCAGCCACAGCCAGACAGGTGTAGTAGCTACGGTTCGTTCAGTTGGAGGATTGGTCTTCACCGAGGCGGGATGAGCTTGCGTCAAAGCACTTCTACACCGTACTACAGGAGGATTTCTATAATGCATATCTCAATAGTGGTGTTGCTTTCAGATCTCAGAGAGTCTGCTCCATAGAGTCTCTTGTTGCAGCTGTAGGCGAGTAGATCCACCCTTACCTCTCTTATCTACCAGAGTTGATAGATCTTCTTGGACAAATAGGTCGCTATGTTCCATCATGGGTTTGTGAGTTCTACTCCTCTCTATGGATTGACCCGAGGCACAAATTTATTCACTTTACTTTTAGAGGCCGTGACTATAGGCTACAGAGCTCGAGAGTCAGAGAGATACTGAGGATTCCAGAGTCCCCTATTCGCCTTCATGAGGTCTGTTATGGACAGACAAAGCCTCCGAGACGCCCTCACGATGGACTTGTGCCGACTACAGATCTTGTCAAACCATGCTTCATAGGGCCGTTTGGCGAGGGGTCGAGCAGGACACCACGTGACCTTACTCCTACAGCTCAACTTCTTTATGCTATTATGAGGACTCTGCTCTCGAGGATGGGTTACCATGAGGGTTTGACTCGCATTCAGCTGTGGTTAGTGCATTCTCTGGTGTTTCAGACTGTATTTGATATTTGGGATGTGATACTTTCATAGATGGAGGATACACTAGCAGAGGGCTACAGAGGTCACCGTCAGCTGCCTTATGCTCATTGGATCACTTTCCTAATCCGAAAGGTAGTTACATAGAAGTCTCTTGAGACAATGGCAGAGTACATAGGTGCTACTATTGAGTTTCCGCCATATGACATGACCCAGATGCTACGTCACAGTCGTGCGAGGACACCTCGCCAGCTGAGCCATCACCCAGAGGTACCAGAGACAGCAGCTTAGTAAGATGAGATCATCAGAGGCATTGTAGCTACAGAGGAAGAGCAGCTTGATGCTTAGTAGGAGGATGTGGTCGAGAGCAACCCGAGTGACAGCTCTGATGATGACTATCAGCCAATTCCTTAGATGGCTCCTCGACCACACGACAGAGAGGCCAGTGGCTCTAGCCCCACCCCACCACAGCCACCATAGACAGATCTAGCACTTCTAGCAGTACTTGAGCGGATGAGACAGGACCAGGCACGCCAGGCACAGGAGACCGTAGCTGCACTTGCTTAGGTTTAGGCTCGACAGGATGAATTTTAGAGGTAGCAGCAGGCCATGCAGTAGTAGCAGCTTGTGATTCAACAGCAATTAGTTGGCTTCATGCAGCATGTATTCACTGCTATTGGGGTTGCTCCTTAGTAGTCTACACCTCAGATAGGCTAGCCTGCTACCACCACTCCAATGACTCCAGCTATACAGCCTAGTGGGCCTCAGAGTCAGGGACCACCGGCTACTCAGTTTGCTTCACCTATAGAGTAGGTGTCCCAGTGGTTTGCTTCACCAGTGATAGCTCAGGGTCCTCACTTTACTCCTATTGTTACGGGCTTCACTCTGACTCAGAGTTCTTCAGTGTTAGTGATAGATACCCCAGTCTCCAGGAGTCTCGGTGCTACCTTTAGTGAGCTTATAGGGTAGCCTATACCTCTAGAGTTATGAGTCCCTATTCCTACCACAGTTGCTCCAGTTGCCGGGACTACCGAAATGATTTCGTCGTCTGTTGCATCATCCGAGCCGCCTCAAATAGTCACTCCTACACATGAGGCTTCAGCGACAGCGGCAGAGGCAGATGTGGCTCCACTTCCTACAGTGATACTTCTAGAGTCATAGGCCGCGCCAATCATTGAGCAAACCCAGACCGCTTCACCTTTACTTCTAGCAATAGAGGGTCAGACCACTAAGAGTTCAGGGTCAGAGGATAATGCAGCTCAGTTCCAGATCTCTCACCGCACCTCAGCGCCCAACTCAACTGCTCCTGTCCCGCCGTTCGACCCTTAGGTTTTGGTGCTTGATGCCAAAGGGGAGAGTGAGCGAGTATGTTAGATCTAGGGGGAGTGTTAGATCTAGGGGGAGCGTGTGAGATAGTCTTGATACGATTCTTTTGGTCTTTTGTGTGTGATACTTCATGCATTCACGTTTACTTCATGCATTGTCTTATTTACATGTGATAGTGAGACTTATGTGACTTGTGTGCTCTCTACATTGATTTATATATATGTCATGTCACTTGGTTATGGTCATTTGCTTTGCTTCCGCGTTTTACTCCGATTCAAATGAGCTTTACTACATGTACTCATGCTTACTTCATATATATTGAGTACATCATGTTGGCTAGGGTCATATAAGCATGTCTAACCCATTTGCTCTTATTGTCAAAAGCTTATATGAACCAAGCATGTTGAAAACCTCACTCATCTCTTCTACATACTCAAGGTTGTGTTGTCATCAATCACCAAAAAGGAGAGAGATTGAAAGCATCTAGGCCCCTAGTTGGGTTTCGATGATTAATGACGACACGAGATTACTATGACTAACATGTGTTCTGCAGAGGCAATTTGAGTTAGGTCGTGGTAATGGCAATTAATTGGGCAATCATGGTTGTCATGCCCCTGTCGATGGAAATCGTTTTGGTTTTCAAAGGATGGGCGACAAGGTTAAGGACGGATTAGTTCTAAGTGTCGTTTGGTGATGGAGAGACACTTAGAGTAGTTTAGGACTTTGTTTTTTCTTTGGTTGTACTATTAAGGGGGGTATGGACTAGTAGTTTGATCTAGGTAAGTCTAGTGGATTAGGTTGCACACTTGTCAAACCTAGCACTAGGTAGCTTAGGAATAGCCCTAAGATTAATTGGGGTAAACTTTATTCACATAGGATTTCGAGTTGGAAGTGAATGGAGTGTCAAATAATTAACCGGACGCTGGTCTAGTTGTGACCGGACGCTGGAGGGTGAGTCCGGTCAGTTCATTTAATCAACTACAGTCGTCTGGTACTGACCGGATGTTGAGTGGAAGTGCACTGGACGCTGGGTACCTGCGTCCGATCAACTCCAGAGAGATTCCAGAGAGAAGTTTTCCTAACCGAACGTGTCCGGTGTGTGTTGATCGGACGCTGGTAAGGATCCGGTACCTGACCGAACGCTGAACAATGAAGTGACCGAACCCTGGGTGCCAGTGTCTGATCAACATCAGTAAGGTTCCAGAGAGCGTTTTTCTTGACCGGACGCAGGTCAGAGTCTGGTCAGAGACTAACTGCTCTCTCTGACACAGTTCTAGGTATAACTGACCGGAGCATCCGGTCACTCTGACCGTAGCATCTGGTCACCCTGCAGAGTGATGACTTAGCCTCCAAACGTTATGCTTTGAATGAGGGGGTATAAATACTTACTCCACTCATCCAAGGGAGGCCTCTTACCCATTTGTTCAGCTGAGAAACACCTTTGGAGTGCAAGGGAGAGCAAGAGCCTAGTGAGGTGCTTGAGATTTGAGAATCCAAGATTAAGGACCACATTAGTGAATAGAGAGTAGCAAGTGTGCATCCACCCTTCTTATTAGGCTTGGCTTGGTCAAGTGAGAGTTTGTGTTTCTTACTCTTGGTGATCGCCATCACCTAGACGGCTCGGTGGTGATTGGGAGCTTGGTGATCATCCGACGGAGCTTGTGGATGACCCAACTCAAGTTGTGAGCGGTTGTGGGCGATTCACCATGACGGAGTATCAAAGAATCAGCCCGTAGAGAGCACTTGATCCTTGCGCGGATCAAGGGGGAGCTACACCCTTGCGTTGGTACTCCAACAAGGACTAATGGGGAGTGGCGACTCTCTGATACCTCAAAAAAACATCGCTGCGTTCCTTTCCCTCTCTTTACTTTGAGCATTTACATTTGAGCAATTCATTTCATGTCTTTACATTCCTAGAATTGCCATGCTAGAGTAGGATTGGAACCTAGGGTGCAAAACTTTTATGCGGTAGAACAATAGAAACACATTCTAGGCACAAGGGGTGAAGTGGGCTAAGTGTAGGGCTTAATTATTGCAAAGAATTTAGAATTATCCCAATTCACCCCCCCCTCTTGAGCATCTTGATCCTTTCATACTCCTTGGTGACGTGGATCATGCAGAAGCTCATTGCGACCCATTTAGAGATAGTTTTAATCTTAGCGCAAGATAGGTGTATGGTTGGCACCAAATGTACCATAGGCATGGAAATTATTTTGGGCACACACGATGGTACTCCTACGTAATGTAGTGGAAGCTTATTTCGGTCCATTTGGAGATAGAGTTAGTCTTGGCACAAGATAGGTGCACGGTTTACGCCGAACGTATCATAGGCACGGAAAATCATTTTGGACGCACCCAATGGTATTCCTAGGTGACGTGGGTGAAGTGGAAGCTCATTTTGATCCATTTGAAGGTAGTGTTAATCTAGACGCAAGATAGGTGTTCAGTTTGCACCGAATGTACCATAGGCTCGGAAATCATTTTGGATGCACCCGATGGTACTACTAGGTGACGTGGGTTAAGTGGAAGCTCGTTTTGATCCGTTTGGAGATATTGTCAATCTCGGCACAAGATAGGTGTACGGTTTGCGCCGAATGTACCATGGGCATGGAAATCATTATGGACACACCCGATGGTACTCTTAGGTGACGTGGGTCAAGTGAAAGCTTATTTCGGTCCTTTTGGAGATAGTGTTAATCTTAGTGCAAGGTGCACGGTTTGCACCGAATGTACCACGGGCATGAAAATTATTTTGAGCACACCCGATAGTACTCCTAGGTGACTTGTATCAAGTGGAAGCTTTTTTTGGTCCGTTTAGAGATAGTGTTAACCTAGACGCAAGATAGGTGCACGGTTTGCCCCGAATGTATCACGGGCATGGAAATCATTTGGGGCACTCTCGATGGTACTCCTATGTGACGTGGGTAAAGTGCAAGCTCGTTCCGGTCCATTTGGATCATCTCTTTTAGTCACCATCATCACCATGACCATCATCTAGCTCCATCACTTGGTGTGTACAACCCTATCTCAATCACAATACTTAATGACAAGGGTTAGTACACTTAGGTTTCATCAATTATCCAAAACCAAACTAGGACTTTCAGCACCGCGAGAGGACTGTCGAGGTGACGAACCCACGACACGTGCGGCCAAATCTAGATGACTGGTGGGCGCTGGACTCGATGGGGCCCTCACTCCTCTCGAATCAGGACGACCCTCATGTCTCTGTCTTTGCCTCCGCCTTTGTATCGATGGGGAAAACCAGTTGGTGGCGACCCATATCGAGGCCACATCGCCATGGACGGAGCTTCCGCCTCCATGTCCATGGGGGCTACACCGGCATCCATGAAGGTTCTGCCTCGACGTCGATAGGAGAAAATAGCACGTGTTGCCCCAAATCCAAGCCGCGCCCACGTCGCCCCTCGCTTCCACCTCCGCCTCGAAGGAGATGAAACAAACAGAGCAGAAGAAAGGGGAATGACACGGGCGGTGCAGTTTTGAATTTTTTTAAATGAACGATGCGGCGTGATATGTTTATGAATCAGAAGCGAGCATGACAAAAAATGATGAGAATGGAAGGTACTTGATGGAAGCGGAGGCGGTGGCTGAAAACGAAAAGTGCGCTGAGCTCGCGTGGCACACGCACGCTAAGTAAAAATGTGGCTATATTATTATTGTTAGACATAGTTGTTATAACTCGTATAAGTATGGGTCGGATCATATGAGACACGGAGGACATGAGTGCAGTTTGTGAAGTAAGAAAAGCAAAATAAAAGAAACTCTTCACTATCCAAATAGTTATGAAGAGATTAAAAAATAAATGGAGAAAAATTATCCCTCATTAATATTAGGCATAGATATAAAAATCTATATTCAATATAGGTATAGATATAAATATCATTTGAAAAAAGATATATAAATATAAATATAGATCCACGGTCACACTTGCAATCAATCAACTGGATGGCTGTAGGTCCGCTGCGTCCAATTAATCACGCTGTAACCGTGGGATTTCCGCCGTCAGCGAATCTCAAAGCGACTAGGCTGAAAGAGAGACACAGACATGGCCCTCTAACCCTAGCCAGTAACCACGGCCCACGGCCCACGGCTGGCTAATTGGCCCATTCTCAAAACCACACAGCCCAAAGGCCAACCTACTCCGTATAAATTGTCTGGCTTCCACCGCGCCTCCACAAAACCCTAGAGCCGCAGCCGCAGCAGCTCACCTCTTCCTTCCTCAGGACAGCGCCGGCGGCGAGAGGAGTGGAAGGACAGGATGGCGACCTCGGCGGCGCGCACGGTCAAGGACGTCAACCCCCACGAGTTCATCAAGGCCTACTCCGCTCACCTCAAGCGCTCCGGCAAGGTACTCACTGGTCCTGCCTCTCGTTGTCCACCTCGTTTCTTCAGATCTCACGTTTGCTACGAACGGCCTCAAGGATCTCGTTGGCGTCCTGTTGAATCTGTATGGAAGCTGTAGTTTATGGATCAGTAAATTGGTCCTTAGCTTGAAAAGATTAAGGGAAGCATGTGTGGTTAATCCTTGTTTGCGATTAAAGAAAAATGGGTAGAGTTAGATTTTGTTCCAAGGCATTATAGTTGAATTTGGAGAAGTGACCCCTATGCACGATTATATTTTCCTATTCTTCATCCTTGCCTTGCAGAATTCAGAAGAATAAAATGGTTTGTAGGAATAGATCACAGGAAAACTATATGAAAAATTCCTTTGCCTCTGATATCATAGGAAAAAAAATCACAGGAAAAAGAATCCACTCATATCTCATAGGAAGTTTCTTGTGCACAAGGAACGAGGACAAACAAAGAATTAATAGCTGCAGTTGGTATCTAATCAAGCAAGTAACACGAATTTGTTCTTAAGATTCCTTTCGAATTCCGTACCCAGCCAAACACATAATTCCTATGTTTTCAATTTCTTAGGATTGCATATGCATTCCTACATTATTCCTTTATTTTTCCTATTCCTGTGTTCCAAAGAGTGCCATAGTTGGCACTCACTAATGGACAATGCTAAGGAACAAATCCAGAAGTCCTTGAGTTTTGTTTCATGCAATGATCTGAAGGCTTGTTGCCTTCACTGTTTTCTGTGGCTCAATTTGCATAACCTAATAGATCTCTTGCACAGATGGAGATCCCAGAGTGGGTTGACATTGTCAAGACTGCAAGGTTCAAGGAGCTCCCACCTTATGACCCTGATTGGTACTACACGCGTGCTGGTAAGGATTCGTGATCTTATGTAGCCAATGCACTGTAATTTTGCATATGTTAGTTGTGGACTAATTTTTAATATTGACCTGCCATTTGGGATATGCTGTAGCCTCTATTGCTAGGAAAATCTACTTGAGGCAGGGCATCGGTGTGGGTGGCTTCCAGAAGATATACGGTGGGCGCCAGAGGAATGGCTCCCAGCCCCCTCATTTCTGCAAGAGCAGTGGTGCCATTTCCCGCAACATCCTTCAGCAGTTGCAGAAGATGGGCATCATTGACGTTGACCCCAAGGGGTAATATGCTTCTGCCATGATCATGTTTGTGCATTAATAATTTTGTTGCTCTTTGCTGATATTTGCTTATGGCATCATATTGCTATCCTGTTACAGTGGAAGGCTCATCACCTCTCAGGGAAGGCGTGATCTTGACCAAGTTGCTGGAAGGATTGCTGTTGAAGCCTGAGCATCTAATATCCTGTTCTATTTGGTAGCGGAATTTGTCAACAGTTTTGAACAAGGCTATACCTGGGATTGTTGGTCCTTGGTTGAAAGAATTCTATGTAGGATGCATGAAGTTATGCTTCTGTGCAATATTTTCTGAATCCCTATGTTTATCAACGGAAGATGTGCTGTGGTTGGTTGTGGAAGCCTCTGATTATTATTGCCTGTTAGTAATCTCAATCAGACTCGCGATTGCTATGTATCATGGCCTGATGTTACCTGTTGCACATTCTGTGTTTATATTCAAAACTTGCTGAAGTGTTGCATACAAAATGATTACAATAATTCACTATTTATGTGATAAATTATAGTGTTATTAGTGAAGTCAGTATATAGAATTCTGTATCATGCATGTATAATGTTATGGATTTAACTTACAGGACAGTTTGGAATGGCATACAAAATTATTACAAATAATAATTCACTATTTATGTGATAGATTAGAGTGTTCTTAGTGAAGTCAGTATATAGAATTCAGTATCATGCATGTATAATGTTATGGATTTAACTTACAGGACTGTTTGGAATGGAACGCAATGGAGAAAACAAGGGAATGTGATAGGAGTTCAGAATGTGGTATGATTTCAGTGTGTAAAATTAGAGAATTCCTTATTTAGCATTGAAAAATGAGGTGGTTCCTTATTTATCACTTGAAGGTAAAACTTCCCTGATGTAGCATTGGCTTCATTTTTGGTGCCCAAAATGGCATCGCTGTTAGTTCTGGCCACCAACATTGGTAAATGGCAGTAATAGACTGTTTTATCCCTATTGTCACATTTAGTTGGCAATTGACGCACAGTTTTGTAGTAGAAAATGACACATGCTACAGTATTGGTAAAGCATAGGTGCCGCCATACAGTTTTTTTTATGACACTACCATTATCTGCTGCAAACAAAAAAAAACAGAGCCTTGCATCGACTTGAGAATCGAGATGCATATGCATTACGAAAAGATCAAATATATATATATATGTTTTGAACATACATCATATATATTTACTATCTTGTGAGTCCAATAGTTGTGCATTTTTTTAAAAAAAATCGACAAAGTGCACTTGAGATTGAGGATGCATGTATGTATAGTAAATATATAATTGTTCGGCATTAGCGATCCTTAACAACAGGACTGAAGGCAGATATCATGATGACGGTCATGATGTAAATAAGACATCAAATTAACTACTTCGACAAGGGAAGTCGCCCTGGCCGGTTTTGTTGGGCCACGAGGCTAGCCTACCGAGCAGCAGCAGCAGAAGACCCAGCCTGGCAGGGTCCCAAATAAGCCAGGTCAATTTCGTCGAGGTCCGAGGGGGTGGCTGCGGCGTGGTGCAGGAGAACCGGCATGGCCGGTTTTGGGGACGGCCAGGCCGGTTTGGCAGGGACTTTTCCTTCTTTTCTTTGGGGCTTCATATGTAGGACTTCAAAATATCATTTATGATATAGAACATCACCATAAAGTACCTGCCATGCCTCCACTTTTGGTCGTCAACAAATTCCAAATCAAATGGTTATGTGAGAATAAAAAATGAGATACATACTAATTTATCAGTAACTGAGGGCTCATTCCTTAGTCCATTAAGCAAGACCTCTCCATTTTATGTGAAAGGAAAGTTAGATGTTTATTTTGTTTATTTTATTTATAATTTTTTGTTTTAATAGAAAAGTGAGCGAATTATAAGAGGAACTTAAGGATTAGGGACACCTAAACAAGACAAAGGCTGCGTTCGCTGGTATGAACCAGACCAGCCAGCCGGTTGGATTCCCTCTCCACGTTACTGTTCATCAAACCAGCCGAACAGTGTTTTTCTCTCACAACAAAACAGCCGGAACAGTGTTTTTCAGCCAAGTTTCAGACCAGCGAACGGGGCCAAAGATTAGATAGGGGATGGATACTTCAATGGAGCACTTACCAGATATTACCCCTCTTCACTTCAATGTCGAAATTCATGCTGAGAGGGTTGAATTCTCCTTTGAATGTCCGTTTTTGAATGATGTCTTGTTCAAGTTGTGGCCACCTTGTTCTTTTGACCCTTTATTCTTTTTATTTCCAACCTAAAAGGTTTAGTGACAGAAATAACTGAAGGGTACAAGTTCTACAAGATGCCTTTGTGCTCATTTTACAAAGTTATTTTTGTTGGGTGAGAACAAAAGAGAGACTAAGCATGTTTTCATTTTGAAAAGCAAGGCAAGAAGCAACATCTCTAACTCAAGATAGAATTTAGCAAAGATGAAAATGACAAGATAGGCTCCCCACGATTGGACTTTTATATCACTTGACATCAAAAGCCAAGTGTGAGTATTGGAGTATCATTTGGAATGTCTTCCAATGCTAAAAGCATCAAGATGTTTGAGTTGATGCTAGAATCATGTTCTTGGACATTGTATGCCCTTCGTTTTTAAGGTTAACCTGGCTTATTGCACATGCAAGGAGTTATCTATAAACTAAATTGCTCTATATATATAGGATATGAACACATCTCCAACATATTATGATCAGCAACAGATAAACATTCCAAGCTATGATCATAGTATACTTGTTTCTTTCAAAAAGCATTTTGAAGCACTTGAATTAAACCTTTGCAAAATTTTTACCTATGCATACTAGTTGATCAAGCTTACTCAAGAGCACCCAAAATCGGGGGGTTACAACAGAGTGTATAGGAGGTAGAGAGAGATTTGGTAGGGGGTTAGCTCGGTGCTAATCTTGAGGTTGCCTCACCACCGGTGAAGCCTTCCCCTCGTCGGAGAGGAGGAAGACGACGGGTGCGGTGGAGGAGCTCTCGGTGCCCCTCCCTCGGTTGCTCTGCTCTCGGTGCTGAGTAGGAGCAGATCGGTGAGGAATGGAATGATCTGTCTCAGATTGTCCTCCCCCTCTGGGATTCGACCTCCCCTTATATTCCGAGGTAGGTTGGGTACATGGTGTTTTGGGGGATGAGCCTATGGTCTATATGCGCTAGAGTACAGGAGGGTCTTGCAACGGCGCTTTGTGGACTGTGGCGATGTCGTGGAGCCAAAGAAGCCTTGAGCGTCGTCCGGCTACTCTATTCTGACACTTTGCGTGTCAGGCTGTGTTGACTTGGACCGGCCTCCCCTGGGTGTTCTTTCTAGAGACTTCTTGGTGGTGAAGGAGGCCGGCTCGAGGGGCTGACGTGGCTCAGAAATCATTTTTGGCCCAACCGATGGTACTACGTGACGTGGGTCAAGTAGAAACTCGTTTCGGTCTATTTGGAGATAGTGTTAATCTCGATGCCAGATAGGTGTACGGTTAGCGCCGAATGTACCATGGGCATGGAAATCATTTTCAGCACACCCGATGGTACTCCTAGGTGACATGAGTCATTTGGAAACTCATTTCAGTCCGTTTGGAGATAGTGTTAATCTCGACGTAAGATAGGTGCACGATTTGCGTCGAACAAACAAAAGGCTCAGAAATCATTTTGGGCGCAACCGATGGTACTCCTACGTGATGTGGGTCAAGTGGAAACTCATTTTGGGCCATTTGGAGATAGTGTTAATCACGACGCAAGACAGGTGCACGGTTTGCACCGAAGGCATCATAGGCTCAGAAATCATTTTGGACACACCTGATGTTACTCCTACGTAACGTGGGTCAAGTGGAAATTCATTTTGATCGGTTTGGAGATAGTGTTAGTCTCGGCGCGAGATAGCTGCACGGTCTGCCCCGAATGTACCTTGGGCATGGACATCATTTTGGGCACACCTGATGGTACTCCTAGGTGACGTGAGTCATGTGGAAGCTCGTTTTGGTCCGTTTGGAGATAGTGTTAGTCTCGGTGTAAGATAGGTGCACGGTTTGCGCCGAATGTAACATGGGCACTCCCGATGGTACTCCTAGGTGACGTGAGTCATGTGGAAGCTCATTTCAGTCTATTTGGAGATGGTGTTAATCTCGACGTAAGATAGGTGCTTGATTTGCGCCGAAGATACAAAATGCTCCAAAATCATTTTGGCCCCGTTTGGCTTATCTTAAAAATGGCACTATTTAGCTTGTTTTTTCAGTCGGAACAGTATTTTCTCTCTCACAACAATTCAGCCAGAACAGTGTTTTTTCTGCCAGTTTCAACCAAGTTTCAGCAAGCCGAACGGGGCCTTTGGGTGCAACCGATGGAACTCTATGTGACGTGGGTCAAGTGGAAACTCGTTTTGGTCCATTTGGAGATAGTGTTATTCATGACACAAGATAGGTGCATGGTTTGCGCTGAATGCACCATAGGCTCAAAAATCATTTTGGGCGCAACCGATGGTACTCCTACGTGACGTCGGTCAAGTGGAAACTCGTTTCAATCCATTTGGAGATACAAATCTCGCGCAAGATCGGTGAACGGTTTGCGCCGAATGTACCATGGGCATGGAAATCGATTTGGGCACACCTGATGGTACTCCTAGGTAATGTATGTCAAGTGGAAGCTTGTTTCGGTCCATTTAGAGATAGTGTTAGTCTCCACGCAAGATAGGTGCATGGTTTGCGCTGAACGTGTCATAGACTCAAAAATCATTTTGGACGCACCCGATGGTACTCCTATGTGACGAGGGTCAAGTGGAAGCTCATTTCAGTCCATTTAGAGATAGTGTTAATCTCGGCGCAAGATAGGTGCACGGTTGCGCCAAATGTACCACGGGCATGGAAATCATTTTGGGCACACCCGATGGTACTCCTAGGTGACGTGAGTGATGTGAAAGCTCGTTTCACTCTGTTTGGAGATAGTGTTAATCTCGACGTAATATAGGTGCACGATATGCGTCGAACAAACAAAAGGCTTGGAAATCATTTTAGGCGCATCCGATGGTACTCCTACGTGACGTGGGTCAAGTGGAAACTCATTTTGGGCCATTGGAGATATTGTTAATCACGACGCAAGATAGGTGCACGGTTTGCATCGAAGGCACCAGAGGCTAATAAATCATTTTGAACACACCTGATGTTACTCCTACGTGACGTGGGTCAAGTGGAAACTGATTTTGATCTATTTGGAGATAGCGTTAGTCTCGGCGTAAGATAGGTGCACGGTTTGCCCCGAATGTACCTTGGGCATGGAAATCATTTTGGGCACACTCGATGGTACTCCAAGGTGACGTGAGTCATGTGGAAGCTCGTTTCGGTCCGTTTGGAGATAGTGTTAGTCTCGGCGTAAGATAGGTGCACGGTTTGCGCTGAATGTAACACGGGCACTCCCAATGGTACTCCTAGGTGACGTGAGTCATGTGGAAGGTCGTTTCAGTCTTTTGGAGATGGTGTTAATCTCGACATAAGATAGGTGCATGATTTGCGCCGAACATACAAAATGCTCCAAAATTATTTTGGGCGCAACCGATGGTACTCTACATGACGTGGGTCAAGTGGAAACTCGTTTTGGTCCATTTGGAGATAGTGTTATTCACGACACAAGATAGGTGCATGGTTTGCGCCGAATGCAGCATAGGCTCGGAAATCATTTTGGGCGCAACCAATGAAACTCCTATGTGACGTCGGTCAAGTGGAAACTCGTTTCGATCCAATTGGAGATACAAATCTCGGCGCAAGGTTGGTACACGGTTTGCGCCGAATGTACCATGGGCATGGAAATCGATTTGGGCACACCCGATGGTACTCCTAGGTAATGTATGTCAAGTGGAAGCTTGTTTCGGTCCATTTGGAGATAGGGTTAAACACGACGCATGATAGGTGCATGATTTGTGCCAAACATATCTCGGGCATGGAAATCATTTTGGGCGCAACCGAAAGTACTCCTATGTGACGTGGGTCAAGTGGAAGCTTGTTTCGGTCTGTTTGGAGATAGTGTTAATCTCGGCTCAAGATAGGTGCATGGTTTGCACCACATGTATCACAGGCATGGAAATCACTTTGGGCACACCCAAATGGTATTCCTAGGTAATGTATGTCAAGTGAAAGCTTGTTTCGGTCCGTTTGGAGATAGTGTTAGTCTGCACGCAAGATAGGTGCATAGTTTGCGCTGAACGTACCATAGACTCGAAAATCATTTTGGACGCACCCGATGGTACTCCTATGTGATGAGGGTCAAGTGGAAGCTTGTTTCGGTCCGTTTGGAGGTAGTGTTAATCTCAGCGCAAGATAGGTGTACGGTTGCGCGGAATGTACCACGGGCATGGAAATCATTGTGGGCACACCCGATGGTACTCCTAGGTGACGTGAGTCATGTCAAAGCTCATTTTGGTCCGTTTGGAGATAGCGTTAATCTCAATGCAAGATAGGTGCACGGTGTGCGCCGAATGTACCATGGGTATGGAAATCGATTTGGGCACACCCGATGGTACTCCTAGGTAATGTTGTCAAGTGGAAGCTTATTTCGGTCCGTTTTGAGATACTGTGAGTCTCGACGCAAGATAGGTGGACGGTTTGACCTGAATGTACCTTGGGCATGGAAATCATTTTTGGCACACCCGATGATACTCCTAGGTGACGTGAGTCATGTGGAAGCTCGTTTCGGTCCATTTGGAGATAGTGTTAGTCTCGGCGCAAGATAGGTGCACGGTTGCACCGAATGCACGACGAGCATGGAAATCATTTTGGGCACACCCGATGGTACTCCTAGGTGACATGAGTCATGTCGAAGCTCATTTCGGTCCGTTTGGAGATAGTGTTAATCTCGACGCATGATGGTGCACGGTTTGCACCGAACGTACCATAGGCTCAGAAACCATTTTGGGTGCAACCGATGGTACTCCTACGTGACGTGGGTCAAGTGGAAACTCGTTTTGATCCATTTGAAGATAGTGTTAATGTCGATGCCAGATAGGTGTACGGTTAGCTCCGAATGTACCATGGGCATGGAAATCATTTTGGGCACACCCGATGGCACTTCTAGGTGACGTGAGTCATGTGGAAGCTCATTTCCGTCTGTTTGGAGATAGTGTTAATCTCGACGTATGATTGTACACTATTTGCGCCAAAAGTACCATAGGCTCAGAAATCATTTTGGGCGCAACCGATGGTACTCCTACGTGACGTGGGTCAAGTGCAAACATGTTTCGGTCTATTTGGAAATAGTGTTCATCTCGACGCAAGATAGGTGCACGGTTTGCGTTGAATGCAACATAGGCTCGAAAATCATTTTGGGCCCAACCGATGGTACTCCTACGTGACGTGGGTCAAGTGGAAACTCGTTTTGGTCCATTTGAAGATAGTGTTAATCTCGTTGCCAGATATGTGCACGGTTTGCGCCAAATGTACCATGGGCAAGGAAATCATTTTAGGCACACCCGATGGTACTCCTAGGTGACGTGAGTCATGTGGAATCTTGTTTTAGTCTATTTGGAGATAGTGTTAATGTCGACGTAAGATAGGTGCACGGTTTGCGTCGAACAAACAAAACGCTCGGAAATCATTTGGGGCGCAACCGATGGTACTCCTACGTGACGTGGGTCAAGTGGAAACTCGTTTTGGGCCATTTGGAGATAGTGTTAATCACGACGCATGATAGGTGCATGATTTGCGCTGAAAGCACTATAGGCTTGGAAATAATTTTGGGCGCAACCGATGGAACTTCTACGTGACATGGGTCAAGTGGAAGCTCATTTTGGTCCGTTTGGAGATAGTGTTTATTTCGGCGCAAGATAGGTGCACGGTTGTGTCGAATGTACCACGGGCTTGGAATTCATTTTGGACACACCCGATGGTATTCCTAGGTGACGTGAGTATGTCGAAGCTCATTTCGGTCCGTTTGGAGATAGTGTTAATCTCGACGCATGATAGGTGCATGGTTTGCGCCGAACGTACCATAGGCTCAGAAATAATTTTGGGCGCAACCGATGGTACTACTACGTGACATGGGTCAAGTGCAAACTTGTTTTAGTCCATTTGGAAATAGTGTTAATCTCGACACAAGATAGGTGCACGGTTTGTGCTGAACGCGACATAGGCTCGGAAATCATTTTGGGCCCAACCGATGGTACTGCTACGTGACATTTGTCAAGTGGAAACTCATTTCGGTCCATTTGGAGATAGTTTTAATCTTTATGCTAGATAGGTGCACGATTTGCGTCGAACAAAAAAAGGCTTGGAAATCATTTTGGGTGCAACCGATGGTACTCCTAGGTGACGTGAGTCATGTTGAAGCTCGTTTCAGTCTATTTGGAGATAGTGTTAATCTCGACGTAAGATAGGTGCAGGATTTGTGTCGAACAAACAAAAGGCTAGGAAACTTGTTTTGGGCCATCTAGAGATAGTGTTAATCACGACGCAAGAGAGGTGCACGGTTTGTGCCGAATGCACCATAGGCTCGTAAATAATTTTGGGCACACCCGATCGGACTACTAGAGTTTGTGTTAATCTTGGCGCAAGATAGGTGCACGGTTTGCACTGACTGTACCATGGGCATCGAAATTATTTTGGGCACACCCGATGGTACTCTTAGGTGACATGAGTCATGTGGAAGGTTGTTTCAGTCTGTTTGGAGATGGTGTTAATCTCGATGTAAGATAGGTGCATGATTTGCGCCGAACATACAAAATGCTCAAAAATTATTTTGGGCGCAACCGATGGTACTCCTACGTGACGTGGGTCAAGTGGAAACTCATTTTGATCCATTTGGAGATACAAATCTCGACGCAAGATGGGTGCACGGTTTCGGCCAAACGTACTATGGGCATGGAAATCGATATGGGCACACCCGATGGTAGTCCTAGGAAATGTTTGTCAAGTGGAAGCTTGTTTCGGTCTATTTCGAGATACTGTTAGTCTAGGCGCAAGATAGGTGCACAGTTTGCGCCGAATGTACCTCAGGCATGGAAATCATTTTGGGCACAGCCGATCATACTCCTAGGTAATGTTGGTCAAGAGAAAGCTCATTTCGGTCCGTTTGGAGATAGTGTTAATCTCGGCGCAAGATAGGTGCATGGTTTGCATCGAATGTACCCCGGGCATGGAAATCGCTTTGGGCACACCCGAATGGTACTCCTAGGTAATGTATGTCAAGTGGAAGCTTGTTTCGGTCTGTTTAGAGATAGTGTTAGTCTACATGCAAGATAGGTGCATGGTTTGCGTTGAACGTACCATAGACTCGAAAATCATTTTGGACACACCCGATGGTACTCCTAGGTGATGAGGGTCTAGTGGAAGCTCATTTCGGTCCGTTTGGAGATAGTGTTAATCTTGGTGCAAGATAGGTGCACAGTTGCGCCGAATGTATCACGGGCATGGATGTAACACCCCAGGTGTTTGTCACCAATTAAGCAATGGGTTTGAGCTCAAACATGACATGTTAAGTGGTGATGAAGGTGTCAAGATCAAATCTACAAGAGTGAGCTTCAACTTAAACTTGGACAACGCACCTTGCTTACATATGGATCCTTGTTAAGTTTATGCAAGAGTAAGGTTAAACATGCTCATTCCATGTACATTACGTCAACATGCATCCATCTAGACCAGTGGAAAAGTTTCATGAAGTTTGGAATCAAGAAGTCACATGAAATGATACGTTATAATCTTTCTTGCATTGCTTTATTAAGTGAATGGAATTATAGGTCATCAACCAAACCTTTCTACCTTGCCCAAATGACTCTAATTGAGCTCTACAACAAAAGTCATGAAGGGTTCGTGTTGAGCACATGTCAAGAAAAGGCCTCAACTGGTCGAAAACCCTAATTCCAGGGTTAACGAGATGCTGCTTTGACCAAGATGAAGAATTGGTTCATGTACCAGATATGAAGTTTGACCTTTAATAAAAGTTGGAGTTTGAATAGAGAAGAATAAACTTTGATTTTGGATCGAGAGCTAGATCAGCTTGTAGGCAAGTTAAACCGAGGCACAAACTTTGAATCAGCAGCTGTTTTCAGTACTTGGAATTATTCTAAGTCTGAGATGAGTGGCAAGAATTGTTGACATCCCACGTTCTCCAAATTTTGTTGAGCAACTTGTCTTGATCCAAAAATAGAAGTTGGAGCTAATTCATTGGAGAAGAGCATACAAAAAGCTGGATTGGGTTTGACCGAGTTTTGACCTCCGAAAGCGAGTTTCCATGCCCGTTATCAATGTGTTGGCGCTATCATCTTGGAGATTAATTTCCCACTGATCTGTTGCTCAAATGACCTGAGTGACTTAATGAAAAATGTAGAGCAGGCCAAGGTGAACAAACTTCGTGTTTAGCCCAATGTCTGATTCGGCCCGGAAGCGGCCCAAATTGGCTCCCCACCATGTCCACTTCAGCGCCCACCACCTGCTCGACCGAATGTTGACGTGGTTGCCATGCATGGACGCCACGCGCCCCTCCTCTACCACGTGGCCTGCCTCCACTGCCGCGCCCCTACCTCGCTACGTCCTTGTCTGGCTCCGCTCCATGTCGCACGCGCGTGCTAGAGCGCGGCTGCCATGGATGCCGCCACCGAGCTCGCTGCTGCCCCTCGGCCTCTCCATGCCTAGCTCCATGCTCGTTGCCGTCCACCGCCACTGCCGCGCCGCCTCGCCGCTGCAACTGCCGGTCGTGCGCGGACGACGCCATGGCCGAGGTGGGTCGAGTTCACCGCTGCCACGGCCAGGCCATCCTGGCCCATCTCGGGCCAAGCTAGATAGCCCCGCGGGTTCCCTCTGGTCCCCTGGTGCTCCGCCACCCCTCCTTCTCCACCGGCGAGCACCACGGCGGCTGGAAAAGCGAGCGTCGGCGAGCTATTCTGTTCCGGCCAGGTGAAGAAGAAGGGGGACCATGCACGTGAATATGATGTTTTCCAGGAGGTTAAGTGAAGGACATGTGACTTGTTTGAATAGTGCTGAAAACGGCCGATCCACTAGCGTTTAATTTGTGTTTTCTGCAGGGACCCCGATGCATGATTTACATTTCTTTCCTTTGATTTTTGCAGATTTGAATGATCAACTTTGAAAATTCATAGTAATTAGTAGAAAAATCGTAAAATAGTAAATGAGGACTTTTTGGAATACTTGTGAAATTATCTATGCAGTAATATGGCATGCTTTAGTGTAAAGCTTTTGCTGTAAAAATCAATTTATGCACTTAGGTTTTTGATACTAGTTGTGTCTTGTCTTTTTCATAACTGTAGTTGTTGTACTCCAATAAATGTGAAATTTTTATGAAGTGCTAATAAGGTGATGGTTGATGTCTGGTAAAAATTTCAGGAGTTTAGGTTTGATGGTTTAAGAGTTATAAAAATAACAAATGCCCTGTGTTGCTTTGCTCCTATTCTGAATAGGCCTACATGTTTGAATTAATTGGCTTAGTTAAGTTATGAATCATGACTTGATGATAATACATGAGTTTTAGTACTTTTCTTAAGCTTTTCAAAAAGCTAAATAGCATAATTTTTGGTTAAGTACATTTTTAGTTATAGTTGCTTAAATTTCTATGGTTGTTTCTGCCCAAACCCAGATAGGGTTGCATTGTTGGTACTGTGGGTCCTTTTTAATAGTAGAATTAGCTCTAGGTGTTTATAACAAAGTTGTTTAGAATTTGCTAAGATTTCTAAAAAGTCTAGAAACACCTTTATTAGACATATAGAACTCTAGTTATAGCTGTTTAAAGTGGCATGTCAGATTCTGTCCATGTTTTGGACAAAGATGCATTCATTGGATTAATTTTCCTTGTTAACTGTAGAATCATATTAAGATGAGAATAATAAAGTTGTAGGTAACTTTATAATATTTTCAAAAAGTTATGATTCATGTTTGTTTGAGGTCTAGAACTCCAGTTATGCTTCTCTGAAATTCCTATCAGTTTTCTGTACCACTGCTGTGTGGATTGCATGTGCAGTTTTGCTTGTGCAATTATTTTCGATGTGTAAATGATATTTTCTGTGGTTGTAGTAAATACCAAAGTTGTAGCTAATTTCATAATATAGCTTGTGTTAAATTTTCATGACCATAGGCCTGATAATTTAGGATCTATAGATTTTGTAAGTTCATTATCAGATTTTGCATGCTCTCTGTAAAGATCTGAATGATTATGTTGTTTGGCTTAGCTACGCTCTGAATCATGTCTTGGAGATAATAGAAGAAGTGTAGCGATTTTCATGATCTTTCTAAATTGTTAAAGATCACTCATTTTGGTGGTCTAAATCTCTAGTTATAAGCTTGTGAAATTGCATGGCAGAATCTGTCCAAGTCTAGACAGAGGTGCTCAATTATGCTTGATTGACCTCGTTAATGGTGGAATCACGTTGTGATGATAATAAACATGTTTTAGGTAATTTAATAAGATTTCTATAAAGTTAAGGTTCATGCTTGTTTGATGTCCATAACTCCAGTTATGCATTGTTGAAATTGCTGCTACTTTTCTGTCATAGTTCTGCGCAGATCTGAAACATTGGCATGTTTGACCTGGTTAGCTTTGGAATAAGATTTTGGTGATAATAACAATGTTGTAGGCAATTTCATTAGCTTTCTAGAAAGTCTAGGGTCACCCTTGTTGGATGCTTATGTCTTTAGTTATGGTTAAAACAAATGACTGCTGTGCTGCTATCCATATTTCTATACATGTGCTAGGTGATTGTTTTAGCTTGCTCTTGTTTTGGCTAAATATGTTGGTTAATTCTTGATCGATGCATGTGTGCAATATCTAAACTTAAGTTCACTTGTGTGCCATGCCTAATATGCTTGCTATCCCTCTATAATAGGTTATGTGATGTTTAGGTAAATAACTCTAGGTGCCTATGTCTTGCATGATCTTATGTTTGCCTTGAATGCTATTATGTGATGCATCTCATATTACCATTCTTCATATTCATGCACTTGCATCTTGCATCTCATCTAGGTATGCTAGATGAACAACGTAAAGGATGTGAAGTTGGAGCCGAACCCGGAGATGGTGTATGGTGGACCTATCTCGAAGATGGAAGGACTGGACAAGTGCTAGGATGGGAGATACTCACCAAGCGAGTGTCACCTAACAAACACTAACCTAGTGTTGGATTCCAGGCAAGCCCCGAAGCATTCTAAGCCTCCTATGTTTTTACAAATATCACTTGAGTTCTTTATTTTTGATGCATTAGGTTATTAGAGTTGATTGGAACCACTTGATGCATATAACTAGCTTATCTAGAAATACACCTTTAACCCTATATAGGTCTAGGATCGAATATATGCTTAGCCATGCTTAGATCGGTAGAAGTCGGGTGATTTCCTGTCACCTGCGAGATATAGGTGGATACCGGAGCACGGTTGGCTATATTTGCTATCGTGAAAAAGAACCATGGGGTAATATAAATGGAGATCGGGCGGGATGTCAATAGAGAGACAACAAGACATGGAGGTCTTGGGTGTGGATCTATCCCCGTCTGTGTCGATTAAGGACCATACCATTGTTGGAACTTTTGACGAGACTGAACGCATACCTATGACTTAGCTGGCCGGATAACTCGTTCCGACCGCGAAGCCGAGTAGCTCAACTTAGGCCGAGCCCCGCTCTGTAAGAGTGAGCACTCTGGATGGTAGTAGGGATGTGCGGGGAGCCAGACGTGCGCCTAAGGGTAGGGTAGTCCCTGATTGTGCGACGCTGGGTGAACCCACAAAATGTGTACCTGAGTTGTACCAAAGGTGACCTAAGACTACCTTGGCGCAGGTATGTTTGGGTTTGTGTTAGGAATAAATTCCCAGCTGGTTGAAATCGATTCGAATCGCCGTCTCTCCCGGATAGTGAGAAACTTGGCTAGCTCCAACATCGTAGTAATTGTATTATGGAATGTGATGGTTTGGATAAACATGGAATCACTACACTGGCTATGGTTACTATTGTATGATATCAAATGATATACCACATGTTTGGCACATGTTAGTTGCTAATCTAGAGGTGAATAGCTATAATTAACTTGATGACCAAAGTATAATTGTACAACTGAATTAGTCATGTTTTATGCAAAATGTTGTCAAGCTAGCTCCACCTATAAAGACTTGCATGATCCTTGGAGTCATTTTATTTTTGGTTTATGATGGGTAAGTCTAGCTGAGTACATTCGAGTACTCAGGGTTTATCCCACAATGTTGCAGGTGGAGTTTCGGCCTACTGAAGATGGTGGCTAACCGCCGGTGGGTTTGGTGACTCTATATTTATTTCTCATCTATATGCTTTTATCTGGGGATGTCACTTATGCTAGCAATGTATTTGGAACTTATATTAATGTAATCATTTGAAAGCTATGTTGTTTTCACTAATCGGTTTTGAAACCCAAACTTGTACTATTATTTGTGAACGCATTTGTAATATTATTTCCACTGCAACTCTGACGTATGTGATATGTATTTGCTTAATCACACGATCTTGGTTGTGATGTTGATTTACCGAGGTCCTTCGTGGCACTCGGCGGACTACCGAGTTTATATAAGTGAAAGTATGCGTGTGTCAACGTGTTAGCAGGGACAACCGTACTTGATCTTGTATAAATTGGGTGGTTCTATCACAGCTGGCATCAGAGCAAGATTAAGCATAATACTATCATGTACATAGTTTTAAAAAAAACAAAGTTTTGGTTTTAAAAAGCCTATTTTGAATAAAACTTTAGCTACAGGAAAATTTGTCAAAACTAATTTCCAACACTATGCTAGCGACATCCTCCTTTATTCCCAATTAAGGACTACTAGGTGGCAATAAGTAAACTAACACTAACCATAGGGGGTTTACTTCTTGCAATTTTTACTTTCGTCGTCCATATGGCGTGCTATTGTATGGGTGCCATTCGCTTGAATGGTAATGTATGGATCACTATACCTCTATGCCCAGGTAAGAGGGTAAGTTGATGAGTGGCATGACCGCAAGTGTGAGTGTGCGGTCGGGGAGAGCTAGCTTTGATACGATTGTATACGCATGCTTGCATGTGTGTATGGTGCGTATTTAATTGAGGGTAGCAAATTTACTGATCGGGTAGCTTTGATACGGAAGCATATATATATATGGGTATATATATGGAAGTATTTAGCTTGCAACCTAGAGCCTAGACTTTCATTTCTGCATATAATTATGGGGTTGGGCTGAAATGAAATCCTTCTGCAGGTACGCTAAGCACAAATGCGTAGATTGAATGTAGCTGACGACTAGCTATATGTCGAGAGAGTACATGTTATGCCACCGATATAGAACGTGATTGCCACCTTAGGTTGGCAATTTTGTGAGGACGAATAGGACGATCATGCATCATGATTGTGCTTGTGCACAAATATGCTTCCCTCACTTTATTCTAATACTAAGTAACTTGTGATCATGTGATGTTACTATCTTCCCTGTGTGAAGCTAGACAAAATGCCTTGTTCCATGTCGCTTGAATAGCTGTGCTTGAAGATAGTGAGTGATTAGCTTCGCCTTGTATGTTTGCTTCCAAAGGAAATAGATGACAAGTTAATAGTTAGCAAAAAGTTCACCCCCTTTGAAAACTAAATTGCTAAATATAAGTAAAACTTGTTTTGTAGAGATATCCACCTACTCAGTAAAAAGGAAATAAAAGATAACAATACCTTACCACCATGTTTTGCATGCTAGGTGTAGTGGTGTTGCTATAGGTGACTGCTTGTTGTGTGCGAGCTTTGTGCTTAGTAATAGTCGCTTTAGCTCATTGGATTGAGTGTTTCAAAATGCTCGCTTAAGACCATGATGTAGGCGTGGATGCTCGTTATCTAGGTAGTGCCATAGCTGTCACTCTGTTGTCCACGGTGAGCATACAAGTGTTGAAGAGTGCTATCCTGGAGTAGCATCCAAGTTTTGTTAATCTCATGGTTGTCATCTCTAATTAAGTTCTCTCTTAGGAGCCTGAGCCTATACACATGGTTGCTAGCCCTTGAATGTTGCGCTACGAAGACCTTTATCCATGCCTTTGCTTGACCTTAGGCCCAAGCTTAGTTCCCTTGAATGCTTGCATGTGTCATGGTTGTCCCGCTCCTATGTGGGGGGACCCTGCTAAAAAATCCTTGTTCGACCTCATTGCTCCTTCTCCTACTGATGATCTGGTGCAACGCTAATCGCTATCTACCCTGGCTTTGGAATCTTTTCCTCGCAGATCATGTCATTGCTTTATCAACTGAATCCCTAGTCAGCGCAATGGCTTTGTCCCTCGAATCTCATTTATTTTGCCTCCAACCCTTTCAAGTCTCTGGATGTTATTAGTCTTGATCTCATGTTGCTACTCGACAAGACCAAATCTCATGTTAATCATTATCTGGTAATCACTTTGGTGGACACAAGGCATATATGGAAATTAGGCAAGAGTTCCCTGCTCAGTTGTCTTCGGCAATTAGGCTATGTTCTCTTGCGCTGTGTTTTGATCTTCGAATCACCTCCTTGTTGATTCCTAACCTTGTGACTACCTTTGTTTGCTATCCCTCCTTCTCATGGTGCTTGCTCCTATGCAACCAAATTTGTACCACGTGAAAATTCTTGTGGGTTGTATGTTCAGTAATGGTGCCATGATTAGCGATCTACGGTGCCACGACGAAACCGAGAGCCTCCTGTGGGTGCGCACACAAGGCTGTGCTGCTCGGCACGTGCTGGTATCGAGGTTTCTAGTCATGATCCATTGCAGAACTACACTGATGTGTTATTTTCACATGAGCTCTTCCTTGGTTATCTTTCCTTATCTTGTTGGAAGATCTATATGTCGAACCAGATGCAATAGGGCTTCCTTTTGAAGTCATCCAAAGGATAACCTTGAAGAACAGGTCACTGACATGAACATTAATAGACTACAAGAGGTGGTAGACAAGTGACTTTATGTGACGGTCCCTATAATGATGTTGGTCACCTAGTGAGCAGCTTATGTCATCCCCATTGGATCAG
This sequence comes from Miscanthus lutarioriparius, assembly GCA_904845875.1. Lineage (NCBI taxonomy): Eukaryota > Viridiplantae > Streptophyta > Magnoliopsida > Poales > Poaceae > Miscanthus > Miscanthus lutarioriparius. The sequence goes on along the minus strand of CAJGYO010000004.1, from coordinate 60,586,464 downwards.
AAGGCTACACAATATTTAAAGTTGGACAAGTTATCAGTCGGATGATAAATGAACCAAGATATTATGTCCTATAATAGGTCCCCTGGTGCTTATGAGCTTTCTGTCTAAGTCTTGACCTTTATGTGTAAGATGATCAACCGACCTTCTTCGGTGTGACCCCTTTCTGCTGACTTCAATGGCGACCATCTGTTTATGCTTCGACCACAATTCTTATTGTCAAGAGTGAAGATTTGGAACCTTTTTAGTGTTGAGAGATAACTGATTAGTTAACCGTAGGAAAGTTAGTCTCCAGCTAGGTAATGACTCTTTGGTAACTATGAAGGCCAGATCTCATAGAACAATGTTAAGCAAAGAAACAACAAAGCCGGTCATCAATGCCAGTACTGCTTTCTTCTCTAGGCCCTGTGTCATCAAGTTAAGTCCATCTTAGACAATCACATGGGTAGTGCAAGATGCTGTATCAGCTAAGTAAAGAGCTAGAGAAAGCATGTCCCTAGTCTAGGTCAGCCTCATTAGTATATGATGCTATCAGAGGATTGTTCTGGATTCTATTGGATGAAGCATAGAAGGATAATCAGATACTTTCTCTTATCTTGTAGGACTATCACTCCACGTGAAGTATGTGTTGTGCCTTGCAAGAACATCCCACCTGTCCAATGCTTGTGTATCGTTGAGCTGGTGCCTAAATCAACAGTTGAAGTTGTTTCCTAAGATGCATGTAAGGAAAACCCTAGCCTCCATCCTAAGTGAGAAAGCTACCATGGTTATAAAGAAAATTAGAGAGTGCGGAACACACTCCACAACGTGTGAAGCAAAGAAAAAGAAGAGCAGGAAATCTGTTAAGGTTTTATGGCACTCCACTAGTTATCTTAAGCTAGTGATTAGTGGCTCAACCATGGTTGAATTCACACCAAACTTGGTAATCTCATTCCTCGCTTAAGGTTCTTCGGTGTCTTAAGTCGGTTTGAGGATTGGTTGAGTAAAGCATCGGATTTGAGAGATGTTTTGATAGTTCGGTCCCCAAATTTCAGAACAAAGCAGTTTTGGTAGATGATTTGTTGGATAGTCAAACGGTGTCCGTTTGAGCCAAATTTTGGTCAGTAGTTAAAGGACTCTTGTATCAAAATGCCTACCAAAATTTGTGCACAATAGAGCAGTCGTTTGCAGGATTTGGACTGATTACCGAGAGGTACAGAATCTATGATTTCTCTGCTGACTACTATCATCTCTCATATTAGAAGGTTGTGTTGTAGTTCATGTCATGTTGGCATTGTGATGACTGTTAATACTTAAGATGCCCTAGAGAAGACTCCTGACACCCCTTTTTGCCTCACTTTTGCCCTCTCATATCAACAATGCTGGAGCAGTCAAGGTGTTCTACAAGTCAATTTGTGCCTTTTTGAGTCAAAAATAATTTGAAAAGTGTCAAACAACAGATTTTAGATTATGAGTATGAGTTGTTGATTGACATTAGAAAGAAAGCTACAATGTCAAATGTAGTCCAACAAAGTTAGTTTTGCTATAGTGCAAGTCAACCCAACTTACTGCGCTAGTGCACCATGGAGGCAAATTGTGCTCAACCTGCTTAGTAGTGTACTATTTTTCCAGTCGGTGTATACTTGCAACTTTCATTGACCTCTAGGCCTTGCTATCATCCTTCTTCAGCAAGGATTTACAAGGCGAACTTGTTCTTTGGTACCTTCCATGTATTTTTACCCATGAGGTTGCCTTAGATTCAACCTAGATAACTATTGCCGTTTGGATACAAGGATTCCCTGAAATATTGATCGTCAAAAACGCTGGGTCAACAGAGTCAGCTATCAGATTCACCGCTCACTCAACAGACTTAGATAATAAAGTGTTATCATAGGAGAAAGAGAACTACACACATGGAACATTATGTAGTTTTTCATCGGTTGGCATCTGAGTGATTGAACAGTTACGACCGGCATAGACATTGTTTATTGGTGAGTTGGTTTCTTATAACCTGGGAGGATGATTACCCCGTCTGTGATCTCATCCTTTATGAAAGGTCATACTCAAGCTACTTTGGTAGAGAACTGCTTTTTGAACTTTGTGAATGAACTTGGAACCATTGTAATTAGTAGCTTTCTGAAGCTTGTAGCCTAATTCAAGGTTCACATGGTCCATGCTATATTCACTAGGGAAATATATATTATGGGTAATTAGTTTATGCTCTGTAGTACTCTCCGTATTTCGAGAACATAGTGCTGTGCTGACGTGGATTCCTCCCAAAGTAACAATGATTCATGGAAGTCAATGAAGGAAATTGTTTAGATAAAACTTACTATGAAGAGCAAGTATCAGAAAGTATCTTGACCAAATTAGCCTCTCTGATACTACGAAGTTAAGTACCCTAATGCTACCACTGATGTGAAAAATGGTTGACATGCTTCTCTTCCCTTGAAAGTCTTTCGCACCGAATCTCGGGGCGAGATTCCCGTAAGGGGGAGGGCCGTAACACCCTAGGTGTTTGTCACCAGTTAAGCAATGGGTTTGAGCTCAAACATGACATGTCAAGTGGTGATGAAGGTGTCAAGATCAAATCTACAAGAGTGAGCTCCAACTTAAACTTGGACAACACACCTTGCTTACATATGGATCCTTGTTAAGTTTATGCAAGAGTAAGGTTAAACATGTTCATTCCATGTACATTACGTCAACATGCATCCATCTAGACCAGTGGAAAAGTTTCATGAAGTTTGGAATCAAGAAGTCACATGAAATGATAAGTTATAATCTTTCTTGGATTGCTTTATTAAGTGAATGGAATTATAGGTCGTCAACCAAACCTTCCTACCTTACCCAAATGACTCTAATTGAGCTCTACAACAAAAGTCATGAAGGGTTCGTGTTGAGCACATGTCAAGAAAAGGCCTCAATTGGTCGAAAACCCTAATTCCAGGGTTAACGAGATGCTGCTTTGACTAAGATGAAGAATTGGTTCATGTACTAGATATGAAGTTTGACCTTTAATAAAAGTTGAAGTTTGAATGGCAAACTTTGATTTTGGATCGAGAGCTAGATCAGCTTGTAGGCAAGTCAAACCGAGGCTCAAACTTTGAATCTACAACTGTTTTTAGTACTTGAAATTATCTAAGTCTGAGATGAGTGGCAAGAATAGTTGACATCCCGCGTTCTCCTAATTTTGTGAAGCAACTTGTCTTGATCCAAAAATAGAAGTTGGAGCTAATTCATTGGAGAAGAGCATACAAAAAGCTGTATTGGGTTTGATCGAGTTTTGACCTCCGAAAGCGAGTTTCCGTGACCGTTATCAACATGTTGGTGCTATCATTTTGGAGAATATTTACCCACTGATCTGTTGCTCAAATGACCTGAGTGCCGTAATGAAAAATGTAGAGTAGGCCGAGGTGAACAAACTTTGTTTTTGGCCCAATGTCTGATTCGGCCCGAAAGCGGCCCAAATCGGCTCCCCACCATGTCCACTCCGGCGCCGCCACCTGCTTGACCGAATGCCGATGTGGTCACCGTGCTTGGACGCCATGCGCCCCCTCCTCTGCCACATGGCCCGCCTCTAGTGCCGCGCCCCTGCCTCGCTGCATCCTTGTCTGGCTCTGCTCCGCGTCCCTACGCCCTCCAGAAGCGACGTCGGGCTTCCCTCGCTCTTCCTCACTCGCTCTCTGGCGTTGCGCGTGCGTGCCAGAGCGGGGCCACCATGGATGCCGCCATCGAGCTTGCTGCTGCCAGTGCTACTGCCCCTCAGCCTCTTGTAACACCTCAGGTGTTTAAATATTAAAAACCGGACATATCATCATATGCATTGCAAGGCATTGGTTATATTGTAAACTTTGATATGCATTCACTAAAACAAGTTTACATTTATGTTATAAGCATTGCTTGGTATTGTTTGAATCAAGTTTGAAATCTTAGTATTGATTTGAAATTCCGAAAACCCTGATTTTCAATATTTAAATCCGACCCTGAAAATCCATTTCAAAATTGAAGCACATTTTGGGGTTGAGTCTTCAAGCAAAGTTGTAGAGCTTGTCGAGTTGTACAAAGTTTGTTTTTGGAGTTTTTCAAGTTGTTTAGTAAAATTTGAAGTTATTTAAAAAGGCGAAATTACTTAAATATCCCCGCTTTAAATTCAAAAGTTCATTTCAAAATGTAGGCCGAATTTGGGTATGGGTTCAAAAGCAAAGTTGTAGAACTTTTGATTTGGAACAACTTTTGTTTTTGGAGATTTTTGAGTTGTTATGAAAATTTGGGAGTAATTTGGGAATTTTGGCGGATGGCAATTCTGTAATTTGGATGAACAGTGTCCACCGCCGAAGCTACATGGCCGGCGATGTTCGGTTTGCTTCTAGGCGCGGTCGTGGCCGTCTTTGGCGTTGCGCTGGCGCGGTGAAGGCCACAGCGCAGCTTCCTTGAGCTTCTGAGCTGTGTTATTTGGACTGAGGCGCCGTCGTCGTCGTTCTTTCCTCTCCTCTGTTTTCTCCCGCCGCCACCGCCATTCTCCGTTGAGCCCTCGCCATCGAACCAGCGTCTGCGCCGTCGCAGCGATGCGTGTCCCAGCTCCGCTAGTTCCTTGCGCACCCAGCCAGCTAGCTCTAGTCGCTTGATTTCGCCGTGAACTCGCCGTTCATCGTTTTCTTCCTCGCAGCCGGCAGCACCACCGTGGTGTGCGTGTCGCCGTGGCCAGCGCGTTACGGTGAGCCTCTGCTATTTCTGACTCTTGCTTCAGCTTCGCCTCGATGCCATGGTGCTTTGTGCCTGGTTGATTGACCATTTCCTCCATCGCAGTCATCGGAGCATCGCCGTCGTCGAAATTTGCTCCGCCGTGACCGCTGTGACCGTCGAACCGTGTCTCCATTGCTTCTCAGGCTTGGCCAGCGACTCCAGTGTGTTCGGGGTGAGCTCCTGGTTCTATCCGAGTTGTTTGTTTCATCGTTACCGAGCTCCTATCGCCGGCGTAGCGCAGCCGCGCTGCCATGTCCGCCATGGCCGTCGTTATGCTCATGCGCCGCTGTAATTGGTCTCGATTGTGCCACCAATCGACGCGTAGGGGTGTAGGGGTCATTTTAGTACCTTGGCCGTCGCCGTTGAGCTCACCATCGGCGAGTTTTCGCCGGTCAGCGCGCGTGTCGCCGTGGTCAAAGCGCGAGGTAGAAGATGACAAGTGGGACCCGGTTGTCAGTGACTCAGCGTTCAAAATGAATTTTCTGTTTTTCAGATTTAAATGAATAGTGTCTATTTTTGTTATTTTTGTGTAGATTTATTTAGAGCTCCAAAAATTATGAAAATTTTTGTGTGACTTCTTTGTGATGTGTACTATTTAGGAAAAATATGAAATGTTGTTTTTCAATACTTTTTGAATGTAATAAATATTGCTCAATTAATTAATAAATGAGTTTCCAGGATTTTTCTAGACTTATTTATGTATCCAAAAATTATGAAAATTGTTTTGTCACTTAGTTATCATGTGATGAACATATACAAAAATGTTGAGGTCAATTGGAACAAGTTTATTTATTTCATAATTTTTAATTAATTAATTAATTCATAAAAGCAAATAGTAACCTTTAGTGATTTAGGTTTTGTTTGAGTTTTTGATTAAGTGATGTCCTTGGGTCATTAGTTGGTAATGATCCTTGGCAATTGTTGTGAGTGTTGCGAAAATGGTTTAGTCAGTTTGACTTGTAACTGTACCGCGAAGGAAAGTTGTATTCAAGTGTTAAATTTTGTATCCATCATCGAGAATCATGTTTCGTATTCCACATCATGTTAAGCATGGCATTGTTACTACGTGTAGTGAACGAAGGTGGGCACGTGGTAGTTAATCAAGTAGTTGAGGAAGTTGATCCGTCTATGGAAGTTGGTGTTGATATTGGTGGAACGACTCCGGACCCGGATTTTTCCGTCAACGAAGGCAAGCCCCGGATGCATACAACCCTACCTTGTATTTTACAAATTGATTTCGCTTTTGCTTCTTTTTACTGCATTAAGTGATTAGGAGTCAAGTGAAAACCAAATTGGTACCTTACCAACCTTGTTATTCCATATTTACCATATTACCAGTTTTAAATTCATATATGCCCGTTTTGCTTAGCTATGCTTAGAACGGTGAAAGTCGGCTGATTACCTGTCATCTGCAAGTTTTAAATGGAGCTTTGATTAATTATGTTAACATGTGATATGGGAATGTGGAGTAATAAATCTAGACCGGGCGGACTCGGTGTGTGTGAGCCACAAGACATGGAGGTCTTGTGAGCAGGTTCTTTCCGCCTGTGTCGATTAAGGTCCGTCCGTTGTTGAATTGCATGAGGTGAGACTTTGTAGTACTAACCACATACTTCGGTAAGCCTTAACTTGGTTATTCTATTACTAGAATGGCTACTCGCGCACTAGGAGTGGAGAGATGGCGGGAATAGCGTGTACCCACGTGGCAATGGGCTGGATTGGTGGAGTACTGTATTCTCGGGTGGCGCGGACCCGTTCTTGTTTTAGAGGATCTGAGGGTACGTTGGTATATGTAGGTCGGGGACCTACATATGTCGTGTGGTCTGGAATTCCCAGCTGGGTTATAATCGGTTCGAATCGTCGTTGCTCCTCGGTTATGGAGACTCAACTCACTGTTCATCATCGTAGTATTAATAACTGGAACTTGAGGATGGTTTGAGAAGGTGTTGGTTATGAAGTTTCATGATCTCAATGCGGATCATGTCAGCTTTGTATATGATCTTTATGAAGTTTTAAATGTTGATATAAAGAATTTTGTTAAAATGCTTTTACGCAAAAGAACCTTCATTATTGCTAAAGCCATACCTTGAATCCCATGAGCCTGCATTCCTGTGCTCTTTTCAATTCTTATTTCGGTTAAGTCTTGTTGAGTACTTTTGTACTCAGGGTTCGTTGACCCTTGTTGCAGGTGAGGCTCATGAGCAGATCTGTTTTGGATCGTGCTGCATGACTGTTGTTCAGTGCGATGACGATAATTAAATGTGTGGCCCTTGGGCAGGGCAGCTTATGTTGTGTGTTTTGTAATATATTATAATGCCACTCCACTACTTTGGTTTGTTTTATTATCGAACTTAGTTGTATGGTTTGAAACAAATGGTTTGTAAACTATGTTATTGTAAGTCTTCCGCTACTTTTACTCTGATGTATCTATTTGAATAAACTGTTGTAATACTGCAATGACTCTGTAATGTGATCCTGCTCGGAAATCGTGGATGATTCGGGGTTCCCCGAGGACACCCGACAGTCTTCTTAAGTTACCGAGAACGTATGCATAAATGTCAAAGGTCGTTGGACAGTGACAGGTGCATGTGGGCCCTATAATTTAGGAGGTTCTGCCACAGAATGGTATCAGAGCGATCATTACAAAGTTTTTGTGGTATTGGTTTACGAAAACTTCAAAATGATTTGGGATGACTAAATTTAACTTGATTAATTTGGTCCAAATTGCTTCTGACTTGTCTTATTTCTTTCTCACCATTCCTTATTTGATTAAAAAGGTTTTGTGTGGTGGAGTAGTAATCTTATTATGCCCTATATAAAAACAAATGTTGTTTATTTTCGTTTTAAGCTTTGGTGGTTTTGTTCGTCAGAACGATTCATGCATCATAATTAAGTTACTTGTTACTTCCTTCATCTCTGAGTCTGGGGTGAGTAGTGTGTATGGGTTGAGTGTGTAGTCCATCCTTACTGCTCTTAAGACTATTGTCAGATTGTTTTACTTGGATTAGTATGGCTTGTACAGTATGGCTCGTACCAAGAAGACACCACGTAAGTCCACTGGGCCCAAAGGAGTTCCTCGGCACCAACTAGCCCCTAGGAATGATGGTGCTAGCAGTAGCAGCTCTAGGCCTGATCCTCAGGCGGAGATACAGAGGATTTCTGTAGAGTTAGCCCAAGCTACTAGGGATAGGGCTATGGACGCCATTCAAGTGGGCAGATTACAGGAGCAATTAAGACGTCTCACCACCACTCAAAGGAACTGCGAACGTATGTTAGTTCGTACGGTGGAAGGAAGGAATGATGCTTGGCATAGGGAAAATGTATCTAGAGCTAGAACTCATGAGTTAGAATTTTATGTAGAAGACTTAGAAGAGCATAATACCTATCTGCATGAGGAAGTTCATAGGCTAAGCAATCTCCTAGATCCAAATCATGAACCCCAAGCTGATGAAATGGACCCCGGTGTTATCCTTGCCGATGGTAGTGAATCGAAAGAAGAAGAAGATCCCGAAGAATTAGTAATGATCGATGAAAGTGACAATGAAGGCGGTAATATTTCCGGAATGGATACCGAGCCTGAAGTTTGATGTAATCGCAAAAAGGAGTAGAGTTGTGAAATAGTTAGTTCTAGTTTAAGTTAAGTAGTCTTGTTTAAATGCGGTTTTGTGTTTAAATAAGTGAAACTAGTGTAATGAGTTGCAGTCCGCTCTTTTATCAATCAATAAAGGCTTGTGAAGTAAAGTTTGGTTTGTTGTGAACAGATGCGTCGTACGCGGGGTTCATATATTCCTGGTACTTCACAAAATGAGAACGATATTCCAGATCCGCCACCAGTTCCAACAAATCTAGCGGATGCTATAGCCGCACTTGTCAATGTGACGGTTGAAAATTCACGTTTGCTTCATGAGATGGCTCAAAGTAATCAGAATCAGATGCATGGAAACCAAGGTCGCCATCATAATAGGCAGGAGGCTACATATGTGGACTTCACAGATACAAAACCCCCAGTGTTCACTAAGGCAGATGAACCATTGGAGGCTGACGATTGGCTTAGGACCATGGAGCAGAAGTTTGATCTTATACCATGCATAGAGTTTTAGAAACCCGTCTTTGCTGCTCAGCAACTTAGAGGTGCAGCCGGTGCTTGGTATGCAAATCTTATGGCCATGCAACCCGCAGGTGTTCCGTTAACTTGGATGGAGTTTTGTACTGCCTTCAGAGCCCATTATATCCCGGAGGGAGTTATGGCTATGAAGCTAGATGAATTTCTTGCTTTGAGGCAAGGGGACCAAACCATGATGCAGTATGTGGGAAGATTCAATCACCTGTCACAATATGCACCTAAACATGTCAACGCTGATGCCAAGAAAAAGAAATGGTTCATGAGATGTCTGAATACCAAATTACAGACTATGATGACAACATGTACCAATGTCACTTATCATGAGGCAGTGAATATTGCTATTGCTTCAGAGGCAAAGTATCGGCAGCATAAGGAGCTCAAAAAATAAAAGAGTATGCCGTCTGGATCTTATGGGGGAAATCCAAAGAGGCAAAGGGTGATTTATCATCCAGTTAATCATAATCGTCCTCCTTATCGTCCGCCGCAGTTTCAAGCCGGTCAGCAATCAAATGTCCGTCCTGCTACAACTTTTGTACTCAGGGTTCGGGTGAGGCTCATGAGCAGATCTGTTTTGGATCGTGCTGCATGACTGTTGTTCAGTGCGATGACGATAATTAAATGTGTGGCCCTTGGGCAGGGCAGCTTATGTTGTGTGTTTTGTAATATATTATAATGCCACTCCACTACTTTGGTTTGTTTTATTATCGAACTTAGTTGTATGGTTTGAAACAAATGGTTTGTAAACTATGTTATTGTAAGTCTTCCGCTACTTTTACTCTGATGTATCTATTTGAATAAACTGTTGTAATACTGCAATGACTCTATAATGTGATCCTGCTCGGAAATCGTGGATGATTCAGGGTTCACCGAGGACACCTGACAGTCTTCTTAAGTTACCGGGAACGTATGCATAGATGTCAAAGGTTGTTGGACAGTGACAGGTGCATGTGGGCCCTATAATTTAGGAGGTTCTGCCACAGAATGGTATCAGAGCGATCATTACAAAGTTTTTGTGGTATTGGTTTACGAAAACTTCAAAATGATTTGGGATGACTAAATTTAACTTGATTAATTTGGTCCAAATTGCTTCTGACTTGTCTTATTTCTTTCTCACCATTCCTTATTTGATTAAAAAGGTTTTGTGTGGTGGAGTAGTAATCTTATTATGCCCTATATAAAAACAAATGTTGTTTATTTTCGTTTTAAGCTTTGGTGGTTTTGTTCGTCAGAACGATTCATGCATCATAATTAAGTTACTTGTTACTTCCTTCATCTCTGAGTCTGGGGTGAGTAGTGTGTATGGGTTGAGTGTGTAGTCCATCCTTACTGCTCTTAAGACTATTGTCAGATTGTTTTACTTGGATTAGTATGGCTTGTACAGTATGGCTCGTACCAAGAAGACACCACGTAAGTCCACTGGGCCCAAAGGAGTTCCTCGGCACCAACTAGCCCCTAGGAATGATGGTGCTAGCAGTAGCAGCTCTAGGCCTGATCCTCAGGCGGAGATACAGAGGATTTCTGTAGAGTTAGCCCAAGCTACTAGGGATAGGGCTATGGACGCCATTCAAGTGGGCAGATTACAGGAGCAATTAAGACGTCTCACCACCACTCAAAGGAACTGCGAACGTATGTTAGTTCGTACGGTGGAAGGAAGGAATGATGCTTGGCATAGGGAAAATGTATCTAGAGCTAGAACTCATGAGTTAGAATTTTATGTAGAAGACTTAGAAGAGCATAATACCTATCTGCATGAGGAAGTTCATAGGCTAAGCAATCTCCTAGATCCAAATCATGAACCCCAAGCTGATGAAATGGACCCCGGTGTTATCCTTGCCGATGGTAGTGAATCGAAAGAAGAAGAAGATCCCGAAGAATTAGTAATGATCGATGAAAGTGAGAATGAAGGCGGTAATATTTCCGGAATGGATACCGAGCCTGAAGTTTGATGTAATCGCAAAAAGGAGTAGAGTTGTGAAATAGTTAGTTCTAGTTTAAGTTAAGTAGTCTTGTTTAAATGCGGTTTTGTGTTTAAATAAGTGAAACTAGTGTAATGAGTTGCAGTCCGCTCTTTTATCAATCAATAAAGGCTTGTGAAGTAAAGTTTGGTTTGTTGTGAGCAATGCATGCGTCGCACGCGGGGTTCATATATTCCTGGTACTTCACAAAATGAGAACGATATTCCAGATCCGCCACCGTTCCAACAAATCTAGCGGATGCTATAGCCGCACTTGTCAATGTGACGGTTGAAAATTCACGTTTGCTTCATGAGATGGCTCAAAGTAATCGAGAATCAGATGCATGGAAACCAAGGTCGCCATCATAATAGGCGGAGGCTACATATGTGGACTTCACAGATACAAAACCCCCAAGTGTTCACTAAGGCAGATGAACCATTGGAGGCTGACGATTGGCTTAGGACCATGGAGCAGAAGTTTGATCTTATACCATGCATAGAGTTTTAGAAACCCGTCTTTCTCAGCTTTCAAAGAACTTAGAGGTGCAGCCTGGTGCTTGGTATGCAAATCTTATGGCCATGCAACCCAAGCAGTGTTCCGTTAACTTGGATGGAGTTTTGTACTGCCTTGAGCCCATTATATCCCGGAGGGAGTTATGGCTATGAAGCTAGATGAATTTCTTGCTTTGAGGCAAGGGGACCAAACCATGATGCAAAGATGTGGGAAGATTCAATCACCGTCACAATATGCACCTAAACATGTCAACACTGATGCCAAGAAAAAGAAATGGTTCATGAGATGTCTGAATACCAAATTACGAGACTATGATGACAACATGTACCAATGTCACTTATCATGAGGCAGTGAATATTGCTATTGCTTCAGAGGCAAAGTATCGGCAGCATAAGGAGCTCAAAAAATAAAAGAGTATGCCGTCTGGATCTTATGGGGAAATCCAAAGAGGCAAAGGGTGATTTATCATCCAGTTAATCATAATCGTCCTCCTTATCGTCCGCCGCAGCTTTCAAGCCGGTCAGCAATCAAATGTCCGTCCTGCTACAACTTTTGTACTCAGGGTTTGGGTGAGGCTCATGAGCGAGATCTGTTTTGGATCGTCTTTGCATGACTGTTGTTCAGTCATGATGACACGATAATTAAATGTGTGGCCCTTGGGCGGGCAGCGACTTATGTTGTGTGTTTTGTAATATATTATAATGCCACTCCACTACTTTGGTTTGTTTTATTATCGAACTTAGTTGTATGGTTTGAAACAAATGGTTTGTAAACTATGTTATTGTAAGTCTTCCGCTACTTTTACTCTTGATGTATCTATTTGAATAAACTGTTGTAATACTGCAATGACTCTATAATGTGATCCTGCTCGGAAATCGTGGATGATTCAGGGTTCACCGAGGACACCTGACAGTCTTCTTAAGTTACCGGGAACGTATGCATAGATGTCAAAGGTCATTGGACAGTGACATGTGCATGTGGGCCCTATAATTTAGGAGGTTCTGCCACACCTCTCCATGCCTAGATCCACGCTCGTTGCCGTCCAACGCCACTGCCGCTTCGCCTCACCGCTGCAACTGCCGGTCGTGCGCGGACGCCGCCATGGCCGAGGCAGGCCGAGTTCGCCGCTGCCGCGGCTATGCCATCCTGGCCCATCTTGGGCCAAGCCAGATAGCCCCGCGGGTGCACTCTGGTCCCCTAGTGCTCCGCCACCCCTCCTTCTCCGCCGGCGAGCACCACGGCGGCCGGAAACGCGAGCGCCGGCGAGCTGCTCTGTTCTGGCCAGGTGAAGAAGGGGGACCACGCGCGTGAATACGACGTTTTCCAGGTGGTTAAGTGAAGGACATGTGACTTGTTTGAATAGTGATGAAAACGACCGGTCCTCTAGTGTTTAATTTGTGTTTTCTACAGGGACCCCGATGCATGATTTACATTTCTTTCCTTTGATTTTTGCAGATTTGAATGATCAACTTTGAAAATTTGTAGTAATTAGTAGAAAAATCGTAAAATAGTAAATGAGGACTTTTTGGAATACTTGTGAAATTATCTATGCAATACATCTATAATATATCATGCTTTAGTTTAAAGTTTTTTCTGTAAAAATCAATTTATGCAGTTAGGTTTTTAATACTAGTTGTGTATTGTCTTTTGCATAACTGCAGTTGTTGTGCTCAAATAAATGTGAAATTTTTATGGAATGCTAATAAGGTGATGGTTGATGTCTGGTAAAAATTTCAGGAGTTTAGGTTTGATGGTTTAAGAGTTATAAAAATAACAATTGCCCTGTGTTGCTTTGCTCCTATTTTGAATAGGCCTACATGTTTGAATTAATTGGCTCAGTTAAGTTATGAATCATGACTTGATGACAATACATGAGTTGTAGTACTATTCTTAAGATTTTCAAAAAGATAAATAGCATATTTTTTGGTTAAGTACATTTTTAGTTATAGCTGCTTAAATTTCTATGGCTGTTTCTGCCCAAACCCAGACAGGGTTGCCTTGTTGGTACTGTGGGTCCTTCTTAATAGTAGAATTAGCTCTAGGTGTTTATAACAAAGTTGTTTAGAATTTGCTAAGATTTCTAAAAAGTCTAGAAACACATTTATTAGACATATAGAACTCTAGTTATAGCTGTTTAAAGTGGCATGTCAGATTCTGTCCATGTTTTCGACAGAGATGCATTCATTGGATTAATTGGCCTTGTTAACTGTAGAATCATCTTAAGATGAGAATAAGAAAGTTGTAGGTAACTTCATAAGATTTTCAAAAAGTTATGATTCATATTTGTAGGAGGTCCAGAACTCCAGTTATGCTTCTCTGAAATTCCTATCAGTTTTCTATACCACTGCTGTGTGGATTGCATGTGCAGTTTTGCTTGTGCAATTATTTTCGTGGTGAAATGTTGTTTTTCTGTGGTTGTAGTAAATACCAAAGTTGTAGATAATTTCATAATCTAGCTTGTGTTAAATTTTCATGACCATAGGCATGATAATTTAGGAGCTATAGATTTTGTAAGTTCATTGTCAGATTTTGCATGCTCTCTCTATAGATCTGAATGATTGTATTGTTTGACTTAGCTATGCTTTGAATCATGTCTTGGAGATAATAGAAGAAGTGTAGTGATTTTCATGACCATTCTAAATTATTAAAGATCACTCCATTTGATGGTCTAAATCTCTAGTTATAAGCTTGTGAAGTTGCATGGCAGAATCTATCCAAGTCTGGACAGAGGTGCTCAATTGTGCTTGATTGACCTCGTTAATGGTGGAATCACCATGTGATGATAATAAACATGTTTTAGGCAATTTAATAAGATTTCTAGAAAGTTAAGGTTCATGCTTGTTTGATGTCCATAACTCCAGTTATGCATTGTTGAAATTGCTGCTACTTTTCTATCATAGTTCTGTGCAGATCTGAAACATTGGCATGTTTGACCTAGTTAGCTTTGGAATAAGATTTTGGTGATAATAACAATGTTGTAGGCAATTTCATTAGCTTTCTAGAAAGTCTAGGGTCACCCTTGTTGGATGCTTATGTCTTTAGTTATGGTTAAAACAAATGACTGATGTGCTGCTGTCCATATTTCTATACATGTGCTAGGTGATTGTTTTAGCTTGCTCTTGTTTTGGCTAAACATGTTGGTTAATTCTTGATCGATGCATGTGTGCAATATCTGAACTTAAGTTCACTTGTGTGCCATGCCTAATATTCTTACTATCCCTCTATAATAGGTTGTGTGATGTTTAGGTAAATAACTCTAGGTGCCTATGTCTTGCATGATCTTATGTTTGCCTTGAATGCTATTATGTGATGCATCTCATATTACCATTCTTCATATTCATGCACTTGCATCTTGCATCTCATCTAGGTACGTTAGATGAACCACGTGAAGGACGTGATGTTGGAGCCGAACCCGGAGATGGTGTATGGTAGACCTATCCCGAAGATGGAAGGACTGGACAAGTGCTAGGATGGGAGATACTCACCAAGCGAGTGTCACCTAACAAACACTAACCTAGTGTTGGATTCCAGGCAAGCCCCGAAGCATTCTAAGCCTCCTATGTTTTTACAAATATCACTTGAGTTCTTTATGTTTGATGCATTAGGTTATCAGAGTTGATTGAAACCACTTGATGCAAAGAACTACCTTGTCTAGAAATACACCTTTAACCCTATATAGGTCTAGGATCGAATATATGCTTAGCCATGCTTAGACCGGTAGAAGTCGGGTGATTTCCTGTCACCTGCGAGATATAGGTGGATACCAGAGCATGGTTGGCTATATTTGCTATCGTGGAAAAGAACCATGGGGTAATATAAATGGAGACCGGGCAGGATGTCGATAGAGAGACAACAAGACATGGAGGTCTTGGGTGTGGATCTATCCCCGTCTGTGTTGATTAAGGACCATACCATTGTTGGAACTTTTGACGAGACTGAACGCATGCCTATGACTTAGCCGGCCGGATAACTCATTCCGACCGTGAAGCCGAGTAGCTCAACTTGGGCCGAGCCCCGCTCTATAAGAGTGCGCACTCTAGATGGTAGTAGGGATGTGCGGGGAGCCAGATGTGCGCCCAAGGGCAGGGTAGTCCTGATCGTCCTAGCAGCTGGTCATCCCTGATTGTGCGGCGCTAGGCGAACCCGCGTAATGTGTACCTGAGTTGTACCAAAGGTGACCTAAGACTACCTTGGTGCAGGTATGTCTAGGTTTGTGTTAGGAATAAATTCCCAGCTGGTTGATTTATCGAGGTTGTGTTGTTGATTTATCGAGGTCCTTCGTGACACTCGGCGGACTATTAGGTTTATGTAAGTGAAAGTATGCACATGTCAACGTGTTAGTGGGGACAACCGTACTTGATCTTGTATAAATTAGGCGGTTCTGTCACAATAGAAATCATCGTGGGCACACCCGATGGTACACCTAGGTGACGTGAGTCATGTCGAAGCTCATTTCGGTCTGTTTGGAGATAGTGTTAATCTCGACGCAAGATAGGTGCACGGTGTGCGCTGAATGTACCACGGGCATGGAAATTGATTTGGGCACACCCAATGGTACTCCTAGGTAATGTATGTCTAGTGGAAGCTTGTTTCGGTCCATTTTGAGATACTGCGAGTCTCGGCGCAAGATAGGTGGACGGTTTGCCCCGAATGTACCTTGGGCATGGAAATCATTTTTGGCACACCCGATGGTACTCCTAGGTGACACGAGTGATGTGGAAGCTCGTTTAGGTCTGTTTGGAGATAGTGTTAATATCGATGTAAGATAGGTGCACAATTTGCGTCGAACAAACAAAAGGCTCAGAAATCATTTTGGGCGCAACCGATGGTACTCCTACGTGACGTGGGTCAAGTGGAAACAGGTTTGGGGCCATTTGGAGATAGTTTTAAACACGACGCAAGATAGGTGCATAGTTTACGCTGAACGCACCATAGGCTCGGAAATCATTTTGGGCACACCCAATCGTACTACTAGGTAATGTGGGTCAAGAGGAAGCTCGTTTCCGTCCTTTTAGAGTTTGTATTAGTCTCGGTGCAAGATAGGTGCACGGTTTGCGCTGATTGTACCATGGGCATGGAAAACATTTTGGGCACACCCGATGGTACTCCTAGGTGACGTGAGTCATGTGGAAGGTTGCTTCAGTCTGTTTGGAGATGGTGTTAATCTCGACGTAAGATAGGTGCATCATTTGCGCCAAACATACAAAATGCTTGAAAATCATTTTGGGCGCGACCGATGGTACTCCTACATGACGTGGGTCAAGTGGAAACTCGTTTTGATCCATTTGGAGATACAATTGTCGGCGCAAGATGGGTGCACGGTTTTGCGCCGAATGTACCATGCCCATGGAAATCGATTTGGCCACACCCGATGGTACTCCTAGGTAATGTATGTCAAGTGGAAGCTTGTTTCGATCCATTTCGAGATACTATTAGTCTCCGTGCAAGATAGGTGCACGGTTTGCGCTGAATGTACCTTGGGTATGGAAATCATTTTGGGCACACCCGATTGTACTCCGAGGTAACGTTGGTCAAGAGGAAGCTTGTTTCGGTCTATTTGGAGATAGTGTTAATCTTGACGTAGGATAGGTGTATGGTTTGCACCGAATGTACCACGGGCAAGGAAATCGCTTTGGGCACACCTGAATGGTACTCCTAGGAAATGTATGTCAAGTGGAAGCTTGTTTCGGTCTGTTAGGGGATAGTGTTAGTGTCCACGCAAGATAGGTGCATGGTTTGCGCTGAATGTGTCATAAATTCAAAAATCATTTTGGACGCACCCGATGGTACTCCTATGTGACGAGGGTCATGTGGAAGCTCGTTTTAGTTCGTTTGGAGATAGTGTTAATCTGGACGCAAGATAGGTGCACGGTTGCGCCGAATGTACCACGGGCTTGGAAATCATTTTGGGCACACCCGATGGTACTCCTAGGTGACATGAGTCATGTCGAAGCTCATTTCGGTCCATTTGGAGATATTATTAATCTTGACACATGATGGTGCACGGTTTGCGCCAAACATACCATAGGCTCAGAAATCATTTTGGGTGCAACCGATGGTACTCCTACGTGACGTGGGTCAACTGGAAACTCGTTTCGATCCATTTGAAGATAGTGTTAATCTCGAAGCCAGATAGGTGTACGGTTTGCGCCGAATGTACCATGGGCATGGAAATCATTTTGGGCACACCCGATGGTACTCCTAGGTGACGTGAGTCATGTGGAAGCTCATTTCTGTCTGTTTGGAGATAGTGTTAATCTCAACACATGATAGTACACCGTTTGCGCTAAAAGTACCATAGGCTTAGAAATCATTTTGTGCGCAACCGATGGTACTCCTACGTGACATGGGTCAAGTGCAAACTTGTTTCGGTCCATTTGGAAATAATGTTCATCTCGACGCAAGATAGGTGCACGGTTTGCGCAACCGATGGTACTCCTACGTGACGTGGGTCAAGTGGAAACTCGTTTCGATCGGTTTGGAGATACAAATCTCGGGGCAAGATGGGTGCGTGGTTTGCGCCGAATGTACCGTGGGCATGGAAATTGATATGGGCACACCCTATGGTACTCCAAGGTATTTTATGTCAAGTGGAAGATTGTTTTGGACTATTTCAAGATACTGTGAGTCTCAGCGCACGATAGGTGCACGGTTTGGGCCAAATGTACCTCGGGCTTGGAAATCATATTTGCCACACCCAATTGTACTCCTAGGTAACGTAGGTCAATAGAAAGCTCGTTTTGGTTCGTTTGGAGATAGTGTTAATCTCAGCACAAGATTGGTGCATGGTTTGCATCGAATGTACCACGGGCATGGAAATCACTTTGGGCACACCCGAATGGTACTCCTAGGTAATGTATGTCAAGTGGAAGATTGTTTCGGTCCGTTTGGAGATAGTGTTAGTCTCCATGCAAGATAGGTGCATGGTTTGCGTTGAACATGTCATAGACTCAAAAATCATTTTGGACGCACCCAATGGTACTGCTTTGTGACGATTGCCAAATGGAAGCTCGTTTCAGTCTGTTTGGAGATAGTGTTAATCTCGGCGCAAGATAGGTGCACGGTTGCACCAAATGTACCATGCCCTTAGAAATCATTTTGGGCACACCGAATGGTACACCTAGGTCACGTGAGTCATGTCGAAGCTCATTTTGGTTCGTTTGGAGATAGTGTTAATCTCAACGCATGATGGTGCATGGTTTGCGCCGAACGTACCACAGGCTCAGAAATCATTTTGGCCACAAACCAATGGTACTCCTACGTGACGTGGGTCAAGTGCAAACTTGTTTTGGTCCATTTGGAAATAGTGTTAATCTCAACGCAAGACAGGTGCACGGTTTCTGTCAAATACACCATAGGCTCAGAAATCATTTTGGGCCCAACGTATGGTACTCCTATGTGACGTGGGTCAAGTGGAAACTTGTTTCGGTCCATTTGGAGATAGTGTGCATCTCGATGCCAGATAGGTGTACGGTTAGCGCCAAATGTACCATGGGCATGCAAATCATTTTGGGCACACCCGATGGTACTCCTAGGTGACGTGAGTCAAGTGGAAGCTCATTTCAGTCTGTTTGGAGATTGTGTTAATCTCGACATAAGATAGGTGCAGGATTTGTGTCGAACAAACAAAAGGCTCAGAAATCATTTTTGGCGCAACCGATGGTACTCCTACGTGACGTGGGTCAAGTGGAAACTCGTTTTGGGCCATTTGGAGATAGTGTTAACCACGACGCAAGACAAGTGCACGGTTTGCGCCGAAGGCACCATAGGCTCAGAAATCTTTTTGAACACACCTGATGTTACTCCTATGTGTCGTGGGTCAAGTGGAAACTCGTTTCAGTCTGTTTGGAGATAGTGTTAGTCTCGGCGCAAGATAGGAGCATGATTTGCGTTCAATGTACCTTGCGCTTGGAAATCATTTTGGGCACACCCGATGGTCCTCCTAGTTGACGTGAGTCATGTGGAAGCTCGTTTCTATCCGTTTGGAGATAGTGTTAGTCTCGACGTAAGATAGGTGCACGGTTTGCGCCGAGTGTAACACGGGCACACCCGATAGTACTCCTAGGTGACGTGAGTCATGTGGAAGGTCATTTCAGTCTGTTTGGAGATGGTGTTAATCTCGACGTAAGATAGGTGTGTGATTTGTGCCGAACATACAAAATGCTTGAAAATTATTTTGGGCGCAACCGATGGTACTCCTACGTGACGTGGGTCAAGTGGAAACTCGTTTCGATCGGTTTGGAGATACAAATCTCGTGGCAAGATGGGTGTGTGGTTTGCGCCGAATGTACCGTGGGCATGGAAATTGACAGGGGCACACCCTATGGTACTCCAAGGTATTTTATGTCAAGTGGAAGTTTGTTTTGGACTATTTCAAGATACGCTGAGTCTCAGCGCACGATAGGTGCACGGTTTGGGCCAAATGTACCTCGGGCTTGGAAATCATTTTTGCCACACCCGATTGTACTCCTAGGTAACGTTGGTCAATAGAAAGCTCATTTTGGTTCGTTTGGAGATAGTGTTAATCTCAGCACAAGATTGGTGCATGGTTTGCACCGAATGTACCACGGGCATGGAAATCGCTTTGGGCACACCCGAATGGTACTCCTAGGTAATGTATGTCAAGTGGAAGATTGTTTCGATCCGTTTGGAGATAGTGTTAGTCTCCAGGCAAGATAGGTGCATGGTTTGCGTTGAACATGTCATAGACTCAAAAATCATTTTGGACGCACCCAATGGTACTCCTTTGTGATGATTGCCAAATGGAAGCTCGTTTCAGTCCGTTTGGAGATAGTGTTAATCTCGGCGCAAGATAGGTGCACGGTTGCACCAAATGTACCATGGCCTTAGAAATCATTTTGGGCACACCGAATGGTACACCTAGGTCACGTGAGTCATGTCGAAGCTCATTTTGGTTCGTTTGGAGATAGTGTTAATCTCAACGCATGATGGTGCATGGTTTGCGCCGAACGTACCACAGGCTCAGAAATCATTTTGGGCACAAACCAATGGTACTCCTACGTGACGTGGGTCAAGTGCAAACTTGTTTTGGTCCATTTGGAAATAGTGTTAATCTCAACGCAAGACAGGTGCACGGTTTGTGCCAAATGCACCATAGGCTCAGAAATCATTTTGAGCCCAACGTATGGTACTCCTATGTGACGTGGGTCAAGTGGAAACTTGTTTCGATCCATTTGGAGATAGTGTGCATCTCGATGCCAGATAGGTGTACGGTTAGCGCCAAATGTACCATGGGCATGCAAATCATTTTGGGCACACCCGATGGTACTCCTAGGTGACGTGAGTCAAGTGGAAGCTCATTTCAGTCTGTTTGGAGATTGTGTTAATCTCGACATAAGATAGGTGCAGGATTTGTGTCGAACAAACAAAAGGCTCAGAAATCATTTTTGGCGCAACCGATGGTACTCCTACGTGACGTGGGTCAAGTGGAAACTCGTTTTGGGCCATTTGGAGATAGTGTTAACCACGACGCAAGACAGGTGCACGGTTTGCGCCGAAGGCACCATAGGCTCAGAAATCTTTTTGAACACACCTGATGTTACTCCTATGTGTCGTGGGTCAAGTGGAAACTCGTTTCAGTCTGTTTGGAGATAGTGTTAGTCTCGGCGCAAGGTAGGAGCACGATTTGCGTTCAATGTACCTTGCGCTTGGAAATCATTTTGGGCACACCCGATGGTCCTCCTAGTTGACGTGAGTCATGTGGAAGCTCGTTTCTATCCGTTTGGAGATAGTGTTAGTCTCGACGTAAGATAGGTGCACGGTTTGCGCCGAGTGTAACACGGGCACACCCGATAGTACTCCTAGGTGACGTGAGTCATGTGGAAGGTCATTTCAGTCTGTTTGGAGATGGTGTTAATCTCGACGTAAGATAGGTGTGTGATTTGTGCCGAACATACAAAATGCTTGAAAATTATTTTGGGCGCAACCGATGGTACTCCTACATGACGTGGGTCAAGTGGAAACTCATTTCGATCGGTTTGGAGATACAAATCTCGGGGCAAGATGGGTGCGTGGTTTGCGCCGAATGTACCGTGGGCATGGAAATTGACAGGGGCACACCCTATGGTACTCCAAGGTATTTTATGTCAAGTGGAAGCTTGTTTTGGACTATTTCAAGATACTGTGAGTCTGAGCGCACGATAGGTGCACAGTTTGGGCCAAATGTACCTCGGGCTTGGAAATCATTTTTGCCACACCTGATTGTACTCCTAGGTAACGTTGGTCAATAGAAAGCTCATTTTGGTTTGTTTGGAGATAGTGTTAATCTCAGCACAAGATTGGTGCATGGTTTGCACCGAATGTACCACGGGCATGGAAATCGCTTTGGGCACACCCGAATGGTACTCCTAGGTAATGTATGTCAAGTGGAAGCTTGTTTTGGTCCGTTTGGAGATAGTGTTAGTCTCCACTCAAGATAGGTGCATGGTTTGCGTTGAACGTGTCATAGACTCAAAAATCATTAAGGACGCACCTGATGGTACTCCTACGTGACGAGGGTCAAGTGGAAGCTCGTTTCAGTCTATTTGGAGATAGTGTTAATCTCGACGCAAGATAGGTGCATGGTTGCGCCAAATGTACCATGGGCTTGGAAATCATTTTGGGCACACCCGAAGGTACTCCTAGGTGACGTGAGTCATGTCGAAGCTCATTTTGGTTCGTTTGGAGATAGTGTTAATCTCAACGCATGATGGTGCACGGTTTGCGCCGAACATACCACAGGCTCAGAAATCATTTTGGCCACAAACCAATGGTACTCCTACGTGACGTGGGTCAAGTGCAAACTTGTTTTGGTCCATTTGGAAATAGTGTTAATCTCAACGCAAGACAGGTGCACGGTTTGTGCCAAATGCACCATAGGCTCAGAAATCATTTTGAGCCCAACGTATGGTACTCCTATGTGACGTGGGTCAAGTGGAAACTTGTTTCGATCCATTTGGAGATAGTGTGCATCTCGATGCCAGATAGGTGTACGGTTAGCGCCAAATGTACCATGGGCATGCAAATCATTTTGGGCACACCCGATGGTACTCCTAGGTGACGTGAGTCAAGTGGAAGCTCATTTCAGTCTGTTTGGAGATAGTGTTAATCTCGACATAAGATAGGTGCAGGATTTGTGTCGAACAAACAAAAGGCTCAGAAATCATTTTTGGCGCAACCGATGGTACTCCTACGTGACGTGGGTCAAGTGGAAACTCGTTTTGGGCCATTTGGAGATAGTGTTAACCACGACGCAAGACAGGTGCACGGTTTGCGCCGAAGGCACCATAGGCTCAGAAATCTTTTTGAACACACCTGATGTTACTCCTACGTGTCGTGGGTCAAGTGGAAACTCGTTTCAGTCTGTTTGGAGATAGTGTTAGTCTCGGCGCAAGATAGGAGCACGGTTTGCGTTCAATGTACCTTGCGCTTGGAAATCATTTTGGGCACACCCGATGATCCTCCTAGTTGACGTGAGTCATGTGGAAGCTCGTTTCTGTCCGTTTGGAGATAGTGTTAGTCTCGACGTAAGATAGATGCACGGTTTGCGCCGAGTGTAACACGGGCACACCCGATAGTACTCCTAGGTGACGTGAGTCATGTGGAAGGTCATTTCAGTCTGTTTGGAGATGGTGTTAATCTCAACGTAAGATAGGTGCGTGATTTGTGCCGAACATACAAAATGCTTGAAAATCATTTTGGGCGCAACCGATGGTACTCCTACATGACGTGGGTCAAGTGGAAACTCGTTTCGATCGGTTTGGAGATACAAATCTCGGCGCAAGATGGGTGCGCGGTTTGCGCCGATTGTACCGTGGGCATGGAAATTGACAGGGGCACACCCTATGGTACTCCAAGGTATTGTATGTCAAGTGGAAGCTTGTTTCGGACTATTTCAAGATACCATGAGTCTCGACACAAGATAGGTGCACGGTTTGGGCCAAATGTACCTCGAGCATGGAAATCATTTTAACCACACCCGATTGCACTCCTAGGTAACATTGGTCAATAGAAAGCTCGTTTCGGTTCGTTTGGAGATAGTGTTAATCTCAGCACAAGATTAGCGCATGGTTTGCACTGAATGTACCACGGGCATGGAAATCGCTTTGGGCACACCCGAATGGTACTCCTAGGTAATGTATGTCAAGTGGAAGATTGTTTCAATCCGTTTGGAGATAGTGTTAGTCTCCATGCAAGATAGGTGCATGGTTTGCGTTGAACATGTCATAGACTCAAAAATCATTTTGGACGCACCCAATGGTACTCCTTTGTGATGATTGCCAAATGGAAGCTCGTTTCAGTCCGTTTGGAGATAGTGTTAATCTTGGCGCAAGATAGGTGCACGGTTGCACCAAATGTACCATGGCCTTAGAAATCATTTTGGGCACACCGAATGGTACACCTAGGTCACGTGAGTCATGTCGAAGCTCATTTTGGTTCGTTTGGAGATAGTGTTAATCTCGACGCATGATGGTGCACGGTTTGCGCCGAACGTACCATAGGCTCAGAAATCATTTTGGGCGCAACCAATGGTACTCCTACGTGACGTGGGTCAAGTGCAAACCTATTTCGGTCCATTTGGAAATAGTGTTCATCTCGACACAAGATAGGTGCACCGTTTGTGCCGAACGCACCATAGGCTCAGAAATATTTTTGGGCCCAACGTATCGTACTTTGACGTGACGTGGGTGAAGTGGAAACTCATTTCGGTCCATTTGGAGATAGTGTTAATCTCGATGCCAGATAGGTGTACGGTTAGCGCCAAATGTACCATGGGCATGGAAATCATTTTGGGCACACCCGATGGTACTCCTAGGTGACGTGAGTCATGTGGAAGCTCGTTTTAGTCTGTTTGGAGATAGTGTTAATCTCAATGTAAGATAGGTGCAGGATTTGTGTCGAACAAACAAAAGGCTCGGAAATCATTTTAGGCACAACCGATGGTACTCCTACGTGACGTGGTTCAAGTGGAAACTCGTTTTTGACCATTTGGAGATAGTGTTAATTACGACCCAAGACAGGTGCACGGTTTGCTCTGAAGGCACCATAGGCTCAGAAATCTTTTTGAACACACCTGATATTACCCCTATGTGATGTGGGTCAAGGTGAAACTCGTTTTGGTCTGTTTGGAGATAGTGTTAGTCTCGGCGCACGATAGGTGCATGGTTTGCACCGAATGTACCTTGGGCATGGAAATCATTTTGGGCACACCCGATGGTACTCCTAGGTGATGTGAGTCATGTGGAAGCTCGTTTTTGTCTGTTTCGAGATAGTGTTAGTCTCGACGTAAGATAAGTGCATGATTTTCGCCAAACATACAAAATGCTTGAAAATCAATTTGGGCGCCACCGATGGTACTCCTACATGACGTGGATCAAGTGGAAACTCGTTTCGATCGGTTTGGAGATACAAATCTCGGCGCAAGATGGGTACATGGTTTGCGCCAATTGTACCGTGGGCATGGAAATCGATATGGGCACACCCGATGGTACTCATAGGTAATGTATGTCAAGTGGAAGCTTGTTTCGGTCTATTTCGAGATATTGTGAGTCTCGGCGCAAGATTGGTGCTCGGTCTGGGCCGAATGTAGCTCGGGCATGGAAATCATTTTAGGCACACCCGATGGTATTCCTAAGTAATGTTGGTCAAGATAAAGATCGTTTCAGTCTGTTTGGAGATGGTGTTAATCTCGACACAAGATAGGTGCATGGTTTGCACCAAATGTACCACGGGCATGGAAATCGCTTTGGGCACACCCGAATGGTACTCCTAGGTAATGTGTGTCAAGTGGAAGCTTGTTTCGGTCCGTTTGGAGATAGTGTTAGTCTCCATGCAAGATAGCTGCATGGTTTGCATTGAACATGTCATAGACTCGAAAATCATTTTGGACGCACCCAATGGTACTCCTATGTGACGAGGGTCAAGTCGAGGCTCATTGCAGTCCGTTTGAAGATAGTGTTAATCTCGGCGCAAGATAGGTGCACGGTTGCACCAAATGTACCATGGGCTTGGAAATCATTTTGGGCACACCCGTTGCAACTCCTAGGTGACGTGAGTCATGTCGAAGCTCATTTTGGTTTATTTGGAGATAGTGTTAATCTCGACGCATGATGGTGCATGGTTTGCGCCAAACGTACCACAGGCTCAAAAATCATTTTGGGCGCAATCGATGGTACTCCTACGTGACGTGGGTCAAGTGCAAACTTGTTTCGGTCCATTTGGGAATAGTGTTAATCTCGACGCAAGACAGGTCCACGGTTTGTGCTGAACGCACCACAAGCTCAGAGATCATTTTGGGCCCAACATATGGTACTCCTACGTGACGTCGGTCAAGTGGAAACTCGTTTTGGGCCATTTGGAGATAGTGTTAACCACGACGCAAGACAGGTACACGGTTTTGCGCCAAAGGCACCATAGGCTCAGAAATCTTTTTGAACACACCCGATGTTACTCCTACGTGACGTGGGTCAAGTGGAAACTCATTTCGGTCTGTTTGGAGATAGTGTTAGTCTCGGCGGAAGATAGGTGCATGGTTTGCGCCGAATGTACCTTGGGTATGGAAATCATTTTGGGCACACACGATGGTACTCCTAGGTAATGTTGGTCAAGAGATAGATTGTTTCAGTCCGTTTGGAGATGGTGTTAATCTCGGCACAAGATTGGTGCATGGTTTGCACTTAATGTACCACGGGCATGGAAATCGCTTTGGGCACACCCGAATGGTGCTCCTAGGTAACGTATGTCAAGTGGAAGCTTGTTTCGGTCTGTTTGGAGATAGTGTTAGTCTCCACGCAAGATAGGTGCATGGTTTGCGTTGAACGTGTCATAGACTCGAAAATCATTGTGGACGCACCCAACTATACTCCTATGTGAAGATGGTCAAGTGGAAGCTCGTTTCAGTACGTTTGCATATAGTGTTAATCTCGGCGCAAGATAGGTGCACAGTTGCCCCAAATGTGCCATGGGCTTGGAAATCATTTTGGGCACACCCGATGGTACTCCTTGGTGACGTGAGTCATGTCGAAGCTCATTTTGGTTTGTTTTGAGATAGTGTGAATCTCGACGCATGATGGTGCATGGTTTGTGCCGAATTTACCACAGGCTCAGATATCATTTTGGGCGCAACCGATGGTACTCCTACGTGACATGGGTCAAGTGCAAACTTGTTTCGGTCCATTTGGAAATAGTGTTAATCTCGACGCAAGACAGGTGCACGGTTTGTGCTGAACGCACCATAGGCTCAAAAATCATTTTGGGCCCAACATATGGTACTCCTACATGACGTGGGTCAAGTGGAAAGTTGTTTCGGTCCATTTGGAGATAGTGTTAATCTCGATGCCACGTAGGTGTACTGTTAGCGCCAAATGTACCATGGGCATGCAAATCATTTTGGGCACACCTGATGGTACTCCTAGGTGACGTGAGTCAAGAGGAAGCTCGTTTCAATCTATTTGGAGATAGTGTTAATCTCGACATAAGGTAGGTGCAGGATTTGTGTCGAACAAACAAAAGGCTCAGAAATCATTTTAGGCGCAACCGATGGTACTCCTACATGACGTGGGTCAAGTGGAAACTCGTTCTGGGCCATTTGGAGATAGTGTTAACCATGACGCAAGACAGGTGCACGGTTTGCGCCGAAGGCACCATAGGCTCAGAAATCTTTTTGAACACACCTGATGTTACTCCTACGTGTCGTGGGTCAAGTTTAAACTCATTTCGGTCTGTTTGGAGATAGTGTTAGTCTTGGCGCAAGATAGGTGCATGGTTTTCCCCAAATGTACCTTGGGCATGGAAATCATTTTGCTCACACCCAATGGTACTCCTAGGTGACGTGAGTCATGCGGAAGCTCATTTCGGTCTGTTTGGAGATTGTGTTTGTCTCGGCGTAAGATAGGTGCACAGTTTGCGCCGAACATAGAAAAGGCTTGGAAATCATTTTGGGCGCAACCGAAGGTATTCCTACGTGACGTGGGTCAAGTGGAAACTCATTTGGATCCATTTGGAGATAGTTTTATAGCATGTTTGGTTGGCTGGTGGATCTCGTAAATGATCGTAAATTTCAAGCCAAAACAGTATTTTTCTCTCACACCAAATAAGCCAGCAGTACTTCTTCACGATCTAGGAACAAACAAGCCTAGCCAAATGAACAGGCTGTTAATCATGACTCAAGATAGGTGCACGGTTTGCGCCGAACACACCATAGGATTGGAAATCATTTTGGGCACACCAGATGGTACTTCTTGGTGACATGAGTCGTGTGGAAGCTCATTTTGGTCCGTTTGGAGATAGTGTTAATCTCGACGCATGATAGGTGTACGGTTTGCGTCGAACATACCATAGGCTTGGAAATCATTTTGGGTGCAACTGATGGTACTCCTACATGACGTTGGTCAAGCGGAAACTCATTCCGGTCCATTTGGAGAAAGTGTTAATCACGATGCAAGATAGATGCACGGTTTGCGCCGAACGCACATAGGCTCAGAAATCATTTTGGGCGCAACCGATGGTACTTCTACGTGACATGGGTCAGGTGGAAACTCGTTTCGATCCATTTGGAGATACTTTTAATCTCGGCGCAAGATAGGTGCCCGGTTCGCGCTGATTGTACCATGGGCAAGGAAATTGATTTGGGCACACCCGATGGCACACCTAGGTAATGTATGTCAAGTGGAAGCTTGTTTCGGTCCGTTTCGAGATAGTATTAGTCCTGGCGCAAGATAGGTGCATAGTTTGCGCCGAATGTACCTCAGGCATGGAAATCATTTTGGGCACACCCGATGGTACTCCTAGGTATCGTGAGTCATGTGGAGGTAGTGTTACTTTCTTTGCAAGATAGGTGCACGCTTTGCGCCGAATGTACCTCAGGCACGAAAATCATTTTGGGCTCACCCGATGGTACTCCTAGCTAATGTTGGTCAAGAGGAAGCTTGTTTCGATCCATTTGGAGATAGTGTTAATCTCGGCGCAAGATAGGTGCATGGTTTGCTCCAAATGTAACACGGGCGTGGAAATCGCTTTGGGCACACCCGGATGGTACTCCTAGGTAATGTATGTCAAGTTGAAGCTTGTTTTGGTCCGCCTAGGGATAGTGTTAGTCTCCACGCGAGATAGGTGCATGGTTTGCGCCGAACGTACCATAGGCTTAGAAATCATTTTGGCTACACCCGATGGTACTCCTAGGGACAAGGCTCGAGTCAAAGCTCATTTCAGTCCGTTTAGAGATAGTGTTAATCTCAGCGCAAGATAAGTGCACGGTTTGCGCCGAATGTACCACGGGCATGGAAATCAGTTTGGGCACACCTGATGGTACTCCTAGGTGAAGTCAGTGATGTGGAAGCTCGTTTCGGTCCATTTGGAGATAGTGTTAATCTCGACGCATGATAGGTGCTTGGTTTGCGCCGAACATAGAAAAGACATGGAAATTATTATGGGCGCAACCAAAGGTACTCCTACATGATGTACTCCTAGGTAATGTTGGTCACGAGGAAGCTTGTTTCGATCCATTTGGAGATAGTGTTAATCTCGGCACAAGATAGGTGCACGGTTTGCAATGAATGTAACACGGGCGTGGAAATCGCTTTGGGCACACCCGGATGGTACTCCTAGGTAATGTTTGTCAAGTTGAAGGTTGTTTTGGTCCATCTGGGGATAGTGTTAGTCTCCATGAGAGATAGGTGCATGGTTTGCGCCGAATGTACCATAGGCGCGGAAATCATTTTGGCTGCACCCGATGGTACTCCTAGGGACGAGGGTCAAGTCAAAGCTCATTTCCATCTATTTAGAGATAGTGTTAATCTCAGCGCAAGATAGGTGCACGGTTTGCGCCGAATGTACCATGGGCATGGAAATCATTTAGGGCACACCTGATGGTACTCCTAGGTGACGTGAGTGATGTGGAAGCTCATTTTGGTCCGTTTAGAGATAGTGCTAATCTCTACGCATGATAGGTGCATGGTTTGTG
Source organism: Miscanthus lutarioriparius (assembly GCA_904845875.1). Classification (NCBI taxonomy): domain Eukaryota; kingdom Viridiplantae; phylum Streptophyta; class Magnoliopsida; order Poales; family Poaceae; genus Miscanthus; species Miscanthus lutarioriparius. The sequence continues at coordinate 60,557,192 of CAJGYO010000004.1, read as the reverse complement.
CCGAACATAGTAAGGCCTGGAAATCATTTTGGGCACAACCGAAGGTACTCCTTCGTGATGTGGGTAAGGTGGAAACTCATTTTGATCCATTTGGAGATAGTTTTAATCATGACTCAAGATAGGTGCACGGTTTGCGCCGAACGTACCATAGGCTTAGAAATCATTTTGGGCGCAACCGATGGTACTCCTACGTGACGTTGGTCAAGTGGAAACTCGTTTTGATCCATTTGGAGATAGTTTTAATCACGACTCAAGATTGGTGCACAGTTTGCGCCGAACGTACCATAGGCTTGGAAATCATTTTGGGCGCAACCGATGGTACTCCTATGTGACGTTGGTCAAGTGGAAACTTGTTCCGGTCCATTTGGAGATAGTGTTAATCATGACGTAAGATAGATGCACGGTTTACGCCGAACGCACATAGGCTCGGAAATCATTTTGGGAGCAACCGTTGGTACTTCTACATGACGTGGGTCAGGTGGAAACTCGTTTCGATACGTTTGGAGATAGTTTTAATCTCAGCGCAAGATGGGTGCCCGGTTTGCACTGAGCGTACCATGAGAAAGGAAATTGATTTGGGCACACCCGATGGTACACCTAGGTAATGTATCTCAACTGGAACCTTGTTTCGGTCTGTTTGGAGATACTATTAGTCCTAGCGCAAGATAGGTGCACAGTTTGCGCCGAATGTACCTCAGGAATGGAAATCATTTTGGGCACACGCGATGGTACACCTAGGTGTCGTGAGTCATGTGGAGGTAGTGTTAGTTTCGGCACTAGATAGGTGCACGCTTTGCGATGAATCTACCTCGGGCACAGAAATCATTTTGGGAAGGCCCGATGGTACTCCTAGCTAATGTTGGTCAAGAGGAAGCTCGTTTTGATCCATTTAGAGATAGTGTTAATCTCGACGCAAGATAGGTGCACGATTTGCACCGAATGTAACACGGGCATGGAAATCGCTTTGGGCACACCCGGATGGTACTCCTAGGTAATGTATGTCAAGTTGAAGCTTGTTTTGGTCCGTCTGGGGATAGTGTTAGTCTCCGCGGGAGATAGGTGCATGGTTTGCGCCGAACGTACCATAGGCTTGGAAATCATTTTGGGCGCAACCGATGGTACTCCTACGTGACGTTATTCAAGTGGAAACTCGTTCCGGTCCATTTGGAGATAGTGTTAATCACGACAGAAGATAGATGGACGGTTTTCGCCGAACGCGCATAGGCTCAGAAATCATTTTGGGCGCAACCGATGGTACTTCTACGTGACATGGGTCAGGTGGAAACTTGTTTCGATACGTTTGGAGATACTTTTAATCTCGACGCAAGATAGGTGCCCGGTTTGCGCTGATTGTACCATGGGCAAGGAAATTGATTTGGGCACACCCGTTGGTACACCAAGGTAATGTATGTCAAGTGAAAGCATGTTTCGGTCCGTTTCGAGATACTATTAGTCTTGGCGCAAGATAGGTGCGGGGTTTGCGCCGAATGTACCTCAGGAATGGAAATCATTTTGGGCACACCCGATGGTACTCCTAGCAAATGTTGGTCAAGAGGAAGCTCGTTTTGATCCATTTGGAGATAGTGTTAATCTCGGCGCAAGATAGGTGCACGGTTTGCACCGAATGTAACACGGGCGTGGAAATCGCTTTGGGCACACCCAGATGGTACTCCTAGGTAAGGTATGTCATGTTGAATCTTGTTTTGGTCCGTCTGGGGATAGTGTTAGTCTTCGCGCGAGATAGGTGCATGGTTTGCGCCGAACGTACCATAGGATCGGAAATCATTTTGGCTGCACCCGATGGTACTCCTAGGGACAAGGGTCAAGTCAAAGCTCATTTCCATCTGTTTAGAGATAGTGTTAATCTTAGCGCAATATAGGTGCACGATTTGCGCCGAATGTACCACAGGCATGGAAATCATTTTGGCCACACCAGATGGTACTTCTTGGTGACGTGAGTCGTGTGGAAGCTCATTTTGGTCCGTTTGGAGATAGTGTTAATCTCGACGCATGATAGGTGTACGGTTTGAGTCGAACATACCATAGGCTTGGAAATCATTTTGGGTGCAACCGATGGTACTCCTACATGACGTTGGTCAAGCGGAAACTCATTCCGGTCCATTTGGCGAAAGTGTTAATCATGATGCAAGATAGATGCACGGTTTGCGACGAACGCACATAGGCTCAGAAATCATTTTGGGCGCAACTGATGGTACTTCTACGTGACATGGGTCAGGTGGAAACTCGTTTCGATCCGTTTGGAGATACTTTTAATCTCGGCGCAAGATAGGTGCCCGGTTCGCGCTGAGTGTACCATGGGCAAGGAAATTGATTTGGGCACACCCGATGGCACACCTAGGTAATGTATGTCAAGTGGAAGCTTGTTTCGGTCCGTTTCGAGATAGTATTAGTCCTGGCGCAAGATAGGTGCATAGTTTGCGACGAATGTACCTCAGGCATGGAAATCATTTTGGGCACACCCGATGGTACTCCTAGGTATCGTGAGTCATGTGGAGGTAGTGTTACTTTCTTTGCAAGATAGGTGCACGCTTTGCGCCGAATGTACCTCAGGCACGAAAATCATTTTGGGCTCACCCGATGGTACTCCTAGCTAATGTTGGTCAAGAGGAAGCTTGTTTCGATCCATTTGGAGATAGTGTTAATCTCGGCGCAAGATAGGTGCATGGTTTGCTCCAAATGTAACACGGGCGTGGAAATCGCTTTGGGCACACCCGGATGGTACTCCTAGGTAATGTATGTCAAGTTGAAGCTTGTTTGGGTCCGCCTAGGGATAGTGTTAGTCTCCACGCGAGATAGGTGCATGGTTTGCGCCGAACGTACCATAGGCTCAGAAATCATTTTGGCTACACCCGATGGTACTCCTAGGGACAAGGCTCGAGTCAAAGCTCATTTCAGTCCGTTTAGAGATAGTGTTAATCTCAGCGCAAGATAAGTGCACGGTTTGCGCTGAATGTACCACGGGCATGGAAATCAGTTTGGGCACACCTGATGGTACTCCTAGGTGAAGTCAGTGATGTGGAAGCTCGTTTCGGTCCATTTGGAGATAGTGTTAATCTCGACGCATGATAGGTGCTTGGTTTGCGCCGAACATAGAAAAGACATGGAAATCATTATGGGCGCAACCGAAGGTACTCCTACATGATGTGCGTCAAGTGGAAACTCGTTTTGATCCATTTGGAGATAGTTTTAATCACGACTCAAGATAGGTGCACGGTTTGCGCCGAACGCACCATAGGCTTGGAAATCATTTTGGGCACACCCGATGGTACTCCTTGGTGACATGAGTCATGTGGAAGCTCGTTTTGGTCTGTTTGGCGATAGTGTTAATCTCGATGTATGATAGGTGCACGGTTTGCGCCGAACATACCATAGGCATGGAAATCATTTTGGGCGCAGCCGATGGTACTCCTACGTGACGTTGGTCAAGGGGAAACTCGTTCCGGTCCATTTGGAGATAGTGTTAATCATGACGCAAGATTGATGCATGGTTTGTGCCAAACGCACATAGGCTCGGAAATCATTTTGGGCGCAACCAATGGTACTTCTACGTGACGTGGGTCAGGTGGAAACTCGTTTCGATCCGTTTGGAGATCCTTTTAATCTCAGCGCAAGATATGTGCCCGGTTTGTGCTGAGTGTACCATGGGCAAGGAAATTGATTTGGGCACACCCAATGGTACACCTAGGTAATGTATGTCAAGTGGAAGCTTGTTTCGGTCCATTTTGAGATACTGTTAGTCCTGGCGCAAGATAGGTGCACGGTTTGCGCCGAATGTACCTCAGGCATGGAAATCATTTTGGGCACACCCGATGGTACTCCTAGGTGTCATGTGCCATATGGAGGTAGTGTTAGTTTCGGCGCTAGATAGGTGCATGCTTTGCGCCGAATGTACCTCGGGCACGGAAATCATTTTGGGCACACCCGATGGTAATCCTAGCTAATGTTGGTCAAGAGGAAGCTCATTTCGATCCATTTGGAGATAGTGTTAATCTCGGCGCAAGATAGGTGCATGGTTTGCTCCAAATGTAACACGGGCGTGGAAATCGCTTTGGGCACACCCGGATGGTACTCCTAGGTAATGTATGTCAAGTTGAAGCTTGTTTGGGTCCGCCTAGGGATAGTGTTAGTCTCCACGCGAGATAGGTGCATGGTTTGCGCCGAACGTACCATAGGCTCAGAAATCATTTTGGCTACACCCGATGGTACTCCTAGGGACAAGGCTCGAGTCAAAGCTCATTTCAGTCCGTTTAGAGATAGTGTTAATCTCAGCGCAAGATAAGTGCACGGTTTGCGCTGAATGTACCACGGGCATGGAAATCAGTTTGGGCACACCTGATGGTACTCCTAGGTGAAGTCAGTGATGTGGAAGCTCGTTTCGGTCCATTTGGAGATAGTGTTAATCTCGACGCATGATAGGTGCTTGGTTTGCGCCGAACATAGAAAAGACATGGAAATCATTATGGGCGCAACCGAAGGTACTCCTACATGATGTGCGTCAAGTGGAAACTCGTTTTGATCCATTTGGAGATAGTTTTAATCACGACTCAAGATAGGTGCACGGTTTGCGCCGAACGCACCATAGGCTTGGAAATCATTTTGGGCACACCCGATGGTACTCCTTGGTGACATGAGTCATGTGGAAGCTCGTTTTGGTCTGTTTGGCGATAGTGTTAATCTCGATGTATGATAGGTGCACGGTTTGCGCCGAACATACCATAGGCATGCAAATCATTTTGGGCGCAGCCGATGGTACTCCTACGTGACGTTGGTCAAGGGGAAACTCGTTCCGGTCCATTTGGAGATAGTGTTAATCATGACGCAAGATTGATGCATGGTTTGTGCCAAACGCACATAGGCTCGGAAATCATTTTGGGCGCAACCAATGGTACTTCTACGTGACGTGGGTCAGGTGGAAACTCGTTTCGATCCGTTTGGAGATCCTTTTAATCTCAGCGCAAGATATGTGCCCGGTTTGTGCTGAGTGTACCATGGGCAAGGAAATTGATTTGGGCACACCCAATGGTACACCTAGGTAATGTATGTCAAGTGGAAGCTTGTTTCGGTCCGTTTTGAGATACTGTTAGTCCTGGCGCAAGATAGGTGCACGGTTTGCGCCGAATGTACCTCAGGCATGGAAATCATTTTGGGCACACCCGATGGTACTCCTAGGTGTCGTGAGTCATGTGGAGGTAGTGTTAGTTTCGGCGCAAGAAAGGTGCACGCTTTGCCCCGAATGTACCTCAGGCACAGAAATCATTTTGGGCACACTCGATGGTACTCCTAGCTAATGTTGGTCAAGAGGAAGCTCGTTTCGATCCATTTGGAGATAATCTTAATCTCGGCGCAATATAGGTGCACGGTTTGCACCGAATGTAACACGTCGCATGGAAATCGCTTTGGAAACACCCGGATGGTACACCTAGGTAATGTATGTCAAGTGGAAGCTTGTTTTGGTCCATTTTGTGATACTATTAGTCCTGCGCAAGATAGGTGCACGGTTTGTGCCGAATATACCTCAGGCATGGAAATCATTTTGGGCACACCTGATGGTACTCCTAGGTGTCGTGTGCCATGTGGAGGTAGTGTTAGTTTCGGCACTGGATAGGTGCATGCTTTGCGCCGAATGTACCTCGGGCACGGAAATCATTTTGGGCACACCTGATGGTACTCCAAGCTAATGTTGGTCAAGAGGAAGCTCGTTTTGATCCATTTGGAGATAGTGTTAATCTCGGCGTAAGATAGGTGCACGGTTTGCACCGACTATAACATGGGCATGGAAATCATTTTGGGCACACCTGATGGTACTCCTAGGTGACGTTAGTGATGTGGAAGCTCGTTTCGGTCTGTTTGGAGGTAATGTATGTCAAGTTGAAGCTTGTTTTGGTCCATCTGGGCATAATGTTAGTCTCCGTGCGAGATAGGTGCATGGTTTGTGCCGAACGTATCATAGGCTCGGAAATCATTTTGGCTGCACCCGATGATACACCTAGGGATGAGGGTCAAGTCAAAGCCCATTTCAATCTGTTGAGAGATAGGGTTAATCTCAGCGCAAGATAGGTGCACGGTTTGCGCCGAATGTACCACGGGCAAGGAAATCATTTTGGGCACACCTGATGGAACTCCTAGGTGACGTGAGTGATGTGGAAGCTCGTTTCGGTCTGTTTGGAGATAGTGTTAATCTCGACACATGATAGGTGGATGGTTTCAGCTGAACATAGAAAAGGCTTGGAAATCATTTTGGGTGCAACCGAAGGTACTCCTACGTGACGTGGATCAAGTGGAAACTCATTTTGATCCATTTGGAGAGTTTTAATCATGACTCAAGATAGGTGCATGGTTTGCGCCGAACGCACCATAGGATTGGAAATCATTTTGGGCACACCCGATGGTACTCCTTGGTGACGTGAGTCATGTGGAAGCTCGTTTTAGTCCGTTTGGAGATAGTGTTAATCTCGACGCATGATAGGTGCACGGTTTGCGCCGAACGTACCATATGCATGGAAATCATTTTGGGCGCAACCGATGGTACTCCTACGTGACGTTGGTCAAGTGGAAACTCATTCCGATCCATTTGGAGATAGTGTTAATCATGACGCAAGGTTGATGCACGTTTTGTGCCAAATGCACATATGCTCGGAAATCATTTTGGGCGCAACTGATGATACTTCTATGTGACGTGGGTCAGGTGGAAAGTCGTTTCCATTCGTTTGGAGATCCTTTTAATCTTGGCGCAAGATATGTGCCCGGTTTGCGCTGAGTGTACCATGGGCAAGGAAATTGATTTGGGCACTGCCAATGGTACACCTAGGTAATGTTTGTCAAGTGGAAGCCTATTTCGGTCCCATTTGACATACTATTAGTCCTGGCGCAAGATAGGTGCACGGTTTGTGCCGAATGTACCTCAGGCATGTAAATCATTTTGGGCACACCCGATGGTACTCCTAGGTGTTGTGAGCCATGTGGAGGTTGTGTTAGTTTCGGCGCTAGATAGGTGCATGCTTTGCGCCGAATGTGCCTCAGGCACGGAAATCATTTTGGGCACACCCGAACTTACTCCTAGCTAATGTTGGTCACGAGGAAGCTTGTTTCGATCAATTTGGAGATAGTGTTAATCTCGGCACAAGATAGGTGCACGGTTTGCAATGAATGTAACATGGTCGTGGAAATCTCTTTGGGCACAACCGGATGGTACTCCTAGGTAATGTTTGTCAAGTTGAAGCTTGTTTTGGTCCGTCTGGGGATAGTGTTAGTCTCCATGCGAGATAGGTGCATGGTTTGCGCCGAATGTACCATAGGCTCGGAAATCATTTTGGCTGCACCCGATGGTACTCCTAGGGACGAGGGTCAAGTCATAGCTCATTTCCGTCTGTTTACATATAGTGTTAATCTCGGCGCAAGATAGGTGCACGGTTTGCGCCGAATGTACCATGGGCATGGAAATCATTTAGGGCACACCTGATGGTACTCCTAGGTGACGTGAGTGATGTGGAAGCTCGTTTTGGTCCATTTGGACATAGTGTTAATCTCTACGCATGATAGGTGCATGGTTTGTACCGAACATAGTAAGGCCTGGAAATCATTTTGGGCACAACCGAAGGTACTCCTTAGTGATGTGGGTAAGGTGGAAACTCATTTTGATCCATTTGGAGATAGTTTTAATCATGACTCAAGATAGGTGCACGGTTTGCGCCGAACGTACCATAGGCTTGGAAATCATTTTGGGCGCAACCGATGGTACTCCTACGTGACATTGGTCAAGTAGAAACTCGTTTTGATCCATTTGGAGATAGTTTTAATCACGACTCAAGATAGGTGCACGGTTTGCGCCGAACGTACCATAGGCTTGGAAATCATTTTGGGCGCAACCGATGGTACTCCTATGTGACGTTGGTCAAGTGGAAACTCGTTCGGTCCATTTGGAGATAGTGTTAATCACGACGTAAGATAGATGCACGGTTTGCGCCGAACGCACATAGGCTCGGAAATCATTTTGGGCGCAACCGATGGTACTCCTATGTGACATTGGTCAAGTGGAAACTCGTTTCGGTCCATTTGGAGATATTGTTAATCACGACGTAAGATAGATGCACGGTTTGCGCCGAATGCACATGGGCTTGGAAATCATTTTGGGCGCAACCGTTGGTACTTCTACGTGACGTGGGTCAGGTGCAAACTCGTTTCGATACGTTTGGAGATACTTTTAATCTCAGCGCAAGATGGGTGCCCAGTTTGCACTGAGCGTACCATGAGCAAGGAAATTGATTTGGGCACACCCGATGGTACACCTAGGTAATGTATTTCAAGTGGAAGCTTGTTTCGGTCTGTTTTGAGATACTATTAGTCCTGGCGCAAGATAGGTGCACGGTTTGCGCCAAATGTACCTCAAGCATGGAAATCATTTTGGGCACACGCGATGGTACTCCTAGGTGTCGTGAGTCATGTGGAGGTAGTGTTAGTTTCGGCGCTAGATAGGTGCACACTTTGCGATGAATGTACCTCGGGCAAGGAAAATCATTTTGGGAAGGCCCGATGGTACTCCTAGCTAATGTTGGTCAAGAGGAAGCTGGTTTTGATCCATTTAGAGATAGTGTTAATCTCGACGCAAGATAAGTGCACGGTTTGCACCGAATGTAACACGGGCGTGGAAATCGCTTTGGGCACACCCAGATGGTACTCCTAGGTAAGGTATGTCATGTTGAAGCTTGTTTTGGTCCGTCTGGGGATAGTGTTAGTCTTCGCGCGAGATAGGTGCATGGTTTGCGCTGAACGTACCATATGCTCGGAAATCATTTTGGCTACACCCGATGGTACTCCTAGGGACGAGGGTCAAGTCAAAGCTCATTTCCGTCTGTTTAGAGATAGTGTTAATGTCAGCGCAATATAGGTGCATGGTTTGCGCCGAATGTACCACAGGCATGGCAATCATTTTGGGCACACCTGATGGTACTCCTAGATGACGTGGGTCATGTGGAAGCTCGTTTCGATCCATTTGGAGATAGTGTTAATCTCTACGCATGATAGGTGCATGGTTTGTGCTGAACATAGAAAAGGCTTGGAAATCATTTTGGGCGCAACCGAAGGTACTCCTTTGTGATGTGGGTAAGGTGGAAACTCGTTTTGATCCATTTGGAGATAGTTTTAATCATGACTCAAGATAGGTGCATGGTTTACGCCGAACGTACCATAGGCTTGGAAATCATTTTGGGCGCAACCGATGGTACTCCTACGTGACGTTGGTCAAGTGGAAACTCGTTTTGATCCATTTGGAGATAGTTTTAATCATGACTCAAGATAGGTGCACGGTTTGCGCCGAACGTACCATAGACTTGGAAATCATTTTGGGCGCAACCGATGGTACTCCTATGTGACGTTGGTCAAGTGGAAACTTGTTCCGGTCCATTTAGAGATAGTGTTAATCATGATGTAAGATAGATGCACGGTTTATGCGCCGAACGCACATAGGCTCGGAAATCATTTTGGGCGAAACCGATGGTACTCCTATGTGACGTTGGTCAAGTGGAAACTCATTCCTGTCCATTTGGAGATAGTGTTAATCACGACGTAAGATAGATGCACGGTTTGCGCCGAACGCACATAGGCTCGGAAATCATTTTGGGCGCAACGGTTGGTACTTCTACGTGACGTGGGTCAGGTGCAAACTCGTTTCGATACGTTTGGAGATACTTTTAATCTCAGCGCAAGATGGGTGCCCGGTTTGTGTTCAGCGTACCATGAGCAAGGAAATTGATTTGGGCACACCCGATGGTACACCTAGGTAATGTATCTCAAGTGGAAGCTTGTTTCGGTCTGTTTTGAGATACTATTAGTCCTGGCGCAAGATAGGTGCATGGTTTGCGCCGAATGTACCTCAGGCATGGAAATCATTTTGGGCACACGCGAGGTACTCCTAGGTGTCGTGAGTCATGAGGAGGTAGTGTTAGTTTCGGCACTAGATAGATGCACGCTTTGCGATGAATGTACCTCGGGCACGGAAATCATTTTGGGAAGGCCCAATGGTACTCCTAGCTAATGTTGGTCAAGAGGAAGCTCATTTTGATCTATTTAGAGATAGTGTTAATCTCGACGCTAGATAGGTGCACGGTTTGCACCGAATGTAACATGGGCGTGGAAATCGCTTCGGGCACACCCGGATGGTACTCCTAGGTAATGTATGTCAAGTTGAAGCTTGTTTTGGTCCGTCTGGGGATAGTGTTAGTCTCCACGCGAGATAGGTGCATGGTTTGCGCCGAACGTACCATAGGCTTGGAAATCATTTTGGGTGCATCCGATGGTACTCCTACATGACGTTATTCAAGTGGAAACTCATTCCGGTCCATTTGGAGATAGTGTTAATCACGACGGAAGATAGATGCACGGTTTTCGCCGAACGCGCATAGGCTCAGAAATCATTTTGGGCGCAACCGATGGTACTTATACGTGACGTGGGTCAGGTGGAAACTTGTTTCGATGTGTTTGGAGATACTTTTAATCTCGGTGCAAGATAGGTGCCTGGTTTGCGCTGAGTGTACCAAGGGCAATGAAATTGATTTGGACACACCCGATGGTACACCGTGGTAATGTATGTCAAGTGGAAGCTTGTTTCGGTCCGTTTCGAGATACTATTAGTCCTAGCGCAAGATAGGTGCAGGGTTTGCGCCGAATGTACCTCAGGCATGGAAATCATTTTGGGCACACCCGATGGTACTCCAAGCTAATGTTGGTCAAGAGGAAGCTCGTTTTGATCCATTTGGAGATAGTGTTAATCTCGGCGCAAGATAGGTGCACGGTTTGCACCTAATGTAACACGAGCGTGGAAATCGCTTTGGGCACACCCGGATGGTACTCCTAGGTAATGTATGTCATGTTGAAGCTTGTTTTGGTCTGTCTGGGGATAATGTTAGTCTTCGCGCGAGATAGGTGCATGGTTTGCGCTGAACGTACCATAGGCTCGGAAATCATTTTGGCTGCACCCGATGGTACTCCTAGGGACGAGGGTCAAGTCAAAGCTCATTTCCGTCTGTTTAGAGATAGTGTTAATCTCGGCGCAATATAGGTGCATGGTTTGCGCCGAATGTACCACAGGCATGGCAATCATTTTGGGCACACCTGATGGTACTCCTACATGACGTGGGTCATGTGGAAGCTCGTTTCGATCCATTTGGAGATAGTGTTAATCTCTACGCATGATAGGTGCATGGTTTGTGCTGAACATAGAAAGGCTTGGAAATCATTTTGGGCGCAACCGAAGGTACTCCTTCGTGATGTGGGTTAGGTGGAAACTCGTTTTGATCCATTTGGAGATAGTTTTAATCATGACTCAAGATAGGTGCATGGTTTGCGCCGAATGTACCATAGGCTTGAAAATCATTTTGGGCGCAACCGATGGTACTCCTACGTGACGTTGGTCAAGTGGAAACTCGTTTTGATCCATTTGGATATAGTTTTAATCATGACTCAAGATAGGTGCACGGTTTGCGCCAAACGTACCATAGACTTGGAAATCATTTTGGGCGCAACCGATGGTACTCCTATGTGACGTTGGTCAAGTGGAAACTTGTTCCGGTCCATTTAGAGATAGTGTTAATCACGATGTAAGATAGATGCACGGTTTGCGCCGAACGCACATAGGCTCGGAAATCATTTTGGGCGAAACCGATGGTACTCCTATGTGACGTTGGTCAAGTGGAAACTCGTTCCTATCCATTTGGAGATAGTGTTAATCACGACGTAAGATAGATGCACTGTTTGCGCCGAACGCACATAGGCTCGGAAATCATTTTGGGCGCAACGGTTGGTACTTCTACGTGACGTGGGTCAGGTGCAAACTCGTTTCGATACGTTTGGAAATACTTTTAATCTCAGCGCAAGATGGGTACCCGGTTTGTGTTGAGCGTACCATTAGCAAGGAAATTGATTTGGGCACACCCGATGGTTCACCTAGGTAATGTATCTCAAGTGGAAGCTTGTTTTGGTCTGTTTTGAGATACTATTAGTCCTGGCGCAAGATAGGTGCACGGTTTGCGCCGAATGTACCTCAGGCATGGAAATCATTTTGGGCACACGCGAGGTACTCCTAGGTGTCGTGAGTCATGAGGAGGTAGTGTTAGTTTCGGCACTAGATAGATGCACGCTTTGCGATGAATGTACCTCGGGCATGGAAATCATTTTGGGAAGGCCCGATGGTACTCCTAGCTATTGTTGGTCAAGAGGAAGCTCGTTTTGATCTATTTAGAGATAGTGTTAATCTCGACGCAAGATAGGTGCACGGTTTGCACCGAATGTAACACGGGCGTGGAAATCGCTTTGGGCACACCCGGATGGTACTCCTAGGTAATGTATGTCAAGTTGAAGCTTGTTTTGGTCCATCTGGGGATAGTGTTAGTCTCCGTGCGAGATAGGTGCATGGTTTGCGCCGAACGTACCATAGGCTTGGAAATCATTTTGGGCGCAACCGATGGTACTCCTACGTGACGTTGGTCAAGTGGAAACTCGTTTTGATCCATTTGGAGATAGTTTTAATCATGACTCAAGATAGGTGCACGGTTTGCGCCGAACGTACATAGACTTGGAAATCATTTTGGGCGCAACCGATGGTACTCCTATGTGATGTTGGTCAAGTGGAAACTTGTTCCGGTCCATTTAGAGATAGTGTTAATCACGATGTAAGATAGATGCACGGTTTGCGCCGAACGCACATAGGCTCGGAAATCATTTTGGGCGAAACCGATGGTACTCCTATGTGACGTTGGTCAAGTGGAAACTCGTTCCTGTCCATTTGGAGATAGTGTTAATCACGACGTAAGATAGATGCACGGTTTGCGCCGAACGCACATAGGCTCAGAAATCATTTTGGGCGGAACGGTTGGTACTTCTACGTGACGTGGGTCAGGTGCAAACTCATTTCGATACGTTTGGAGATACTTTTAATCTCAGCGCAAGATGGGTGCCCGGTTTGTGTTGAGCGCACCATGAGCAAGGAAATTGATTTGGGCACACCCGATGGTACACCTAGGTAATGTATCTCAAGTGGAAGCTTGTTTTGGTCTGTTTTGAGATACTATTAGTCCTGGCGCAAGATAGGTGCATGGTTTGCGCCGAATGTACCTCAGGCATGGAAATCATTTTGGGCACACGCGAGGTACTCCTAGGTGTCGTGAGTCATGAGGTGGTAGTGTTAGTTTTGGCACTAGATAGATGCACGCTTTGCGATGAATGTACCTCATACACGGAAATCATTTTGGGAAGGCCCGATGGTACTCCTAGCTATTGTTGGTCAAGAGGAAGCTCGTTTTGATCTATTTAGAGATAGTGTTAATCTCGACTTAAGATAGGTGCACGGTTTGCACCGAATGTAACACGGGCGTGGAAATCGCTTTGGGCACACCCGGATGGTACTCCTAGGTAATGTATGTCAAGTTGAAGCTTGTTTTGGTCCATCTAGGGATAGTGTTAGTCTCCGTGCGAGATAGGTGCATGGTTTGCACCGAATGTACCATAGGCTTGGAAATCATTTTGGGTGCAACCGATGGTACTCCTACGTGACGTTATTCAAGTGGAAACTCGTTCTGGTCCATTTGGAGATAGTGTTAATCACGACGGAAGATAGATGCATGGTTTTCGCCGAACGCGCATAGGCTCAGAAATCATTTTGGGCGCAACCGATGGTACTTCTATGTGACGTGGGTCAGGTGGAAACTTGTTTTGATACGTTTGGAGACACTTTTAATCTTGGCACAAGATAGGTGCCTGGTTTGCGCTGAGCGTACCATGAGCAAGGAAATTGATTTGGGCACACCCGATGGTACACCTAGGTAATGTATCTCAAGTGGAAGCTTGTTTCGGTCTGTTTTGAGATACTATTAGTCCTAGCACAAGATAGGTGCAGGGTTTGCGCTGAATGTACCTTAGGCATGGAAATCATTTTGGGCACACCCGATGGTACTCCTAGGTGTCGTGAGTCATGTGGAGGTAGTGTTAGTTTCGGCGCTAGATAGGTGCACGCTTTGTGATGAATGTACCTCGAGCACGGAAATCATTTTGGGAAGGCCCGATGGTACTCCTAGCTAATGTTGGTCAAGAGGAAGCTCATTTTCATCCATTTGGAGATAGTGTTAATCTCGGCGCAATATAGGTGCACAGTTTGCACCGAATGAAACACGGGCGTGGAAATCGCTTTGGGCACACCCGGATGGTACTCCTAGGTAATGTATGTCAAGTTAAAGCTTGTTTTGGTAAATCTAGGGATAGTGTTATTCTCCGCGCGAGATAGGTGCATGGTTTGTGCTGAACGTACCATAGGCTCATAAATCATTTTGGCTGCACCCGGTGGTACTCCTAGGGACGAGGGTCAAGTCAAAGCTCATTTCCGTCTGTTTAGAGATAGTGTTAATCTCAGCGCAATATAGGTGCACGGTTTGCGCCGAATGTACCACAGGCATGGAAATCATTTTGGGCACACCAGATGGTACTCCTAGGTGACGTGAGGCATGTGGAAGCTCGTTTCGATTAGTTTGGAGATTGTGTTAATCTCTACGCATAATAGGTGCATGGTTTGCGCCGAACATAGAAAAGGCTTGGAAATCATTTTGGGCACAACCGATGGTACTCGTACGTGACGTTGGTCAAGTGGAAACTCGTTCTAGTCCATTTGGAGATAGTTTTAATCATGACGCAAGATAGATGGACGGTTTGCGCCGAACGCACATAGGCTCGGAAATCATTTTGGGCGCAACCGATGGTACTCCTATGTGACGTTGGTCAAGTGGAAACTCGTTCCGGTCCATTTGGAGATAGTGTTAATCATGACGCAAGATAGATGGATGGTTTGCGCCGAACGCACATAGGCTCGGAAATCATTATGGGCGCAACCGATGGTACTTCTACGTGACGTGGGTCAGGTGGAAACTCGTTTTGATCCGTTTGGAGATACTTTTAATCTCGGCGCAAGATAGGTGTCCGGTTTGAGCTGAGTGTACCATGGGCAAGGAAATTGATTTGGGCACACCCGATGGTACTCCTAGGTAATGTATGTCATGTGGAAGCTTGTTTCAGTCCATTTCGAGGTACTATTAGTCCTGGCGCAAGATAGGTGCACGGTTTGCGCCGAATGTACCTTACGCATGGAAATCATTTTGGGCACACCCGATGGTACTCCTAGGTGTCATGAGTCATGTGGAGGTAGTGTTAGTTTCGGCGCAAAATAGGTGCACGCTTTGCGCCGAATGTACCTTGGGCACGGAAATCATTTTGGGCACACCCGATGGTACTCCTAGCTAATGTTGGTCAAGAGGAAGCTCGTTTCGATCTATTTGGAGATAGTGTTTATCTCGGCGCAAGATAGGTGCACGGTTGGCACCGAATGTAACACGGGCGTGGAAATCGGTTTGGGCACACCCGGATGGTACTCCTAGGTAATGTATGTCAAGTTGAAGCTTGTTTTGGTCCGTCTGGGGATAGTGTTAGTCTCCGCGCGAGATAGGTGCATGGTTTGCGCCGAACATAGAAAAGGCTTGGAAATCATTTTGGGCGCAATCAAAGGTACTGCTACGTGACGTGGGTCAAGTGGAAACTCGTTTTGATCCATTTGGAGATAGTTTTAATCACGACTCAAGATAGGTGCACGGTTTGCGCCGAACGTACCATAGGCCTAGAAATCATTTTGGGCGCAACCGATGGTACTCCTACGTGACGTTGGTCAACTGGAAACTCGTTCTGATCCATTTGGAGATAGTGTTAATAGTGATAGAAGATAGATGCACGGTTTGCGCCGAACACACATAGGCTCGGAAATCATTTTTGGGCGCAACCGATGGTACTTCTACGTGACGTGGGTCAGGTGGAAACTCGTTTCGATACGTTTGGAGATACTTTTAATCTCGGCGCAAGATAGGTGCCCGGTTTACGCTGAGTGTACCATGGGCAAGGAAATTTATTTGGGCACACCCGATGGTACACCTAGGAAATGTATGCCAAGTGGAAACTTGTTTCGGTCTGTTTCGAGATATTATTTGTCCTGGCGCAAGATAGGTGCACGGTTTGCGCTGAATGTACCTCAGGCATGGAAATCATTTATGGGCACACCCGATGGTACTCCTAGCTAATGTTGGTCAAGAGGAAGCTCGTTTTGAACCATTTGGAGAGAGTGCAGATGTCGATGCAAGATAGGTGCACGGTTTGCACCGCATGTAATACGGGCGTGGAAATCGCTTTGGTCACACCCGGATGGTACTCCTAGGTAATGTATGTCTAGTTGAAGCTTGTTTTGGTCCATCTGGGGATAGTGTTAGTCTCCGCGCAAGAAAGGTGCATGGTCTGCGCCGAACGTACCATAGGCTCAGAAATCATTCTGGCTGCACCCGATGGTACTCCTAGGGACGAGGGTCAAGTCAAAGCTCTTTTCAGTCCGTTTAGGGATAGCGTTAATCTCAGCGCAATATAGGTGCACGGTTTGCGCCGAATATACCACGGGCATGGAAATCATTTTAGGCCCACCTAATGGTACTCCTAGGTGACTTGAGTGATGTGGAAGCCCGTTTAGGTTCGTTTGGATATAGTGTTAATCTCAACGCATGATATGTGCATGGTTTGTGCCGAACGTACCATAGGCTTGGAAATCATTTTGGCTGCACCCGATGGTACTCCTAGGGATGAGGGTCAAGTCAAAGCTCATTTCAGTCCATTTAGGGATAGCGTTAATCTCAGCGCAAGATAGGTGCACGGTTTGCGCCGAATGTACCACGGGCCTGGAAATCATTTTGGGCACACCCGATGGTACTCCTAGGTGTCATGAGTCATGTGGAGGTAGTGTTAGTTTCGGTGCAAGATAACTGTACGCTTTGCGCCGAATGTACCTCGGGCACGGAAATCATTTTGGGCACACCCGATGGTACTCCTAGCTAATGTTGGTCAAGAGCAAGCTCGTTTCGATCCATTTGGAGATAGTGTTTATCTCGGCGCAAGATAGGTGCACGGTTTGCACCGAATGTAACATGGGCGTGGAAATCGCTTTGGGCACACCCGGATGGTAGTCATAGGTAATGTATGTCAAGTTGAAGCTTGTTTTGGTCCGTCTGGGGATAGTGTTAGTCTCCGCACGAGATAGGTGCATGGTTTGCGCCGAACATAGAAAAGGCTTGGAAATCATTTTGGGCACAATCGAAGGTACTGCTACGTGACGTGGGTCAAGTGGAAACTCGTTTTCATCCATTTGGAGATAGTTTTAATCACGACTCAAGATAGGTGCACGGTTTGCGCCGAACGTACCATAGGCCTAGAAATCATTTTGGGCGCAACCGATGGTACTCCTACGTGACGTTGGTCAACTGGAAACTCGTTCTGATCCATTTGGAGATAGTGTTAATAGTGATAGAAGATAGATGCACGGTTTGCGCCGAACACACATAGGCTCAGAAATCATTTTTGGGCGCAACCGATGGTACTTCTACGTGACGTGGGTCAGGTGGAAACTCGTTTCGATACGTTTGGAGATACTTTTAATCTCGGTGCAAGATAGGTGCCCGGTTTGCGCTGAGTGTACCATGGGCAAGGAAATTTATTTGGGCACACCCGATGGTACACCTAGGTAATGTATGCCAAGTGGAAGCTTGTTTCGGTCCATTTCGAGATATTATTAGTCCTGGCGCAAGATAGGTGCACTGTTTGCGCTGAATGTACCTCAGGCATGGAAATCATTTATGGGCACACCCGATGGTACTCCTAGCTAATGTTGGTCAAGAGGAAGCTCGTTTTGATCCATTTGGAGAGAGTGCTGATGTCGGCGCAAGATAGGTGCACGGTTTGCACCGCATGTAACACGGGCATGGAAATCGCTTTGGTCACACCTGGATGGTACTCCTAGGTAATGTATGTCTAGTTGAAGCTTGTTTTGTTCCTTCTGGGGATAGTGTTAGTCTCCGCGCGAGATAGGTGCATGGTTTCCGCCGAACGTACCATAGGCTCAGAAATCATTCTGGCTACACCCGATGGTACTCCTAGGGATGACGGTCAAGTCAAAGCTCATTTCAGTCCGTTTGGGGATAGCGTTAATCTCAGTGCAAGATAGGTGCACGGTTTGCGCCGAATATACCACGGGCATGGAAATCATTTTGCGCACACCTGATGGTACTCCTAGGTGACTTGAGTGATGTGGAGGTAGTGTTAGTTTCGCACAAGATAGGTGCGTACCTTGGAGAAATCATTTTGGGCACACCCGTTAATTCTCGGAGATAGTGTTAATCTCGACGCATGATATGTGCACGGTTTGTGCCGAACGTACCATAGGCTTGGAAATCATTTTGGCTACACCTGATGGTACTCCTAGGGACGAGGGTCAAGTCAAAGCTCATTTCAGTCCATTTAGAGATAGCGTTAATCTCAGCGCAAGATAGGTGCACGGTTTGCGCCGAATGTACCACGGGCATGGAAATCATTTTAGGCACACCTGATGGTACTCCTAGGTGACTTGAGTGATGTGGAAGCTCGTTTAGTTCCGTTTGGAGATAGTGTTAATCTCGACGCATGATAGGTGCACGGTTTGTGCCGAACGTACCATAGGCTTGGAAATCATTTTGGGCGCAATCGATGGTACTCCTACATGATGTGGGTCAAGTGGAAACTCGTTCCGGTCCATTTGGAGATAGTGTTAATCACGACATAAGATAGATGGATAGTTTGGGCCGAACGCACATAGGCTCGGAAATCATTTTGGGCGCAACCGATGGTACTTCTATGTGACGTGGGTCAGGTGGAAACTCATTTTGATCCATTTGGAGATACTTTTAATCTCGGCGCAAGATAGGTGTCCGGTTTGCGCTGAGTGTACCATGGGCAAGGAAACTAATTTGGGCACACCCGATGGTACACCTAGGTAATGTATGTCAAGTGGAAGCTTGTTTCGGTCCGTTTTGAGATACTGTTAGTCCTGGCTTAAGATAGGTGCACGGTTTTGCGCCAAATGTACCTCGAACATGGAAATCATTTTGGGCACACCCGATGGTACTCCTAGGTGTCGTGAGCCATGTGGAGGTAGTGTTAGTTTCGGCGCAAGATAGGTGCATGCTTTCTACCGAAATGTACCTCGAACACGAAATCATTTTGGGCACACCCGATGGTACTCCTAGCTAATGTTGGTCAAGAGGAAGCTCGTTTCGATCTATTTGGAGATAGTGTTTATCTCGGCGCAAGATAGGTGCACGGTTGGCACCGAATGTAACACGGGCGTGGAAATCGGTTTGGGCACACCCGGATGGTACTCCTTGGTAATGTATGTCAAGTTGAAGCTTGTTTTGGTACGTCTGGGTAAAGTGTTAGTCTCAATGCGAGATAGGTGCATGGTTTGCGCCGAACATAGAAAAGGCTTGGAAATCATTTTGGGCGCAATCGAAGGTACTGCTACGTGACGTGGGTCAAGTGGAAACTCGTTTTGATCCATTTGGAGATAGTTTTAATCACGACTCAAGATAGGTGCACGGTTTGCGCCGAACGTACCATAGGCCTGGAAATCATTTTGGGCGCAACCGATGGTACTCCTACGTGACGTTGGTCAAGTGGAAACTCGTTCTGATCCATTTGGAGATAGTGTTAATCACGACGGAAGATAGATGCACGGTTTGCGCCGAACACACATAGGCTCGGAAATCATTTTTGGGCGCAACCGATGGTACTTCTACGTGATGTGGGTCAGGTGGAAACTTCGTTTGATCGTTTGGAGATACTTTTAATCTCGGTGCAAGATAGGTGCCCGGTTTGCGCTGAGTGTACCATGGGCAAGGAAATTTATTTGGGCACACCCGATGGTACACCTAGGTAATGTATGCCAAGTGGAAGCTTGTTTCGGTCCATTTCGAGATATTATTAGTCCTGGCGCAAGATAGGTGCACTGTTTGCGCTGAATGTACCTCAGGCATGGAAATCATTTATGGGCACACCCGATGGTACTCCTAGCTAATGTTGGTCAAGAGGAAGCTCGTTTTGATCCATTTGGAGAGAGTGCTGATGTCGGCGCAACATAGGTGCACGGTTTGCACCGCATGTAACACGGGCATGGAAATCGCTTTGGTCACAACTGGATGGTACTCCTAGGTAATGTATGTCTAGTTGAAGCTTGTTTTGGTCCTTCTGGGGATAGTGTTAGTCTCCGCGCGAGATAGGTGCATGGTTTGCGCCGAACGTACCATAGGCTCAGAAATCATTCTGGCTGCACCCGATGGTACTCCTAGGAACGACGGTCAAGTCAAAGCTCATTTCAGTCCGTTTGGGGATAGCGTTAATCTCAGCGCAAGATAGGTGCACGGTTTGCGCCGAATATACCACGGGCATGGAAATCATTTTGGGCACACCTGATGGTACTCCTAGGTGTCATGAGTCATGTGGAGGTAGTGTTAGTTTCGGCACAAGATAGGTGCACGCTTTGCGCCGAATGTACCTTGGGCACGGAAATCATTTTGGGCACACCCGTTTAGGTTCGTTCGGAGATAGTGTTAATCTCGACGCATGATATGTGCACGGTTTGTGCCGAACATACCATAGGCTTGGAAATCATTTTGGCTGCACCCGATGGTACTCCTAGGGACGAGGGTCAAGTCAAAGCTCATTTCAGTCCATTTAGGGATAGCGTTAATCTCAGCGCAAGATAGGAGCACGGTTTGCGCCGAATGTACCACAGGCATGGAAATCATTTTGGGCACACCTGATGGTACTCCTAGGTGACTTGAGTGATGTCGAAGCTCGTTTAGTTCCGTTTGGAGATAGTGTTAATCTCGACGCATGATAGGTGCACGGTTTGTGCCGAACGTACCATAGGCTTGGAAATCATTTTGGGCGCAATCGATGGTACTCCTATGTGACGTGGGTCAAGTGGAAACTCGTTCCGGTCCATTTGGAGATAGTGTTAATCACGACGCAAGATAGATGGATAGTTTGCGCCGAATGCACATAGGCTCGGAAATCATTTTGGGCACAACCGATGGTACTTCTATGTGACGTGGGTCAGGTGGAAACTCGTTTTGATCCGTTTGGTGATACTTTTAATCTCGGCGCAAGATAGGTGTGAGGTTTGCGCTGAGTGTACCATGGGCAAGGAAATTGATTTGGGCACACCCGATGGTACACCTAGGTAATGTATGTCAAGTGGAAGCATGTTTCGGTCCGTTTCGAGGTAAATCATTTTGGGCACACCCGATGGTACTCCTAGGTGTCATGAGTCATGTGGAGGTAGTGTTAGTTTCGGCGCAAGATAGGTGCATGCTTTGCGCCGAATGTACCTTGGGCACGCAAATCATTTTGGGCACACCCGATGGTACTCCTCGCTAATGTTGGTCAATAGGAAGCTCGTTTCGATCCATTTGGAGATAGTGTTTATCTCGGCGCAAGATAGGTGCACGGTTTGCGCCGAATATAACATGGGCATGGAAATCGCTTTGGGCACACCCGGATGGTACTCTTAGGTAATGTATGTCAAGTTGAAGCTCGTTTTGGTCCGTCTGGGGATAGTGTTAGTCTCCGCGAGATAGGTGCATGGTTTGCGCCGAACATAGAAAAGGCTTGGAAATCATTTTGGACGCAATCGAAGGTACTGCTACATGACGTGGGTCAAGTGGAAACTCGTTTTGATCTATTTGGAGATAGTTTTAATCTCGACGCAAGATAGGTGCACGGTTTGCGCCGAACGTACCATAGGCCTGGAAATCATTTTGGGCGCAACCGATGGTACTCCTACGTGACGTTGGTCAAGTGGAAACTCGTTCTGATCCATTTGGAGATAGTGTTAATCACGATGGAAGTTAGATGCACGGTTTGCGCCGAACGCACATAGGCTCGGAAATCATTTTTGGGCGCAACCGATGGTACTTCTACGTGACGTGGGTCAGGTGGAAACTCATTTCGATACGTTTGGAGATACTTTTAATCTCGGCGCAAGATAGGTGCCCGGTTTGCGCTGAGTGTACCATGGGCAAGGAAATTTATTTGGGCACACCCGATGGTACACCTAGGTAATGTATGCCAAGTGGAAGCTTGTTTCGGTCCGTTTCGAGATATTATTAGTCCTGGCGCAAGATAGGTGCACGGTTTGCGCTGAATGTACCTCAGGCATGGAAATCATTTTTGGCACACCCGATGGTACTCCTAGGTGTCGTGAGTCATGTGGAGGTAGTGTTAGTTTCGGCACAATGTAGGTGCATGCTTGGCGATGAATGTACCTCGGGCACGAAAATCATTATGGGCACACCCGATGGTACTCCTAGCTAATGTTGGTCAAGAGGAAGCTCATTTTAATCCATTGGGAGGTAGTGCTAATGTCGGCGCAAGATAGGTGCCTGGTTTGCACCGCATGTAACACGGGTGTGGAAATCACTTTGGGCGCACCCGGATGGTACTCCTAGGTAATGTATGTCTAGTTGAAGCTTGTTTTGGTCCATCTGGGGATAGTGTTAGTCTCCACGCGAGATAGGTGCATGGTTTGTGCCGAACGTACCATAGGCTCGGAAATCATTCTGGCTGCACCCGATGGTACTCCTAGGGACGTGGGTACCATAGGCTGAGTGTACCATGGGCAAGGAAATTTATTTGGGCACACCCGATGGTACACCTAGGAAATGTATGCCAAGTGGAAGCTTGTTTCGGTCCGTTTCGAGATACTATTAGTCCTGGCGCAAGATAGGTGCACGGTTTGCGCCGAATGTACCTAGGCATGGAAATCATTTTGGGCACACCCGATGGTACTCCTAGCGAATGTTGGTCAAGAGGAAGCTCGTTTCGATCCATCTGGAGATAGTGTTAATCTCGGCGCAAGATAGGTGCCCGTTTTGCACCGAATGTAACACGGGCATGGAAATCACTTTGATCACACCCGGATGGTACTCCAAGGTAATGTATGTCAAGTTGAAGCTTGTTTTGGTCCGTCTAAGGATAGTGTTAATCTCCACGCAAGATAGGTGCATGGTTTGCGCCGAATGTACCATAGGCTCGGAAATCATTTTGGCTGCACCCGATGGTACTCCTAAGGACGAGGGTCAAGTCAAAGCTCATTTTAGTCTGTTTAGAGATAGTCTTAATCTCAGTGCAAGATAGGTGCATGGTTTGCGCCGAATGTACCACGGGCATGGAAGTCATTTTGGGCACACCTGATGGTACTCCTAGGTGACGTGAGTGATGTGGAAGCTCGTTTCGGTCCGTATGGAGATAGTGTTAATCTCGACGTATGATAGGTGCATGGTTTGTGCCGAACATAGAAATGGCTTGGAAATCATTTTGGGCGCAACCGAAGGTACTCCTACGTGACGTGGGTCAAGTGGAAACTCGTTTTGATCCATTTGGAGATAGTTTTAATCACGATTCAAGATAGTTCCACAGTTTGCGCCGAATGCACCATAGGCTTGGAAATCATTTTGGGCACACCCGATGTTACTCCTCGATGACGTGAGTCATGTGGAAGCTCGTTTTAGTCTGTTTGGAGATAGCGTTAATCTCGACGCATGATAGGTGCACGGTTTGCGCCGAACGTACCATAGGGTTGGAAATCATTTTGGGCGCAACCGATGGTACTCCTATGTGGCGTTGGTCAAGTGGAAACTCATTCCGGTCCATTTGGAGATAGTGTTAATCACGACGGAAGATAGATGCACGGTTTTCGCCAAACGCGGATAGGCTCAGAAATCATTTTGGGCGCAACCGATGGTACTTCTACGTGACATGGGTCAGGTGGAACCTTGTTTCGATACGTTTGGAGATACTTTTAATCTCGGCGCAAGATAGGTGCACAGTTTGCGCCGAATGTACCTAGGCATGGAAATCATTTTGGGCACACCCGATGGTACTCCTAGGTGTCGTGAGTCATGTGGAGGTAGTGTTAGTTTTGGCGCAAGATAGGTGCATGGTTTGCGCCGAATGTAGCACGGTCATGGAAGTCATTTTGGGCACACCTGATGGTACTCCTAGGTGACGTGAGTGATGTGGAAGCTCATTTCGGTCCGTTTGGAGATAGTGTTAATCTCAACGTATGATAGGTGCATGGTTTGTGCCGAACATAGAAAGGGCTTGGAAATCATTTTGGGCGTAACCGAAGGTACTCCTACGTGACGTGGGTCAAGTGGAAACTCGTTTTGATCCATTTGGAGATAGTTTTAATCACGATTCAAGATAGTTGCATAGTTTGCGCCGAACGCACCATAGGCTTGGAAATCATTTTGGGCACACCCGATGTTACTCCTTGGTGACGTGAGTCATGTGGAAGCTCGTTTTGGTCCGTTTGGAGATAGTGTTAATCTCGACGCATGATAGGTGCACGGTTTGCGCCGAACGTACCATAGGCTTGGAAATCATTTTGAGCGCAACCGATGGTACTTCTACGTGACGTGGGTCAGGTGGAAACTTGTTTCAATACGTTTGGAGATACTTTTAATCTCGGCGCAAGATAGGTGCACGGTTTGCTCCGAATGTACCTTAGGCATGGAAATCATTTTGGGCACACCCGATGGTACTCCTAGGTGTCGTGAGTCATGTGGAGGTAGTGTTAGTTTTAGTGCAAGATAGGTGCACGCTTTGCGCCGAATGTACCTTGGGCACGGAAATCATTTTGGGCACACCCGATGGTACTCCTAGCTAATGTTGGTCAAGAGAAAGCTCGTTTCGATCCATCTGGAGATAGTGTTAATCTCGGCGCAAGATAGGTGCACGATTTGCACCGAATGTAACACGAGCGTGGAAATCACTTCTGGCACACCCGGATGGTACTCCATGGGAGTGTATGTCAAGTTGAAGCTTGTTTTGGTCCGTCTGGGGATAGTGTTAGTCTCCGCGCGAGATAGGTGCATGGTTTGCGCCGAACGTACCATAGGTTCAGAAATCATTTTGGTTGCACCCGATGATACTCCTAGGGACGAGGGTCAAGTCAAAGCTCATTTCAGTCCATTTAGAGATAGTGTTAATCTCAGCGCAAGATAGGTGCATGGTTTGCGCCGAATGTACCATGGCATGTAAATCATTTTGGGCACACCTGATGGTACTCCTAGGTGACGTGAGTGATGTGGATGCTCGTCTCGGTCCGTTTGGAGATACTGTTAATCTCGGCGCATGATATGTGCATGGTTTGAGCCAAACATAGAAAAGGCTTGGAAATCATTTTGGGCGCAACCGAAGGTACTCCTACGCGACGTGGATCAAGTGGAAACTCGTTTTGATCCATTCGGAGATAGTTTTAATCATGACTCAAGATAGGTGCACGGTTTGCGCCGAACGCACCATATGCTTGGAAATCATTTTGGGCACACCCGATGGTACTCCTTGGTGACGTGAGTCATGTGGAAGCTCGTTTTGATCCGTTTGGAGATAGTGTTAATCTCGACGCATGATATGTGCACGGTTTGCGCCGAACATAACATAGGCTTGGAAATCATTTTGGGCACAACCGATGGTACTCCTACGTGACGTTGGTCATGTGGAAACTCGTTCCGGTCCATTTGGAGATAGTGTTAATCACGACCCAAGATAGATGCACGGTTTGCGCCGAATGCACATAGGCTCGGAAATCATTTTGGCTACAACCGATGGTACATCAACGTGACGTGGGTCAGGTGGAAACTCGTTTCGATCCGTTTGGAGATACTTTTAATCTCGGCGCAAGATTGGTGCCCGGTTTGCGCTGAGTGTACCATGGGAAAGGAAATTGATTTGGGCACACCCGATGGCACACCTAGGTAATGTATGTCAAGTGGAAACTTGTTTCAGTCCGTTTTGAGATACTATTAGTCCTAGCTTAAGATAGGGGCACGGTTTGCGCCGAATGTACCTCAGGCATGGAAATCATTTTGGGCACACCCGATGGTACTCCTAGGTGTCGACAGTCATGTGGAGGTAGTGTTAGTTTCGGCGCAAGATAGGTGCACGCTTTGCGCCGAATGTACCTCGGGCACGGAAATCATTTTTGGCACACCCGATGGTACTCCTAGCTAATGTTGGTCAAGAGAAAGCTTGTTTCGATCCATCTGGAGATAGTGTTAATCTCGGCGCAAGATAGGTGCATGATTTGCACCGAATGTAACACGAGCGTGGAAATCGCTTTGGGCACACCCAGATGGTACTCCAAGGGAGTGTATGTCAAGTTGAAGCGTGTTTTGGTCCGTCTGGGGATAGTGTTAGTCTCCACGTGAGATAGGTGCATGGTTTGCTCTGAACGTACCATAGGTTCAGAAGTCATTTTGGTTGCACCCGATGATACTCCTAGGGACGAGGGTCAAGTCAAAGCTCATTTCAGTCCATTTAGACATAGTGTTAATCTCAGTGCAAGATAGGTGCACGGTTTGCGTCGAATGTACCACGGGCATGGAAATCATTTTGGGCACACCAGATGGTACTCCTTGTTGACGTGAGTGATGTGGAAGCTCCTTTCGATCCATCTGGATACAGTGTTAATCTCGGCGCAAGATTGGTGCTCGGTTTGCACCGAATGTAACATGGGCGTTGAAATCGCTTTGGGCGCACCCGGATGGTACTCCAAGGGAATGTATGTCAAGTTGAAGCTTGTTTTGATCCGTCTGGGGATAGTGTTAGTCTCCACGCGAGATAGGTGCATGGTTGGCGCCGAACATTCCATAGGCTTGGAAATCATTTTGGCTGCACCCGATGGTACTCATAGGGACGAGGGTCAAGTCACAGCTCATTTCAGTCCATTTAGACATAGTGTTAATCTCAACGCAAGATAGGTGCACGGTTTGCGTCGAATGTACCACGGGCATGGAAATCATTTTGGGCACACCAGATGGTACTCCTAGGTGACGTGAGTGATGTGGAAGCTCGTTTCGGTCCGTTTGGAGATTGCGTTAATCTCAACTCATGATACGTGCATGATTTGAGCCGAATATAGAAAAGGCTTGGAAATCATTTTGGGCGCAACCGCAGGTACTCCTACGTGACGTGGGTCAAGTGGAAACTCGGTTTGATCCATTCGGAGATAGTTTTAATCACGACTCAAGATAGGTGCACGGTTTGCGCCGAATGCACCATATGCTTGGAAATCATTTTGGGCACACCCGATGGTACTCCTTGGTGACGTGAGTCATGTGGAAGCTCGTTTTGGTCCGTTTGGAGATAGTGTTAATCTCGACGCATGATAGGTGCACGGTTTGCGCCGAACATAACATAGGCTTGGAAATCATTTTGGGCGCAACCGATGGTACTCCTACGTGACGTTGGTCAAGTGGAAACTCATTCCGGACCATTTGGAGATAGTGTTAATCACGACGCAAGATAGATGCACGGTTTGTGCCAAACGCACATAGGCTCGGAAATCATTTTGGCTGCAACCGATGGTACATCAACGTGACGTGGGTCAGGTGGAAACTCGTTTCGATCCGTTTGGAGATACTTTTAATCTCGGCGCAAGATAGGTGCCCGGTTTGCGCTGAGTGTACCATGGGCAAGGAAATTGATTTGGGCACACCCGATGGTACACCTAGGTAATGTATGTCAAGTGGAAGCTTGTTTCGGTCCGTTTCGAGATACTATCATTCCTAGCGCAAGATAGGTGCACGGTTTGCGCCGAATGTACCTCAGGCATGGAAATCATTTTGGGCACACCCGATGGTACTCCTAGGTGTCGTGAGTCATGTGGAGGTAGTGTTAGTTTCGGCGCAAGATAGGTGCACGCTTTGCGCCAAATGTACCTCAGGCACGGAAATCATTTTGGGCACACCCGATGGTACTCCTTGCTAATGTTGGTCAAGAGGAAGCTTCGTTTCGATCCATCTGGATACAGTGTTAATCTCGGTGCAAGATAGGTGCTCGGTTTGCACCGAATGTAACATGGGCGTGGAAATCGCTTTGGGCGCACCCGGATGGTACTCCAAGGGAATGTATGTCAAATTGAAGCTTGTTTTGGTCCATCTGGGGATAGTGTTAGTCTCCTCATGAGATAGGTGCATGGTTTGCACCGAACGTTCCATAGGCTTGGAAATCATTTTGGCTGCACCCGATGGTACTCCTAGGGACGAGGGTCAAGTCAAAGCTCATTTCAGTCCATTTAGACATAGTGTTAATCTCAGCGCAAGATAGGTGCACGGTTTGCGTCGAATGTACCACGGGCATGGAAATCATTTTGGGCACACCAGATGGTACTCCTAGGTGACGTGAGTGATGTGGAAGCTCATTTCGGTCCATTTGGAGATAGCGTTAATCTCAACGCATGATACGTGCATGGTTTGAGCCGAATATAGAAAAGGCTTGGAAATCATTTTGGGCGCAACCGCAGGTACTCCTACGTGACGTGGGTCAAGTGGAAACTCGGTTTGATCCATTCGGAGATAGTTTTAATCACGACTCAAGATAGGTGCACGGTTTGCGCCGAACGCACCATATGCTTGGAAATCATTTTGGGCACACCCGATGGTACTCCTTGGTGACGTGAGTCATGTGGAAGCTCATTTTGGTCCGTTTGGAGATAGTGTTAATCTCGACGCATGATAGGTGCACGGTTTGCGCCGAACATAACATAGGCTTGGAAATCATTTTGGGCGCAACCAATGGTACTCCTACGTGACGTTGGTCAAGTGGAAACTCGTTCCGGACCATTTGGAGATAGTGTTAATCACGACGCAACATAGATGCACGGTTTGCGCCGAACGCACATAGGCTCGGAAATCATTTTGGCTGCAACCGATGGTACATCAACGTGACGTGGGTCAGGTGGAAACTCGTTTCGATCCGTTTGGAGATACTTTTAATCTCGGCGCAAGATAGGTGCCCGGTTTGCGCTGAGTGTACCATGGGCAAGGAAATTGATTTGGGCACACCCGATGGTACACCTAGGTAATGTATGTCAAGTGGAAGCTTGTTTCGGTCCGTTTCGAGATACTATTAGTCCTAGCGCAAGATAGGTGCACGGTTTGCGCCGAATGTAGCTCAGGCATGGAAATCATTTTGGGCACACCCGATGGTACTCCTAGGTGTCGTGAGTCATGTGGAGGTAGTGTTAGTTTTGGTGCAAGATAGGTGCACGCTTTGCGCCGAATGTACCTCGGGCACGAAAATCATTTTGGGCACACCCGATGGTACTCCTTGCTAATGTTGGTCAAGAGGAAGCTCGTTTCGATCCATCTGGATACAGTGTTAATCTCGGTGCAAGATAGGTGCTCGGTTTGCACCGAATGTAACATGGGCGTGGAAATCGCTTTGGGCGCACCCGGATGGTACTCCAAGGGAATGTATGTCAAGTTGAAGCTTGTTTTGGTCCATCTGGGGATAGTGTTAGTCTCCGCGCGAGATAGGTGCATGGTTTGCGCCGAACGTTCCATAGGCTTGGAAATCATTTTGGCTGCACCCGATGGTACTCCTAGGGAAGAGGGTCAAGTCAAAGCTCATTTCAGTCCATTTAGACATAGTGTTAATCTCAGCGCAAGATAGGTGCACGGTTTGCGTCGAATGTACCACGGGCATGGAAATCATTTTGGGCACACCAGATGGTACTCCTAGGTGACGTGAGTGATGTGGAAGCTCGTTTCGGTCCATTTGGAGATAGCGTTAATCTCAACGCATGATACGCACATGGTTTGAGACGAATATAGAAAAGGCTTGGAAATCATTTTGGGCGCAACCGCAGGTACTCCTACGTGACGTGGGTCAAGTGGAAACTCGGTTTGATCCATTCGGAGATAGTTTTAATCACGACTCAAGATAGGTGCACGGTTTGCGCCGAACGCACCATATGCTTGGAAATCATGTTGGGCACACCCGATGGTACTCCTTGGTGACGTGAGTCATGTGGAAGCTCGTTTTGGTCCGTTTGGAGATAGTGTTAATCTCGATGCATGATAGTTGCATGGTTTGCGCCGAACATAACATAGGCTTGGAAATCATTCTGGGCGCAACCGATGGTACTCCTACGTGACGTTGGTCAAGTGGAAACTCGTTCCGGTCCATTTGGAGATAGTGTTAATCACGACGCAACATAGATGCACGGTTTGCGCCGAACGCACATAGGCTCGGAAATCATTTTGGCTGCAACCGATGGTACATCAACGTGACGTGGGTCAGGTGGAAACTCGTTTCGATCCGTTTGGAGATACTTTTAATCTCGGCGCAAGATAGGTGCCCGGTTTGCGCTGAGTGTACCATGGGCAAGGAAATTGATTTGGGCACACCCGATGGTACACCTAGGTAATGTATGTCAAGTGGAAGCTTGTTTTGGTCCGTTTCGAGATACTATTAGTCCTAGCGCAAGATAGGTGTATGGTTTGCGCCGAATGTAGCTCAGGCATGGAAATCATTTTGGGCACACCCGATGGTACTCCTAGGTGTTGTGAGTCATGTGGAGGTAGTGTTAGTTTTGGTGCAAGATAGGTGCACGCTTTGCACCGAATGTACCTCGGGCACGAAAATCATTTTGGGCACACCCGATGGTACTCCTTGCTAATGTTGGTCAAGAGGAAGCTCGTTTCGATCCATCTGGATACAGTGTTAATCTCGGTGCAAGATAGGTGCTCGGTTTGCACCGAATGTAACATGGGCGTGGAAATCGCTTTGGGCGCACCCGGATGGTACTCCAAGGGAATGTATGTCAAGTTGAAGCTTGTTTTGGTCCATCTGGGGATAGTGTTAGTCTCCGCGCGAGATAGGTGCATGGTTTGCGCCGAACGTTCCATAGGCTTGGAAATCATTTTGGCTGCACCCGATGGTACTCCTAGGGACGAGGGTCAAGTCAAAGCTCATTTCAGTCCATTTAGACATAGTGTTAATCTCAGCGCAAGATAGGTGCACGGTTTGCGTCGAATGTACCACGGGCATGGAAATCATTTTGGGCACACCAGATGGTACTCCTAGGTGACGTGAGTGATGTGGAAGCTCGTTTCGGTCCATTTGGAGATAGCGTTAATCTCAACGCATGATACGTGCATGGTTTGAGCCGAATATAGAAAAGGCTTGGAAATCATTTTGGGCGCAACCGCAGGTACTCCTACGTGACGTGGGTCAAGTGGAAACTCGGTTTGATCCATTCGGAGATAGTTTTAATCACGACTCAAGATAGGTGCACGGTTTGCGCCGAACGCACCATATGCTTGGAAATCATGTTGGGCACACCCGATGGTACTCCTTGGTGACGTGAGTCATGTGGAAGCTCGTTTTGGTCCGTTTGGAGATAGTGTTAATCTCGATGCATGATAGGTGCACGGTTTGCGCTGAACATAACATAGGCTTGGAAATCATTTTGGGCGCAACCGATGGTACTCCTACGTGACGTTGGTCAAGTGGAAACTCGTTCCGGTCCATTTGGAGATAGTGTTAATCACGACGCAACATAGATGCACGGTTTGCGCCGAACGCACATAGTCTCGGAAATCATTTTGGCTGCAACCGATGGTACATCAACGTGACGTGGGTCAGGTGGAAACTCGTTTCGATCCGTTTGGAGATACTTTTAATCTTGGCGCAAGATAGGTGCCCGATTTGTGCTGAGTGTACCATGGGCAAGGAAATTGATTTGGGCACACCTGATGGTACACCTAGGTAATGTATGTCAAGTGGAAGCTTCTTTCGGTCCGTTTCGAGATACTATTAGTCCTAGCGCTAGATAGGTGCACGGTTTGCGCCGAATGTAGCTCAGGCATGGAAATCATTTTGGGCACACCCGATGGTACTCCTAGGTGTCGCGAGTCATGTGGAGGTAGTGTTAGTTTCGGTGCAAGATAGGTGCACGCTTTGCGCCGAATGTACCTCAGGCACGGAAATCATTTTGGGCACACCCGATGGTACTCCTTGCTAATGTTGGTCAAGAGGAAGCTCGTTTCGATCCATCTGGATACAGTGTTAATCTCGGTGCAAGATAGGTGCTCGGTTTGCACCGAATGTAACATGGGCGTGGAAATAGCTTTGGGCGCACCCGGATGGTACTCCAAGGGAATGTATGTCAAGTTGAAGCTCGTTTTGGTCCGTCTGGGGATAGTGTTAGTCTCCGCGTGAGATAGGTGCATGGTTTGCGCTGAACGTACCATAGGCTTGGAAATCATTTTGGCTGCACTCGATGGTACTCCTAGGGACGAGGGTCAAGTCAGAGCTCATTTCAGTCCATTTAGACATAGTGTTAATCTCAGCGCAAGATAGGTGCACGGTTTGCGCCGAATGTACCACGGGCATGGAAATCATTTTGGGCACACCAGATGGTACTCCTAGGTGACGTGAGTGATGTGGAAGCTCATTTCGGTCCATTTGGAGATAGCGTTAATCTCAACGCATGATACGCGCATGGTTTGAGCCGAATATAGAAAAGGCTTGGAAATCATTTTGGGCGCAACCGCAGGTACTCCTACGTGACGTGGGTCAAGTGGAAACTCGGTTTGATCCATTCGGAGATAGTTTTAATCACGACTCAAGATAGGTGCACGGTTTGCGCCGAACGCACCATAGGCTGGAAATCATTTTGGGCACACCCGATGGTACTCCTTGGTGATGTGAGTCATGTGGAAGCTCGTTTTGGTCCGTTTGGAGATAGTGTTAATCTCGACGCATGATAGGTGCATGGTTTGCGCCGAACATACCATCACTTGGAAATCATTTTGGGCGCAACCGATGGTACTTTTATGTGACGTTGGTCAAGTGGAAACTCGTTCCGGGCCATTTGGAGATAGTGTTAATCACGACGCAAGATGGATGCACGGTTTGCGCCGAACGCACATAGGCTCGGAAATCATTTTGGCCGCAATAGATGGTACTTCTACGTGACGTGGGTCAAGTGGAAACTCGTTTCGATCCGTTTGGAGAAACTTTTAATCTCGACACAAGATAGGTGCCCGGTTTGCGCTGAGTGTACCATGGGCAAGGAAATTGATTTGGGCACACCCGATGGTACACCTAGGTAATGTATGTATAGTGGAAGCTTGTTTCGGTCCATTTCGAGATACTATTAGTCCTGGCGCAAGATAGGTGCACGGTTTGCGCCGAATGTACCTCAAGCATCGAAATCATTTTGGGCACACCTGATGGTACTCCTAGGTGACGTGAGTGATGTGGAAGCTCGTTTTGGTCCGTTTGGAGATAGTGTTAATCTCGACGCATGATAGGTGCATCGTTTGAGCCAAACATAGAAAAGGCTTGAGAAATCATTTTGGGAGCAACCGAAGGTACACCTTCATGACGTTGGTCAAGTGGAAACTCGTTTTGATCCATTCGGAGATAGTTTTAATCACGACTCAAGATAGGTGCACGGTTTGCGCCGAACCCACCATAGGCTTGGAAATCATTTTGGGCACACCCGATGGTACTCCTTGGTGACGTGAGTCATATGGAAGCTCGTTTTGGTCCGTTTGGATATAGTGTTAATCTCGACGCATGATAGGTGCATGGTTTGCGCCAAACATACCATAGGCTTGGAAATCATTTTGGGTGCAACCGATGGTACTCCTACGTGACGTTGGTCAAGTGGAAACTCGTTCCGGTCCATTTGGAGATAGTGTTAATCACGACGCAAGGTTGATGCACGGTTTGCGCCGAATGCACATAGACTCGGAAATCATTTTGGCCACAACCGATGGTACTTCTACGTGACGTGGGTCAGGTGGAAACTCGTTTCGATCCGTTTGGAGATAGTTTTAATCTTGGCGCAAGATAGGTGCTCGGTTTGCGCTGAGTGTACCATGGGCAAGGAAATTGATTTGGGCACACCCGATGGTACACCTAGGTAATGTATGTCAAGTGGAAGCTTGTTTCGGTCCGTTTCGAGATACTATTAGTCCTGGCGCAAGATAGGTGCACGGTTTGTGCCGAATGTACCTCAGGCATGGAAATCATTTTGGGCACACCCGATGGTACTCCTAGGTGTCGTGAGTCATGTGGACGTAGTGTTAGTTTCGGCGCAAGATAGGTGCAAGCTTTGCGCCGAATGTACCTTGGGCACGAAAACCATTTTGGGCACACCCGATGGTACTCCTAGCTAATGTTGGTCAAGAGAAAGCTCGTTTCGATCCACCTGGAGATAGTGTTAATCTCGGCGCAAGATAGGTGCACGGTTTGCACCGAATGTAACACGGGCGTGGAAATCGCTTTGGGCACACCCGGATGGTACCCCAAGGGAGTGTATGTCAAGTTGAAGCTTGTTTTGGTCCGTCTAGGGATAGTGTTAGTCTCCGCGCGAGATAGGTGCATGGTTTGCGCCGAACGTACCATAGGTTCGGAAATTATTTTGGTTGCACCCGATGGTACTCCTAAGGACGAGGGTCAAGTCAAACCTCATTTCAGTCCATTTAGAGATAGTGTTAATCTCAGCGCAAGATAGGTGCACGGTTTGCGTCGAATGTACCACGGGCATGGAAATCATTTTGGGCACACCTGATGGTACTCCTAGGTGACGTGAGTGATGTGGAAGCTCGTCTCGGTCCGTTTGGAGATATTGTTAATCTCGACGCATGATATGTGCATGGTTTGAGCCGAACATTGAAAAGGCTTGGAAATCATTTTGGGCGCAACCGAAGGTACTCCTACGTGACGTGGGTCAAGTGGAAACTCGTTTTGATCAATTCGGAGATGGTTTTAATCACAACTCAAGATAGGTGCACGGTTTGCGCCGAACGCACCATATGCTTGGAAATCATTTTGGGCACACCCGATGGTACTCCTTGGTGATGTGAGTCTTGTGGAAGCTCATTTTGGTCCATTTGGAGATAGTGTTAATCTCGACACATGATAGGTGCACGGTTTGCGCCGAACATAACATAGGCTTGGAAATCATTTTGGGCGCAACTGATGGTACTCCTACGTGACGTTGGTCAAGTGGAAACTCATTCCGGTCCATTTGGAGATAGTGTTAATCACGACGCAAGATAGATGCACGGTTTGCGCCGAACACACATAGGCTCGGAAATCATTTTGGCTGCAACCGATGGTACATCTACGTGATGTGGGTCAGGTGGAAACTCGTTTTGATCTGTTTGGAGATACTTTTAATCTCGGCGCAAGATAGGTGCCCGGTTTGCGCTGAGTGTACCATGGGAGAGGAAATTGATTTGGGCACACCCGATGGTACACCTAGGTAATGTATGTCAAGTGGAAGCTTATTTCGGTCCGTTTTGAGATACTATTAGTCCTAGCGCAAGATAGGTGCACGGTTTGCGCCGAATGTACCTCAGGCATGGAAATCATTTTGGGCACACCCGATGGTACTCCTAGGTGTCGTGAGTCATGTGGAGGTAGTGTTAGTTTCGGCGCAAGATAGGTGCACGCTTTGCGCCGAATGTACCTGGGGCACGGAAATCATTTTGGGCACACCCGATGGTACTCCTAGCTAATGTTGGTCAAGAGAAAGCTCATTTCGATCCATGTGGAGATAGTGTTAATCTCGGTGCAAGATAGGTGCACGGTTTGCACCGAATGTAATACGGGCGTGGAAATCGCTTTGGGCACAACCGGATGGTACTCCAAGGGAGTGTATGTCAAGTTGAAGCTTGTTTTGGTCCGTCTGGGGATAGTGTTAGTCTCCGCGCGAGATAGGTGCACGGTTTGCGCCGAACGTACCATAGGTTCAAAAATCATTTTGGTTGCACCCGATGGTACTGCTAGGGACGAGGGTCAAGTCAAAGCTCATTTCAGTGCATTTAGAGATAGTGTTAATCTCAGCGCAGGATAGGTGCATGGTTTGTGCCGAATGTACCACTGGCATGGAAATCATTTTGGGCACACCTGATGGTACTCCTAGGTGACGTTAGTGATGTGGAAGCTCGTTTCGGTCCGTTTGGAGATAGTGTTAATCTCGACGCATGATAGGTGCATGGTTTGCGCCGAACATAGAAAAGGCTTGGAAATCATTTTGGGGGCAACCGAAGGTACTCCTACATGACGTGCGTCAAGTGGAAACTCATTTTGATCCATTTGGAGATAGTTTTAATCATGACCCAAGATAGGTGCATGGTTTGCGCCGAACGCACCATAGGCTCGGAAATCATTTTGGGCACACCCGATGGTACTCCTTGGTGACATGAGTCATGTGGAAGCTCGTTTTGGTCCGTTTGGAGATAGTGTTAATCTCGACGCATGATAGGTGCACGGTTCGCGCCGAAGATACCATAGGCTTGGAAATAATTTTGGGCGCAACCGATGGTACTCCTACGTGACTTGGGTCAAGTGGAAACTCGTTTTGATCCATTTCGAGATAGTTTAAATAATGACTCAAGATAGTTGCACGGTTTGCGCCGAACGCACCATAGGCTTGGAAATCATTTTGGGCACACCCGATGATACTACTGGGTGATGTGAGTCATGTGGAAGCTCATTTTGGTATGTTTGGAGATAGTGTTAATCTCGACGCTTGATAGGTGCACGGTTTGCGCCGAACATACCATAGGCTTGGAAATCATTTTGGGCGCAACCGATGGTACTCCTACGTGACGTTGGTCAAGTGGAAACTCGTTCCGGTCCATTTGGAGATAGTGTTAATCACGACGCAAAGATAGAAGCACGGTTTGCGCCGAACGCACATAGGCTCAGAAATCATTTTGGCCGCAACCGATGGTACATCAACGTGACGTGGGTCAGGTGGAAACTCGTTTCGATCCGTTTGGAGATACTTTTAATCTCGAAGCAAGATAGGTGCCCGGTTTGCGCTGAGTGTACCATGGGCAAGGAAATTGATTTGGGCACACCCGATGGTACACCTAGGTAATGTATGTCAAGTGGAAGCTTGTTTCGGTCTGTTTCGAGATACTATTAGTCCTGGCGCAAGATAGGTGCATGGTTTGCGCCGAATGTACCTCAGTCATAGAAATCATTTTGGGCACACCCGATGGTACTCCTAGGTGTCGTGAGTCATGTGGAGGTAGTGTTAGTTTTGGCGCAAGATAGGTGCACGCTTTGCGCCGAATGTACCTCGGGCACGGAAATAATTTTGGGCACACCCGATGGTACTCCTAGCTAATGTTGGTCAATAGGAAGCTCGTTTCGATCCATCTGGAGATAGTGTTAATCTCAGCACAAGATAGGTGCACGATTTGCAACGAATGTAACACGGGCGTGGAAATCGCTTTGGGCACACCCGGATGATACTCCAAGGTAATGTATGTCAAGTTGAAGCTTGTTTTGGTCCGTCTGGGGATAGCGTTAGTCTCCGCGCGAGATAGGTGCCTGGTTTACGCCGAATGTACCATAGGCTCGGAAATCATTTTGGCTACACCCGATGGTACTCCTAGGGACGAGGCTCAAGTCAAAGCTCATTTCAGTCCGTTTAGAGATAGTGTTAATTTCAGCGCAAGATAGGTGCACGGTTTGCGCCGAATGTACCACGGACATGGAAATCATTTTGGGCACATCTGATGGTACTCCTAGGTGACGTGAGTGATGTAGAAGCTCGTTTTGGTCCATTTGGAGATAGTGTTAATCTCAACGCATGATAGGTGTATAGTTTGAGCCGAACATAGAAACGGCTTGGAAATCATTTTGGGCACAACCGAAGGTACTCCTACGTGACGTGGGTCAAGTGGAAACTCGTTTTGATCCATTCGGAGATAGTTTTAATACGAATCAAGATAGGTGCACGGTTTGCGTCGAACGCACCATAGGCATGGAAATCATTTTGGGCACACCCGATGGTACTCCTTGGTGACGTGAGTCATGTGGAAGCTCGTTTTGGTCCGTTTGGAGATAGTGTTAATCTCAACGCATGATAGGTGCACGGTTTGCGCCGAACATACCATAGGCTTGGAAATCATTTTGGGCGCAACCGATGGTACTCCTACGTGACGTTGGTCAAGTGGAAACTCGTTCCGGTCCATTTGGAGATAGTGTTAATCACGACGCAAAGATAGATGCACGGTTTGCGCCGAACGCACATAGGCTCGGAAATCATTTTGGCCGCAACCGATGGTACTTCTACGTGACGTGGGTCAGGTGGAAACTCGTTTCGATCCGTTTGGAGATACTTTTAATCTCGGCACAAGATTGGTGCCCGGTTTGCGCTGAGTGTACCATGGGCAAGGAAATTGATTTGGGCACATCCGATGGTACACCTAGCTAATGTATGTCAAGTGGAAGCTTGTTTCGGTCCGTTTCGAGATATTATTAGTCTTGGCGCAAGATAGGTGCACGGTTCGCGCCGAATGTACCTCAGTCATGGAAATCATTTTGGGCACACCCGATGGTACTCCTTGGTGACGTGAGTCATGTGGAAGCTCGTTTTGGTCTATTTGGTGATAGTGTTAATCTCGACGCATGATAGGTGCACGGTTTGCGCCGAACATACCATAGGCTTGGAAATCATTTTGGGCGCAACCAATGGTACTCCTACGTGACTTGGGTCAAGTGGAAACTCGTTTTGATCCATTTCGAGATAGTTTAAATCACGACTCAAGATAGTTGCACGGTTTGCGCCGAACGCACCATAGGCTTGGAAATCATTTTGGGCACACCCGATGGTACTACTGGGTGATGTGAGTCATGTGGAAGCTCGTTTTGGTATGTTTGGAGATAGTGTTAATCTCGACGCTTGATAGGTGCAAGGTTTGCTCCGAACATAACATAGGCTTGGAAATCATTTTGGGCGCAACCGATGGTACTCCTACATGACGTTGGTCAAGTGGAAACTCGTTCCGGTCCATTTGGAGATAGTGTTAATCATGACGCAAAGATAGATGCACGGTTTGCGCCGAACGCACATAGGCTCGGAAATCATTTTGGCCGCAACCGATGGTACTTCTACGTGACGTGGGTCAGGTGGAAACTCGTTTCGATCCGTTTGGAGATACTTTTAATCTCGACGCAAGATAGGTGTCCGGTTTGCGCTGAGTGTACCATGGGCAAGGAAATTGATTTGGGCACACCGATGGTACACCTAGGAAATGTATGCCAAGTGGAAGCTTGTTTCGGTCCGTTTCGAGATATTATTAGTCTTGGCGCAAGATAGGTGCACGGTTCGCGCCGAATGTACCTCAGTCATGGAAATCATTTTGGGCACACCCGATGGTACTCCTTGGTGACGTGAGTCATGTGGAAGCTCGTTTTGGTCTATTTGGTGATAGTGTTAATCTCGACGCATGATAGGTGCACGGTTTGCGCCGAACATACCATAGGCTTGGAAATCATTTTGGGCACAACCAATGGTACTCCTACGTGACTTGGGTCAAGTGGAAACTCGTTTTGATCCATTTCAAGATAGTTTAAATCACGACTCAAGATAGTTGCACGGTTTGCGCCGAACGCACCATAGGCTTGGAAATCATTTTGGGCACACCCGATGGTACTACTGGGTGATGTGAGTCATGTGGAAGCTCGTTTTGGTATGTTTGGAGATAGTGTTAATCTCGACGCTTGATAGGTGCAAGGTTTGCTCCGAACATAACATAGGCTTGGAAATCATTTTGGGCGCAACCGATGGTACTCCTACGTGATGTTGGTCAAGTGGAAACTCGTTCTAGTCCATTTGGAGATAGTGTTAATCACGACGCAAAGATAGATGCACGGTTTGCGCCGAACGCACATAGGCTCGCAAATCATTTTGGCCGCAACCGATGGTACTTCTACGTGACGTGGGTCGGGTGGAAACTCGTTTTGATCCGTTTGGAGATACTTTTAATCTCAACGCAAGATAGGTGCCCGGTTTGCGCTGAGTGTACCATGGGCAAGGAAATTGATTTGGGCACACCCGATGGTACACCTAGGAAATGTATGCCAAGTGGAAGCTTGTTTCGGTCCGTTTCGAGATATTATTAGTCTTGGCGCAAGATAGGTGCACGGTTCGAACCGAATGTACCTCAGTCATGGAAATCATTTTGGGCACACCCGATGGTACTCCTTGGTGACGTGAGTCATGTGGAAGCTCGTTTTGGTCCGTTTGGAGATAGTGTTAATCTCGACGTATGTTAGGTGCAAGGTTTGCACCGAACATACCATAGGCTTGGAAATCATTTTGGGCGCAACCGATTTTACTCCTACGTGACGTTGGTCAAGTGGAAACTCGTTCCGGTCCATTTGGAGATAGTGTTAATCATGACGCAAATATAGATGCACGGTTTGTGCCGAACGCACATAGGCTCGGAAATCATTTTGGCTGCAACCGATGGTACTTCTACGTGACGTGGGTCAGGTGGAAACTCATTTCGATCCGTTTGGAGATACTTTCAATCTCGGTGCAAGATTGGTGCCCGGTTTGCGCTGAGTGTACCATGGGCAAGGAAATTGATTTGTGCACACCCGATGGTACACCTAGGTAATGTATGTCAAGTGGAAGCTTGTTTCGGTCAGTTTTGAGATACTATTGTCCTGGCGCAAGATAGGTGCACGGTTTGCGCCGAATGTACCTCAGGCATGGAAATCATTTTGGGCACACCCGATGGTACTCCTAGGTGTCGTGAGTCATGTGGAGGTAGTGTTAGTTTCGCTGCAAGATAGGTGCACGCTTTGCGCCGAATCTACCTCGTTCACGGAAATCATTTTGGGCACGCCCGATGGTACTCCTAGCTAATGTTGGTCAAGAGGAAGCTTGTTTCGATCCATCTGGAGACAGTGTTAATCTCGGCGCAAGATAGGTGCACAGTTTGCACCGAATATAACACGGGCGTGGAAATCGCTTTGGGCACACCCGGATGGTACTCCAAGGTAACGTATGTCAAGTTGAAGCTTGTTTTGGTCCATCTGGGGATAGCGTTAGTCTCCACGCGAGATAGGTGCATGGTTTGCGCTGAACGTACCATAGGCTCGGAAATCATTTTGGCTGCACCCGATGGTACTCCTAGGGACAAGGCTCAAGTCAAAGCTCATTTCAGTCCGTTTAGAGATAGTGTTAATGTCTGCGCAAGATAGGTGCACGGTTTGCGCCGAATGTACCACAGGCATGGAAATCATTTTGGGCACACCTGATGGTACTCCTAGGTGACGTGAGTGATGTGGAAGCTCATTTCGGTCCATTTAGAGATAGTGTTAATCTCGACGCATGATAGGTGCATGGTTTGCACTGAACATAGAAAAGGCTTGGGAATCATTTTGGGTGCAACCGAAGGTACTCCTATGTGACGTGGTCAACTGGAAACTCGTTTTGATCCATTTGGAGATAGTTTTAATCACGAATCAAGATAGGTGCACGGTTTGCGCCGAATGCACCATAGGCTTGGAAATCATTTTGGGCACACCCGATGGTACTCCTTGGTGATGTGAGTCATGTGGCAGCTCGTTTTGGTCCGTTTGGAGATAGTGTTAATCTCGTTTCGGTCCGTTTGGATATAGTGTTAATCTCGACGCATGATAGGTGCATGGTTTGCGCCGAACATAGAAAAGGCTTGGAAATCATTTTGGGTGCAAGCGAAGGTACTCCTACGTGACGTGGGTCAAGTGGAAACTCGTTTTGATCCATCTGGAGATAGTTTTAATCATGAATAAAGATAGGTGCACGGTTCGCGCTGAACGTACCATAGGCTTGGAAATCATTTTGGGCGCAACCGATGGTACTCCTACGTGACGTTGGTCAGGTGGAAACTCGTTCTGGTCCATTTGGAGATAGTGTTAATCACGACGCAAGATAGATGCACGGTTTGCGTCGAACGCACATAGGCTCAGAATTCATTTTGGGCGCAACCGATGGTTCTTCTACGTGACGTGGGTCAGGTGGAAACTCGTTTCGCTCCGTTTGGAGATACTTTTAATCTCGGCACAAGATAGGTGCCCGGTTGGCGCTGAGTGTACCATGGGCAAGGAAATTGATTTGGGCACACCCGATGGTACACCTAGGTAATATGTGTCAAGTGGAAGCTTGTTTCGGTCCGTTTCGAGATACTATTAGTCCTGGCGCAAGATAAGTGAAAGTTTTCGCCGAATGTACCTCAGGCATGGAAATCATTTTGGGCACACCCGATGGTACTCCTAGGTGTCGTGAGTCATGTGGAGGTAGTGTTAGTTTCGGCGCAAGATAGGTGCAAGCTTTGCGCCGAATGTACCTCGGGCACGGAAATCATTTTGGGCACACCCGATGGTACTCCTAGCTAATGTTGGTCAAGAGGAAGCTCATATCGATCCATCTGGAGATAGTGTTAATCTCGGCGCAAGATAGGTGCACGTTTTGCACCGAATGTAACACGGGCGTGTCAATCGCTTTGGGCACACCCAGATGGTACTCCAAGGTAATGTATGTCAAGTTGAAGCTCGTTTTGGTCCGTCTGGGGATAACGTTAGTCTCCTCGCGAGATAGGTGCATGGTTTACGCTGAACGTACCATAGGCTCGAAAATCATTTTGGCTGCACCCGATGGTACTCCTGGGGACGAGGCTCAAGTCAAAGCTCATTTTAGTCCGTTTAGAGGTAGTGCTAATCTCAACGCAAGATAGGTGCACGGTTTGCGCCGAATGTAGCACAGGCAAGGAAATCATTTTGGGAAAACCTGATGGTACTACTAGGTGACGTGAGTGATGTGGATGCTCATTTCGGTCCGTTTGGAGATAGTGTTAATCTGGACGCATGATAGGTGCATGGTTTGCGCCGAACATAGAAAAGGCTTGGAAATCATTTTGGGTGCAACCGAAGGAACTCCTACGTGACGTGATCAAGTGGAAACTCGTTTTGATCCATTTGGAGATAGTTTTAATCACGACTCAAGATAGGTGCACGGTTTGCGCCGAATGCACCATAGGCTTGGAAATCATTTTGGGCACACCCGATGGTACTACGTGGTGACGTGAGTCATGTGGAAGCTCGTTTTGGTCTGTTTGGAGATAGTGTTAATCTCGATGCATGATAGGTGCACGGTTTGCGCCAAACATACCATAGGCTTGGAAATCATTTTGGGCGCAACCGATGGTACTCCTACGTGACGTTGGTCAAGTGGAAACTTGTTCTGGTCCATTTGGAGACAGTGTTAATCATGATGCAAAGATAGGTGCATGGTTTGCGCCGAACGCACATAGGCTCGCAAATCATTTTGGCCACAACCGATGGTACTTCTACATGACATGGGTCAGGTGGAAACTCGTTTCGCTCCGTTTGGAGATACTTTTAATCTCGGCACAAGACAGGTGATCGGTTTGCGTTGAGTGTACCATGGGCAAGGAAATTGATTTGGGCACACCCGATGGTACACCTAGGTAATGTATGTCAAGTGGAAGCTTGTTTCGGTCCGTTTCGAGATACTATTAGTCCTGGCGCAAGATAGGTGCACGGTTTGCGTCGAATGTACCTCAGGCATGGAAATTATTTTGGGCACACCGGATGGTACACCTAGGTGTCGTGAGTCATGTGGAAGTAGTGTTAGTTTCGGCGCAAGATAGATGCACGCTCTGCGCCGAATCTACCTCGGGCACGGAAATCATTTTGGGCACACCCGATGGTACTCCAAGCTAATGTTGGTCAAGAGGAAGCTCGTTTCGATCCATCTGGAGATAGTGTTAATCTCGGCGCAAGATAGGTGCACGGTTTACACCGAATGTAATACGGGCGTGGAAATCGCTTTGGGCACACCCGGATGGTACTCCAAGGTAATGTATGTCAAGTTGAAGCTGGTTTCGGTCCGTCTGGGGATAGCGTTAGTCTTTGCGCGAGATAGGTGCATGGTTTGTGCCAAACATACCATAGGCTCAGAAATCATTTTGGCTGCACCCAATGGTACTCCTAGGGACGAGGCTCAAGTCAAAGCTCATTTCAGTCCGTTTAGAGGTAGTGTTAATCTCAACGCAAGATAGGTGCACGGTTTGCGCCGAATGTACCACGGGCATGGAAATCATTTTGGGAAAACCTGATGGTACTCCTAGGTGACGTGAGTGATGTGAAAGCTCGTTTCGGTCCGTTTGGAGATAGTGTTAATCTCGATGCATGATAGGTGCATGGTTTGCGCCGAACATAGAAAAGGCTTGGAAATCATTTCGGGCGCAACCGAAGGTACTCCTACGTGACGTGGTCAAGTGGAAACTCGTTTTGATCCATTTGGAGATAGTTTTAATCACGACTCAAGATAGGTGCACGGTTTGCGCCAAATGCACCATAGGCTTGGAAATCATTTTGGGCACACCCGATGGTACTACGTGGTGACGTGAGTCATGTGGAAGCTCGTTTTGGTCTGTTTGGAGATAGTGTTAATCTCAACGCATCATAGGTGCATGGTTTGCGCCAAACATACCATAGGCTTGGAAATCATTTTGGGCGCAACCGGTGGTACTCCTACGTGACGTTGGTCAAGTGCAAACTCGTTCTGGTCCATTTGGAGATAGTGTTAATCACGACGCAAAGATAGATGCACGGTTTGCGCCGAACGTGTAACACCCCAGGTGTTTATCACCAGTTAAGCACTGGGTTTGAGCTCAAACATGACATGTCGAGTGGTAATCAAGGTGTCAAGATCAAATCTACATGATGGAGCTTCAACTTAAACTTGGGCCACGCACATTTGCTTACATATGGACCCTTGTAACATATGGACCCTTGTTAAGATTATGCAAGAGTAATGCTAAACATGCTTCTTCCATGTACATTACATCCACATGCATCCATCTAGACCCGTGGAAAAATTTCATGAAGTTTGGAATTAAAAAGTCACATGAAATGATAAGTTATATCCTTGTTGGAATGGTTTTACTAAGTGCTTGAATTGCACTATTAAGCGAATGGAAATATAGGTCATCAACCAAACCTTGCAACCTTGCCAAAATGACTCTAGATAAACTCTACAACAAAAGTCATGAAAGGTTCATGTTGAGCAAATGCCAAGAAAATGTCTCAATTGCACTAAAACCCTAGTTTAAAGCTTTATCA
Source organism: Miscanthus lutarioriparius (assembly GCA_904845875.1). Taxonomy (NCBI): domain Eukaryota; kingdom Viridiplantae; phylum Streptophyta; class Magnoliopsida; order Poales; family Poaceae; genus Miscanthus; species Miscanthus lutarioriparius. The sequence goes on along the minus strand of CAJGYO010000004.1, from coordinate 60,512,486 downwards.
TGATGCCACTCTAATCATAGTGGAACCTGGTCTTATTTACCAAATATGATGTTGCGCCTTAAATAAAGGTTGTAGACCATATCACGGGGAACAAACTTTGTTTAATGTCCCAGAGCTAATTCTGAACCTAGCTTGGTCAAATCAAGCTCACGAAATTGAATCCAGTGCTGTTTTGAAGCTTCAAAAATCGGCTAAGTCTGGAATGACTGAAATTCGTGATTTCCGTTTCCATATACCTATCTTTGGTGATTTTTAGTTTGCAAACCGTGTCGAACTTGGCCAAACTTATTTAAGAAAAGTTGTCGTCCTCATATAGCTCTACAACACTGTGCAATTGGTTTGGTTTTTAATCACTACGTTTATGAGTTATGAAGGGAGGAAGATCGGTGTTTCAGTGTATTTTTGTGGTGGTATTGTCAGCTCCTGAGTTGATTTTGAACTGGTACTCGTCATGGCCGACCGAGCACAGCAAGAGCAAGCGCTGCATGGCGCATGGCTCCTTTTCAGATGCGCATGCATGCCACGGCACTCGTTTCCTTGGCCTTGAAAGCCCGAGCCACCCTGCTCTCTCCATTCTCCTCCTCCTCTCGTTGTCTCCTTGCTCCGCTCCGCTCCGCTCCGAGGCGGACGTCCGCCATGGACGCGGCGAGCAGCGTGAGCCGCTCCTGCTCCTTCCTCCTCCACCCACCGGCCAGCACCACCGCCGCCGCCGCTATGGCCTTCAACCACAGTCGGCACACCCCTCCTCTTCCGTCGTTTGCGCCCAAGCGATTTCATTGTCGAGGCCGCACCAAGCACCACCATGGCGGCGAGCGAGCCGATCCCCGCCCGCCGCCTCTGCCTCCGGTCCCTCTCCTCCCTAGCTGAAGGTACCACCGCCTCCACCTCCTTCTCCTCTCCGACCCGGCGATCCTCGGCCGAAGCGGAGACCGCCCGCAACAGCCCAGCCATCGGAGCCGCCATCCATGTGGGCACGCCAGCAAGACGTGGCTGGGCTCCACGCTCCACCTCGGGCCGAGCCGAGGCCACCGGCGATGATGCAGCGGAGGGCCTCCCGTGCTCGCCGCCGCTCCACCATCGCCGAAGAGCCCCTCGGACCGTCACCGACGAGCCACAGTGCCTCCTCTACTTCCTAATCCCGTCAGGGACTGTTTACTAGAATTCGACGTAAGTTAGGGGCCTAGCTGCAATGTCATTGACTCAAGTGAATAGTGCTTCCGAGGACTTATTTGTTGTAAATCGGGTAAAACTTTGAAACTTCATAGTAAATCATAGGAAATTCGTAAATTAGCAAATGAGGACTTTTTGGAATCCTTGTGAAGTTTTCTATGCAGTAGATCTATAATCTTTCATGTTTTAGTTTAAAATTTTAGCTGTAAAAATGGATTTATGCATCTAGGTTTTCAATTCTAGTTGTATTTGTCTTTTTCAGAAACTGCAGTTGTAGGGCTCCAAATGAAGTGAAATTTTTTGTGGCATGCTACTCATGTGATAGTTGATGTGTGGTAAAAATTTCATGAGTATTGGATGAAGTATGAGTGAGTTATTGGTTTATCTTGCTCTCACATGATTTCTTGCTTTAGCGACTTGTCTTTTTTCATAGAGGTTGCTATACATATTCAAATGGAGTAAAATTTGTACAGTAGACTATTGAGAGGACATGTGAGCCACTGTAATTTTTGTAGAATTTATTGTATACTTTTGGTATATGTTCATTAAGTCACCTTGTTATCTAAAATAAATTAAGAAATGCATTAAAAGAATTTATTTGGTCATGGACACTAGGTTTTCTGGTGTTCTTTAGTCATGTGTGACATGTTGGTAAAGTTAGTTTTGCCTAATTATGTGTTTGCAACATAAATTAATAATTATTTTCTTGCCGATGTGGTTTATGGACAGATCTGGGAACTTAGCAAAGTTCTTCATGATAATGTGCTTTGTTGTGAAACTTGTTTATATAAAAGTTGTAGATAATTCATGTATCTAGCTGCTGTTAAAACTTTGTGGTATTTGGCCTTGTGGTTTGTGAGTTAGGCCTGTTTAAAGTTGGGTTCCAGAAATGGCTGCTCTCTGTTTTGTATGAATCTGTTTCTTTAAAGGTATAATTTCGACCTACTTAACATGGGAATCATGCTGTGATGGTTATATATGAAATGTAGATAATTTCATAAGCTTTCCAAAATGTCTTCTTGCAAGTCATTTGGATTTGTGTAATTCCAGTTATAGCTAAATCTTGTAGCTGCTGTTTGCATGTCCAGAAATTGGCAGATTCCAATTATAGTGTTTGCTTGTATATTGTTAAGTGTGACTTATGCCTTGAATGATGACTGAGTTAGAGCACCTGAGATCTTGGGAAACTTGTGTCATGCTTGGTGTTGTTGTCTTCTTTACCATCTTAGCATGATAGGTTGTGTGATGTTAGTTAAATAGCTATTGGTGTCTATGTCTTGCATAATCTTGTGTTTGTCTTAAATGCTTATGTGTGATGCATCTTGTGTTACCATTCATCACATTCATACACATGCATCTTGCATCTCATTTAGGTACGCTAGATGCACCACGTGAAGGATGAGATGTTGGAGCCAAACCTGGAGACGGCGTTTGATGGACCTATCCCGAAGGTGGAAGGACTGGACAAGTGCTAGGACCTGAGATGTCACCATGATGGTGCAAGCTAACTGAACTGACTTGTGTCGGATCCCAGGCAAGCCCCGGAGCATTCTAAGTCTCCCATGTTTTTACAAATATCTTGAGTATCTTTTATTGTTGATGATGCATTAAGTATAGGAATTGGTTGGAACCAATTGTTGCATTATATCCCTACCTTGTCCAGATAAAATCCTATGAATCCTAATTAAGTGTAGGTTCGAATGATGCTTAGCTATGCATAGACCGGTAGAAGTCGGGTGATTTCCTGTCACCTGCGAGATGTAGGATGAGCTCTGGTCATGGTTGGCTATAATTGCTATCATGGGAAAAGAACCATGTGTTAATAATGAATGGAGACCGGACGGGATGACGGTAGTGCAGCAACAAGGCATGGAGGTCTTGGGTGTGAATCTATCCCCATCTGTGTCGTTTAAGGACCGATACGCTGTACGTCCTCATGTCATGTTGAACGCAGCCTAACACTTAGCTGGCCGGATAAGTCGTTCCGACCATGAAGCCTAGTAGCTCGACTCGGTAGGGGACGCAAGTAGTGGCAACGATCGGAGGTAGTAAGGATGTGCGGAGAGCCATTGGCATAAGTCCAAGGCGGGTTAGAGTCCCGAACAACCTTGGCGAGTGGTTCTCTGAGAATGTTGATCTGTTCGGGCTCGCGACTCCTGAATCGTACCAAAGGTGACTCGTTTGCGACCCTGACGGGGGAAGCAGGGTTTGTGTTTAGGAATACCCTCCACCGGATAGGAATCGATTCGAATCACCGCCTCTCTCCGGATAGTGAGAACTTGACTGAGCAGCGGCAACGTAGATTCACTAAATTTAAAGATATGGTTAAATAATGATGATGATGATGATGATGATGATGATGATGATGATGACAATGAGCCATGAAATACCTGATATGGTTATTATTGTTTGCAACTAATCAAGTGATTGATTAGTACAAAAGCATATAGATGGTAGGTAATGGCTAAAAGTCACTTTGCTAGTAATGCAATGAATAATGCTAATGGTTACTCAAGCTTTTATGCAAAAAGGTTGTCCAAATTGATCCACTAAATTCAGCTATGCATGATCCTTGGTGTCATTTGTTTTGGTTTTCGATGGGTAAGTCTGGCTGAGTACATTCGAGTACTCTCGGGGTTTATCCCACCATGTTGCGGTGGAGTTCTCGGCCTGTTGAAGATGGTGGCTAACCGCCGATGGGCTCGGTGATTCTATAGTTACTTCTCATCTATATGCTTTTGTCGGATGATGTCACTTATGCTAGCAATATATTTGGAACTTATATTAATGTAATCATTTGAAAGCTATGTTGTTTTCACTAAGCGGTTTTGAAACCCAAACTTGTACTTTTATTTGTGAACCCATATGTAATATTATTTTCATTTGCAACCCCATGTATGTGATGTGTATTTGCTTAATCACGCGATCTTGGTTGTGATGTTGATTTACCGAGGTCTTTTGGGACACTTTCGGCGGACTACCGGTTTTATATAAGTGAAAGTATGTGTGTGTCAACGTGTTAGCGGGGACAACCGTATTTGATCTTGTATAAATTGGGCGGTTCATGTACGGTTGGCATCGAGCAAGATTAAGCATAATCTTCATCATGTACATTGTTTTAAAAACAAAGTTTTGGTTTTAGGAAGCCTATTTTAACTAAAACATTAGCTACGAGTGCAAATTTGTCAAAACTAATTTGCAAAACTATGCTAGCGACATCCTCCTTTATGCCCGATTAAGGACTATTAGGTGGCTATCTAAGTACTAACATGGGGTTTTTTACTTTCATCGTCCATACTGGCGTGTTATTGTATGGATGCCATTCGCTTGAATGATAATGTATGGATCAATTGTCTCTACGCTCGTAAGTGTGAGTTGTGAGAGCATGACCGCCCAACTGCTTCGGTCTAGGGAGAGAGTTAGTCATGGTTATTGGAATATTTACATGGTACACCCATGTATATATGAAGGTACTTAATTGTGGGTATATTTATCGGGTAGCTATGGATATCGAAGTATATACATCTAGGGATGTATATATGGAGAGTATCTTAGTTTACTGCTTTCATTGTGTGCTTATTTATCTCTTGTGGGGATGGGCTGCAATGAATTTGCCTACAGGTACGCTAACCATGAATGCGTAGATTGAATGTAGCTGACGACTAGCTATATATCGAGAGAGTACGTGTTATGCCACCGACATAGAACGTGATTGCCACCTTAGGCTGGCAATTTTGTGAGGACGAATAGGACGAGCATGCATCATGATTGTGCTTGTGCATAAATATGCTTCCCTCACCTTGTTCTAATGCTAAGTAACTTGTGATCAATGTGATGTCACTATTTTCCCTGTGTGAAGCTAGCCAAAATGCCTTGTCCCATGCTGCTTGAATAGCTATGCTTGAAGTTAGTGTGTGATTAGCTTTTGCCTCGTATGTTGGCTTCCAAAGGAAATAGATGACGAGTTAATAGTTAACAAAAAGTTCACCCCTTTGAAAACTAAATTGCTAAATGTAAGTAAAACTTGTTTTGTAAGAGATATCCACCTACTTAGTAAAAAGGAAACAAAAGATAACAGTGCCTTACCACCATGTTTTGCCTGATATGTGTTGTGGTGTTACTGTAGGTGACTGCTTATTATGTACGAGCTTTGTGCTTAGTAATAGTCGCTTAAGCTAATCGGATTGAGTGTTTCGAAATGCTCGCTTAAGACCATGATGTAGGCGTGGATGCTTGTTATCTTGGTAGTGCCGTAGTTGTCACCCTTTTGTCCTCGGTAAGCATACGAGTGTCAAATAGCTTTATCCTAAAACAATGCTCAAGTTACGTAATCGCACAGTTGTCGTCTCCAATTAGGTTCTCTCTTGGGAGCCTGAGCCTGTACCCGTGGTTGCTAGCTTTGAACGTTGTGCTACGAAGACTTTATCTATGCCTTTTCTTGACCTTAGGCCCAAGCTTAGCTCCCTTAAATGCTTGCATATTTCATGGTTGTCCCGCTCCTATGTGGGAGGACCCTACTGCAAAAATCCTTGTTAGATCTTATTGCTCCTTCCCCTACTGATAATCTGGTGCAACGATAATCGCTATCTGCCCTGGCTTTGGAACCTTTTCCTCACAAATTATGTTATTGCTTTATCAACTGAATCCCTAGTTAGTGCAATGGCTCTGTCCCTCAAATCTCGTGTATTTTGTCTCCAACCCTTTCAAGTCTCTGGATGTTTATCAGTCTTGATCTCATGTTGCTGCTCGACAAGACCAAATCTCATGTTAATCTTTATCTGGTAATCACTTTGGTGGACACGAGGCATATATGAAAATTAGGCAAGAAGTCCCCTGCTTAGTTGTCTTTGGCAATTAAGCTATGTTCTCTTGCGCTATATTTTGATCTTTGGATCACCTCCTTATTGATTCCTAACCTTGTGACTATCCTTGTTGCTATCCCTCTTTTGCACAATGCTTGTTCTTACAATCTAATTGGTGCCACGGGAAATTTCACTTTGGTTGTCAGTTCAGTAATGGTGTTACGATTAACAGTCTATGGTGCCGTGACGAAACCGAGAGCCTCCTGTGGGTGCGCACACAAGGTTGTGCTGCTCGGCACGCGCAGGTATCAGGGTTGCTAGTCTTGATCCATTATGAAACGACAGTCGATGTAATATTTTCTTGTGATCCCTTCTTGGTTATCTCCCCATATCTTATCAAAAGATCAACCTATTAGGACCATATGTAGTAGAGCTTCCTCCTGATGTCATCTGAAAGATAACCTTTGAAGAACATATCACCGGCATAAACATTAACAGACTGCAAGAGGTGGTAGATAAGTGACTCCACTTGGTTGTCCCAGTATTGACGTCCGTCACCTAGTGAACAACTTATGTCATCATTGTTGGATCAGAAAGGCACACAACACTTAATGTTGGACAAGTTGTTAGTTAGATAAGAATCGAACGTCACATTATGATTATGACCTGGCTATCCAAGTCTTGATTATTATGTGCATGCTGATCGCACGGTCGAGATCAACCATTTCTAGTGTGACCCCTTTTCTGCTGACTTCTATGGCGACCATCTGTTTGTGCCTCGATTGCAATTATTGTTGTGGTCAAGAGTAAGAATTTGGAACTTTGAGTGTTGAGAGACAACTGATTAGTTAACCATAATAAGGTTAACCTCCAGCTAGGTGACAACTTTTGCTAATTACAAAGGCTATGTCGTGCACAGCAATGTTAAACAATGAAACAGCAAGCCATTAGCAATGCAACTACTGCCTTGTTTTCCAAAACCTGTGCTATCAAGTTAATTCCATCTTGGATAATCACACAGATAGTACAAGACGTTGTATCGGCTATGTAGGAGCTAGCGAAAGCACGTCCCTAGTTTTAGTCAACATCATTGTGCCCCTAGGTACCACAAACGGATTTGTTCAAGGTTCTATTGGACCAAGTGCCAGAGAATATTCAAAAACAGTTCCTTATCTCTGTAGGACAGTCCCTCCATGAAGAGTATGCTTTGTGTTCCGAAAACATAGTCACAAGTCCAATGCTTGTGCATCGTCAAGTTGGTGTCTAGATCAACGGCGGAAATTGTTACCTAAGAAACATGTCAGGAAGACTATAGCCTCCATCTTTAGCTAGAGAAAGGCTGTTGCTACTATGAGAAAGATTATAGAGTGCAAAACACACACCTCAATGTGTGAAGCAAAGAAAAGAAAGAACACGAAATCTATCCAGATTTTGTGGCACTAAACCGGTTATCTTCAAGCCGGCGATTAGTGACTCAAACGAAGTTGGATTGACCCCAAACTTGGTGATCTCATTCATTTCTTAGGACCCTTCAATGTCTTAAGTTGGTTTGAGTATTGGTTGAGTAAAACATCGGATTTGAGAGATATCTTGTCGGCTTGGTTTGCTGCTAATTCAGAACAGAGCAGTTTTGGTAGATGAATTGTTTGGATGGTCAAACGGTGTACGGTTGAGTTGAATTTTGGTGAGTAGATTAGAAGACTCATGGATCTACATGCCCACCAAAATTTGTGCATATTGGAGCAGTAGTTTGTGAGATATGAATAGAAAACAAAAGGGTACAGAATCTACAATTTCGCTGTGACTGCGATCATCCTTTCCATTAGACGGTTGTGTTTGTAATTCCTGCCAAGAAATTACAACTTGTAGGTGTATTGCTGTTAGGCAAACCTCCATACCCTTGAGAAGACTAATTGCACCCTATGTGCCTTGCTTTTGCCCTCTTAGATCAGCAATGCGTGAGCAGTCAAGGTGTTCTAGAGGTCAAATTGTGCCCTTGCAATTCGAAAGTAATTAAAAAGGTGTCAAACCATAGATTTTTGGATTATGGTGTTTGAGATATTGATTGGCCTAAGAATTGAAGCCTCAACGACAAATAAAGTTTAAGAAAGCTGGTTTTGCTATGATGCAAGTAAACCCAACTTGCTGTGCAACTGCACCACGAAGGCAAATTGTGCTTAACCTGCTTGGTAGTGAACTAGTCCCTAGTTTTGTGATTACTTGCAACTTGTGTTGCCCTCCAAGACTCGCTAACATCCCTCTGCGTCAATGGTTCTCCAATGCTGACATGCCTTTGGTACCTTATATGTGTTTTTACCCAATAGGTTGCATCAGATTCAACCCAGATCACTGTTGCAACTTAGATCCAAAGGCTCCCTAAGGGAATGATCATCGGGAACATTGAGCCAACTGAGTCAGCTATTACATTTACCTCTCACTCAACAGACTCAGATAATACAGTGTTGTTATCAGAGAAAGAGCACTACACACATGGAACATTATGTAGCCTTCCATCAGTTGACATCTGAGTGATTGCACCGCTACAACCAGTTTGGATATTGGTTAACTAGCTTCTCATACCCTCAAAAGATGTTTACCCTGTCTATGATCACATCCTTTGCGAAAGGTTGTGCTCAAGCCCCTTTTGTAGAGAACTGCTTTTCAAACCTTGGGAACAAATATAGCACCGTTGCAAGGAATATCTGTCAACAGACTATGGTCTAGTGCAAAGTCCATAGGTCTATGCTGTATCCACTAGGGAAGTGGATGTTACAAGTATTTGGTCTACGCTTGTATCACTTTTCGTACATCATGGACGAAGTACGCAGGACAGTGCTATCTTTGATTCCTTCCAATGTAACAATGCTTTATGGACGCCAACGAAAGAAATTCTTCAGACAACAACTTACGACAAAGAGCAAGTATCAGAAAGTGTCGTGACCAAATTAGTCTCTCTGATACTCCAAAGTTAAGTAGCCTAATGCTATCACTGATGTTGAAAACTGGATGACAAGTTTCTCTTCCCTTAAAAGTCTTTCGCACCGAATCTCGGGACGCGATTCCTTTAAGGGGGGAGGGCTGTAACACCCCAGGTGTTTATCACCAGTTAAGCACTGGGTTTGAGCTCAAACATGACATGTCGAGTGGTAATCAAGGTGTCAAGATCAAATCTACATGATGGAGCTTCAACTTAAACTTGGGCCACGCACATTTGCTTACATATGGACCCTTGTAACATATGGACCCTTGTTAAGATTATGCAAGAGTAATGCTAAACATGCTTCTTCCATGTACATTACATCCACATGCATCCATCTAGACCCGTGGAAAAATTTCATGAAGTTTGGAATTAAAAAGTCACATGAAATGATAAGTTATATCCTTGTTGGAATGGTTTTACTAAGTGCTTGAATTGCACTATTAAGCGAATGGAAATATAGGTCATCAACCAAACCTTGCAACCTTGCCAAAATGACTCTAGATGAACTCTACAACAAAAGTCATGAAAGGTTCATGTTGAGCAAATGCCAAGAAAATGTCTCAATTGCACTAAAACCCTAGTTTAAAGCTTTATCATGATGCCACTCTAATCATAGTGGAACCTGGTCTTATTTACCAAATATGATGTTGCGCCTTAAATAAATGTTGTAGACCATATCACGGGGAACAAACTTTGTTTAATGTCCCAGAGCTAATTCTGAACCTAGCTTGGTCAAATCAAGCTCACGAAATTGAATCCAGTGCTGTTTTGAAGCTTCAAAAATCGGCTAAGTCTGGAATGACTGAAATTCGTGATTTCCGTTTCCATATACCTATCTTTGGTGATTTTTAGTTTGCAAACCGTGTCGAACTTGGCCAAACTTATTTAAGAAAAGTTGTCGTCCTCATATAGCTCTACAACACTGTGCAATTGGTTTGGTTTTTAATCACTACGTTTATGAGTTATGAAGGGAGGAAGATCGGTGTTTCAGTGTATTTTTGTGGTGGTATTGTCAGCTCCTGAGTTGATTTTGAACTGGTACTGTCATGGCCGACCGAGCACACAGCAAGCCGCTGCCGCATGGGCTCGCGCTCGCCGCATGCGCGCCACGGCACCGTGCTTTCGCTTTCGCCTTTGAAAGCCCGAGCCCTGCCCTCGCTCTCTCCATTCTCCTCCTCCTCTCTCGTTGTCTCCTTGCTCCGCTCCGCTCCGCGCCGAGGCGCACGTCCGCCATGGACGCTTGGCGAGCAGAGCCTCCTCGCTCCTTCCTCCTCCACCCACCGGCGCACCACCGCCGCCGCCGCTATGGCCTTCAACCACAGTCGGCACACCCCTCCTCTTCCGTCGTTTTGCCGCTAGAGGCGACTTTCATTGTCGAGGCCGCACTAAGCACCACCATGGCCGGGCGAGCCGAGCTCCGATCCGCCGCCGCGTTCCTCGCCTCCGGTCCCTCTCCTCCCTAGCTGAAGGTACCACCGCCTCCACCTCCTTCTCTCCGACCAGCGATCCTCGGCCGAAGCGGGAGACCGCCAGAAGAGCCCAGCCATCGGAGCGCGCCATTGTGTGGGCTGCCCAGCGCGACGTGGCTGGGCTCCACGCTCCACCTCGGGCCGAGCCGAGGCCACCGGCCGAGTCTGCTGGGGCCTCCCGGTGCTCCGCCGCCGCTCCACCATCGCCAAGAGCCCCTCGACCGTCACCGACGAGCCCACAGTGCCTCCTCTACTTCCTAATTCCGTCAGGGACTGTTTACTAGAATTCGACGTAAGTCGGGGGCCTAGCTGCAATGTCATTGACTCAAGTGAATAGTGCTTCCGAGGACTTATTTGTTGTAAATCGGGTAAAACTTTGAAACTTCATAGTAAATCATAGGAAATTCGTAAATTAGCAAATGAGGACTTTTTGGAATCCTTGTGAAGTTTTCTATGCAGTAGATCTATAATCTTTCATGTTTTAGTTTAAAATTTTAGCTGTAAAAATGGATTTATGCATCTAGGTTTTCAATTCTAGTTGTATTTGTCTTTTTCGTAACTGCAGTTGTAGGGCTCCAAATGAAGTGAAATTTTTGTGGCATGCTACTCATGTGATAGTTGATGTGTGGTAAAAATTTCATGAGTATTGGATGAAGTATGAGTGAGTTATTGGTTTATCTTGCTCTCACATGATTTCTTGCTTTAGCGACTTGTCTTTTTCATAGAGGTTGCTATACATATTCAAATGGAGTAAAATTTGTACAGTAGACTATTGAGAGGACATGTGAGCCACTGTAATTTTTGTAGAATTTATTGTATACTTTTGGTATATGTTCATTAAGTCACCTTGTTATCTAAAATAAATTAAGAAATGCATTAAAAGAATTTATTTGGTCATGGACACTAGGTTTTCTGGTGTTCTTTAGTCATGTGTGACATGTTGGTAAAGTTAGTTTTGCCTAATTATTTGTTTGCAACATAAATTAATAATTATTTTCTTGCCGATGTGGTTTATGGACAGATCTGGGAACTTAGCAAAGTTCTTCATGATAATTTGCTTTGTTGTGAAACTTGTTTATATAAAAGTTGTAGATAATTCATGTATCTAGCTGCTGTTAAAACTTTGTGGTATTTGGCCTTGTGGTTTGTGAGTTAGGCCTGTTTAAAGTTGGGTTCCAGAAATGGCTGCTCTCTGTTTTGTATGAATCTGTTTCTTTAAAGGTATAATTTCGACCTACTTAACATAGGAATCATGCTGTGATGGTTATATATGAAATGTAGATAATTTCATAAGCTTTCCAAAATGTCTTCTTGCAAGTCATTTGGATTTGTGTAATTCCAGTTATAGCTAAATCTTTTAGCTGCTGTTTGCATGTCCAGAAATTGGCAGATTCCAATTATAGTGTTTGCTTGTATATTGTTAAGTGTGACTTATGCCTTGAATGATGACTGAGTTAGAGCACCTGAGATCTTGGGAAACTTGTGTCATGCTTGGTGTTGTTGTCTTCTTTACCATCTTAGCATGATAGGTTGTGTGATGTTAGTTAAATAGCTATTGGTGTCTATGTCTTGCATAATCTTGTGTTTGTCTTAAATGCTTATGTGTGATGCATCTTGTGTTACCATTCATCACATTCATACATGCATCTCTTGCATCTCATTTAGGTACGCTAGATGCACCACGTGAAGGATGAGATGTTGGAGCCAAACCTGGAGACGGTGTTTGATGGACCTATCCCGAAGGTGGAAGGACTGGACAAGTGCTAGGACCTGAGATGTCACCATGACGGTGCAAGCTAACTGAACTGACTTGTGTCGGATCCCAGGCAAGCCCCGGAGCATTCTAAGTCTCCCATGTTTTTACAAATATCTTGAGTATCTTTTATTGTTGATGATGCATTAAGTATAGGAATTGGTTGGAACCAATTGTTGCATTATATCCCTACCTTGTCCAGATAAAATCCTATGAATCCTAATTAAGTGTAGGTTCGAATGATGCTTAGCTATGCATAGACCGGTAGAAGTCGGGTGATTTCACACCGCGAGATGTAGGATGAGCTCTCGGTCATGGTTGGCTATAATTGCTATCATGGGAAAAGAACCATGTGTTAATAATGAATGGAGACCGGACGGGATGACGGTAGTGCAGCAACAAGGCATGGAGGTCTTGGGTGTGAATCTATCCCCATCTGTGTCGTTTAAGGACCGATACGCTGTACGTCCTCATGTCATGTTGAACGCAGCCTAACACTTAGCTGGCCGGATAAGTCGTTCCGACCGCGAAGCCTAGTAGCTCGACTCAGGCCGGGGACGCAAGTAGTGGCAGCATTCTGGAGGTAGTAAGGATGTGCGGAGAGCCATTGGCATAAGTCCAAGGCGGGTTAGAGTCCCGAACAACCTTGGCAGAGTGGTTCTCTGAGAATGTTGATCTGTTCGGGCTCGCGACTCCTGAATCGTACCAAAGGTGACTCGTTTGCGACCCTGACGGGGGAAGCAGGGTTTGTGTTTAGGAATACCCCTCCAGCTGGATAGGAATCGATTCGAATCACCGTCTCTCCCGGATAGTGAGAACTTGACTGAGCAGCGGCAACGTAGATTCACTAAATTTAAAGATATGGTTAAATAATGATGATGATGATGATGATGATGATGATGATGATGATGATGATGACAATGAGCCATGAAATACCTGATATGGTTATTATTGTTTGCAACTAATCAAGTGATTGATTAGTACAGGTGCTAATATAGATGGTAGGTAATGGCTAAAAGTCACTGCTAGTACAGGTGAATAATGCTAATGGTTACTCAAGCTTTTATGCAAAAAGGTTGTCCAGCCAGATCCACTAAATTCAGCTATGCATGATCCTTGGTGTCATTTGTTTTGGTTTTCGACGGGTAAGTCTGGCTGAGTACATTCGAGTACTCAGGGTTTATCCCACCATGTTGCAGGTGGAGTTCTCGGCCTGTTGAAGATGGTGGCTAACCGCCGGTGGGCTCGGTGATTCTATAGTTACTTCTCATCTATATGCTTTTGTCGGATGATGTCACTTATGCTAGCAATATATTTGGAACTTATATTAATGTAATCATTTGAAAGCTATGTTGTTTTCACTAAGCGGTTTTGAAACCCAAACTTGTACTTTTATTTGTGAACCCATATGTAATATTATTTCCGCTGCAACCCTGTGTATGTGATGTGTATTTGCTTAATCATGCGATCTTGGTTGTGATGTTGATTTACCGAGGTCTTTTGGGACACTCGGCGGACTACCGGGTTTATATAAGTGAAAGTATGTGTGTGTCAACGTGTTAGCAGGGACAGCCGTATTTGATCTTGTATAAATTGGGCGGTTCTGTTACAGAACGCACATAGGCTCGCAAATCATTTTGGCCGCAACCGATGGTACTTCTACGTGACGTGGGTCAGGTGGAAACTCGTTTCGCTCCGTTTGGAGATACTTTTAATCTCAGCACAAGATAGGTGACCGGTTTGCGTTGAGTGTACCATGGGCAAGGAAATTGATTTGGGCACACCCGATGGTACACCTAGGTAATGTATGTCAAGTGGAAGCTTGTTTCGGTCCGTTTCGAGATACTATTAGTCCTGGCGCAAGACAAGTGCACGGTTTGCACCGAATGTACCTCAGGCATGGAAATTATTTTGGGCACACCGGATGGTACTCCTAGGTGTCGTGACTCATGTGGAGGTAGTGTTAGTTTCGGCGCAAGATAGATGCACGCTTTGCACCGAATCTACCTCGGGCACGGAAATCATTTTGGGCACACCCGATGGTACTCCTATCTAATGTTGGTCAAGAGGAAGCTCGTTTCGATCCATCTGAGATAGTGTTAATCTCGGCGCAAGATAGGTGCACGGTTTGCACCGAATGTAACACGGGCGTGGAAATCACTTTGGGCACACCCGGATGGTACTCCAAGGTAATGTATGTCAAGTTGAAGCTCATTTTGGTCCGTCTGGGGATAGCGTTAGTCTTCGCGCGAGATAGGTGCATGGTTTGCGCCGAATGTACCATAGGCTCGGAAATCATTTTGGCTGCACCCGATGGTACTCCTAGGGACGAGGCTCAAGTCAAAGCTCATTTCAGTCCGTTTAGAGGTAGTGTTAATCTCAACGCAAGATAGGTGCACGGTTTGCGCCGAATGTACCACGGGCATGGAAATCATTTTGGGAAAACCTGATGGTACTCCTAGGTGACGTGAGTGATGTGGAAGCTCGTTTCGGTCCGTTTGGAGATAGTGTTAATCTCGACACATGATAGGTGCATGGTTTGCGCCGAACATAGAAAAGGCCTGGAAATCATTTTGGGCGCAACCGAAGGTACTCCTACGTGACGTGGTCAAGTGGAAACTCGTTTTGATCCATTTGGAGATAGTTTTAATCATGACTCAAGATAGGTGCACGGTTTGCGCCGAATGCACCATAGGCTTGGAAATCATTTTGGGCACACCCGATGGTACTCCGTGGTGACGTGAGTCATGTGGAAGCTCATTTTGGTCTGTTTGGAGATAGTGTTAATCTCGACGCATGATAGGTGCACGGTTTGCGCCAAGCATACCATAGGCTTGGAAATCATTTTGGGCGCAACCGATGGTACTCCTACATGACGCTGGTCAAGTGGAAACTCGTTCTGGTCCATTTGGAGATAGTGTTAATCACGACGCAAAGATAGATGCACGGTTTGCGCCGAACGCACATAGGCTCGCAAATCATTTTGGCCGCAATCGATGGTACTTCTACGAGACGTGGGTCAGGTGGAAACTCGTTTCGCTCCGTTTGGAGATACTTTTAATCTCGGCACAAGATAGGTGACCGGTTTGCGTTAAGTGTACCATGGGCAAGGAAATTGATTTGGGCACACCCGATGGTACACGTAGGTAATGTATGTCAAGTGGAAGCTTGTTTCGGTCTGTTTCGAGATACTATTAGTCCTGGCGCAAGATAGGTGCACGGTTTGCGCTGAATGTACCTCAGGCATGGAAATTATTTTGGGCACACCGGATGGTACTCCTAGGTGTCGTGAGTCATGTGGAGGTAGTGATAGTTTCGGCGCAAGATAGATGCATGCTTTGCGCTAAATCTACCTTAGGCACGGAAATCATTTTGGGCACACCCGATGGTACTCCTAGCTAATGTTGGTCAAGAGGAAGCTCGTTTCGATCCATCTAGAGATAGTGTTAATCTCGGCGCAAGATAGGTGCACAGTTTACACCGAATGTAACACGGGCGTGGAAATCACTTTGGTCACACCCGGATGGTACTCCAAGGTAATGTATGTCAAGTTGAAGCTCGTTTTGGTCCGTCTGGGGATAGCGTTAGTCTTCGCGCAAGATAGATGCATGGTTTGCGCCGAACGTACCATAGGCTCGGAAATCATTTTGGATGCACCTGATGGTACTCCTAGGGACGAGGCTCAAGTCAATGCTCATTTTAGTCCATTTAGAGATAGTGTTAATCTCAACGCAAGATAGGTGCACGGTTTGCGCCGAATGTACCACGGGCATGGAAATCATTTTGGGAAAACCTGATGGTACTCCTAGGTGACGTGAGTGATGTGGAAGCTCGTTTCGGTCCGTTTGGAGATAGTGTTAATCTCGACGCATGATAGGTGCATGGTTTGCGCCGAACATAGAAAAGGCTTGGAAATCATTTTGGGTGCAAGCGAAGGTACTCCTACGTGACGTGGGTCAAGTGGAAACTTGTTTTGATCCATTTGGAGATAGTTTTAATCACGACTCAAGATAGGTGCACGGTTTGCGCCGAACGCACCATAGGCTTGGAAATCATTTTGGGAAAACCCGGTGGTACTCCTTGGTGACGTGAGTCATGTGGCAGCTCATTTTGGTCTGTTTGGAGATAGTGTTAATCTTGTTTTGGTCCATTTGGAGTTAGTGTTAATCTCGACGCATGATAGGTGCATGGTTTGCGCCGAACATAGAAAAGGCTTGGAAATCATTTTGGGTGCAAGCGAAGGTACTCCTACATGACGTGGGTCAAGTGGAAACTTGTTTTGATCCATTTGGAGATAGTTTTAGTCACAACTCAGGATAGGCTTGGAAATTATTTTGGGCGCAACCGATGTAACACCCTAAAATTAGCCCCTTTTTAAATAGAGTTAAAATGATTTAAATTGGAATTTTTGTGCACATGAAATATAGGAAATAAATTTTTTTTTATTAAATTAAAATACATCATAAGGTAGTAACATGTGTGAGCATACATGCTGTTGCATTTTATTTATTGTGATGAATGGTGTGATCCAAACTCCAAAGTAATTTGGAATGCTTTTGAAAAGAAATTGAAAATGGCTTTGAAATAAAAGAAAATAAAGAAAAGAAAATTAGAAAATAAAAGTTGTAAAGTTTATCTTGGAAAGCCTAATAGAATTGTCCATTTTTATTGAATGGGAAAGTATATTTGAAACCATACTCGAATTGCATTCGAATTTAGCTTAGATTTGGAAGATTAGAAATAGAATTCAGAAATAGAAAAAGGATTTTATTTGAAAAATATTCTATTCTTCTTCTTCAAACCAAAGACAGAACCAGCCCCGCCCTTTTCCTTTCTTCTTCTTCCGGCCTCGGCCCACCGCCCCTCCTTTCCTCCTTTTGGCCTACCTTGCACGCAGGCCATTGCTCACTTGCTTCTCCACACGACTTCGCATGCGTGGCTAGCCACAGCCCCACCATACGCTTCGCCGGCTTCACACAAGACGCACTCGGCAACAAGACCACTCGGCCCGTCTGCTTCGGCCCTTTCACACCCCACACCACTCCGCTTGACCTTCGCTTGCACGCCCGCCGCTCTCTCCCTTTCCTCTCGCTGCCCCGCTGGTCCCACTCGACAGCGCTGCCGTCTCCCTTTCCTTCTTCCCCGTGCCCCTTTCCTTCCTCTGCCCGCCGATGGCGCACGCCAAGACGGCAAGCCACCGCGCCGGCGCGCCTACATGGAAAGCGCCCATTCTGCCCCGCTCCCCTTCCTTCTACGCCATAGCGCCCGCTCGCCTATAAAGACCGAGCCGAGCCCTCTCCTCTGCCCCTCCTCAGATCGCCGCTCGAAGCTCGCCACTGCCACCGATGAATTCCCCACCCCGGTGAACAATCCACGCCGCCGACGATGTCCTGAGCCCCGCCGTACTCGCCCGCGCCCGTAGGTACCTCCACCTTTGGTTTTTGGTCACGTTTCCCTCAGATTTCCTCTCACCCGCCCTCTCTTTCTCTCTCTAGCCGCCGACGACGACGAACCGTGCCTCGGAGACCTCCCCGGACGCCATGACCACCCCAGGTACGAGTCTTGGTGAGCTCCTCGTCCCTTCTCTACCCTCCGTTCGTCAACTAGTGTGCTAGGACACCGTAACCGCGAGTTCCGAACCACCAGCCATGGCGCCACCACGGGGAATGCCACCCCGATGTGATGCCTGCCCCCGTTCGGTACCCTAGCGAATTCGCATCACCGCGCGCATCGTCTAGGTGTAGTCCGCGTCGAGTTTGGCCGTCGGAATCACCGAACCGGTGACCACCGACAAGCTCGCACCGTCGGCGACAATGGCGCCGCCGTCAGGAGCTTCTTCCCCGGTGGGCCGCTGACCCGATCTCATCTATGCCGCCGGATCATGGATGAACGGCCTAGATTAGAAAACGGTTGGATTTAGTGACCGGTCCACCGCGAACCGTGGACCCGGTCCACACCACTGCGTCAGCCAGTCCACCAAGCCATGTGGTGAACCGCACCACTCACGCAGTACCACGTGGCTCCCCGGTACTACATTACTATTTCATAAAAATCATAGTTTAAATCATATCTTGATTAAAGATTATACAACTGAGTTTTATACATAAAATATGATTTGTTTTACTTTTGTTTTATAATTCAAATCTAAAGTTGACTTAATATAATCTATATTATTTATAAACATCTTTTGTATATGAATTCATATAGTTAACATAAACAAAGCCTATAGTTTCTTTTCCACGTGTTAACCAAATCTCTCGGTAGTTGTAACTTTTCAACTGTAGCTTCGATTAGCGTGCCTCTCGCGACTATGTGTTCGTAGTGATGCGTAGAATCGTATATCAATCTCTTTTACTTATTTTTCTATGATTGGTGTACTGTTCTGATATAGATGCAATTGTATGCTATGCATGTATGTGTATGGATGTTTGTGTGGTGTTCTACGATTGTCCAGTCGGTGAGATACACGTGGTGATCCAAGAAGAAGAAGAAAGACATCGAAGAATAAAGCTTACTGAAGGATCGGTGTGTAAGGCAAGTATAGCATGGGATTATCCTTGTTACCTATTCACACTTAAACACATAATTCATATTGCATGTGTCTACCTTGTTGCCATTAAGGATATCCTAGATATTTGATATCTTGCACCTTGAATCCTTTGGGATATTGCATGGGATAGTTTTTGCTAGTGCTTAACTAAACCATGATCTTGTAACTTGACTAATGATATATGCAATAAACATTAAAACATAACTTTTTAGTAACATGGACACAGGGGGCTGAAGTGTTTATCTGCTTCAGATTCCTCTCCCTAAGGACTTATCTGTAAGCGATCATCCAGGACTTACAGTACAGCTGTGAGGGCCATATGGCTCTAGCTTTAGCTCAGTATGAGGATCTTTTCTAGCTTGTTAGTGGTTACCTTTGAGGCGCAGGGTATGTTTCCTTTGCTGCTAGGAAGTGTGTACCGTGCTGCGATGCCCACGCTTGCCACTCCTAGAGATGGGCCACATACGCCTGGCGGCCCTAACTTGTTAGACGAATTCTTTGAAAGGCTTCATAGTGAACCCTGCCGACCTTCCTTGGAAGTGGGTCAAGAGAATAGCTACCTCGGGCGAAAGGGTAAATCACAACTCATAGTGAACGTGTACAAACTCTGCAGAGTATAAAACTGTTATAACAGCCGTGCTCACGGACACGAGCGGCCTTGGACCCTTATGGAATAGAGATGATCACTAATGGATAATGATGATGCTAATGATCAATTGTTTATGCTATACATTATTCATGTTTACCTGATCATGTGTTTATGGGAATGATAAATTCTTTGCCACTCAATTGCTTAAAAAGATGACCTATTAAAGCTAATCGCAGTAAACCAGTGTCAGCCCTTTTGAGCCTCATGAACCCCATGATATAATTGTTGAGTACAACATGTACTTACGCTTGCTTTATTTTTCTATACATTGGATAAAAATCCTGGATGGGTACCAGATTGCTGGTTTGGAGGAGATAGGCTTGTGGTCAATCAGTCAGTCGTCCCTGTGGATTTGGAGTCTTCGCCAGAAGATTGGAGTCAAGTTTCCGCTGTCTCTACTCTGAGGTTATTTTCCTTTTTACTAATACGTTATGTAATAAGTATTGTCTCTTGATATTACCTTTATTTGTGGCTATATGTGAGAATTGACTTCCTGGGCTCACATATAGTGTGTGTCTGGTTTTGTCTTTAAAACCAGGTGCTACAAAGTGGTATCAGAGCAATGCTAAGTGTAGGATGCAAGCCTAGATAGAACTGGACATTTTAGCATGCTTTTATCCTGCTTAGTTCTTGCTTTCTCCCTAACCTTGTTATTTGTGAAAAGTTATGTTCACTTCGGCCTCTGTTCTGTTATGAAAACTTTGTCTCTATTCTCAATCCTCTATCTTTGTCTATATAGATGGAACGTAACGAGATAACTACCAACATCAGAGATCAGGAGGACCAAGCTATGTTGCCCTTGACTGTATTTGACAAGGAGAAGCTTGTAGCTATGCAATAACAACCACCAGTAGGTATGACTCAACCTAGGAGTTTTCAATAGTGCTTGCTACAAAGTCAAACCAACATACCAAAGGGACCAGTGAAGAGACAAGTAGTAGAAGCTTGGAAGAATATGAAGTCCAATGAAGATATTGGAAGAATGACACATGGATGCCAGGATCACCCACAGCAGAAGCAAGAACAGAAGGTCCAGAAGAAACAGGAGCAAGGAAGTAAAGCAAAGAAAAACTACATCCAAGGAAGATTGAATAATATGGATATGACTATCATTCATGGAGCTAAGGAGGTTATGTATGGTTTCATTTCAGTAAACTCAGCTTCTGCCACAGTGCTGTTTGACCCCAGAGCTTCACATTCATTTATCTCTAGTGCATACGTAAAGGAACATGAGATAGCTATGCTTCTAATGAGGAGACCAGTGATAGTTAAGACCCTAGAAGGAGAAATGAAGGCAAACCACAAATGCCCAAGAGTTAGTCTTAACATCAAAGGAGTAAAATTTGAAGCAAATCTTATTGTATTAGAGTTAGTGGACATTGATGTCATTCTTGGAATAGGATGGCTATCTGCATGTAAAGGAGTGATCAAGTATGCCCAGTGTACAGTGCTTCTAACCGCACCGTCAGGAGAAAGAATTGAGTATGAAGGTATTCAGCCTATACCTGAGGATAATGTGGATAAGAAGAGAAAGGAGATCTCACTAGAGTCAGAATCAGGAAGAAATCAACATTTGAGTTCTATTACATCGTCACATCCAACTCCAATCCCTAGTCAGTTAAACTCAGGCTCTAAAGAATTGGAAGTTTCTCAAGCTAAGGTTACTCCAGTCTTTCCACATGAGGTATGCATAGATGGGTGGACAATCACCTACATGGAGTTTCAACCCCAAAAGATCAAGCGAGCTAAAAAGAGGTCTAGTCAAACAAAGATGAACTTACAGAGTCAACAAGCTGACAATACTCTAAGCAACAATTCTGTGGAGTATGACATCACTAAAGATCCAGCTAAGAGAAAGTGTTATCAGTGCCAGCAGGAAGTACATTATGTTAAATCTTGCCCACAGAAGAATCAACAATTATGCCATGGAGGTAGCCAGAGTTAGGTCAATACAGGACTACCACCAGCAAGTGTTGGTAACACACAATACAAGGGAAGCCCATGATGAAATTGATGTAGTGGATGACGTGTCACTCCCATGCGAGAGATGTCCCTGTAATCATGCCATTTTTAAGATTTAGGAATTTATGCCCCTTTATGTAATAAAAACGATAGTATCGCAAGTTGAGTCGATAATTGAGTTGTGCATTTTTAAGTGCTTTATTGATTTGTCATTATGTTATGCTTGTTTTGCATCTTTGTAATGATTGCAATGATTTTGTTGGGTGTTCCCGCAATTTCATTTAGTTCATAGGTTTAAGGTATAAGGATTAATGAAATAAATAGTTGGGTTATTGTTCTTCTATTTTTACTATCCTGTCTTCGAAGCAGCTTGTCTTTATCGATTCATATCTCTAATTTTGGATGATCAAAAATCCTGAGGAAATTTTGAACAACAGTAGACTGCAATCACAAGATGATGCAAGCTATACTTTGGTGTCCCCTAGTTGTCTCATCTTAAGGGGGGTAGCCAAGTGGAAGAATTGGTAAGATGAAGTATCATACGTTCGAGTTTGCACAGCAGAAATCAGAGTGCGCAGCGGAAGCGTGGTGGTACTCAAGGAGGTAAAAGAGAACTCAGAGTATTAAATAATGAGGCTTGGTTAGAAGTCCAAGAAAGGCTTATCCAAGACCAGCAAGATGTTGATAAAGCTACCGGAGAAGGTTTTAAGTTAGTTTGGATCAAGAGACTTCAGTCAAGTGTTTGAAGGAGTCCAAAAGGTCAAAGTAAAACCTAAGTATTTACTTTGTTAAATCAGGACAAGAGCTTTGTATCTACAATAATGCATCTTGTGAAGATGTAGGATATGTCCTTATAAGCATGAGTTGAACTAACCTGTTATCTGGAGTTATCCATTGCGATGCATGGAAGTACCCTCTTCTTGAAGGTGAAAGTGACACCTAGGAGGATCACGAGAGTATATAGGACATCTTCACCAAGTTGGTCTTGAGCTTGTGATAACCTCGTTGGAATGAGATTGATTATGACTTGGAAAAGTGCTATCTCTTCAAGAAGCGAAGTCATGACCGATACCCTTAGCAACGGAGAATTGTGCTAAGAAGGCTCGAGTAACACCAAGGATTAAGAGTTGTATTCCTAGTTCGAGCAACTTCACCAAGATCATCAATGTTTTGAAGATTGGTGGTAGATTCTCTTTTGGACCAAGAATATAAGGAAGCCTTGTTGAAAGGTGAACAAATGAGAAAATAGAATTATGGCCTAGTGATTAGGGTTACTAGAGAGTTGTTCAAGGCACCTGTCAAAGTTTTGGAATTAGTTAGGCAAATTACTTGGAGTAAGAGCAACAGGTATGCAAAGTAAAGTGGATCTTTATCAAGACGATGGAACTACATGAGAAAGTAAAGAAGAATCTAAGGACGGAATATTCCTATCTCTTAGTCGACGTCTTCCGAATCTCGAGGATGAGATTCAACTTAAGGGGGTAGAATTGTAACACCCTAAAATTAGCCCCTTTTTAAATAGAGTTAAAATGATTTAAATTGGAATTTTTGTGCACATGAAATATAGGAAATAAATTTTTTTTATTAAATTAAAATACATCATAAGGTAGTAACATGTGTGAGCATACATGCTGTTGCATTTTATTTATTGTGATGAATGGTGTGATCCAAACTCCAAAGTAATTTGGAATGCTTTTGAAAAGAAATTGAAAATGGCTTTGAAATAAAAGAAAAGAAAGAAAAGAAAATTAGAAAATAAAAGTTGTAAAGTTTATCTTGGAAAGCCTAATAGAATTGTCCATTTTTATTGAATGGGAAAGTATATTTGAAACCATACTCGAATTGGATTCGAATTTAGCTTAGATTTGGAAGATTAGAAATAGAATTCAGAAATAGAAAAGGATTTTTATTTGAAAAATATTCTATTCTTCTTCTTCAAATTTCAAAGACAGAACCAGCCGGCCCTTTCCCTTTCTTCTTCTTCCTCCTACCGCCACCGCCCCTCCCTTTCCCTCCTTTTGGCCTACCTTGCGCAGCATTACTTTCGCTTCTCTTGCTTCTGGCTCACTCACTACGACTTCATGGCGTGTGTGGCCTTCAACAAGGACCCGCCTTCGCCGCTCACAAGACGCTTTTGGCAACAAGACCGCTTTCGATGGCCTGGTCTGCTCGGCCCTTCACCCCTTTCACCACTGCTTTGGCCTTCGCTCGCCGCCTGGGCTCTCTCCTTTCCTCTCGCTGCTCATTGGTCCCACTCGACAATACCGCTGCCTCCCTTTCCTTCTTCCCCCGCCTTTTCCTTCCTCCTCTGCCACCGATGGCGATGACGCCAAGACGGCAAGCCACCAGCACAAGCCTACTACATGGAAAGCGCCCATTCTGCCCTGCTCCCCTTCCTTCTCGCCCATAGCAGCACTTCGCCACTATAAAAGACCGAGCCGAGCCCTCTCCTCTGCCCCTCCTCAGATCACTGCTCGAAGCTTGCCACTGCCACCGGTGAATTCCCCACCCCGGTGTCCAATCCACGCCGCCGACGATGTCCTGAGCCCCGCCGTACTCGCCCGCGCCCGTAGGTACCTCCACCTTTGGTTTTTGGTCACGTTTCCCTCAGATTTCCTCTCACCCGCCCTCTCTTTCTCTCTCTAGCCGCCGACGATGACGAACCGTGCCTCGGAGACCTCCCCGGATGCCACGACCACCCCAGTACGAGTCTCGGTGAGCTCCTCGTCCCTTCTCTACCCTCCGTTCATCAACTAGTGTGCTAGGACGCCGTAACCACGAGCTCCAAACCACCAGCCATGGCGCCACCACGGGGAATGCCACCCCGACGTGATGCCCGCCTCGTTCGGTACCCTAGCGAATTCGCATCACCGCGCGCATCGTCTAGGTGTAGTCCGCGTCGAGTTTGGCCGTCGGAATCACCGAACCGGTGACCACCGACAAGCTCGCACCGTCGGCGACAATGGCACTGCCGTCAGGAGCTTCTTCCCCGGTGGGCCGCTGACCCGATCTCATCTACGCCACCGGATCATGGATGAATGGCCTAGATTAGAAAACGGTTGGATTTAGTGACCGGTCCACCGCGGACCGTGGACCCGGTCCACACCACTGCGTCAGCCAGTCCACCAAGCCATGTGGTGAACCGCACCACTCACGCAGCGCCACGTGGCTGCCCGGTCATCAGCGCGGCCAACCAGCAGTCAACCGCGCCCGTTTTACAGTTAAGCCCCCGCGTTTTCCAGTAATCAACCCGCAGTCCAGATTAGTTCAAAAGAATTGCATATCAGTCCTGATTTTATTCACTTTAAACCCTGTGTTTTCCAGAAATAGTGTGCCCAGTCCAAAGTACATTTAAATTCAGATTTTAATTGTTTTAATTCAAATTTGAGTTCAAATATTTATAGGAATGCCACTAAATCTTATTTCATGCGTAACTTTTGCTTTTTAAGTTCGATTTGATCCGTTCGAATTGCGTTAGGACCGTATTTACGTTTTCTACATGTTTATACAACTGTTAGGCATGTTTTCAACACTTGAAATTCATGAGTAGATTTAATCTATTATTTAATTAAAGCAAAACTTGTTTAAATCATAACTTATTCATTGTAACTCCGAAATAGTCCGTTCAAGTTGCGTTTGTTTCATAACGATGAGATCTACGTATTAGTAATGATGTTTACTACATTACTATTTCATAAAAATCATAGTTTAAATCATATCTTGATTAAAGATTATACAACTGAGTTTTACACATAAAATATGATCTGTTTTACTTTTGTTTTATAATTCAAATCTAAAGTTGACTTAATATAATCTATATTATTTATAAACATCTTTTGTATATGAATTCATATAGTTAACATAAACAAAGCCTATAGTTTCTTTTCCACGTGTTAACCAAATCTCTCGGTAGTTGTAACTTTTCAACTGTAGCTTCGATTAGCGTGCCTCTCGCGACTGTGTGTTCGTAGTGATGCGTAGAATCGTATATCAATCTCTTTTACTTATTTTTCTATGATTGGTGTACTGTTCTGATATAGATGCAATTGTATGCTATGCATGTATGTGTATGGATGTTTGTGTGGTGTTCTACGATTGTCCAGTCGGTGAGATACACGTGGTGATCCAAGAAGAAGAAGAAAGACATCGAAGAATAAAGCTTACTGAAGGATCGGTGTGTAAGGCAAGTATAGCATGGGATTATCCTTGTTACCTATTCACACTTAAACACATAATTCATATTGCATGTGTCTACCTTGTTGCCATTAAGGATATCCTAGATATTTGATATCTTGCACCTTGAATCCTTTGGGATATTGCATGGGATAGTTTTTGCTAGTGCTTAACTAAACCATGATCTTGTAACTTGACTAATGATATATGCAATAAACATTAAAACATAACTTTTTAGTAACATGGACATAGGGGGCTGAAGTGTTTATCTGCTTCAGATTCCTCTCCCTAAGGACTTATCTGTAAGCGATCATCCAGGACTTACAGTACAGCTGTGAGGGCCATATGGCTCTGGCTTTAGCTCAGTATGAGGATCTTTTCTAGCTTGTTAGTGGTTACCTTTGAGGCGCAGGGTATGTTTCCTTTGCTGCTAGGAAGTGTGTACCGTGCTGCGATGCCCACGCTTGCCACTCCTAGAGATGGGCCACATATGCCTGGCGGCCCTAACTTGTTAGACGAATTCTTTGAAAGGCTTTATAGTGAACCCTGCCGACCTTCCTTGGAAGTGGGTCAAGAGAATAGCTACCTCGGGCGAAAGGGTAAATCACAACTCATAGTGAACGTGTACAAACTCTGTAGAGTATAAAACTGTTATAACAGCCGTGCTCACGGACACGAGCGGCCTTGGACCCTTATGGAATAGAGATGATCACTAATGGATAATGATGATGCTAATGATCAATTGTTTATGCTATACATTATTCATGTTTACCTGATCATGTGTTTATGGGAATGATAAATTCTTTGCCACTCAATTGCTTAAAAAGATGACCTATTAAAGCTAATCGCAGTAAACCAGTGTCAGCCCTTTTGAGCCTCATGAACCCCATGATATAATTGTTGAGTACGATATGTACTTAAGCTTGCTTTATTTTTCTATACATTGGATAAAAATCCCGGATGGGTACCAGATTGCTGGTTTGGAGGAGATAGGCTTGTGGTCAACCAGTCAGTCGTCCCTGTGGATTTGGAGTCTTCGCCAGAAGATCGGAGTCAAGTTTCCGCTGTCTCTACTCTGAGGTTATTTTCCTTTTTACTAATACGTTATGTGAGAAGTATTGTCTCTTGATATTACCTTTATTTGTGGCTATATGTGAGAATTGACTTCCTAGGCTCACATATAGTGTGTATCTGGTTTTGTCTTTAAAACCGGGTGCTACAACCGATGGTACTCCTACGTGACGTTGGTCAAGTGGAAACTCGTTCCGGCCCATTTGAAATAGTGTTAATCACGACGCAAGATAGATGCACGGTTTGCGTCGAACGCACATAGGCTCGGAAATCATTTTGGGGCGCAACCGATGGTACTTCTACGTGACGTGGGTCAGGTGGAAACTCGTTTCGCTCCATTTGGAGATACTTTTAATCTCGGCGCAAGATAGGTGCCCGGTTGGCGCTGAGTGTACCATGGGCAAGGAAATTGATTTGGGCGCACCCGATGGTACACCTAGGTAATATGTGTCAAGTGGAAGCTTGTTTCGGTCCGTTTCGAGATACTATTAGTCCTGGCGCAAGATAGGTGCACGGTTTGCGCCGAATGTACCTTAGGCATGGAAATCATTTTGGGCACACCCGATGGTACTCCTAGGTGTCGTGAGTCATGTGGACATAGTGTTAGTTTCGGCGCAAGATAGGTGCACACTTTGCGATGAATGTACCTCGGGCACGGAAATCATTTTTGGCACACCCGATGGTACTCCTAGCTAATGTTGGTCAAGAGGAAGCTCGTTTCGATCCATCTGGAGATAGTGTTAATCTCGGCGCAAGATAGGTGCACGGTTTGCACCGAATGTAACACGGGCGTGGAAATCGCTTTGGGCACACCCGGATGGTACTCCAAGGTAATGTATGTCAAGTTGAAGCTTGTTTTGGTCTGTCTGGGGATAGCGTTAGTCTCCGCGTGAGATAGGTGCATGGTTTGCGCCGAACGTACCATAGGCTCGGAAATCATTTTGGCTGCACCCGATGGTACTCCTAGGGACGAGGCTCAAGTCAAAGCTCATTTTAGTCCGTTTAGAGATAGTGTTAATCTCAGCGCAATATAGGTGCAAGGTTTGCGCCGAATGTACCACGGGCATGGAAATCATTTTGGAAAAACCTGATGGTACTCCTAGGTGACGTGAGTGATGTGGAAGCTCGTTTCGGTCCATTTGGAGATAGTGTTAATCTCGACGCATGATAGGTGCATGGTTTGCGCCGAACATAGAAATGGCTTGGAAATCATTTTGGGCGCAACCGAAGGTACTCCTACGTGACGTGGTCAAGGGGAAACTCGTTTTGATCCATCTAGAGATAGTGTTAATCTCGACGCAAGATAGGTGCACGGTTTGCGCCGAACACACCATAGGCTTGGAAATTATTTTGGGCACACCCGATGGTACTTCTTGGTGACGTGAGTCATGTGGAAGCTCGTTTTGGTCCGTTTGGAGATAGTGTTAATCTCGACACATGATAGGTGCATGATTTGCGCCAAACATACCATAGGCTTGGAAATCATTTTGGGCGCAACCGATGGTACTCCTAGCTAATGTTGGTCAAGAGGAAGCTCGTTTTGATCCATCTGGAGATAGTGTTAATCTTGGCGCAAGATAGGTGCACGGTTTGCGCCGAACGCACCATAGGCTTGGAATTCATTTTGGGTACACCCGATGGTACTATGTGGTGACGTGAGTCATGTGGAAGCTCGTTTTGGTCTGTTTGGAGATAGTGTTAATCTCGGCGCATGATAGGTGCACGGTTTACGGCAAACATACCATAGGCTTGGAAATCATTTTGGGCGCAACCGATGGTACTCCAAAGTGACGTTGGTCAAGTGGAAACTCATTCCGGACCATTTGGAGATAGTGTTAATCACGACGCAAAGATAGATGCATGGTTTGCGCCGAACGCACATAGGCTCGGAAATCATTTTGGCCACAACCGATGGTACTTCTACGTGATGTGGGTCAGGTGGAAACTCGTTTCGATCCATTTGGAGATACTTTTAATCTCGGCGCAAGATAGGTGACTGGTTTGCGTTGAGTGTACCATGGGCAAGGAAATTGATTTGGGCACACCCGATGGTACACCTAGGTAATGTATGTAAAGTGGAAGCTTGTTTCGGTCCGTTTCGAGATACTATTAGTGCTGTCGCAAGATAGGTGCACGGTTTGCGCCGAATGTACGTCAGGCATGGAAATTATTTTGGGCACACCGGATGGTACTCCTAGGTGTCATGAGTCATGTGGAGGTAGTGTTAGTTTCAGCGCAAGATAGATGCATGCTTTGCGCCGAATCTACCTCGGGCACGGAAATCATTTTGGGCACACCCGATGGTACTCCTAGCTAATGTTGGTGAAGAGGAAGCTCGTTTCGATCCATCTGGAGATAGTGTTAATCTCGGCGCAAGATAGGTGCACGGTTTGCACCAAATGTAACACGGGCGTGGAAATCGCTTTCGGCACACCCGGATGGTACTCCAGGGTAATGTATGTCAAGTTGAAGCTTGTTTTGGTCCTTCTGGGGATAGTGTTAGTCTCCGCGCGAGATAGGTGCATGGTTTGCGCCGAACGTTCCATAGGCTCGGAAATCATTTTGGCTGCACCTGATGGTACTCCTAAGGACGAGGCTTTAGTCAAACCTCATTTTAGTCCATTTAGAGATAATGTTAATTTCAGCGCAAGATAGGTGCACGGTTTGGCCGAATGTACCACGGGCATGGAAATCATTTTGGGAAAACCTGATGGTACTCCTAGGTGACATGAGTGATGTGGAAGCTCGTTTCGGTCCGTTTGGAGATAGTGTTAATCTCGACGCATGATAGGTGCATGGTTTGCGCCAAACATTGAAAAGGCTTGGAAATCATTTTGGGTGCAACCGAAGGTACTCCTACGTGACGTAGGTCAAGTGGAAACTCGTTTTGAGCCATTTGGAGATAGTTTTAATCACGACTCAAGATAGGTGCACGATTTGCGTCGAACGCACCATAGGCTTGGAAATCATTTTGGGCACACCCGATAGTACTACTTGGTGACGTGAGTCATGTGGAAGCTCGTTTTGGTCCATTTGGAGATAGTGTTAATCTCGACGCATGATAGGTGCACGGTTTGCGCCGAACGTACCATAGGCTTGGAAATCATTCTTGGCGCAACCGATGGTACAACTACGTGACGTTGGTCAAGTGGAAACTCATTCCAGTCCATTTGGAGATAGTGTTAATCACGACGCAAGATAGATGCATGGTTTGCGCCGAACGCACATAGGCTCGGAAATCATGTTGGGCGCAACTGATCGTACTCCTATGTGACGTGGGTCAGGTGGAAACTCATTTTGCTCCGTTTGGAGATACTTTTTATCTCGGCGCAAGATAGGTGCCCGGTTGGCGCTGAGTATACCATGGGCAAGGAAATTGATTTGGGCACACCCGATGGTACACCTAGGTAATATGTGTCATGTGGAAGCTTGTTTCGGTCCGTTTCGAGATACTATTAGTCCTGGCGCAAGATAGGTGCACGGTTTGCGCCGAATGTACCTCAGGCATGGAAATCATTTTGGGCACACCCGATGGTACTCCTAGGTGTCATGAGCCATGTGGAGGTAGTGTTAGTTTCGGCGCAAGATAGGTGCACGCTTTGCGCCGAATGTACCTCGGGCACGGAAATCATTTTGGGCACACCCGATGGTACTCCTAGCTAATGTTGGACAAGAGGAAGCTCGTTTCGATCCATCTAGAGATAGTGTTAATCTCGGTGCAAGATAGGTGCACGGTTTGCACCAAATGTCACACGGGCATGGAAATCGCTTTGGGCACACCCAGATGGTACTCCAAGGTAATGTATGTCAAGTTGAAGCTTGTTTTGGTCCATCTAGGGATAGCGTTAGTCTCCTCGCGAGATAGGTGCATGGTTTGCGCCGAACGTACCATAGTCTCAGAAATCATTTTGGCTGCACCTGATGGTACTCCTAGGGATGACGGTGAAGTCAAAGCTCATTTCAGTCCGTTTAGAGATAGTGTTAATCTCAGCGCAAGATAGGTGCATGGTTTGCACCGAATGTACCACGGGCATGGAAATCATTTTGGGAAAACCTAATGGTACTCCTAGGTGACGTGAGTGATGTGGAATCTCGTTTCGGTCCGTTTGGAGATAGTGTTAATCTCGACGCATGATAGGTGCATGGTTTGCGCCGAACATAGAAAGGCTTGGAAATCATTTTGGGTGCAAGCGAAGGTACTCCTATGTGACGTGGGTCAAGTGGAAACTCGTTTTGATCCATTTGGAGATAGTTTTAATCACGACTCAAGATAGGTGCACAATTTGCGCCGAACGCACCATAGGCTTGGAAATCATTTTGGGAAAACCCGATGGTAATCCTTGGTGACGTGAGTCATGTGGCAGCTTGTTTTGGTCTGTTTGGAGGTAGTGTTAATCTCGTTTCGGTCCATTTGGAGATAGTGTTAATCTCGACGTATGATAGGTGCATGGTTTGCGCCGAACATAGAAAAGGCTTGGAAATCATTTTGGGTGCAAGCGAAGGTACTCCTACGTGACGTGGGTCAAGTGGAAACTCGTTTTGATCCATTTGGAGATAGTTTTAGTCATGACTCAAGATAGGTGCACGGTTGTGCCGAACGTACCATAGGCTTGGAAATTATTTTTGGCGCAACCGATGGTACTCCTACGTGACGTTGGTCAAGTGGAAACTCATTCCGGTCCATTTGGAGATAGTGTTAATCATGACGCAAGATAGATGCACTGTTTGCGTCGAACGCACATAGGCTCAGAAATCATTTTGGGGCGCAACCGATGGTACTTCTACGTGACGTGGGTCAGGTGGAAACTCATTTCGCTCCGTTTGGAGATACTTTTAATCTTGGCGCAAGATAGGTGCCCGGTTGGCGCTGAGTGTACCATGGGCAAGGAAATTGATTTGGGCGCACCCGATGGTACACCTAGGTAATATGTGTCAAGTGGAAGCTTGTTTCGGTCCGTTTCGAGATACTATTAGTCCTGGCGCAAGATAGGTGCACGGTTTGCGCCGAATGTACCGCAGGCATGGAAATCATTTTGGGCACACCCGATGGTGCTCCTACGTGTCGTGAGTCATGTGGAGGTAGTGTTAGTTTCGGTGCAAGATAGGTGCATGCTTTGCACCGAATGTACCTTGGGCACAGAAATCATTTTGGGCACACCTGATGGTACTCCTAGCTAATGTTGGTCAAGAGGAAGCTCATTTTGATCCATCTAGAGATAGTGTTAATCTCGGCGCAAGATAGGTGCACGGTTTGCACCGAATGTAACACGGGCGTGGAAATCGCTTTGGGCACACCCAGATGGTACTCCAAGGTAATGTATGTCAAGTTGAAGCTTGTTTTGGTCCATCTAGGGATAGCGTTAGTCTCCACGCGAGATAGGTGCAAGGTTTGCGCCGAACGTACCATAGGCTCGGAAATCATTTTGGCCGCACCCGATGGTACTCCTTGGGACGAGGGTCAAGTCAAAGCTCATTTCAGTCCGTTTAGAGATAGTGTTAATCTCAGCGCAAGATAGGTGCATGGTTTGCGCCGAATGTACCACAGGCATGGAAATCATTTTGGGAAAACCTAATGGTACTCCTAGGTGATGTGAGTGATGTGGAAGCTTGTTTCGGTCCGTTTGGAGATAGTGTCAATCTCGACGCATGATAGGTGCATGGTTTGCGCCGAACATAGAAAAGGCTTGGAAATCATTTTGGGTGCAAGCGAAGGTACTCCTACGTGACGTGGGTCAAGTGGAAACTCGTTTTGATCCATTTAGAGATAGTTTTAGTCACGACTCAAGATAGGTGCACGGTTTACCCCGAACGTACCATATGCTTGGAAATTATTTTTCGCGCAACCGATGGTACTCCTACGTGACATTGGTCAAGTGGAAACTCGTTCCGGTCCATTTGGAGATAGTGTTAATCACGATGCAAGATAGATGCACGGCTTGCGTCGAATGCACATAGGCTCGGAAATCATTTTGGGGCGCAACCGATGGTACTTCTACGTGACGTGGGCTAGGTGGAAACT
This sequence comes from Miscanthus lutarioriparius, assembly GCA_904845875.1. Lineage (NCBI taxonomy): Eukaryota > Viridiplantae > Streptophyta > Magnoliopsida > Poales > Poaceae > Miscanthus > Miscanthus lutarioriparius. The sequence goes on along the minus strand of CAJGYO010000004.1, from coordinate 60,479,888 downwards.
CGTTTCGCTCCGTTTGGAGATACTTTTAATCTCGGCGCAAGATAGGTGCCCGGTTGGCGCTGAGTGTACCATGGGCAAGGAAATTGATTTGGGCGCACCCGATGGTACACCTAGGTAATATGTGTCAAGTGGAAGCTTGTTTCGGTCCGTTTCGAGATACTATTAGTCCTGGCGCAAGATAGGTGCACGGTTTGCGCTGAACGCACCATAGGCTTGGAAATCATTTTGGGCACACCCGATGGTACTACTTGGTGACGTGAGTCATGTGGAAGCTTGTTTTGGTCTGTTGGGAGATAGTGTTAATCTCGACGCATGATAGGTGCACGGTTTTCGCCAAACATACCATAGGCTTGGAAATCATTCTGGGCGCAACCGATGGTACTCCTACGTGAGTTGTGCGCACGGTGCGGGAGGTCAGCGACACCAGTTGGCCGACACTGACTCGCACCAACTATGGCTAGTGGTCTGTGACCATGAAGGTCAAGCTCAAAGCCTGACGGCTCTAGAATGCTGTTGACAAGGGCACCAAAAATGAAGAAGATGACATGTCAGCGTTGGAGGCTATCCTCGCAGCTGTGCCAGCGGAGTACAGGGAGCCATTGTGGGCAAAAAGCTCTGCTAAGGAAGCGTGGGAGGCCATTGCGGCGATATGCGTCAGGTCCGACTATGCAAAGAAGGCGATGGCCTAGCTTCTGAAGTAGGAGTACGCCAACCTCAAGTTCAAGGATGGTAAAGTGGTGGAGGATTTCTCCCTCCATCTGTAGACGCTCATCAGCAAGCTGAGGAGCCACGGCGTCACCATCGACGAAGAAGAGGCGGTCTTCAAGTACCTCCACTCCATGCCAGCGAAGTATATCCAAATCGGTCTCTCCATAGAGACGATGCTGGACCTATCTACCCTCATCATTGAGGATATGATAGGTCGTCTATGGGCGGTGGATGAGCACATGGAGTAGGCGACAGCAATGACGGACAGCGGCAAGCTGCTACTGACAGAGGAGGAGTGGGCTGCCCAGAGGAACTCAGAGGAAGGCTCCTCCAGCCGTGGTGGCGATGGCAAGCGCCGCGGCAAGGCTTCTTCGAAAAAGAAGAAGTGGGTTGACCCCAACGCCTACCGGCGCTGTGGGAAGACGGGCCATTGGGCAAAGAAGTGCCCAAATCGCAAGCAGGAGAAGAAGGCTAAAGCTCATCTGGCGCAAGCTGATGATGATGATGAGACCACTATCCTGATGGCGATGTTCTGTGCACTGCATGACGTTGATGCCGAGGAGAAGGAAGAGGTAAAGGCAGTGGAAGGGCCTGGGAAGGTCCTAAAGGCTGTCAACCTCGATTAACCACGCGCCCAAGTCCACCTCGAACGTGTGGGCGATGAGCAGGAGCAGCGGTAGTATCTGGACTCTGGCGCCAGCAACCACATGACGGGCTCCAAGGAAGCCTTCTCCGAGCTCAACAACGACATGACCGGCACGGTGAAGTTCAGTGACGGCTCAAGGGTGGAAATCCGAGGGCGCGACACCATCATCTTCAGGTGCCAGAACGGTGAGCACCGCGTACTGACAGATGTATACTACATCCCATAGTTGCATTCAAGCATCATCACCATTGGCTAGCTGGATGAGTGCGGTAGTGAGGTACTGATCAAGGATGGAATCCTCAGGATCTGGGACCAGGAACAGTGCCTTCTTGCCAAGGTGAAGAGGTCCTAGAACCAGCTATACCTGCTTGACTTGAAGGTGGAGCAGCTGGTGTGCCTGGCAGCACGTCACACTGAGGAGCCATGGCTGTGGCATGCCCAGTTCAGCCATCTTAGCTTCGATACACTTGGTCGGCTAGAGAAGATGGTCCGAGGGCTACCCCACATTGAGCACGGAGGCAAGCTGTGTGATAGCTGCCTGGCCGGGAAGCAGAGGAGGCTACCATTCCCAAAGGCGGCCAAGTATCATGCGGTGGATGCTCTCAAGCTCGTCCACGCCGATCTCTACGGGCCAATCACGCCAGCCACAAACGATGGTCGGCGGTACTTCCTCCTGCTCGTGGATGATTGCAGTCGCTATATGTGGCTACAACTCTTAATGAGCAAGGATGAAGTGGTGGTGGCGATCAAGAAGTTCAAAGCGCACGCAAAGGTAGAGAACCACAAGAAGCTGCGCATGCTGAGGACTGATCGCGGCGGCGAATTCACTTCGATGGAGTTCGCTGCGTACTATGCGGATCAGGGTGTGATGCGACACCACACCATGCCGTACTCGCCACAGCAGAATGGTGTGGTGGAGAGGTGGAACCAGACGGTGGTCGGCATGGCTCGATCCATGATGAAGGCCAAGGGCATGCCAGCAAGGTTCTAGGGTGAGGCGGTGATCTTGGCAGTGTTCATCCTCAACCGTGCGGCCACCAAGGCCCTGAAGGGCAAGACGCCGTTCAAAGCTTGGTATGGGCGCAAGCCGAGCATGTCCTTCCTCCAGACATTCGGCTGCATTGGCCATGTCAGGAAGACGAAGCTGGTCCTCACCAAGCTAGAGGACAGGAGCACACCGATGGTGCTCCTAGGCTATGCGGAAGGTACCAAGGTGTACCGGCTCTACGACCCACGTGGAGGCAAGGTGCTTGCCTCGCATGACGTCATGTTCGACAAGAAGGCGACCTAGGACTCGAACAGTCTGGACATGGGAGAAGCTAGAGACTTCACTAGCACCTTCGTCATCGAGCACTTGATCATCCACGATGGTGGAGATGCTGGAGAGGAGGTGCCGACCACTCTAGCAACAGAGCCAAGCACTGCTGGGGCGGTGTCGAACACTCCAGGAGGGGTGCCGAGCACTCCAGGAGTGATGCCGAGAGGTCCTGCTGTGGTGTCGACCACTCCAGGACAGGTGCTGAACACTCCCGTAGCAGAGTCGAGAAGTCTTGCAGTGGTGCCGACCACTCTAAGACTGGGGCTGAGCACTCCTACAGTGGTGCCGAACACTCCAGGAGTGGTCACGAGCGGTCCAGGAGTAGTGTCCAGCACTCTAGGTGTTGTGTAGACCACTTCGATGGAATAGGGAACTCCATCGACGCCAATCGAGTTCGCCTCACCTCCAAGTGACATCACTAAGTTCGTGGATGCCTTCAATGATGGTGAGGAGGTGTGTTCCATAGGCTAGACGACATCATCGGTGGCACAGGGCCCTTAGGCCTGGCGGGTCGGCAGCTCAATGACCCAGAGCTGCTTCTTGTCAGTGTAGAGCAACCACCCACATTCACGCTGGCCAAGCACGATGCATACTGGAGACAGGAGATGCTGGAGGAGATGAAGGCGATCGAGGAAAACAACACTTGGGAACTCGTCGATCCACCTCTAGGATGTCGTCCGATCGGCTTGAAGTGGGTGTACAAGGTCAAGCGGGACAAGCACGGCGCCATTGTCAAGCACAAGGGCATCGACTTCAAGGAAGTCTTTGTGCTGGTAGCATGCATGGAGTCTATCCGATTGCTTCTATCTTTGGCAGCAGCAAAGGACTAGCCTTCCTCAACGGTGAGCTGTTGGAGATGGTCTTCGTCAAGCAACCTCTGGGTTTCACTATCAAGGGAGTGGAGCATAGGGTGCTCTGACTGCGCAAGGCGCTCTATGGCTACGGCATGCCCCATGAGCGTGGAACGCCAAGCTTGACGCCACACTGGGTGAGCTTGGGTTCATGAGGTGCACAACCGAGCACGTGCTCTACACGCGGCGACGGGGGAAGGAGGAGCTCATCATCGACGTGTATGTGGATGACTTGATTGTCACCGGTGCGCGTGCAGAGGACATCGACAGCTTCAAGCATGAGATGGTGGCTCGTTTTCAAATGCGTGATCTCAGCGCACTCTCCTACTACCTCGGCATTGAGGTAAGATAAGGGAAGGAGGAGCTCACGCTCAGTTAGAGCGCATATGCCTCAAAGCTGTTGGAGCAGAGAAGCATGGCTGAGTGCAAGCCATGCATGACTCTGATGGAGGAGCGGTTGAAGCTGACGAAGGCCAGTATTGCGGCGAAGGTAGATGCAACACTCTACCGGAGCATCGGTGGTGGTCTACGCTACCTAGTCCACATGAGGTCGGACATTGCGTTCGTCGTGGGCTATGTCAGTCACTTCATGGAGGATCCCAAGAGGATCACTGGGCTGCAGTGAAGGGCTGCTGCACTATGTCAAGGGGATGGTGGATCATGGGATCATCTTCCCCAAGACCGGTGGGTGTAGGCTGCAGCTCACTGTGTTTAGCGATGCAGACATGGCGGGGGACATCGATGGATGATGGAGCACCTCTGGCATGCTTGTTTTCCTTGGGTCGGTCCCAATCTCATGGCTATCGTTGAAATAGAAGGTGGTGGCCCTGTCCACGTGTGAGGTAGAGTATGTGGCGGTGGCCATAGCTATGTGCCAACCTGTGTGGCTACACCGACTGCTGGGCGAGCTGACCGGTGTGGAAGCTCGCCCACCAGCACTGATGGTGGACAACTAGCCCACCATCGCCCTCGCAAAGAATCTGGTTCTCCATGACCGGAGCAAGCACATCGATGTCAAGTTCCACTTCCTCAGGGACTGTGTCGATGGAGGGTAGATCGTCATCGAGTTCGTCGAAACTGGTCGGCAACTCATGGACGTCCTCACCAAGCCGCTCGACCGTCTTCGACTCACGGAGCGGAAGAAGATGATCGGCATGGAGGGGGTTCAAGGGTTAGCAGCAGGATTAGGGGAAGAATTGTTAAGTAATCTATTGCTCCCCTTGTGTGAACGTAGGACAGGGATAGGCGGCGCCGAAAAGGGCTCCCTACCATTGTACTGTAGCAGCTGTAGGGGCAGGCACCGAAGTTAGCTCTACTATCACATCTAGTCACTATAGCAGCATGACAGCCTAACATGTCTGTGTATGAGGATTAGATGGATAGAGTTATATATATAGTTTGCCACTACAATTCAGTAAAGAGAGAGAGTTCAGTTCTGCCATCTCCTCTGCAGAGCTCTGGCCAACGCTGGTGCTTGTGCAGTGTGTGTGTGCTCTGTTCTCCCTCCCTTCTTCTACCTCTAGTCATAGTGTGTGGTAGCCAATGATAGTTCATGGTCGGCATCGCTAGTGTGTGCTCGGCAACACTAGTGAGTGGTTGGATAACTCCGTGCCGGAGATCTAGTGGGCTAACAGAAGCTGATACTAACAATATAAATTCTAGCAATCCAAATTAATTAAGATGGGCAACCAGTTTTACTCTTAAGTACTCTAACTGCGATGATAGAATTGAATGCGAAACAGATTGTTGCCAAGCAAAAGTTTGCAAAATAATCAGCCCCTCAAAGGCAATAGGTTTTAACCTTCAAATTATCTATTAAGAGGTGGGTGCCAGCGAAAGGGCCTCTAGCTGGGTTGGTTAGGTGGCTTTAGTATGGGTTTGACTCCCCGTGGGAGTGAATTTTTAGACTAGGGTTAAAAAAATCCCCTCATTTGACCCACGCCAAAGCACAAGATCTAAGGTCCGACCCCGGTCGTGGGCGCTCTCCCATAGGCTATGGTGTCATTATGTATAGGCGGTGCTCTTCTATTCTCAAGAATCAGGGTGGGCCAGATGATTATTTGACTTCCAATATGGCTATAATGATGTCTAAGAATTGCACCACCGATATAGCAACCTTCCTCGGACTAAGGATATTCGTAGTCCTAGTGCTCTTGCTTCCTTTGCACCCTGGCTTCGAAGATCAGTAAGGGTTCGGGGGGTTTCATGGCCTATGTGTGAGAAAGTTTTCTTATTGCAATGCCCAGAGGCTGTCTTAGCCCCCCCGACATGTCGAGTTTTTTTTAGAGGTTGATGCCACAAACTAAAACATGTGCTATTGGCATCATGTTGCGTCAAAATACATTAACAACGATGCAAAAGCTTAAGGCATTGTAAAACCTATGACAAAACCGCCCAATTTATACAAGATCAAGTACGGTTGTCCCCGCTTAGCACGTTGACGCGCGCATACTTTCACTTATATAAACCCGGTAGTCCGCTGAGTGTCACGAATGACCTTGGTAAATCAACATCATAACCAAGATCGAGGGATTAAGCAAATACACTCACATACATAGAGTTGCAGCCGAAATAATATTACAAATGGGTTCACAAATAATAGTACAAGTTTGGGTTTCAAAACCAATTAGTGAAAACAACATAGCTTTCAAATGATTACATTAATATAAGATCCAAATACATTGCTAGCATAAGTGACATCCTCTGATAAAAGCATATAGATGAGAAATAAATATAGAGTTACTGAGCCCACCGGCGGTTAGCCACCATCTTCACCAGGCCAAGAACTTCACTTGCAACATGGTGGGATAAACCCAGAGTACACGAATGTACTTAGCTAGACTTACCCGTTATAAACCAGAAATAAAGTGACACCAAGGAGTATGCAAGGCTTTATAGGTGGAGCTAGCTTGACAAAATTTTGCATAAAAGCCACTAGTTGAGCTATACATTTTACAATTTGGTAACCAAGTTAATTATAGCTATTCATCTCTAGATTAGCAACTAACCTGTGCCAAACATGTGGAATATCATTTAGTAACAAGCAATAGTAACCATAGCCGGTGTTGTAATGTGAGTTCATCATCATAACCATCAAGTTTCTGTTAAGTTACTCTACGTTGGCGCTGCTCAGTCAAGTTCTCACTATCCGGGAGAGACGGCAATTCGAATCGATTCCTACCCAGCTGGGGAATTATTCCTAACATAAACCCAGACATACCTGCACCAAGGTAGTCTTAGGTCAACTTTGGTACAACTCAAGAACTAAATTCGTGGGCCCGAGTAGCGCACACTCTCAGGGAGTCCACTTTGCCAGGACATCAATCTGCCCTCGGACTTACGCCAATGGCTCCCCGCACATCCTTACTACCACCAGAGTGCACACTTTCACTTCCCGGCTTCTGGCCTGAGTTGAGCTACTCGGCTTCATAGTTGGAACGAGTTATCCGGCCAACTAAGTGATAGGCATGCGTTCAACATGGCATGAGGACGTACAGCGAATCGGTCTTTAACCGACACAAACGGGGATAGATCCACACCTAAGACCTCCATGCCTTGTTGCTTCTCTATCGACATGCCACCCGGTCTCCTTTTTATTCATCAACACATGGTTATTTCCACGATAGCAAATATAGCAAACCGTGCTTTGGTATCCACCTATATCTCGTAGGTGATAGGAAATCACCCGACTTCTATTGGTCTAAGCATTGCTAAGCATCCGTTCGATCCTAGATCTACATAGGGTTCAAGGTATATTTCTGGATAAGGTAGTTCTATGCATCAAGTGGTTCTCATCAACTCTTATAACCTAATTCATCAAACATAAAGGACTCAAGTGATATTTGTAAAAACATTGGAGGCTTAGAATGCTCCGGGGCTTGCCTAGGATCCAACACTAGGTTAGTGTTTGTTAGATGACAATCGCTTGGCGAGCATCTCCCATCTTGGCACTTGCTTAGTCCTTCCATCTTCGGGATAGGTCCACCATACACCGTCTTTGGGTTCGGCTCCAACATCACATCCTTCACGTGGTTGATCTAGCGTACCTAGATGAGATGCAAGTGCATGAATATCAAGAATGGTAATATGAGATGCATCACATAATAGCATTCAAGACAAACATAAAATCATGCAAGACATAGGCACCTAGAGTTATTTAACTAAACAACGCACAACCTATTATGGAGGGATAGCAAGCATATTAGGTATGGCACACAAGTGAACTTAAGTTCAGATATTGCACACATGCATCGATCAAGAACTAACCAACATGTTTAGCCAAAACAACAGCAAGCTAAAGCAATCACCTAGCACATGTATAGAAATCTAGATAGCAGCAGAGCAGTCACTTGTTTTAACCATGACTAGAGATATAAGCATCCAACAAGGGTGAACTTAGACATTCTGTAAAGCTAATGAAATTATCTAAAACTTTGTTATTCATTCCTAAAGCTAATTCATAGGTTAACATGATCTAATATGCCAATATCTCAGGTCTGTACCCATAAGGACAGAAAACTGACTTGAACTTTAGAAATGTATAACTGGAGTTCTAATCATCCAACAAGCATGATCCTTAACTTTATAGAAATCTTATTAAGTTATATACAACCTTATAATTATCATATTTAGGTGATTCAACAGTTATTTGGCCTTAAACACACAAAGCAACAATTATGTCCAAAACATGGATAGAATCTGACATGCAACTTCAGACAGCAATAAGTTGAGTTCTAGCTTTCACAACAAGGTGGTTCTAGACTTTTTAGAAATCTTAGTAAACCATGCACAACTTTGTTAAAAACACCACAAGATAATTCCAAAGCTAACTAGGTCAAACATCACAAAGACATCTCTGTCCAGATTAGGATAGAATCTGTCACTCCACTTTACAAGCTCATAACTGGAGGTTTAGACAACCAAAATGGGTGATCTTTAACAATTTAGAAAGCTCATGGAAAGAACTACACTTCTTATATTATCTCCAAGACATGAATCAAAGCTTAGATAAGTGAAACAACACAATCATTCAGATCTGTTCAGAGAGCATGCAAAACCTGATAGGGAAATTATAAAATCTATAGCTCCTAAATTATCAGGCCTATGGTCATAAAAATTTAACACAAGCTAGATTATGAAGTGACCTACAACTTTGGTATTCACCATAATCACATAAAACATGATTTGCATCATGAAACTAATTGCACAACTAAAACTGTACCTGCAGTCTAGACAGCTGAGGCATACCACATCCATCTCTTATTTAGTTGCTACAAACTAACATGTTCTTGACATACATGCTACTCTAAACAGCTTGTGACCATATTCAAACAATCATAGCACATACTAATAGCTATGAGAAGCATCATAGGACAATAACTACATAGATCTATTAGCAAACTTTCATCCTCTACGTATATAATGCAATATATATGCTATTTTTAGTGCCATATGAGAACAACTAGTTTGGGGCTGAGATTTTTATGAGAGGAAGATGTTATCAAAACATGGCTACTGTACAAATTTCACATGCTTAGGTTTATCAAAACACGGCCGTGCCCAGCACGCGCAAGCACCAGAGAGCGAGGGAGAAAGTGAGCGAGCAGGAGGGAGGAGGGAGGGCGCTAGTCTGTCCAAGACGAGGAGAGCGAGGCGAGGTGGTGCTCATGTGACAAGCGAGGCCAGCCATGCGGCACTTGGCCCCTGCACATGGTTCGCCATGAAGGCCACGCAGCACGGATTCAAAAATCTAATTCTACCCCAAAAGTGCGACTGAACATCAATCTTTCTCCCTTCATAACTCCTAATCCGTTAAGTTTTGGCACAAGATGTAGTAACGAAAGTTGTAGAGCTACGCGAGATCTCCAACTTTGCTTAAAGTGCGAAAGTCTAATTCGACCTAGTTGGAGAGATACAAGGTTCCAAAGTGGGGTTCACGAAACTTGAAAACTGAATCCAGTTTCAAGCTGACTGAAACCTCCAACTTCTCCCCTCAATTTCTCCCAAACCATTTGATGATTCGATCAACCAATTTCTCCTTGTTGTAGTGCTACGTGAGTACTACAATCTTGATTAAAGGAGTTTGGCCAAAATTGACATGGTTTGCAAACTAAAATTCACCAAAGACGGGTACATGAAAACGGAAACATGAAAATTCAGTCATCCTAGACTTAGCCAAATTTCGGGATTCCAAAACAGCATTTTGTTGATTCTTGTAAGCTCTGTTTGGCTAATCTAGGCATTGATTTAGCTCTTGACCATTAAACAAAGTTTGTTCTACATAAGATGAGATACAACTTTTATTTAGGTTCCACTACCATGCAAACACTCTAAGACATAATTCAAACCAAGTCAATCTAGCACCACGATAAAGCTTAAATTATCCTTTTTTATCTATTGAAGCATTTTCTGGCCACTTGCTCAACATGAACCCTTCATAACTTTTGTTAATGAGTGTAAGTAGAGTGGTTTGAGCTTGGTTGCAAGGTTTGGTTGATGACTTATAATTCCATTCACTTAATAGTGCAATTCAAGCAAGAATGTAACTCATCATTTCATGTGACCTTTTGGCTCCAAACTTTGTGAAACTTTTCCAGTCATCAAAGTGGGTGAAAATTGAGGTGAGGAACATGACAGAAGCATATTCAACATTACTTAGGCATATATCTTAAAAGGGCTAACATGTAAGCAAAGGTGTGTTGTCCAAGTTTAAGTTGGGGCTCATTCTTGGAGTGTTGATCCCAACACCTTTGTCACCACTTAGAAGTTGGAACTAGAGCTCTTGGTTACTACCAAACTTACCATGTTGGAGCTCAAACCCACTGCTTAACTTGTGACTAACACCTAGGGTGTTACATCCCTCCCCCTTATGAGAATCTCACCCCGAGATTCGGTGCGAAAGACTTTACGGGAAGAGAAGCATGTTATCCATTTTCCAACATCAGTGATAGCATTAGGCTACTTAACTTCGGAGTATCAGAGAGGCTAATTTGGTCAAGACACTTTCTAATACTTGCTCTTCGCAGTAAGTTTTGTCTGAAGAATTTCCTTCATTGGCTTCCATGAAGCATTGCTACTTTGGGAGGAATCCAAGACAGCACAATACTTCGTTCTTGGGATACGGAGAGTACTACGGAGTATAAACTAATTACCCACAATCTCTATTTCCCTAGGGAATATAGCATGGACCATGTGAACTTTGCACTAGACTACAAGCTTCTGAAAGCTACTCATTATAATGGTTCCATGTTCATTCACAAAGTTCGAAAAGCAGTCCTCTACCAAAGTAGCTCGAGTACAACCTTTCATTAGGGATGAGATCACAGATAGGGTAAACATCCTCTGAGACTATGAGAAACTGAGTAACCAATAGACAATATCTATGCCGGTTGTATCTGTTCAATCACTCAGATGCCAACCGATGGAAAACTACATAATGTTCCATGTGTGCAGTTCTCTTTCTCTAATGACAACATTGAATTATCTAAGTCTATTGAGGGGGCGGTGAATGTGATAGCTGACTTTGTCAGTTCAGTGCTTTTGACGATCATTATTTGAGGGAATCCTCGTATCCAAGCGGCAACAATTATCTAGGTTGAATCTGATGCAACCTCTTGGGTAAAAACACATGGAAGGTACCAAAGGACAAGTCCGCCTTAGAAATCCTTGCTGAAGAAGGATGATAGCGAGGCCTGGAGGTCAACGAAAGTTGCAAGTATACACTGACTGGAAAAACATTACACTACCAAGCAGGTTGAGCACAATTTGCCTTCATGGTGCAGTGGCACAGTAAGTTGGGTTGACTTGCACTGTAGCAAAATTAGCCTGGTTGGACTACTTTTGACATTGAGGCTTCCTTTCTAATGTCAATCAACAACTCAAAAGCAAAATCTGAAATATGTTGTTTGACACTTTTCAAATTGTTTTCAACTCGAAATGGCACAAATTGACTTGTAGGACACCTTGACTGAGCAAACATTGTTGATATGAGAGGGTGAAAGCAAGGCACAAAGGGGTGCAAGGAGTCTTCTCTAGGGCATCTAAAGGATTACCTAATCGGCAAAATATTGACCATGTTGCTAATCTTGGGATCAGTTACAAACACCACCATCTAACATAAGGGATGATAGTAGTCAGCAGAGAAATCACAGATTTTGTATCTCTCAGTAATCAGTTTATATCCTGCAAACTACTGCTCCATTGTGCACAAATTTTGATAGGCATTTAGATCCAAGAGTCCTTTAACTATGGACTAAAATTCATCTCAAACGGTCACCGTTTGACTATCCAAATAAATCATCTACCAAAACTGCTTTGTTCTAAAATTTTGGGACCGAACTATCAAAACATCTCTCAAATCCGATGCTTTACTCAACCAATCCTCAAACCAACTTAAGACATCGAAGTACCTTAAGCGAGGAATGAGATCACCAAGTTTGGTGTGAATTCAACCATGTTTGAGCCACTAATCACTGGCTTAAAGATAACCGGTTTAGTGCCATGAAATCTCGATAGATTTCCTGCTCTTCTTTTCCTTTGATTTACACATTGGGAAGTGTGTTCGCAGTCTATAACTCTTTTTATGACAGCGGTAGCTTTCTTGCTGAGGATGGAGGCTAGGGTTTTCCTCATATGCTTCCCAGGGAACAACTTCAACTGTTGATTTAGGCACCAACTCGATGATGCGCAAGCATTGGACTGGTGGGCTGTTTTTGCAGGGCACAATGCATACTTCACGTGGAGGGGCAGTCCGGCAAAGATAAGGGACTATTTCCAACTATCCTTCTGGACTTCCTATGATAGAGTCCTGAACAAATCCTTTGATAGCACCATATACATAATCATGCTGACTGAGACTAGGGACGTGCTTTCTCTAGCTCTTTACTTAGCTGATACAGCATCTTGCACTACCCATGTGATTGTCCAAGATGGAATTGACTTGATGACATAGGGCTTGGAGAAAAAAGCAGTACTAGCATTGCTGACCGACTTTGCTGTTTCTTCGCTTAGCATTGTCCTATGAGACATAGCCTTCGGAGCTACCAAGGAGTTATTACCCAGCTGTAACTTAACCTTCCTACTGGTAACTAATTAGTCATCTCTCAACACTAAAGTTTCAAATCTTCACTCTTAACAGCCATAATCGCGGTTGATGCATAATGGAGGGTCGCCACTGAAGTCAGCAGAAAGGGGTCACACCGAAGAAGGTCGGTTGATCATCTTGCACATAAAGGTGAAGATTTGGACAGAAAGCTCATAAGCACCAGGTGACCTATTACATCACATAATATCCCGGTCCATTTATCATCCGACTGATAACTTGTTCAACCTTAAGTGTGGTGCACCTTTCTGATCCAAAGGGAACGATATAAGTTGCTCACTAGATGATCGATGTCATTACAGGGACAGTCAAGTAGAGTCACTTGTCTATCATCTCTTGTAGTCTGTTTATGTTCATGTTAGTGACCTGTTCTTCAAAGGTTCTCCTTTGGACGACTTTAGAAGGAAGTCCTATTGTATCTGGTTTGACATACAAATCTTCTGACAAGATAAGGAGAGATAACCAAGGAAGAGTTCATGTGAAAATAACACATCGGTGCAGTTTGACAATGGATCATGACTAGGAACCTCGATACCAACGCGTGCCGAGCAGCACAACCTTGTGTCGCGTGCCATAGGAGGCTCTCGGTTTCATCGCGGCACCATAGTTTCTACTCATAAGACCATTACTGATCACACACCCAAAGTGAAATTTCAAGTTGCATAGATTGGGTCATATGAACAAGCACTATGCAAAGGAGGGATAGCAACTAAAGGTAGTCACAAGGTCAGGAGTCAACGAGGAGGTGATCCGAAGATTAAAACACAGCGCAAAAGAACATAGCTTAATTGCCGAAGACAACTGAGCAGGGGACTCTTGCTTATTTTCCATATACGCCTTGTGTCCACCAACGTGATTACTAGGTAAAGATTATCATGAGATTAGGTCTTGTCGAGCAGCAACATGAGATCAAGACTGATAAACATCTAGAGACTTGAAAGAGTTGGAGACAAAACAAACGAGATTTAAGGGACAGAGCCAATGCACTGACTAGGGATTTAGTTGATAAAGCAATGACATGATCTATGAGGAAAAGGTTCCAAGGCCAGGGTAGATAGCGATTAGCATTGCACTAGATCATCTGTAGAAGGAGCAATGAGGCCCGGCAAGGATTTTTGAGCAGAGTCCTCCCACATAGGAGCGGGACAACCACGAGATTATCAAAACTTGGACACTGTTCTAGGATAGCACTCTTCAACACTCGTATGCTTACCAAAGGCAAAAGGGGTGATAACTATGGCACTACCTAGATAACGAGCATCCACACATATATCATGTTCTTAAGCAAGCAATTCAAAACACTCAACCCAATTAGCTTAAGCGACTATTACTAAGCACAAAGCTCGCATATAATAAGCAGTCACCTACAACACCACCACTACACATATCATGCAAAACATGGTGGTAAGGTACTGTTATCTTTTATTTCCTTTTTACTGAGTAGGTAGATAACTCTTCAAAACAAGTTTTACTTATATTTAGCAAATTAGTTTTCGGTCATGCACAACATGACCATATGGTTACAATAAGTTATCCATTAATAGAACAAGGGTGATAGGATCATGTTTATGCACAAGCAACAATCATGATGCATGCTTATCCTATTCATCCTCACAAAATTGCCAGCCTAAGGCAGTAATCACGTTCTATGTCGGTGGCATAACACGTACTCTCTCGATATATAGCTAGTCGTCAGCTACATTCAATCTACGCATTCATGGTTAGCGTGCCTGCAGAAGGATTTCATTTTAGTCCAACCCCACAATTATATATGTAGAAATGAAAGTCTGGGCTCTAGGTTGCAAGCTAAATACTTCCATATATATATACCCATATATATATACTTCCGTATCAAAGCTACCCGAAAGTAAATATGTCAATACATACATATAGAATATGTATATATAGCCGTACCAAAGCTAACCCACAATTAAATATTTCCATATATATATATATGATATATATACTTAAGTATCAAAACTACCTCTCCCCTTTGACCGCACGCTCACATCTTGCGGTCATGCCACTCACCATCTTGCCTGGGCGTAGAGGTATATTGATCCATACATTACCATTCAAGCGAATGGCATCCATATAATAGCACACCGTATGGATGACGAAATAAAATTTACAATAAAGTACATCCCCCATAGTTAGTGTTAGTTTACTTATTGCCACCTAAAAGTCCTTAATTGGGCTTAACTGGAGGTTGTCGTTAGCATAGTTTTGCAAATTAGTTTTGACAAATTTGCCTATAGCTAATGTTTTAGTCAAAATTGGCTTGTTAAAACCAAAACTTTGTTTTTAAAACTATGTACATGACAGTATTATGCTTAATCTTGCTCTAATGCCAGCTGTGATAGAACCGCCCAATTTATACAAGATCAAGTACGGTTGTCCCCCTTTAGCACATTGACGCGCGCATACTTTCACTTATATAAACCCGGTAGTCCGCCGAGTGTCACGAAGGACCTTGGTAAATTAACATCATAACCAAGATCGAGGGATTAAGCAAATACACATCACATACACAGAGTTGCAGCTGTAATAATATTACAAATGGGTTCACAAATAATAGTACAAGTTTGGGTTTCAAAACCGATTAGTGAAAACAACATAGCTTTCAAATGATTACATTAATATAAGTTCCAAATACATTGCTAGCATAAGTGACATCCTCTGATAAAAGCATATAGATGAGAAATAAATATAGAGTCACCGAGCTCACCGGCGATTAGCCACCATCTTCAGCAGGCCGAGAACCTCACCTGCAACATGGTAGGATAAACCTTGAGTACTCGAATGTACTCAGCTAGATTTACCCATTATAAACCAGAAATAAAGTGACACCAAGGAGTATGCAAGGCTTTATAGGTGGAGCTAGATTGACAAAATTTTGCATAAAAGCCACTAGTTGAGCTATACATTTTACAATTTGGTAACCAAGTTAATTGTAGCTATTCATCTCTAGATTAGCAACTAACCTATGCCAAACATGTGGAATATCATTTAGTAACAAGCAATAGTAACCATAGCCAGTGTAGTAATGTGAGTATCATCATCATAACCATCAAGTTTCCATTAAGTTACTCTTTGTTGCCGCTGCTCAGTCAAGTTCTCACTATCTAGGAGAGACGTCGACTCGAATCGATTCCTACCCAGCTGGGGAATTATTCCTAACACAAACCCAGACATACCTGTGCCTAGGTAGTCTTAGGTCACCTTTAGTACAACTCAAGAACTAAATTCATGGGCCCTAGCAGCGCCACACTCTTAGGGAGTCCACTCTGCCACGGTGTCAATCTGCCCCCGAACTTACGCCAATGGCTCCCCGCACATCCTTACGATCACCAGAGTGCGCGCTTTCACTTAACAGCTTCTGTCTTGAGTTGAACTACTCGGCTTCTGTAACACCTCGGGTGTTTAAAATACTAAAACCTGACATGTCATCATATGCATTGCAAAGCATTTGGCATTTGGTGAAAACTTTGAGATGCATACACTAAAACAAGTTTATATTCATGTGGTATGTGTTGAATTGTATTGGTTGACTCTAGTTCAAAGTTTGTTTGGATTTTGAATTTTTCGAGAAAACCCCGCTTTTCAGCATTTAAATCCTACCATGAAAATCCATTTCAAAATCTAAGCATAATTTGGGGTTGATCCCAAAAGCAAAAGTGTAGAGCTTGGCAAGTTATGCAAAGTTTGTTTTTGGAGTTTTTCAAGTTGTTTAGAAAAATTTTGAGTAATTCAAAAAGGCGTAATTCGTTAAATTTCCCTATTCAAATTCAAAAGTTCATTTCAAAATCTAGACCGAATTAGGAGATGGTTATAGAAGCAAAGTAGTAGAACTTTCAATTTTGAACAACTTTTGCTTTTGGAGATTTTTGAGTTGTTATGAAAATTTGAGAGTAATTTGTGAATTTTGGCGTATGGCAATTTTGTAATTTCTGTGAATAGTGTTCACCGCCTAAGCTACATTGCCGTCGGACCTTCTTCGGCGTTCCAGGCGCGTCGTGGCCATCCTTGATGTCGCGCTGGCATGGAAACGGCTCCGTCGTGGCTTCCTTGAGCTTCTGCGCCGCGCTATAAGTACCAAGACGTCATCATCGTCGTTTTTCTTCTTCCTTTGTTTTCACCACCGCCGTTGTCATCGCTCCAACAAGCTTGCACCATCTCCCCAGCGCTGTTGCCATCTCGGTAAAGGCCGTCCTAGTTCCGTATTTTCCTTGCGAATCCAGCCAGCTAACATTGGTCGCCTGAAATTGCCGAGAACTCGCTGTCCACGTTTTTCTTCCTCGAGGTCAGCAACTTCACCGCTGTGGGCGTGTCATCGTGGCCAGAGCCCTTCGGTGAGCCGTTGTCTGTAATCAGTGTATTTACGGCTTTGTTTCGATGCTGTAGTACTTAGTCAGTTGTTGTTTACTCATTTTGATCACTGCAGTCGCCGGTTCTCCCTCACCGACGATCTTTGCTCTGCATAGTTCACCGTAGTGGTTGGATAGTTCACCGTAGTGGTCGGATAGTTTACCGTAGTGGTCGGATAGTTCACCGTAGTGGTCGGATAGTTCACCATAGTGGTCGGATAGTTCACCGTAGTGGTCGGATAGTTCACCGTAGTGGTCGGATAGTTCACCGTAGTGGTCGGATAGTTCACCATAGTGGTCGGATAGTTCACCATAGTGGTCGGAGAGTTCACCAAAGTGATCGGTGCTAGCGTGGTCACATCAGTTACGAATATGGTTTGGTTAGTTTGGTTTGTAACTGTACTGCGAAGGAAAATTGTATCCAATTTATTAATTTTTGCATCCATCATCGAGCATCATGTTTCATATTCCGGTAAGCCTGAACTTGACAATTCTATTACGAGAATGGCTACTCGCGCACTAGGAGTGGAGAGATGGCGGGAATAGCATGTACCCACGTGGCAATGGGCTGGATTGGTGGAGTACTGTATTCTCAGGTGGCGCGGACCCGTTCTTGTTTTAGAGGATCCGAGAATAGGTTGGTATATGTAGGTCGTGGACCCGCATATGTCGTGGTGGTGATCTGGAATCCCAAATTGGGTTTATAATCGGTTCAATCGCCGTTGCTCCTCGGTTATGGAGACTCAACTCACTTTATTCATCATCGTAGTAATTAATAACTTGGAACTTGAGAATGGTTGATGAAGGTGTTGGATATGAAGTTTCATGATCTCATTATGGATCGTGTCATCTTTGTATATGATTTTATGAAGTTTAAACTGTTGAAACAAAGAATTTTGTCAAAGAGCTTTTACGCAAAATAACTTTGATTATTGCTAAAACCATACCTTGAATCCTCGAGCACCGCATTCCTGAGTTATCAGTTCTTATTTCGGTTAAGTCTTGTTGAGTACTTTTGTACTCAGGGTTCGTTGACCCTTGTTGCAGGTGAGCCTCATGAGCAGATCTGTTTTGGATCGTGTTGCATGACAGTTGTACCTTGTGATGACGTTGAGAAGTAATTGTGTGGCCCTTAAGGCGAGGCACCTCATTGTGTGTTTTGTATTATATTATAATGCCGCTCCACTACTTTGGTTTGTATTAATATCGAACTTAGTTGTACGGTTTGAAACAAATGGTTTGTAAACTATGTTATTGTAAGTCTTCCGCTACTTTTACTCTGATGTGTCTATTTGAATAAACTATTGTAATACTACAATGACTCTGTAACGTGATCCTGCTCGGAAATCGTGGATGATTCGGGGTTCCCCGAGGACACCCGACAGACTTCTTAACTTACCAGGAACATATGCATTGTTGTCAAAGGTCTTTGGACAGTGACAAATGTATGTGGGTCCTATAATTTAGGAGGTTCTGCCACAGCTTCACGGTCGGAATGAGTTATCTGGCCAACTAAGTGATAGGCATGCGTTCAACATGGCATGAGAACGTACAACGAATCGGTCCTTAACCGACACAGATGGGGATAGATCCACACCCAAGACCTCCATGCCTTGTTGCTTCTCTATCGACATCCCTCCCGGTCTCCTTTTTGTGGTATTGGTTTACAAAAACTTCAAAATGATTTGGGATGACTAAATTTAACTTGATTAATTTGGTCCAAATTGCTTCTGACTTGTCTTAATTCTTTCTCACCATTCCTTATTTGATTAAAAGGGTCTTGTGTGGTGGAGTACTAATCTTACTATGCCCTATATAAAAAAATAAATGTTGTTTATGTGCATTATAAACTTTGATGTTTTTGTTTATAAGAACGATTCATGCATCATGAATAATTCACTCGTTACTTCCTTCACCTCTTAGTCTGGAGTTGAGTAGTGAGTCTGGTTTGAGGAATGTAATCCATCATAGCTGCTCTTTAGACTTTGATCAAGTGGTCTTACTTGGATTAAATTGGTTTCCTACAGTATGGCTCGTGCCAAGATGACGCCCCGTAAGTCCACTGGACCCAAAGGAGTTCCTCGTCACCAACTTGCCCCTAGAAACGATGGTGCTAGCAGTAGCAGTTCTAGGCCTGATCCCCAAGCAGAGATACAAAGAATTTCTATAGAATTAGCACAAGCTACTAGAGATAGGGCTTTGGATGCTATACAGGTAGGAGAATTACAGGATCAATTGAGGCGTCTCACCACCGCACACAGGAACTGCGAAAGTATATTAGTTCGTACGGTGGAGGGACGAAATGAGGCTTGGCAGAGGGAAAATGTAGCTAGAGCTAGAACTCATGAGCTAGAGTTCTATGTAGAAGATTTAGAAGAACATAATACCTATCTACATGAGGAAGTGCATAGGCTTAGCAATCTACTAAACCCGAATCATGAGCCTCAAGTCGATGCCATGGACCCAAAAATATCCTTGCCAATGATAGCGAATCGGAAGAGGAAGAAGAAGAATATCCTGAAGAATTAGTAATGATCAATGAAAGTGATGATGAAGGCGGTAATAATTCCGGAATGGATACCGAGCCTGAAGTTTGAAGTAATCACAGAAAAGAGTAGAGTTGTATAATAGTTAATTATGGTTAGGCTATGTAATCTTGGGAATGAATTGGATGTATCAGCATAAGGCTATTATAGATTCTTTGAATAGGACTTTAAGAGTAAGTTTGCCTGATAGTAATTCTCAACTTCTCATCCAACTTCCAACCTTAAGAAGATCAGTGGGCCGAGTTTGTGCAACTGCCATCAAAGAGATTAGAGATATCCCGGTAGTACGTGAATTTCGCGATGTGTTTCCTGAAGATTTACCCGGTCTACCACCTGATAGGGATGTACAGTTTAGCATAGAGTTACAACCTGGAACAGCTCCGATTTCTCGGAGAGCCTATAGAATGCCACCTAAGGAATTGGCCGAGTTGAAGGCTTGGTTACAAGAATTAATTGAGAAGGGTTTATCCAACCTAGTTCCTCACCTTGGGGATGTCCGGCAATTTTGTGAAAAGAAAGATGAGACCACGAGGTTATGTGTTGACTATCGTCTGCTGATGAATGAAGTGACCATCAAGAATAAGTATCCATTACCTTGGATAGATTTGCTTTTTGATCAGTTGGCCAGAGCAAAAGTTTTCTCCAAGATAGATTTGAGATCAGGGTATCATCAAATCAAGATAAAGCCTAAAGATATTCCCAAAATGGCATTTACCACGAGATACGGATTATATGAATACTTGGTGATGTCTTTTGGTTTGACCAATGCTCCAGCTCATTTCATGTATTTGATGAACTCAGTATTCATGCCTGAGCTAGACAAGTTTGTAGTGGTATTTATAGATCATATACTAGTATATTCCAAGAATAAGACAGAACATGCAGAACACCTTAGAATTGTTCTGACTCATTTGAGAGAACATCAATTGTATGCTAAGTTCAACAAATGTGATTTTTGGCTTAAGGAAGTGCGATTTCTGGGACATGTCTTGTCAGAGGGAAGGAGTTCTTTGTTGATCCAAGCAAAGTGAAGGATGTGCTTGATTGGAAACCACCAACCACAGCTCATCAAGTTTGGAGTTTTACGGGATTGGCGGGTATTACCGTCGGTTTATTCCAGATTTCTCTAAGGTATCAAAGTCCATAACTGAATTGTTGAAGAACCAAGTCAAGTTTGTCTGGTCATCAGTTGTGAAGAGGCTTTCCGGACTTTAAAAAGGTCATTGACTCTTCGCACAGATGTTAGCTCAACCTTGATATCGAGAAGCCATTTGATGTTTATTGTGATGCTTCGGTATTGGTATTGGATGTGTGTTGATGCAAGAAGGCCGAGTCATTGCCTATGCGTCCGAGCAACTTAAGCAACATGAAGAACACTATCCTACTCATGATTTGGAGTTAGCACTGTGGTTCATGCTCTAAAGATTTGGCGGCATTACACGCTTGGTAATACGTGCCATATGTATACTGAACCACAAGAGCTTAAAGTATATCTTTACTCGATTAGAGTTGAACATGCGACAAAAAGAAGATGGTTAGAACGATTAAGGATTATGATTTGGAAGTACATTATCACCTGGTAAAGCAAATGTAGTTGCAGATGCTCTCGATCATAAAAGTTATTGTAATTGTCCAGTAGTGAAAACAATGGGTTTGACTTTATGTCAAGAAATGGAAAAGTTGAATATAGAAGTAATTCAACAAGGAAGTTTGACCAACATAATTGTAGAAGCCACTATTCGAGATCAAGTTATTGCTTTGCTCGGAAGGAAAACAAGGGTATAGCCCATATCAAGGAAAGAGTCGAGAATGGAAAAGCAGAATGCTTGACATAGATGATAAAGATGTGTTGTGGTTCAAGGATCTTTGGTGGTACCAAAGGTTCTGAGTTGCGACAATCAATTCTAGAGGAGGCACATGCTACTAGGTTATCTATCCATCCGGGAAGTAACAAGATGTACCATGACTTGAAGCAAAGATTCGTGGACTAAAATGAAAATAGAGATTGCTAGATATATAGCAAAGTGTGATACTTGTCAAAAGGTGAAAGCTATACATTTGAGGTCTCTTTGGTGAATTACAACCATTGCCTATTCCATCTTGGAAGTGGGAGGACATAAGTATGGATTTTATTGTTGGTCTACCCAAGACATCAAAGGGATTTGACTCAGTATGGGTTATTGTAGATCGACTCACTAAGTCAGCACATTTTCTTCCAGTCAAGACAATATATCCTACAATCCAATATGCCAAAATGTACTTAGCAAGAATCATGAGTTTGCATGGAGTACCCAAGACTATAGTGTCGATATAGGGTACACAGTTTGTCTCCACTTTTGGAAACACTTACATGCTTCATTGGGTACTAAACTTCAGATAGTACAGACTTATCATCCGCAGATGATGGATGATGAAAGAGAGTCAATCAAGTGCTTGAAGATATGTTAAGGTGTTGTGTCCTTAATTATTCCAACAAGTGGGACGAATGCTTACCTTTGGCCGAGTTCTCATATAACAATAGTTATCAGGAAAGCATTAGAATGGCTCCATTTGAAGCACTCTATGGCCGTAGGTGCAGAACATCACTGAGTTGGTCGGAGCTCGGAGAAAGAAGATTCTTTGGAGTTGACCTTGTGAAAGAAATGGAAGACAAGGTTAGGCAAATACAAAGTAATTTGAAAATAGCTCAGTCCCGCCAAAAGAGTTATGTGGATAGACGATGAAGACCATTGGTATTCAACAAAGGAGATTTTGTATATCTGAAAGTATCACCAATGAAGGGAGTTAACCGTTTTGGTGTTAAAGGAAAGTTGGCACCCCGATACATTGGACCATATCAAATTTTGGAGAGGTTTGGAAAAGTGGCATATCGCTTGAAATTACCAGAACATTTATCAGCTGTACATGATGTGTTCCATGTGTCTCAGTTAAAGAAGTGCCTCCGAGTGCCTGAGCGGAATGTTGAAGTTGAAGGAGTGGAACTTGAACCAGATCTGACTTATTCAGAATATCCTATCCGAGTGTTGGATCAGAAAGATCGTGTTACTCGGAGGAGAACAATAAAGTTCTAAAAGATACAATGGAATCAACATTCAGAAGAGGAAGCTACTTGGGAATCAGAAGATTACTTGTTAGAAAAGTTTCCAGAGTTTCTAGCGTCAATATAGAATAGAATAATGTTAGTTGAGCTCGGTTGCTACAAATTGTGTTTTGTAAAAGAACCTCAGTTGTTTTATGGAAAAGTTCTGGATGTTTTTGGATTGACACATTTCCTTTTCCATTACTTACTCTATGGCTTTGAATCTCGGGGCGAGATTTCTTTTAGGGGGAAGGATTGTAACACCTCGGGTGTTTAAAATACTAAAACCTGACATGTCATCATATGCATTGCAAAGCATTTGGCATTTGGTGAAAACTTTGAGATGCATACACTAAAACAAGTTTATATTCATGTGGTATGTGTTGAATTGTATTGGTTGACTCTAGTTCAAAGTTTGTTTGGATTTTGAATTTTTCGAGAAAACCCCGCTTTTCAGCATTTAAATCCTACCCTGAAAATCCATTTCAAAATCTAAGCATAATTTGGGGTTGATCCCAAAAGCAAAAGTGTAGAGCTTGGCAAGTTATGCAAAGTTTGTTTTTAGAGTTTTTCAAGTTGTTTATAAAAATTTTGAGTAATTCAAAAAGGCGTAATTCGTTAAATTTCCCTATTCAAATTCAAAAGTTCATTTCAAAATCTAGACTGGATTAGGAGATGGTTATAGAAGCAAAGTAGTAGAACTTTCGATTTTGAACAACTTTTATTTTTGGAGATTTCTGAGTTGTTATGAAAATTTGAGAGTAATTTGTGAATTTTGGCGTATAGCAATTTTGTAATTTCTGTGAACAGTGTTCACCGCCTAAGCTACATTGCCGTCGAACCTTCTTCGGCGTTCCAGTAGCGTCGGGCCGTCCTTGATGTCGCTACCGCACGGAAGCTTGGCTCCATCGTGGCTTCCTTGAGCTTCTGCGCGCTATATAAGTACCAAGACGTCATCATCGTCGTTTTTCTTCTTCCTTTGTTTTCACCACCGCCGTTGTCATCGCTCCAACAAGCTCGCATCGTCTCCCCAGGTATTTGCCATCTCTCGGTAAAAGGCCGTCCTAGTTCCGTCTTTTCCTTGCGAATCCAACCCGACTAACATTGGTCGCTTTGAAATTGCCGAGAACTTCGCTGTCCATGTTTTTTCTTCCTCGAGGTCAAGAACTTCACCGCTGCGGGCGTGTCATCGTGGCGAGCCCTTCGGTGAGCCATTATGCGTAATTAGTGTATACGGGCTTCGTTTCAATCTTTGTAGTACTTAGTCGATTGTTGTTTACTCATTTTGATCACTGCGATCGCGGTTCTCCCTCACCGACGATCTTTGCTCCGCATAGTTCACCGTAGTGGTCGGATAGTTCACCGTAGTGGTCGGATAGTTCACCGTAGTGGTCGGATAGTTCACCATAGTGGTCGGATAGTTCACCGTAGTGGTCGAATAGTTCACCGTAGTGGTCGGATAGTTCACCGTAGTGGTCGGATAGTTCACCGTAGTGGTTGGATAGTTCACCGTAGTGGTCGGATAGTTCACCGTAGTGGTCGGATAGTTCACCATAGTGGTCGGAGAGTTCACCAAAGTGATCGGTCTTTGGCGTGGTCACATCGATTCTGAATATGGTTTGGTTAGTTTGGTTTGTAAATTGTCTTTGCGAAGGAAAATTATATCCAATTTATTAATTTTTGCATCCATCATCGAGCATCATGTTTCATATTCCGCATCATGTTAAACATGGCAATGTTACTACGTGTAGTAAACGAAGGTGAACACGTGGTAGTTAATCAAGTTGCGGAGGAGGTTGATCATGCTGTTGAGGTCGGATCGAAGACTTGTGAAACGTCGCGAGAGCCGGACTTTTCCGTCAACGAAGGCAAGCCCGGATGCATACAACCCTACCTTGTGTTTTACAAATTAATTTCGCTTTTGCTTTCCGTTCTTGCATTAAGTGATTAAGAGTTAAGTAAGAGCCTAATTGGTGCATTACCACCCTTGTTATTCCATATTTACCATATTACCGTTTTGAACTCGTATATGCCTAGTTTTGCTTAGCTATCGTGAAGAACGATGAAGTCGGTGACTACCTACCACCGCAAGTTTTAAATGGAACATTGGTTAATTATGTTAGCATGTGATATGGGAATGTGGAGTAATAAATCTAGACCCAAGGCGGACTCGGTGTGTGTGAGCCACAAGACATGGAGGTCTTGTGAGCGGGATCTTTCCACCGTGTCGATTAAGGCACGTCCGTTGTTGAATTGCATGAGGTGAGAATTTGTAGTACTAACCACATACTCCGGTAAGCTTTGAACTTGACAATTCTATTACGAGAATGGCTACTCACAGACCGGGAGTGGAGAGATGGCGGGAATAGAGTGTACCCACGTGGCAATGGGCTAGATTGGTGGGGTACTGTATTCTCGGGTGGCGCGGACCCGTTCTTGTTTTAGAGGATCTGAGAATAGGTTGGTATATGTAGGTCAAGGACCTGCATATGTCGTGTGGTCTAGAATCCCCAGCTGGGTTTATAATCGGTTCGAATCGTCGTTGCTCCTCGGTTATGGAGACTCAACTCACTTTGTTCATCATCGTAGTAATTAATAACCGGGAACTTGAGAATGGTTGATGAAGGTGTTGGATATGAAGTTTCATGATCTCATTATGGATCGTGTCATCTTTGTATATGATTTTATGAAGTTTAAAC
This sequence comes from Miscanthus lutarioriparius, assembly GCA_904845875.1. Lineage (NCBI taxonomy): Eukaryota > Viridiplantae > Streptophyta > Magnoliopsida > Poales > Poaceae > Miscanthus > Miscanthus lutarioriparius. The sequence goes on along the minus strand of CAJGYO010000004.1, from coordinate 60,454,574 downwards.
TGTTGAAACAAAGAATTTTGTCAAAGAGCTTTTACGCAAAATAACTTTGATTATTGCTAAAACCATACCTTGAATCCCTGAGCCTGCATTCCTGAGTTATCAGTTCTTATTTTGGTTAAGTCTTGTTGAGTACTTTTGTACTTAGGGTTCATTGACCCTTGTTGCAGGTGAGCCTCATGAGCAGATCTGTTTTGGATCGTGCTACATGACAATTGTACCTTGTGATGACGTTGAGAAGTAATTGTGTGGCCCTTGGGCAGGGCAGCCTCATTGTGTGTTTTGTATTATATTATAATGCCGCTCCACTACTTTGGTTTGTATTAATATCGAACTTAGTTGTACGGTTTGAAACAAATGGTTTGTAAACTATGTTATTGTAAGTCTTCCGCTACTTTTACTCTGATGTGTCTATTTGAATAAACTATTGTAATACTACAATGACTCTGTAACATGATCCTGCTCGGAAATCGTGGATGATTCGGGGTTCCCCGAGGACACCCGACAGACTTCTTAACTTACCAGGAACATATGCATTGTTGTCAAAGGTCTTTGGACAGTGACAAATTTATGTGGGTCCTATAATTTAGGAGGTTCTGCCACAGCTTCACGGTCGGAATGAGTTATCTGGCCAACTAAGTGATAGGCATGCGTTCAACATGGCATGAGAACGTACAACGAATCGGTCCTTAACCGACACAGACGGGGATAGATCCACACCCAAGACCTCCATGCCTTGTTGCTTCTCTATCGACATCCCTCCCGGTCTCCTTTTATTCATCAACACATCATTATTTTCATGATAGCAAATATAGCGAACCGTGCTTTGGTATCCACCTATATCTGGCAAGTGATAGGAAATCACCCTACTTCTACTGGTCTAAGCATTGCTAAGCATCCGTTCGATCCTAGACCTACATAGGGTTCAAGGTATATTTCTGGACAAGGTAGTTCTATGCATCAAGTGGTTCTAATCAACTCTTATAACCTAATGCATCAAACATAAAGGACTCAAGTGATATTTGTAAAAACATAGGAGACTTAGAATGCTCTGGGGCTTGCCTGGGATCCAACACTAGGTTAGTGTTTGTTAGATGACAATCGCTTGGCGAGCATCTCCCATGTCGGCAATTGCTTAGTCCTTCCATCTTCGGGATAGGTCCACCATACACCGTCTTCGGGTTCGGCTCCAACATCATGTCCTTCACGTGGTTCATCTAGCATACCTAGATGAGATGCAAGATGCAAGTGCATGAATATGAAGAATGGTAATATGAGATGCATCACATAATAGCATTCAAGACAAACATAAAATCATGCAAGACATAGGCACCTAGAGTTATTTAACTAAACATCACACAACCTATTATAGAGGGATACCAAGCATATTAGGCATGGCACATAAGTGAACTTAAGTTCAGATATTGCACACATGCATCGATCAAGAACTAACCAACATGATTAGCCAAAACAAGAGCAAGCTAAAGCAATCACCTAGCACATGTATAGAAATCTGGATAGCAGCACAACGGTCACTTGTTTTAACCATAACTAGAGATATAAGCATACAACAAGGGTGAACCTAAACTTTATGTAAAGATAATGGAATTATCTAAAACTTTGTTATTCATTCCAAAAGCTAATTCATAGGTTAACATGATCAAATATGCCAATATCTCAGGTCTGTACCGATAAGGACAGAAAACTAACATGATCTTCAGAAATGTATAACTGGAGTTCTAATCATCCAACAAGCATGATCCTTAACTTTATAGAAATCTTATGATGTTATATACAACCTTCGTATTATCATCTTTAGGTGATTCAACAATTATTTGGCCTTAACACACAAAGCAACAATTATGTCCAAAACATATACAGAATCTGACATGCAACTTCAGACAGCAATAAGTTAGAGTTCTAGCTTTCACAACAAGGTGGTTCTAGACTTTTTAGAAATCTTAGTAAACCATGCACAACTTTGTTAAAAACACCATAAGATAATTCCAAAGCTAACTAGGTCAAACATCACAAAGAAGACATCTCTGTCCAGATTAGGACAGAATCTGTCACTCCACTTTACAAGCTCATAACTGGAGCTTTAGACCACCAAAATGGGTGATCTTTAACAATTTGGAAAGATAATGGAAAGCACTTCTTATATTATCTCCAAGACATGATTCAAAGCTTAGCTAAGTCAAACAACACAATCATTCAGATCTATTCAGAGAGCATGCAAAACCTAATAGGGAAATTATAAAATCTATAGCTCCTAAATTATCCGGCCTATGGTTATAAAAATTTAGCAAAATCTAGATTATGAAGTTACCTACAACTTTGGTATTCACCATAATCATAGAAAACATCATTTGCATCATGAAACTAATTGCTCAACTAAAACTGTACCTGCAGTCTAGACAGCTGAGGCATACCACATCCATCTCCTATTTAGTTGCTACAAACTAACATGTTCTTGACATACATGCTACTCTAAACAGCTTGTGACCATATTCAAACAATCATAGCACATACTCATAGCTATGAGAAGCATCATAGGACAATAACTACATAGATCTATTAGCAAACTTTCATCCTCTACGTATATAATGCAATATATATGCTACTTTTAGTGCCATATGAGAACAACTAGTTTGGGGCTGAGATTTTTATGAGAGAAAGATGTTATCAAAACATGGCTACTGTATAAAATTCACATGCTAAGGTTTTGTAATTTAATTACTACAAAAAAGACAAATTGAAATTGCAAGAAAACATGTGAGAGCAAGATAAATATGAAATTCAATATTTTCTAGAAATGCATGGTCATATTATGTATCAACATTACACAACAACATCATGCCAAGATAATGGAACAACATTTTCCATTTTTACCTCATCATGAAAATTATAACTTATTTAAAACCATTTAAAGTTATTTATCCCACCCTAAACAAGATAAATCAACAACTCCTTCATACTGCATGCAATGAGCATGAAGTATTTACCACAGCACATACATAGCATCAGTAGCCTACCATAAAAAATTCACAGTAATTGGAGCACAAGAACTTTAGATATGAAAATGACAATCAAAATAAGCTAAAATTGCCTATTTAACAAGATTAAATCAAAACATGATAAAAACAGTACACGACTAGCATGTTTAATATTTTTCATAGCTAGAGAGTGTCATCACAAGACTAACACAACTAGAATCACAATTTTTGGACTTCTATAATTCAAGATATGCATCTAACCAACTTAAAAGGATTTCTAAAAGCACTATGCAAGAATAAATAAAAACATCAGAAACTTTCTACTAACACATATCATATTATGACCCTACTATGTAGATCTACTCTCAAGGATTCAAAAAAGTCCTCATTTGCTATTTTACGATTTTTATACGATTTACTATGCATTTTCAAAGTTTCAGCCAAAATAAAAGCATAAAGGAAAAACGACTTTGCATCGGAGACCCTGAACTTCTCACTAATACAAACTCCCGCAAATGGGTCCTTCTCGGCACTATTCAACTGAGTCACGAGATTTCCAGTTTAGCCCTTCATTTTTGTCAAATTGTTGCGTGAGGTCCCTGACGTGGTTTTGGAGCAGGGGACGCGCGGGAGCTCGCCGGAGGTGCATCGGCGACGGTGGAGTGGCGGTGGAGCACCAAGGGGCCCGCATGCTCCCATGGGTAGCTGCGGCTTGCACCGCGGTGTCCTGACGCGGCCTAGCCACGCGTGCTGGCGACGACGGCCGGGCGGACACTGACGGCAGCAGCGCACGGCGGTGGAGGTATCTGGGAAAGAGACGCGACGCGCATGGGGTGGCTTGAGGAACACGAAGGTGAGGCCGATTGGGACTAAGGAGCATCGAAGGAGCGGAACCACACAGAGGCAGGGAGCTCAGCCCGCCAGGCCATGGTGGACATGGCCATGCCCAGCACGCGCAAGCACCAGAGAGCGAGGGAGAAAGTGAGTGAGCAGGAGGGAGGAGGGAAGGCGCTTGGCTGTCCAAGACGAGGATAGTGAGGCGAGGTGGTGCTCATTCGACAAGCGACGCTAGCCACACGGCGCTCAACTCCTACACATGGTTGGCCATGAAGGCCACGCAGCACGGATTCAAAAATCTAATTCTACCCCAAAAGTGCGACTGAACATTAATCTTTCTCCCTTCGTAACTCCTAATCCGTTAAGTTTTGGCACAAGATGTAACGAAAGTTGTAGAGTTACACGAGATCTCCAACTTCTCCTTGACGAAAGTGTAATTCAGCCTGGTTGGAGAGATACAAGGTTCCAAAGTGGGGTTCACAAAACTTGAAAACTGAATCCAGTTTCAAGCCGATGGAAACCTCCAACTTCTCCCCTCAATATCTCCCAAACCATTTGATGATTCGATCAACCAATTTCTCCTTGTTGTAGTGCTACGTGAGTACTACAACCTTGATTAAAGGAGTTTGGGCAAAATCGGCATGCTTTGCAAACTAAAATTCACCAAAGATAGGTACATGAAAACGAAAACATGAAAATTCAGTCATCCCAGACTTAGCCAAATTTCGGGATTCCAAAACATCATTTTGTTGATGCTTGTAAGCTCTGTTTGGCTCATCTAGGCACTGATTTAGCTCTTGACCATGAAATAAAGTTTGTTCTACATAAGATGAACTACAACTTTTATTAGGTTCCACTGCCATGCAAACACTCTAAGTCACAGTTCAAACCAAGTCAAAGTAGCATCACGATAAAGCTTAAATTATCCTTTTTGATCTATTGAAGCATTTTCTGGCCACTTGCTCAACATGAACCCTTCATAACTTTTGTTAATGAGTGTAAGTAGAGTGGTTTGAGCTAGGTTGCAAGGTTTGGTTGATGACCTATAATTCCATTCACTTAATAGTGCAATTCAAGCAAGAATGTAACTCATCATTTCATGTGACTTTTTGGCTCCAAACTTTGTGAAACTTTTCTAGTCATCAAAGTGGGTGAAAATTGAGGTGAGGAACATGAAAGAAGCATCTTCAACATTACTTAGGTGTATATCTTAAAAGGGCCAACATGTAAGCAAAGGTGTGGGCTCATTCTTAGAGAGTTGATCCCAACACCTTTGTCACCACTTACAAGTTCGAACTAGAGCTCTTGGTTACTACTGAACTTACCATGTTGGAGCTCAAACGTACTTCTTAACTTGTAACTAGCACCTAGGGTGTTATAATAAATACACCCTCTATTCCAAATTATAAGACGCTTTGACTTTTCTAGATACATAGATTTTGTTATGCATCTAGATATACACTTATGTCAAGATGCAATGTAAAATCAATAGATGTAGAAAAACCAAAACATCTTATAATTTGAAATGGAGGAAGTACAACAGAAGTATTATATATTATTAAAAATAAATACCCCCCTCTGTTCCCAAATACATGTATTTAGGATTCCTGTAATTGAGAACAAATGTATACAAAATTATTTGTACTTTTCACAGGGAAATAGTTCTGTACAATTGCTAGCAAAACTCAAAAGTAAATCTATCTTATAAGCCTATAAGTAGAAAAAAGAATGACAAAGGTGATTACACCAGGGTCAAGTCCAGGGCCACCAAGAAAAAATGGAGAAAAAAATAACTTGACCTATGGACCCCCATGGCATTGAATTAAGAAGAAACTTCTCATGTGCAGGCCAAGAAACACCCCCAAAGCCAGCTGCCCTGGATGTGCCACCTAGCGCCCAGGACACATGCCTGCAGCCATATGCATCTCACTGAAAGCAACTCAGGTGGTTAAACATATAACTCAGTAACACAGCCCACAACTAAAGAACACAGCTGACGAGGGTTGTTTATTAACCTAGGCCTGTTTAAATTCGCTCCCACATATACCTGTCACTGAATAATCATACCCAGTCCCCAAATCCATATCCACACCAAATGGGTAGGGTATGGATAGAAAATCCTTTAGCCATTAGGAGAATAGGTATACCACTAGTAAAAGGGTATGGGGAGGGCATCACTCATTTGCCTAGTCTTATCCGTCTCCAATTTTTTCTTGGCGAGGGCGAGGGAGAGACGTTCGCACCCATGTCCAATTTTTCTGTGCGGCGCCGGTAGTGATGAGGCACTCGATGCCAAGCTCGAGGTTGGCCAACGCTTGTTGTAGAGCACCTCCCAAAAGCCCATGTCCCTAGTAGCCTGCTGGCATACACGGACAGCACGGCTAGCAGCACCGCAGCCTCATGGCCAATGGCAGCGGCGACACGTGCCTGCACGGCTTCAACCATGATGCCACGACATTGGAGCAGCCAGGAGGCGCGGCACATGCTCCCGTGCAAGCAGGTCATGGAGGGAGGACAGCGTGGGTGAAGAGCTTCTTGTCTCCTCATCTGTTGTTTTGACTTTTTTTACGGTGGTCTACTCATCCCTTGGCTTCCCCATTATCTAATGGGTTTGGGCAAATGAACATGGATGCAATTAGGGAGGGTGAGGAACAGGGATCAGCCAGTTGGGTTTGGGTTTGGTCAAGCTTGGATTTCTCCAAACCCTCCCCAACGACAGGTATACATATATTCAGTTCAGTTCATAGCAGTAGACCTTGCATGTAGCAGTAGCAACATTCAGGAAAGTGCAGCAGCACTTTCCTTGTGTGTGTGTGTTCTTTGCTCACCCTTTCTTCATCCTATAGCCATGAGTGAGTGTGTGGGTGCTAGTGAGCTAATAGCTCACCTGTGCAAGGGATCGAGGGCCAACAAGTGTAATCGGGGCCGATCCATGGAAGACGAGCACACCGGAGGTGCTCCGCCGCCCATCAATGTCGCCCGCCATATCTGCATCGCTGAAGGCTATGAGCTACAGCCTACATTCACTATTGGTGAGCCTATCCCGAAGATGGAAGGACTAAGCAAGTGCCAAAATGGGAGATACTCGCCAAGCGAGTGTCATCTAACAAACACTGACCTAGTGCTGGATTCCAAGCAAGCCCCAGAGCATTATAAGTCTCCCAGTGTTTTACAAAATACTACTTGAGTCCTTTATGTTCGATGCATTAGGTTATAAGAGTTGGTTGGAAACACTTGATGCATAGAACTACCTTGTCCAGAAATATACCTTTAACCCTGTGTAGGTCCAGGATCGAATCTATGCTTAGCCATGCTTAGACTGGTAGAAGTCGGGTGATTTCCTGTCACCTGCGAGATATAGGTGGATACCGAAGCACGGTTGGCTATATTTGCTATCGTGGAAAAGAATCATGGGGTAATGTAAATGGAGGCCGGGCGGAGTCTATGTGTAGGTTGACTCATGTGATTCCGTCTGTGCCGATTAAGGACCGTACCGTTGTTGGCACTTCTGACAAGATTGAACGCATGCCTATCACTTAGCTAGGCGGATAACTCGTTTCAACCGTGAAGCCAAGTAGCTCAACTCAGGCCGGCCCCCGCTCTATCAAAGTGCGCACTCTGGATGGTAGTAAGGATGTGTGGGGAGCGGATCAATAGACCGTGGGCAAGCATGACCTGAGCGACCTGGTCCGAGACCATGGGCAGGCATGGCTTGAGCGACCTGGCTACTGTCAGTCCCTGATTGTGCGGCGCTAGGCGAACCCACGAAATGTGGACCTGAGTTGTACCAAAGGTGACCTAAGACTACCTTGGCGCAGCTATGTCTGGGTTTGTGTTAGGAATAAATTCCTAGCTGGTTGAAATCTATTTGAATCGCCGTCTCTCTCGGATAGTGAGAAACTTGGCTAGCTCCCACATCATAGTAATTGTATTATGGAATGTGATGGTTTGGATAAACATGAAATTACTATACCGGCTATGGTTACTATTGTATGCTATTAAATGATATACCACATGTTTGGCATAGGTTAGTTGCTAATCTAGAGATGAATAGCTATAATTAACTTGATAACCAAAGAATAATTGTACAACTGAATTAGTCGCTTTTTATGCAAAATGTTGTCAAGCTAGCTCCACCTATAAAGCCTTTCATACTCTTTGGTGTCACTTTATTTCTGGTTTATGATGGGTAAGTCTAGCTAAGTACATTCGAGTACTCAGGGTTTATCCCACCATGTTGTAGGTGAAGTTCTTGGCCTGCTGAAGATGGTGGCTAACCACCGGTGGGCTCGGTGACTCTATATTCCTTTCTCATCTATATGCTTTTATCAGAGGATGTGTGGGGTATGGCCGCCGGTATCCACAAGACAAGACATGGGCCGCACCATCAGTGGTGGCCCAGCCCATAAGATCTAGGCATGCACGGCGCTGCTCGGCGTGCACCGCAAGCTATTGTATAGTACCAAATAGGATACTTTCCTTGTAACCCTACTCCTCCAGTATATAAGGAGAGGCAGGGGTCCCCTAGTGGGCACGATCCATACATCTCAATGCAATACATCAGAACACAGGATGTAGGTATTACGTCATACTGACGGCCGAACCTATCTAAATCTTGTGTCTTGGTGCTTGTATTACCATCTCACTCCTGATCTCGCTCACCTCTACGACAAATCTACCATCGTGGGATACCCCTCGATGGACTGCCGAGCATCTTTTATCGACAGGATGTTACTTATGCTAGCAATGTATTTGGAACTTATGTTAATGTAATCATTTGAAAGCTATGTTGTTTTCACTAATCGGTTTTGAAACCCCAAACTTGTATTATTATTTGTGAACCCATTTGTAATATTATTTCTGCTGCAACTCTGTGTATGTGATGTGTATTTGCTTAATCATACGATCTTGGTGGTGATGCTGATTTACCGAGGTCCTTCATGACACTCGGCTGGACTACCGGGTCTATATAAGTGAAAGTATGCGCGTGTCAACGTGTTAGCAGGGATAGCCATACTTGATCTTGTATAAATTGGGCGGTTCTATCATAGCTAGCATTAGATCAAGATTAAGCATAATACTGTCATGTACATAGTTTTAAAAATAAAGTTTTGTTTTAAAAAGCCTATTTTGACTAAGACTTTAGCTATAGGCAAATTTGTCAAAACTAATTTGCAACACTATGCTAGCGACATCCTCCTTTATTCCCAATTAAGGACTACTAGGTGGCAATAAGTAAACTAACACTAACTATGGGGGGTTTACTTCTTGCAATTTTTATTTCGTCATTCATACGACGTGCTATTGTATGGATGTCATTCGCTTGAATGGTAATGTATGGATCACTATACCTCTATGCCCAGGTAAGAAGGTAAGTTGATTAGTGGTATGACCGCAAGTGTGAGCGTGAGGTTGGGGAGAGCTAGCCTTGATACGATTGTATACACAAGCTTCTATGTGTGTATAGTGCGTATTTAATTGTGGGTAGCAAATTTAATGATCGGGTAGCTTTGATACGGAAGTATATATATATGGGTATATATATATGGAAGTATTTAGCTTGCAACCTAGAGCCCAAACTTTCATTTCTGCATATATAATTGTGGGGTTGGGCTGAAATGAAATCCTTCTGTAGGTATGCTAACCACGAATGCATAGATTGAATGTAGCTGAGGATTAGCTATATATCGAGAGAGTGCGTGTTATGCCACCAACATAGGACGTGATTGCCACCTTAGGCTGGCAATTTGTGAGGATGAATAGGACGATCATGCATCATGATTGTGCTTGTGCATAAATATGCTTCCCTCACTTTGTTCTAATACTAAGTAACTTGTGATCCATGTGACGTTACTATCTTCCCTGTGTGAAGCTACACAAAATGCCTTGTTCCATGCCACTTGAATAGCTGTGCTTGAAGATAGTATGTGATTAGCTTCGCCTTTTATGTTGCTTCTAAAGGAAATAGATGACAAGTTAGTAGTTAGCAAAAACTTCAACCCTTTGGAAACTAATTTGCTAAGTATAAGTAAAACTTGTTTGGAAGAGATATTCACCTACTCAGTAAAAATGAAATAAAAGATAACAGTACCTTATCACCATGTTTTGCATGATATGTATAGTACTGTTGCTGTAGGTGACTACTTGTTATGTGCGAGCTTTGTGCTTAGTAATAGTCACTTTAGCTAATTGGATTGAGTGTTTTGAAATGCTTTCTTAAGACCATGATGTATGTGTGAATGCTCATTATCTAGGTAGTGTCGTAGCTATCACTCTTTTGTCCACGATGAGCATACGAGTGTTGAAGAGCACTATCTTGGAACGATGTCCAAGTTGTGATAATCTCATGGTTGTCGTCTCCAATTAAGTTCTCTCTTAGGAGCCTGAGCCTGTACACGTGATTGCTAGCCCTTGAACATTGCGCTACGAAGACTTTATCCATGCCTTTGCTTAACCTTAGGCCCAAGCTTAGTTCCCTTGAATGCTTGCATGTGTCGTGGTTGTCCCGCTCCTGTGTGGGAGGACCCTGCTCAAAAGTCCTTGTCGGACCTCCTTGCTCCTTCTCCTACAGATGATCTGGTGCAACACTGATCGCTATCTACCCTGGCTTTGGAACCTTTTCCTCGTAGATCACATCATTGTTTTATCAACTGAATCCCTAGTCAATGCATTGGCTCTGTCCCTTGAATCTTGTTTGTTTTGTCTCCAACCCTTTCGAGTCTCTAGATATTTATCAGTCCTGGTCTCATGTTGCTGCTCGGCAAGACCAAATCTCATGTTAATCATTATCTGGTAATCACTTTGGTGGACACAAGACGTATATGGAAATTAGGCAAGAGTCCCCTGGTCAATTGTCTTCGGCAATTAGGCTATGTTCTCTTGCGCTGTGTTTTGATCTATAGATCACCTGCTTGTTGACTCCTAACCTTGTGACTATCTTTGCTTGCTATCCCTCCTTTGCATAGTGCTTGGTCATCCGACCCAATCTATGCAACTTGAAATTTCACTTGGGTGTGTGATCAGTAATGGTGTTATGAGTAGCAACTATGGTGCCGTAACGAAACTAAGGGCATCCTATGGACTGTAGCCACAAGGTTGTGCTGCTCGGCACGCGCTAGTATCAAAGTTCCTAGTCATGATCCATTGCAGAACTACACCGATGTGTTATTTTCACATGAGCTCTTCCTTGGTTATCTCTCCTTATCTTGTGAGGAGATCTATATGTCGAACCAGATGCAATAGGACTTCCTTTTGGAGTCGTACAAAGGTTAACCTTTGAAGAACAGGTCACTGACATGAACTTAATAGACTACAAGAGATGGTAGACAAGTGACTCTACGTGACTGTCCCTGTAATGACGTCGGTCATCTAGTGAGCAACTCATGTCATCCCCATTGGATCAAAAGGGCACACAACACTTAAAGTTGGACAAGTTATCAGTCGGATGATAAATGGACCGGGATATTATGTGCTGTAATAGGTCACCTGGTACTAATGAGTTTCCTGTCCAAGTTCTTGTTTACACCAAAATTTGGAAGAAGAGTCGCAGGGACTTAAAAGCTCCCAAGATCATGTCATCAAGGAATCAATCGTGTGTAGGTCGGTATAAGCTGATTCGAATGCAAAACTGGAATCGGCTTTCTTCAGATAGCGCCAGCGGATAACGACAAAGGCTACGATCGGCGCCGAGACAAGACATGTTGGACTCTACAAAAAGGGAAAGATTAGAGTCCAAGTTATCTTAAATTAGGAATGTTTTCTCTAGGGTCAAAGATTGTGATGAGTCGTGCTTAGATAGGAGTCATGCGTAGGTCCCGGGTATAAATATCAAAGCCTGGCTATTGTAAAAAACACACAATCAATCAAATACAAGTTATTTACTTTTTCAAGCTTCGGCCACCCCTTAGGAGTAGGAGTAGGAGTAGATCTCGGTGAGTTCTTCAGCAAGTACAGCTGCATCGATCCGGTCGACCTCGACTACTTGTCTGTAAGTACCGTCATGGCTTATACCTCTATTCGTATGGATACATCGATCCAATCGACATCCACTGCGACTCTGGTATAAGTTAATTATCGACTCTTGTCTAGTTCAAGTACAGCTGCATTGATTCGGTCGACCTCCACTGCTCAAACTAGATTAAGGACAAGTTATCGGCTCTATCTAAGGGTGGCGTTCCTTCGAATAGATTCATTAAGTTACCAATATTGCTTGTTGCTTCCATTATTTATTTAATTACAGCAATATCACTTCGCCCGATTGGGATTGATTTAGATCGGCCTTATATCCTTTTTAACCCATCGTTTGTTAATCTAAACTGATCTAATCTGCACTTTAAACGACGAGTTATGTTTTATCGGCTGTTTTATATCAATCTTGATCGTGCATAGCGTGCAGTTAAGGCATGTCTGATCTTCAGTCGATCTATTGGCTAGCGAAAACTGTTCCATGGCCCGTTATCATGGCCTGTGTGATTCTGCCTCACACCCCACTGTTAGCACCGTGGAGTGGGGATCATTATTTGGTAGATCTGTTCCTGAAAGGGCATGATCTTAACTGTGCGCTATGTTTGAATCGGCTATTTTAGCCGATATCGAGCGCTTTCATGAACAGTCCACATTACGAGACTGTTGCAGTAGAGATAGGTTGAAAGATGTGTTAGCCCCATGATCTTATTATTGTATTACAGCCTGCATGATTCTGCCTCATGCCCCACTGATATTAGTAATAAGTTAGGGTCGTCGAGTCTATTGTAGTTTCTACGGCCTGCATGATTCTGCGTCATACCCCACTGGTCATAGCGATAGATGAGATCTAATATGTTCATTAGATTTATCTCAATTAAATGGTTGAATGATGATGAACTATTTCTTTTATAAAGGGGTTCGGTTACTTGCAGTCATTGGCTCAGTATAAACTAATTATTGTTAAAATCTTATTGCCATTGACCAATATTTGTCTAAAGAATGATATTTATCCTGAACGATAATCGATTCTTCTTACACAACCCCATGAGTTTTAACCGATTCATTCTTATGAATATGCTAGAATCCACTATTTAGTCGATCTCCTTTCATATCGGCCCTTAGAGCCACACATTCGGGACTGTTTAGCAACACCGGTATGTTCCGCCCTAAATTACTAATAAACTTTCTCTCCTTGTCAATTGCAGGGTCAAATTGACTAGCATGTCTTGGGAGGAGTGCGTAGGATCGACCACCCCTGCGCTGAAGCTAGGTGGATCTCCAGCTCTATCGAGCGGACCCTTCTAGCTTGCTCGTGTGCCCTCGGCATGGGACGAAAATTCTTTGTCGACACACGTCTCTGGCACGCCTGGTGGGACCACACAATCGTCATGGCGGTTCACAACAACAACGACATCCTCATGGTACATTACAAAGGCCTACCTGATGGAGATAAAGGTGTCATCAGCAAAGCTACAGAAGAGTTTCAGAACAAGTGTTTGTTGTCCTACACCAAAACACGTGACAACACAGTTGTTCAGAAATTACCACTACTAAGAGTTCTATTACACGGGCAGACAGATATAGTTGAAGCTGAAGACAAGCATTTCTTTATGGAAGTTGTAGACAAATCTGTTTGTGATGCCATATCAAGCCATAACGAAGCTTTCTTGGACATATTCCACAACACCATGAAAGAGGCAATTCATGGGTTTCCAGTTGGTCAAGGTGGGCTGACTTATTACAACATTCTAGATCCATCGACCCAAAGGACTAATCAAGTCAGTACCAGCCATCAAGAAGCAGCACCAGCTAGTAATAATGATGTCCAGGCAGTTCAGGGTTCATCTAAACAAGCTCAAGGAACTACTATGAATTAGATACAGTATAATCCTGGACAGGCAGTATAGCATGTGCAACAGCCGGCGGGGCAAGGTCAGAACCAGGCCACATACCATCATCGGCTCAAAAATAGCACCATCAATTCAAAAGATCCGTAGAGATATAGATCCTCATGTCTACAATCAGAGACTTCAAGCAGCAAGCCAGCAAAGGACCCAGCAGATAGAGATCCCACAAGGATATCACTATGGAACAGATTATAACACCCTTCACATGATTCTGAATCCAGGGTATCAAGGCACACGGGATTTGAATCCACAGATGGGTCAGCAGGTGCAGAGAAATCCAAATCCACAAGCTGACGAGTTGTTGCTAAAGGTGACCGAGATGATGAAGAATCAGTTCGGTCTGAAGCCAAAAGGGCTGACCTTCTCGTACAAACGCCCATATCCAGAATGGTATGATTTGGTCGCTCTTCCCACAAATTATAGACTCCCAGAGTTCGCTAAGTTCACTGGCCAAGACAGTACAAGCACGATAGAACATGTTAGTCGGTATATTACGCAGTTGGGTGAGGCATCAGTTGAGGATGCCTATCGAGTTCGTTTCTTCTCCTTGTCCCTGTCAGGGCCAGCCTTCACTTGGTTTTCATCACTGCCAGTCGATTCCATCACCAATTGGGCTAACCTAGAGAAGAAGTTTCATACATATTTTTACACTAGGACTGGAGAAAAGAAGATTACCGATCTGAGAACTATAAGGCAAAAGACTAATGAATCGGGTACTGAGTCTCTTCAGAGGTTCCGAGAAACTAGGAACTTGTCCTTCTCCTTAAACTTGGTTGATGATCAACTAGCTACTTTAGCCATTCAAGGAATGCTGCCAATGTGGAAAGAGAAACTACTGGGATAAGAATTTGATAACTTGGGTCAATTGGCTCAATGAGTAGCAGCGCTCAATAGCCAATTCCAGAGTATGCGCAGAGATACCCGATTTTAGAAGAGTACCACAGTGGCCGAGGCTTACAATCCATACTCAGTCGATGACGGCCATGAAGATGAAGAAGAGGTTGCTACGGCTGAATGGAATTAGGGCAAGAAAACAGTAATGGTGCCAAATCCTTGGGGAAGAGAAGTTGAGGAGAGCTATGACTTTGATGTCACTAAATCAGACAAGCTCTTCGATTTCTTGCTTGAGATGGGGCAGATCAAGTTGCCCTATGGTCATGTTATGTTGCCCCCTGATCAGTTGAAAATAAGAAGTTCTGCAAGTTCCATAACGCTACTTCTCATTCCACTAATGAATGCAGAATTTTCCGGCAGCATATACAGAGGGCTATTCAGCAAGGAAGGCTCAAATTTGATACGCCTCAAAAAATAAAGGTCGATGATAATCCTTTACCAGGAGATCAAAACATGGTTGATGCTAGGCTGATCAAAGGAAAAACTATTGTCCTAACGTCAACCAAATCAAGAGAAGCTGGAACAATCGATTCCAAGATGCAAATATCGACCGACGAATACAGGGAAATTAAGAGACGTCGCGATAAGCAAAAGAGCCGATATGAGAAGGGAGAAACATCAAAAGATGGGACGACAAAGCCACGAGTTACAACTCAGATTCTGTTAAATAAGAGGTAGCGGCAGAAGGAAAAGGAGTATCAGCATTGATTAAAGGATCAAGCATACCAGCGTCAACTGAAAGAAAAGAGGTATGAAAGGAAACAAGCTGAATCACATTGGAATTGTCCTTTCTTCAGACATTGCTAGAATGAAGGTTTGAAGTTGCCTACCAGACATGATTGTACAGAATACAGCGATCAATATTGGGGGTTTAGGCAATCGCAAACCAACCGCTGGTCCATCCATGCTCAAGATGCATATCATCATAATAACATGGATCGGCGCATAAAAAATAAAAGTGTTCATGATCGGCTTGGAAAACGAGTTGTTGACCAAGGTTGGGCGGATTATGAAGAAAGAGGCAATGAGGGAAAATATATTTGGCAGGAAGGCCAATGGTGTCTAGGAGGTTTGACAAGAAGCCATAAGAGGAGGGTGCAATGCCTAAGGAATAAAGAGTTGGAATAGGCTCAGGCATCCGGCAAACCTCAAGTATGGCGTACTAAGCAAACAATCGATAGAAAGCAACCATCGGCTAATATCCAAATAGCTTTTCTGTTGCCATCAGAATTCAGAGCTCCGGCAGGTCAATAAGTTTATTCAGATTTTGATGGGTCAGAGTATGAGGAGATAGTTGCCAAGTTGATTGAGACTGACATGATGCTTAAGGACTTTTGAGGTAATGCATCTAAGACCCGGGGGGCAATAAATGTCAAGCTAACAATCAGGTGTAAGACTCTGTTCACCACATTCTTCATCATCAATAGAAAAGGGTTGTACAGTTTGCTCCTTGGTCGTGATTGGATTCATGCGAACTGTTGTGTACCATCGACCATGCATCAGTGTTTGATTCAATGGCATGGAGATGATGTTGAACTAGTTTGCACTGATGAATCTATGAGCATCGCAATAGCCGATCCAGTCTTCTAGGAACTAGGAGACTTCGAATGCTTTTCTGGCAAGTTATGGGAAGGAGGCTTCATTAAAATCAGCAATGAAAGCCAACAGCCGATGCAAGCAATCGGCTCTGAGAGTTTGTTTTAGTAAAAAGTCACGGCTTCACGTCGGCCATTGGATTAAGGAAAAATAAGCATTAGTCCTAGAGATGGGTTTAGGCCGATGTATGTGAATGCTAAGTTGAATCATAAGTGCGATTCAGAGTTGATAGGTTTCTTAAAGGAATTCTATTTTTCTTAATGGGATGCTTGACCTGGGTTGATCAATCGTTTAACCTTTGGTATGAAAAGTTCTACGGCAAAATATTTAAAGGGATGTTATCCTAGCATTTGATCAACACTTGATAGCCGATTCGTTCGGTCGTCGGCTCTAATAGCCGGTACCAGAAAGGTATCGCCTTTAGTTCAAAAAATGAAGAAATTTAGAAGACATGAAAGCCGATACGATATGTATCGCCTCCAGAGTAAAGAATAAAAACAAAAATAGTTGTACACAAGGGCATTGTACTGAGACACATTCATGAAAGAACAAGAGTCTTTGTTCATCGGATTACCCTAAGTACAAACTAATCGAAGACCTTGTTCACAACATCCTGAGCGGATGTAATGTCCACAACGGCCTCCGCGGCAACGACAAATTCTTCGAGCAGGTCCTCATGTCCCTCAGGGCCGTCACCAATCAGGAAGCCAGCCTCCATGGCGTGGAGGTCATACCTAGTCTGGACTTACGCCGTGGTTAGCGCCACCAACGCGCTGTGACAAACGCCGTGGAGGGCGATCTCCTGAGCATGGGCCAGGATATCTTGGAGGCGAACGTTGATGAGGGAACCTCGAGCGTTGATAGCATCTGTGGCCGCATTCGCTGCCAGTCGGAGGGACTCTGACTGCACCGTCAGGGCTAGCGATCATAGAAGACTATCAAAATAAAGATGGTGGAAATCAAAATAGAAGTATTCATGGAACTTGTCTTACCTGCCACCGTGGCGTCAGACATAGCCAACCGTGCTTGAATGGCACCGGCCTCCTCCTCAGCCGCATTAAGGGCCGCTTGGAAGATCCCTAGATGGATCTCAAGTTGGCCATTTTTCTGAATCACCTCAAAATAGCGGTCCTCGGCCGCCCTCCATTCTCGGAAGAAGCGCTGGGCATCATCGCTGTTATACAAGTTGGAAGAATCCGACGACGAAGCCAGCGCAGAAGATGCAACGTCAGAAGGCTTGTCATCGGCCCTAGGGTGGGGATGAAGGATGTCATTCATGATGAACCTATAAGCAAGTTAGAAAAGATCATCATCATGAACAGGGGGTGTCAATCTTACCTCATGCGTCGAAGGCGCTGGCTCATCGGCATGTTCTCCTCCGGGACTTCCTCCGCCGCGGCTCTCCTTGCCGGCCATGAAGTTGATCGAGTCTATAGGAAGAGAGAAAGGCTGCTACAGAGTTCTACGAGGGTGGAGAAAAGCTAAGAAATAGGAATGATTGCAAGTGCGGATGTGTTCAAGGCTGGAGCCCTCGGCCGGTATTTCAAGCCACGGAACGAAGGGGTGGACGCCTCGGGTCGTGCAAAAGGCAACCATAATTAATAGGAGGTGAAGCGTCACCTCACTAATACTGAAGAGAATACGGTGCTGGATGACTAAGGATAGAAGATCAAAGGGCTCTCTTAATAAAGGTCGTGTTTTTAGACTTAAATAAGATTAAGACCAAGAGTCTGGAATCGGCTATTTTCAAAATCAGCTCTTTAGCTGGAACAAAGGTGATCAATTGACTGTGACAGTTCTTTAGCCTCATGCCTGTTCGAGTTCCCCTTGGCCAAAAGAGTTTCACAATCAAAAGACTCCTCTGAGCCTGTGTCACCTTTAGGACCTGATCTTAAAAAATGGAGAAGGGAGACAAGACTCTAGAGAGGGCTGGGGATGGATTACCCTTGATGTCCAAGAGCAAAAGAGCTGATATGGTCGCCTTATGAACTCATGTATAGCCATAATATAGTCCCTCCTTGGGAAGTTCAAACTGGATTGAGGCGCATTATGTTGCAGAGTGATTTATCAGCTGAAGTCTACAAGAATCTTGTAATGGATTACTTAGAAGACTTGAGTTGCCTTCGGCTGCGTGCTCTTAAAAAACATTGAAGCCCATAAACTGAGGATTGCAAAATATTACAATTAAAAGGTCAAGAATGAGCAATTTTCTGAAAGAGATTTGGTCTGGAGAGTAAAATTGCCGATTGGGTCAAAGGACAGCAAATCCAGCAAATGGTCACCTAATTGGGAAGGACCTTATCGGATCAAGCGTTGTGTGCCTGGTAATACTTATATTTTGGAAACACTAAAAGGAGAAGAAGAATTCGGTAGAGCAATCAAATGGGGAATATTTAAAGGAATATTACCCTAATGTTTGGATTAATACTTGACAACCCATTTGCTCGGTTGTTGGCTCTAATAGCCGATAACAGAAGGGTATCGCTTTTAGTGCGAAAAATAAACCTAAAGGGGTAAAAGCCGGTACAATGTGTATCGCCCGCAGGAGCAAAGCAAACACGGACAAAGTGATGCATATGGTATGAAGCACGAAACAAAAGAAAAAATCACTCAAGACGGAGAAATTGTTTGCTAATATCACCTATTACAAACTACGGGCCGAAGAACACTTTGGCTACTATATCATCAGCCTGGGAGATAAAGGCTATAGAGTTAGCAGCACTGAAGAAATCCTCAATCAGGCGTTCATAATCCCCAGTGTGCGCCACGGCTGGAAAACCATATGGGAGGAACCGAAGTTCGTGGCTAGAATGGGCTTGTGCAGAAGCCAACGCCATGGCGGCACCATGGCAAACGCCATGCAGAGAGACCTCCCTGACACGGTTCGGGATGTCATGCAAGCAAACCACCGGGATGGCTCCTTTGGCATTGATGAATCCCGCCGCGTGCTCCGCAGCCAATCGGAGGCTCGCCAGTTGGGCAGACAAATCTGAAAAGATTCAAAGGGGAGATGATCAGAATCTTGAGGATGAAATTAAAAGGAAGCAAAGGTTATGACAGATATCTCACCCGTGATTCTAGCCTCGGCCTTGGCCAACCTATCCTCCACCGAATCAGCCTCGGGAGGTGATCGACATCGAACCATGGCCAGAGCCAATTCTGCAAGGGAGAGACATTCAGCGAGACCCTGGCCATGACGATCAATGGAGGCAAGCAGATCGTCATTGTCAATCTACCTCCTTTGATAACAAGGGAGCTGGCGATGAGCTGTTAACGAAGAGGACCCTAAAGGCCGAACGGAGTTTGTCCTATCCCCTGAGGCAGTGGGGGCATCACGAGTTGTACCCTACTGACGATGAAGTCGCTGATGCGATGATGCAGGTCCGTTGAGGGCCTCCTCAGCAAACCTCTTGCTGTTCTCCATGATCTCAAACCTACGGAAAAGCAGGAACTATACTAAGGACGCGAAAGGTTTGAGACGAAGTGAGTTGTTTTTTGATCCCCAGCCGTGGCCCGTATATATAGCCCGGGAAGGCGAGGAGATAGATTTCACCGGGGATGTGAAATTGAAATCAGATACAGAAACGGATCGACGCTCCGGAAATTTAGGGGATGGATAATGAGGAGATAACAGATTTGGACTTACTGCTTCCCCAAGTTACAGAATATCTTGGGATGGATACAAAAGATTTACATTGACTAGCAATCAGCCCACCAAGGTTTCTTTGGATTGAAGGGAGTTCGAATCCCCACAAGGCCAAAAGTTATCATAAAACAAGTCACATCGACCCATTAATAAAATTATGACAGAGAAGGGGAAAAGCCGCCTGCCCAACAGATGCCTAGCTGATTTCTCGGTGACTGGGAAACCACTAGAAAGAAGCTTGTGGCTTTCCCAATGGTCATTTGATTGAGCAAACAAGGGGAAGGTGTCCACATATTTTAGCCCTTGCAAACACTAGAACAGCTCTACGAGCATGGAGAGAAGACCCAAGCGATATCACAAGGATTCTTCTAATCGCAATAGCTGATTCTCTTGCTCGACAAGGTGCTAAGATGAGCGACACAATTGCCCTATGCACAAGAATTCTTCTAACCGCTCAAGATCTTCATAGCAAAAAGATAGACCATGGAGGGTCCGGCGGAGTCAGAAGCACTCGAGGGGGCATATGGAAGAGAAACATAGCTGGATTGTAGAATTGCTCTCGCTAGGGTCGGATAGACATTTTATAGCCGACCTGAAAGGATAAATCCAAGTGCCCGTGAAACAATGATGCTCTCGTAAAAGTTTTGAGGCATGGGCTCATGAGCTGACATAGAAGGCGACAAACAGTAGACCCTAGATCAAGATTCTCTACCCGTGACTACGGATCAATCGGGGATACAGACGTGATAATTTTGGAATAAAATTATTTTTATCCCAAAATTAGGGGGCATGTGTTTACACCAAAATTTGGAAGAAGAGTCGCAGGGGCTTAAAAGCTCCCAAGATCATGTCATCAAGGAATCAATCGTGTGCAGGTCGGTATCAGCTGATTCAAATGCAAAACTAGAATCAGCTTTCTTCAGATAGAGCCAGTGGATAACGACAAAGGCTACGATCAGCGCCGGGACAAGACATGTTGGACTTTACAAAAAGGGAAAGATTAGAGTCCAAGTTATCTTAAATTATGAATGTTTTCTCTAGGGTCAAAGATTGTGATGAGTCGTGCTTAGATAGGAGTCATGCGTAGGTCCTGGGTATAAATATCAAAGCCCAGCTATTGTAAAAAACACACAATCAATCAAATACAAGTTATTTACTTTTTTTTGGCTCTGGCCACCCCTTAGGAGTAGGAGTAGAGTAGATCTCGGCGAGTTCTTCAGCAAGTATGGCTGCATCGTTCCGGTCGACCTCCACTGCTTGTCTGTAAGTACCGTCATGGCTTATACCTCTGTTCATATGGCTGCATCGATCTGGTCGACCTCCACTGCGACTCTAGTATAAGTTAGTTATCGACTCTTGTCTATTTCAAGTGCGACTGCATCGATCCGGTCGACCTCCACTACTCGAACTAGTTTAAGGTCAAGTTATCGGCTCTATCTAAGGGTGGTGTTCCTTCGGATAGATTCATTAAGTTACCGATATTGCTTATTGCTTCCATTATTTATTTAATTACAGCAATATCACTTCGCCCGATTGGGATTGATTTAGATCTGCCTTATATCCTTTTTAGCCCATCGTTTGTTAATCTAAACTGATCTAGTCTGCACTTTAAACGATGAGTTATGTTTTATCGGCTATTTTATATCAATCTTTATCGTGCATAGCGTGCGGTTAAGGCATGTCTGATCTTGAGTAGATCTATTGGCTAGCGAAAACTGTTCCATGGCCCGTTATGATGACCTGTGTGATTCTACCTCACACCCCACTGTTAGCACTGTGGAGTGGGGATCGTTATTTGGTAGATATGTTCCTGAAAGGGCATTACCTTAACTGTGCGCTATGCCTGAATTGGCTGTTTTAGCCGATATCGAGCGCTTTCACGAACAGTCCACATTACGAGACTGTTGAAGTAGAGATAGGTTGAAAGATGTGTTAGCCCCATGATCTTATTATTGTATTACAGCCTGCATGATTCTGCCTCATGCCCCACTGATATTAGTAATAAGTTAGGGTTGTCAAGTCTATTGTTGTTTCTACGGCCTACATGATTCTGCCTCATGCCCCATTGGTCATAGCGATAGATGAGATCTAATATGTTCATTAGATTTATCTCAATTAAATGGTTGAATGATGATGAACTATTTCTTTTATAAAGGGGTTCGGTTACTTGCAGTCATTGGCTCAGTATAAACTAATTATTGTTAATATCTTATTGCCATTGACCAATATTTGTCTAAAGAATGATATTCAGCCTGAACGATAACCGATTCTTCTTACACAACCCCATGAGCTTTAACCGATTCATTCTTATGAATATGTTGGAATCGACTATTTAGTCGATCTCCTTTCATATCGGCTCTCAGAGCCGCACATTCGAGACTGTCTGGCAACACCGGCATGTTCCGCCCTAAATTACTGATAAACTCTCTCTCCTTGTCAATTGCAGGGTCAAATTGACTGGCACGTCTTGGGAGGAGTGCGCAGGATCGACCACCCCTACGCTGAAGCTAGGCAGATCTCCAGCTCTATCTAGCGGACCAATCCTACTTGCTCGTGTGCCCTCGGCATGGGACGAAAATTCTGTGTTGACAGTTCTCAATCTTTACGTGTATAAGGATCATGTAGACAAACTGGCCTTCTTTGGTGTAGCCCCTTTTCTACTGACTTCCTGGGTGATTGTCTGTTTGCACATCCAATACAATTATTGCCGTCAAAAAGAAATTTTGAAGCTTTTTAAGTATTTAGAGACAACTGATTAGTTACCAGTAGGAAAGTTAGTCTCCAGCTAGGTAACGACTCTTTGGTAACTACGAAGGCTAGATCTCACGGAACAATGCTAAGCAAAGAAACAGCAAAGCCGGTCAGCGATGTCAGTACTGCTTTCTTCTCCAATACCTAGGTCGTCAAGTCAATTCCATCTTGGACAATCACACAGATAGTGCAGGATGTTGTATCAGCTAAGTAAAGAGCTAGAGAAAGCACGTCCCTAGTCTCGGTCAGCATCATTATGTATATGGTGCTATCAAAGGATTTGTTCAGGACACTATGGGATGAAGCACAGAAGGGTAATCAGAGATGTTCCCTTATCTTTGTAGGACTATCACTCCATGTGAAGTATGCATTGTGCCCTGCAAGAACATCCCACCAATTCAATGCTTGTGTATCGTCGAGCTGGTGCCTACATCAATGGTTGAAGTTGTTCCCTGGGAAGCATATGAGGAAAACCCTAGCCTCCATCCTCGGCAAGAAAGCTACCACTGTCATGAAGAGAATTAGAGAGTGTAGAACACACACTCCACAACGTGTGAAGCAAAGAAAAAGAAGAGCGGGAAATATGTCAAGGTTTTATGGCACTCCACTAGTTATCTTAAGGCAGTGATTAGTGGCTCAAACATGGTTGAATTCACACCAAACTTGGTAATCTCATTCCTCGCTTAAGGTACTTCGATGTCTTAAGTTGGTTTGAGGATTGATGGAGTAAAGCATCGGATTTGAGAGATGTTTTGATAGTTCGGTCCCAAAATTTCAGAACAAAGTAGTTTTGGTAGATGATTTGTTTTGATAGTCAATCGGTGTTCGTTTGAGCCAAATTTTGGTCAGTAGTTAAAGGACTCTTGGATCAAAATGCTTACCAAAATTTGTGCACAATGGAGCAGTAGTTTGCAGGATATGAACTGATTACCCTGAGGTATAGAATCTATGATTCCTCTGCTGACTACTAGTATCCCTCATATTAGTAGGTTGTGTTGTAGTTCAGGTCATGTTGGCAATGTGATGACTATTAATACTTTAGATGCCCTAGAGGAGACTCCTTGCACCCTTTGTGCCACGCTTTTGCCCTATCATATCAACAATGCTGGAGCAGTCAAGGTGTTCTACAAGTCAATTTGTGCCATTACGAGTCGAAAACAATTCGAAAAGTGTCAAACAACAGATTTCAGACTTTGATTTTGAGTTGTTGATTGACATTAGAAAGGAATCTTCAATGTCCAATGTAGTTCAACAAAGCTAGTTTTGCTACAGTACAAGTCAACCCAACTTACTACACCACTTCACCATAAAGGCAAATTGTGCTCAACCTGCTTAGTAGTGTACTGTTTTTCCAGTCAGTGTGTACTTGCAACTTTCATTGACCTTCAGACCTTGCTGTCATCCTTCTTCAGCAATGTTTTCCAAGGTGGACTTGTCCTTTGGTACCTTCCATGTGTTTTACCCAAGAGGTTGCATCAGATTCAACCCAGATAACTGTTGTCGTTTGGATATGAGGATTTCCCCAATTAATGATCATCGAAAACACTGAGTCAATAGAATCAGCTACCACATTCACCGTTCACTCAACGGACTCAGATAATACAATGTTATCATTAGAGAAAGAGAACTGCACACAAGGAACATTATGTAGTTTTCCATCGATTGGCATCTGAGTGGTTGAACGGTTACGACCGGAATAGATATGGTCTGTTGGTTACTCGGTTTCTTACAGCCTCAGAGGATGTTTACCCCGTCTGTGATCTCATCCCTTATGGAAAGTTGGACTCAAGCTACTTTGGTAGAGAACTACTTTTCAAACTTTGTGAATGAACATGGAACCATTGTAATGAGTAGTTTTTAGAAGCTTGCAGTCTAGTGCTAAGTTCACATGGTCCATGCTATACTCATTAGGGAATTAGAGATTGTGGGTAATTGATTTATGCTCCGTAGTACTCTCCGTATCCCGAGAACGAAGTGTTGTGCTGTCTTGGATTCCTCCCAAAGTAACAATGCTTCATGGAAGCCAACGAAGGAAATTCTTCAGACAAAACTTACTACGAGGAGTAAGTATCAGAAAGTGTCTTGACCAAATTAGCCTCTCTGATACTCCAAAGTTAAGTAGCCTAATGCTATCACTGATGTTGGAAAATGGTTGACATGCTTCTCTTCCCTTAAAAGTCTTTCGCACTGAATCTCAGGGTGAGATTCTCGTAAGGGGGGAGGGCTGTAACACCCCAAGTGTTTGTCACCAGTTAAGCAATGGGTTTGAGCTCAAACATGACATGTTAAGTGGTGAGGAAGGTGTCAAGATCAAATCTACAAGAGTGAGCTCCAACTTAAACTTGGACAGCGCGCCTTTGCTCACATGTGGACCCTTGTTAATATTATGCAAGAGTAAGGTTAAACATGCTTATTTCATGTACATTACATAAAATGCATCCATCTTGACCAGTGAAAAAGTTTCATGAAGTTTGGAATCAAGAAGTCACATGAAATGATAAGTTATAATCTTTCTTGGATTGCTTTATTAAGTGAATGGACTTATAGGTCGTCAACCAAGACTTGCTACCTTTCCCAAATGACTCTAATATAAATCTACAACAAAATTTATGAAGGGTTCGTGTTGTGCAGAAGTCAAGAAAATGCCTCAATCGGTCTAAAACTCTAATTTAAGCTTTACCGTGATGCTACTTTGACTTGGTTTGAATTATGGCTTACAGTGCTTGCATGGAGTTGCACCTTAAATAAAAGTTAAATTTTTAGTGGAGTAGAACAAACTTTGTTTTTGGACCAAGAGCTAGATCAGCTTGTAAGCAAGTCAAACCGAGCCCTCAAGTTGGAATCCATGGCTGTTTTGGGAGCTCGAAATTTGGCTAAGTCTAGGATAACTGAATTCGTGATTTCAGTTTCCATGTACCCCACTTTGGAGCCTTGTATCTCTCCAATCAGGCTGAAATAGACATTGGCACTTTAAGAAAAGTTAGAGATCTCGCTTAGCTCTACAACTTTGTTACTACATTTTGTGCCAGAACTAAATGGATCAGGAGTTACAAAAGGACAAAAATTGATGTTCAGTCGCATTTTTTGAAGTAGAATTGAGTTTTGAAGCTGTTCAACAGAACCGACCACAGGCAGGAGAGCGATGCCGCGCGGCTCCTCGGCGCTGCCCTATCTTGCCACCTTGCCCCATGTGCATAAGTACAGAGACCCGAGCTCCCCTGCCCTCTCCACTCTCTCCCTCTCCCTTCTCCTTCCCTCTCCTGCTCTCTCCAAGCCGGCACCATGCCACCGCCATGAACGCCGCTGCTGCTGGAGCTCCATCGCCGCCGCTGCTCTCCTTGCTCCGGCCTTCCTCTACCCGAACAAGCCACACTACTGCCGCTGCCGCGTGCCGCCGGGCAGCCGAGCCAGGCCCTGCAGGCCCCGCACGTCGGGCGCGAACGGCCACGCGCGCCACCACGGCCGGCCCTTCCGTAGGCCGCTGCCGGCCAAGCCGAGGGTAGGGCGTGACCACGGCTGGCCATAGCTGAGCCTAGCTGGCCTCCCCCTTACCGCCGCCCCCCCCCCTCTCCACTGGGTAGAGCCCAGTCGGCCCATGTCGAGCGCTGCTCCATGTCTATGTAGAAGAGGATGCCAAGGACCGTGGGCAAGAATTTGAAGAAGTTGGAGGGCCTAAGTGTGAAGTCATGACTCAGTTGAATAGTGCTAGAAAGGATATGTTTGTTCGAGTTTAATTTGTAGAAACTGCTGGGTCCCCGATGTAAGATTTACATTCCTTTTCTTTGATTTTTGCAGATTTTGATGATCAACTTTGAAAATTCGTAGTAATTAGTAAACAAATCGTAAAATAGTAAATAAGGACTTTTTCGAATCCTTGTGAAATTATATATGCAGTAGATCTATAATATGGCATGTTTTGGTTTAAATATTTTGATGTAAAAATAGATTCATGCAGTTAGGTTTTTAGTACTAATTGTGTCTTGTCTTTTCATAACTGCAGTTGTTGTGCTCAAATAAATGTGAAATTTTTATGAAACTTTACAAGTTCATTGTTAGATTTTGCATGCTCTCTGTATAGATCTGAATGATTGTGTTGTTTGACTTAGCTAAGCTTTGAATCATGTCTTGGAGATAATATAAGAAGTGTAGTGATTTTCATGAGCTTTCCAAATTGTTAAAGATCACATCTTTTGGTGGTCTAAATCTCTAGTTATAAACTTGAGAAGTTGCATGGCAGAATCTGTCCATGTCTGGACAGAGGTGCTCAATTGTGCTTGATTGACATTGTTAATTATGGAATCACCTTGTGATGATAATAAACATGTTTTAGATAATTTAATAATCTTTCTAGAAAGTTAAGGTTCATGCTTGTTTGATGTCCATAACTCCAGTTATGCATTGTTGAAATTACTAGTACTTTTCTGTCCTAGTTCTGTGCAGATCTGAAACATTGGCATGTTTGACCTGGTTAGCTTTGGAATAAGCTTTTGGTGATAATAACAATGTTGTAGGCAATTTCATTAGCTTTCCAGAAAGTCTAGGGTCACCCTTGTTGGATGCATATGTCTGTAGTTATGGTTAAAACAAATGACTACTATGCTGCTGTCCAGATTTCTATACATGTGCTAGGTGATTGTCTTGCTCTTGTTTTGGCTAAACATGTTGGTTAGTTCTTGATCGATGCATGTGTGCAATATCTAAACTTAAGTTCACTTGTGTGCCTTGCCTAATATGCTTGCTATCCCTCTATAATAGCTTGTGTGATGTTTAGTTAAATAACTCTAGGTGCCTATGTCTTGCATGATCTTATGTTTGCCTTGAATACTATTATGTGATGCATCTCATATTACCATTCTTCATATTCATGCACTTGCATCTTGCATCTCATCTAGGTACGCTAGATGAACCACATGAAGGACGTGATTTTGGAGCCGAACCCGAAGACGGTGTATGGTGGACCTATCCCGAAGATGGAAGGACTAAGCAAGTCCCGAAATGGGAGATACTCGCCAAGCGAGTGTCATCTAACAAACACTGACCTAGTGTTGGATTCCAGGCAAGCCCCGGAGCATTATAAGTCTCCCAGTGTTTTACAAAATACTACTTGAGTCCTTTATGTTCGATGCATTAGGTTATAAGAGTTGGTTGGAAACACTTGATGCATAGAACTACCTTGTCTAGAAATATACCTTTAACCCTGTGTAGGTCCAGGATCAAATCTATGCTTAGCCATGCTTAGACCGGTAGAAGTCGGGTGATTTCCTGTCACCTGCGAGATATAGGTGGATACCGAAGCACAGTTGGCTATATTTGCTATCTTGGAAAAGAACCATGGGGTAATGTAAATGGAGACCGGTAGGAGTCTATGTGTAGGTTGACTCATGTGATTCCGTCTGTGCCGATTAAGGACCGTACCATTGTTGGCACTTCTGACAAGATTGAACGCATGTCTATCACTTAGCTGGCCGGATAACTCTTTCCGACCGCGAAGCCGAGTAGCTCAACTCAGGCCAGCCCCCGCTCTGTCAAAGTGCGCACTCTGGATGGTAGTAAGGATGTGCGGGGAGCGGATCAATAGACCGTGGGCAAGCATGACCTGAGCGACCTGGTCCTGGACCATGGGCAGGCATGGCTTGAGCGACCTGGCTACCGTCAGTCCTTGATTGTGCAGCGCTGAGCGAACCCGCAAAATGTGGACCTAAGTTGTATCAAAGGTGACCTGAGACTACCTTGGCGCCGATATGTTTGGGTTTGTGTTAGGAATAAATTCCCAGCTGGTTGAAATCGATTCGAATCGCCGTCTCTCCCGGATAGTGAGAAACTTGGCTAGCTCCAACATCGTAGTAATTGTATTATGGAATGTGATGGTTCGGATAAACATGGAATTACTACACCGGCTATGGTTACTATTGTATGCTATTAAATGATATACCACATGTTTGGCACAGGTTAGTTTCTAATCTAGAGATGAATAGCTATAATTAACTTGATAACCAAAGAATAATTGTACAACTGAATTAGTCGCTTTTTATGCAAAATGTTGTCAATCTAGCTCCACCTATAAAAGCCTTGCATACTCTTTGGTGTCACTTTATTTCTAGTTTATGACGGGTAAGTTTAGTTGAGTACATTCGAGTACTCAGGGTTTATCCCACCATGTTGTAGGTGAAGTTCTTGGCCTGCTGAAGATGGTGGCTAACCACCGGTGGGCTCGGTGACTCTATATTCCTTTCTCATCTATATGCTTTTATAAGAGGATGTCACTTATGCTAGCAATGTATTTGAAACTTATATTAATGTAATCATTTGAAAGCTATGTTGTTTTCATTAATTGGTTTTGAAAACCTAAACTTGTACTATTATTTGTGAACCCATTTGTAATATTATTTCCGCTGCAACTCTATGTATGTGATGTGTATTTGCTTAATCATACGATCTTGGTTGTGATGTTGATTTACCGAGGTCCTTCGTGACACTCGGCGGACTACCAGGTTTATATAAGTGAAAGTATGTGCGTGTGAATGTGTTAGCTAGGGCAGCCATACTTGATCTTGTTTAAATTGGGCGGTTCTATCAAAGCTCTAGTGATGATGAATCTAGTGATGAAGAAATAAACATGATAACTAAAAATTTGGATGGAAAGACCAAATTATTCATCACTAAGCTAATAGAGGATTTAGAGAGTGTCCAAGCTGAGCTAGAATCTAGAGAAGAGACTCTTATCCAATAAGAGGATCTCTACATTGCTAGAAAAGAAGCTCTTGAATTAGAGAGAATTGAGATGGAATCCTTGCGCAAGGCTTTGGCCAAAGAGCAAGAGGACCATGCTATTACAAAGAAAGCAAATAAAGCTCTCAAAAAAGGTATTGTAACTTGGATGAGAAGCACAAAGAGCTTGAGATGCAATATGGCATTCTTTGAGATGGCAACTCACATCTCCCTAAGGCAAAGGAAACCTCTACTCCCTTCACTAGTCAAGGTTGTGGAAAATGTTTTAATCTTGATTTGAATGTCTATTCCACTAATCTTGCAAACATGGAGGCTAATAGAAAGGAGATTGCTAGTCTCAATGAAATCATTGGAAAAGGGTGGATGGGTGAGACCCAATCTAATGACAAAAAGAATAATGAATCAAAAGGGCCACAATTCAAGCAAGGAAGGCATCCCTCAATCAAGCATGGACTTGGACACACAAAAGGAGCCAAGACATGGAAGAAGGATAGTGAATGGCTATGAGTGTGTGCAGTTTGAGAGGAAGGGCAAAATTGGTACATATCAGCCTGCCCCGAGCGGCGTCCCCGAGCGGCAGTGCCTCGCCCAGCAAAAATGGGAAGACTACCACTTATGTTCCTAATCAAACTAAGCCCAAGAAAAAGGTGTTCCAGACGAAATAGGTTTTCCAGAAGCCTAAGGAATCAATGTGGGGCAACAAGAACAAGTATGCCTATCAACCAAAGATCTATGCACCTCGACGAAGCTTGACATCATGCTTTGTTTTAAAGAGCAACAATAGTGCAAAAGTGGTTGCCAAATATGTTGAAAAAGAAACCAACATATATCGGAATACTTCTATTTGGGTTCCTAAGTTTCTTGTGACTAACATGCAAGGCCCCAAGTCAAATTGGGGACCTAAATCTAGCAACTAAACTTGTTTTTGTAGGCATACTCCTCTGGTGGATCAAGTTGGGTGCTTGATAGCGGATGTATAAATCACATGACCGGAGAATGGAGTATGTTCTCATCATATTCCCTGATGACGCACTCAAATGAAAATATTATCTTTGGAGACAGACAATTCAAAGGGGGATGTGATTGGTCTCGGTAAAGTTGCTATAACCCTTGAGCATTCAATTACAAATGTATTACATGTTGATTCATTAAGTTACAACTTGTTGTCCGTTTCTCAATTGTGTGAGATAGGCTACAATTGTCTCTTTACGGATAAGGGTGTGGAAGTCTTTAGAAGGGAGGATTCCTCTATTGTCTTTATGGGTCGATTAAAGAACAAGCTTTACTTAGTTGATTTCCACAAAAATAAAGCTAAGCTTTAGACTTGTTTAGTGGCAAAATCTAGCATGGGTTGATTTTGGCATCGCCGACTAGCTCATGTTGGGATGAGGAACTTGGCCAAACTTCTAAAAGATGAACACATCCTTGGACTAACAAATATTCACTTTGAGAAAGATATGATTTGTAGCGCTTGTCAAGCCGGAAAGCAAGTTGGCGTACCTCACCCACCAAAGAGCATCATGACCACCAAGCAACCATTGGAGCTAATACATATGGATCTCTTTGGACCGGTCGCCTACCTAAGTATCGGAGGTAACAAATATGATCTTGTTATTGTTGATGACTACTCCCGTTTCACTTGGGTATTTTTCTTGCATGACAAGTGCCAAGTTCAAGAGAAGGTGCAAATATTTGTTAGAAGAGCTCAAAAGGACGGTCTTCCCATCAAGAAAGTGAGAAGCGACAATGGTACCGAATTCAAGAATACTCTAGTTGAGGAATTTCTTGATGAAGAGGGCATCAAGCATGAGTTTTCAACTCCATACACCCCTCAACAAAATGGTGTAGTAGAGAGGAAGAATCGTACACTCATTGACATGGCAAGGACAATGCTAGATGAGTACAAGATGCTAGACATCTTTTTGGTGCGAGGCCGTCAACACCGCTTGCCATGCCATCAACCGCCTCTACCTACACAAGAAGCTGAAGAAAACTTCATATGAGCTTCTAACCGGTAACAAGCCTTAGGTGTCTTACTTTAGAGTGTTTGGGTGCAAGTGTTTCATACTTAACAAGAAACCCAAAACCTCTAAGTTTGCACATAAAGTTGATGAAGGTATTCTTCTTGGTTATGGATCAAATGAGCATGCCTACCGTGTCTACAACAAAACCTTCGGGAGAGTTAAGATTGCGGTAGACGTGACATTTGATGAATCTAATGGCTCTCAAGTGTAGCAAGTTGATTCAAGTGTTGTAGAAAAGGAGGATCCACCATGTGAAGCAATCAAGCAATTGGCCATTGGTGATATTAGACCACAAGAAGATGAACTCACTGAAGTAGAGGTTCCTCAAGTTGCTGCTACACCTATTTCCGCTAACGTACCTGATGCTAAACAGCAGCAGACACATGTTGCAACACCTGCACACGGTAGTGCCGCACCTACACAGTTAGCAGCAACTGATTCAACTCTAGCTCATGGATAAAGACCTACAACCCATATTTGAGCAAGAAAATAATGAAGGTCTAGAAGATGAACAAGAGGCCTTTGAGCATCCAAGGCTAAGGTAAATATTACAATGGGATCATCCCATTGACAACATCCTTGGGAGTCTTCGAAAGGGGGTAACAACTCGTTCACATTTAGCAATTTTTTGCCAATATTACTCGTTTGTTTCCTCTTTAGAACCTCTTAAGGTAGAACAAGCACTTGGAGACCTAGATTGGGTGATGGCCATGCAAGAATAGCTCAACCACTTTGAAAGAAATCAAGTGTGGACCTTGGTGGAACGAGCCAATACCAATGTCATTGGCACCAAGTGAGTCTTCTGCAACAAGCAAGATAAGAATGGAGTGGTGAGAAGGAACAAAGCATGATTGGTTGCCCAAGGTTTCACTCAAGTAGAGGGCTTGGACTTTGAAGAAACATATGCACCAGTGGCAAGGCTTGAAGCAATCCGAATGCTTCTAGCCTATGCCGCTCATCACAACTTCAAGCTATATCAAATGGATGTGAAGAGTGCATTTCTCAATGGACCTATTCATGAACTTGTCTATGTGGAGCAACCACCGGGCTTTGAAGATCACAAGTTTCCCAATCATGTCTACAAGCACCAAGAGCATGGTATGAATGCCTTAAGGAATTCTTGCTTAAACAAGGCTTTGAAATAGGCAAAGCCAATCCTACCCTTTTCACTCACAAAGTTGACAAAGATATATTTGTGTGCCAAATATATGTCGATGACATAATATTTGGTAGTACTAATCATTCTTTTTGTGAGAAATTTAGTAGGATCATGACCAAGAGATTTGAGATGTCCATGATGGGTGAATTAAAGTTCTTCCTTGGATTTCAAATGAAGCAAGTGAAGGATGGAACTTTCATTAGCCAAACAAAGTACACCCATGATATGCTCAAGAAATTTGACATGGTGAATGCTAAGCCTATCAAAACTCCCATGCCAACCAATCGACATCTAGATCTCAATGATGAAGGGAAAGCCGTGGATACTAAAGTATATCGCTCCATGATCGGCTCTCTACTTTATTTGTGCGCATCTAGGCCCGATATTATGCTTAGTGTGTGCATGTGTGCTAGATTTCAAGCTAACCTGAAAGAGTGCCACTTAGTGGCCGTTAAGAGAATCTTGAGATATTTAGTACACACTCCTAACCTTGGCTTGTGGTATCATAAGGGCTCTAAGTTTGATCTACTTGGTATTCGAATTCCGATTACGCCGGTTGCAAAGTAGATCGAAAAAACACCTTAGGGACATGTCAATTCCTTAGACGATCCCTAGTGTCTTGGAGTTCTAAGAAGCAAATTTGTGTAGCCCTTTCCACCGCCGAAGCCGAGTATGTTGCAGACGGTGCATGTTGTGCTCAACTACTTTGGATAAGGCAAACCCTTAAAGATTTTGGATGTCACTTCACCAAAATCCCACTATTGTGTGACAACGAAAGTGCCATAAAGCTCACCAACAATCCCGTAATCCAGTCAAGAACTAAGCACATAGACATCTGACATCATTTCTTGAGAGACCACGAAACCAAAGGAGATATCGAAATTCGCCATGTGAGCATCGAAAAGCAATTAGCCGATATCTTCACTAAGCCTCTCGATG
This sequence comes from Miscanthus lutarioriparius, assembly GCA_904845875.1. Classification (NCBI taxonomy): domain Eukaryota; kingdom Viridiplantae; phylum Streptophyta; class Magnoliopsida; order Poales; family Poaceae; genus Miscanthus; species Miscanthus lutarioriparius. Next base: position 60,421,134 of record CAJGYO010000004.1, on the reverse strand, counting down.
AATCAAGGTTTTATGCTTTGCGTAGTGAGCTAAATATACTAGATTCTCGTAACGTGGTTTGAACTATAGCACACCTTGATTGATGAACAAGCATGGATAGGAGAAATAAATTGCAAAAGTTTAAATATTATTCTTCAAAATGTTTTATCATAAGAAACGAGTGCATTATGATCGTTGTTTGTATTGATTATTTGCTGCTGATCATAGTGTGCTTGAGATGTGTGTCCATATCCTATATATATAGCTATTTAGTTAGTAGCTAAATCTTGCTGGTCTAAGGAGTGTGGATGTGCCGCGCCTGCCTTGCGATAGTGCCACACTTTGAATTTCAATCGAAATTTAGCCCATGACAGCAGTTACCGTGGGGACCCATTTACTCTACTCTTTTCTTCTGGCCCCAGGGTAACCCTCTCCTCACTTTTCACCCGACGCTGATGCCTTCTCTCTCCCTGTCTCACGCGTCAGCGCCGCCTTCACGTCGCCGCGCCACCATCGTCCCTCTAGGCCGCACTCTAGCGGTGCCGCGCCGGTTGCTGGCACTCTACCTCATCACCAGCAGCTGCTGAAGCTTGTGAACGGAGCCATTCTCTCCCTTTCCTCCCCAATCCATGAAAACCAAGGTGACCTTGTTGATCTTGCTATGGAGTTCTTTTGATAATAGATGTAGGTTTCTGGTAACAGCATGACTTGTTTAGAACTAAATGTGATGGATGAATTGAATCATAACAATGATTCATGGACGGAGTGCTTCCAATCCATGCGGCAGTGCCGCATGCTGGGAGCGGTAGTGCCATGACTAGAACTGCATTCCATGCAGATTTGATCAAGCATTCCATAAATGACTCTCTAAAATGATTGGATTCATTCACCATATTCATTACTAAGTTAAACATGATGTTATCTTACATATCTTTTGTAAGACTCCATATTCTTGATAGAACTATACTTGCTGAGATTGTATAGTGGGTTGGGAGTTAAATTATGAAGTAAGTTCAATAGACAAGAAGATGCAAAATGCAATCTTAGTGAAATAGCTGGTGCGGCAGTGCCACTCCCAGGCGCGGCAGTGCCGCATGTTTGGGGGTAGTACCACATCAGCTGCTTCCCTCACTTGCATGTTAACTCTTCTTGAGTACTTAACTTGCTTTATAGGGTAACTTCTACTCTCCATTTGTACAGTTCTCATTTTGGTCTATGTTTTTGCGTAGATGGCCTCCGAAGGTGAAGATGACCAGAGGGGGAAGAGGAAGACGACCGAGCCTCATGACAAGAAAATGCCTCATCGTGGTCATGGCAGAACCACAGGGGGCAGCAGCAGTGCAGTAGGCAGAGGGGATGCTAGTGATAGGGGGAGAAGGGATCAGCTAATTCAGGAGGAGGAGAACTTGGAGAGGGCTGGCTGCACCATTCCTCTAGGTGCTTGCCCAGATACTCCACCTCACCTTGAGGAGTTTGACAGAGGTTACATTAGAGAGTATTCTGAGGAAGTGATCATGAGGCGTCCCATTGACACACGTACTCATCCCATGCTCAACTATGCGGGAAAGCTAAAGATGGTGGAAGAAACACATGAGAACAATCCTTATGAGCAGCCAAAGGATTTGGGGGTAGACTATAGATTTTGGAATGAGTTTTATTCCAACTTTTATGCCTCAGTGATCTTCAACTCTAAGAAGTCTAAGATTGTCAAGATGCAATACGTTGACTGGGAGGAGATGAAGGGGAAGAATGAGCCTGAGTTTAACAAAGTGATCAAGGCTTGTGAGCTTTTTGGCCTCACTGACATCATGAGTTTCAGGTATAACTGGAATGAAGAAGTGCTAGCCCAATTTCATGCCACCTTCTTCTATGACATCTACACTAATGAGATTCACTGGATGATTGAGGGATGGCATTATAGGATTGACTTTGTGACTTTGAGCCGTATCCTTGGTTTTGGAGAGGAGCGGGGCTTCACTTATATTCATGATGAGGCTAGAGCTAAGATCCACGACATTGCATATATGTGGATTGACAGGAGAAGTGCAGATGATAAGGTCAGTGGCTTGAAGAGCTACTACTACATTCTGAATAATCAGATCAGGCACAATAAATCCCAAGGATGGAGCAGCTTCAGATCTTAATGGCTATGTAAGAAATGTGCTTGCTAGGTTTGCTCCTGGAGGTGACAGGTTCCATGTCCCTCGCTTCATGTGGCGTGAGCTGAGGAATGCCATGGAGGATGGGAGAAAGGAGATGCCCTATGCCCCCTATCTCATGTTCATGATTGAGAGGGTCACTGGTTACAGGTTTAATAAAGATGATCTCCACACTGTCTACAAGATTGAGAAGACCCAAGCCTTAGGTCCTAGCCGGGCAGTGAGACGCTCTCCATCAGTTGAGGACATGCCTGAGTCCTCTCGCTCTAGGCCCTGCAAGGAAAAGAAGATGAAGAAGTATGGGAGATGGATTAAGGCCATTTTCACCACTTGCACCTATGCAGCGAGGACTGCATATGAGGACCGGTTGGAAAACCGTGAAGCCAACCGAGAGGCTAGAGAACATGCAGGGCTGCCACCTCTTTCTCCAGTACAGTCACCGCCGAGGTTTGACAACCTCCCAAGCCTCTTCGACACATATTCAGAGGCTCATGAGGAGGAACAGGAGCAGCCAGAGCTTGACCCTCAGACGAGGTTGACCTCCACCTTGCAGTCCATGAGGAGAAGCACTAGGCGTGAGCGTCACACTTCTACCACCCATCGCCAAGGGAGGGCGGTGGTGTCCTCTTCCTCCAACGACGACGATGATGGTGATGGTGGTGAGGAGGATGTTGCAGGTGCTAGTGGAGCTGCTGGTGGGGATGATGTCGATTGGGACACCATCCAAGAAGATGAGGAGTGAGTGTTGGACTTTCTTCTTTTCTTCTCTTTTTGGTGCTTTATGCCAAAGGGGGAGAAATTTGAAAGGGGTCAACAACTTTTTCGACGCCATGGAGAGGAGGTTGCTGCAGCTGGAGCTTCATGTTCTTATCCATTTAGAGTAGACTTCGTTAGGTTGAGAGTTTGAGAGACGATTCAAAACTCTATTTATGTAATAATGCTACCTAAGTACTTTATATGTATGGGATATGGACATGAATTAATTTGTGCTGTAGCTGATGATAAAATTGTGCTAGAATGTATATCTTTATATGTGTTACATGTTGTGTGGTGTCTGTTCTTATCTGTGCTGTTACAGCAAGTGCGGTAGTGCCGCATCCAGAAGCGGCAGTGCCGCACCCAGCTGTTACAGGAAAACTTGTTGTGCATGAACTGTCATTCGCATCACGCCTACAAACCTGACACAGTATGCAGCACCCCACAAGAGCATGGATGTAGGGGGAGCCCTATCACTTTCACTAAAATGTGAATCTTGGCTTCTTATGCCAATTTGAGAAATCAATTCTCTATTCACACATTTAGAGGGAGGCTCTACACTCATGGCTCAAAAATCTGAGTACTCATTTCATATCGTTTGTAAGCTCTAATTGGGTTGTCATCAATCACCAAAAAGGGGGAGATTGAAAGTGCAATCAAAACCTAATTGTGGATTTTGGTGATAATGACCTCGCAATTAGAGAACTAATCAAATTTATCGAGATGACAAGCAGGGAATCTATGTTCGAGGATGTTACACGAAATGGAGGAGCCCCCAATTACAAATGTTGATGGCTTCAAACTCAAAGGAGATTTAAATTCTTTTATATTTTGAATTTGAGTATAAGAAAAGCCATACTATAAAGGGGGACACAATGGTTAAGCTAACATGTGCTACTAAGTGCTCAATCTTACACATACATCCTCAGTTATTCAGCCAAGACAGCCAATACTTCACTCTTACCCTTGCTATCTTGCCTAGTGCAGCAGTGCCGCGAATTAAGTGACCTTTGGGCCTAGGGGGTACTTATACCTTTCCCCTTCCTTCCCAACGTCTCTCTTTTCTCTCCCACTCATTCAGCTCGTCCAAGAACAGAAGAGTGCCCTTCTCTCTCTCCTCCACTGGTGACCTTGAGCTCCCAAGCATTCTCCCTTGATTTCCCCATCAATCCTTGAGAGAAAAATGTCTCAAACTCAATTAGAGAGCAGATCCTTTGATTCCCAACTCAAAAGAGCAATTGGTTCACGTTTTGGTCGGCGGTTGTGTTTATTACTCTTGGAGCTTTGCTCCTAGCCAGCTAGAGCGTCGCCCGTGGAGCTTGCCAACTTGTGTGGCAGCCCCGGGAGGTTTGTAACCACCTCTTAAAGCTAGTAAATTCACCCCTTATCTCAAGAGTTAAGTCTCTTAACTTGAGAACGAGGAAGGGTTGCAAAGCCCTAAGCCTTAGTGGCTAACCTCAACAACGTGGAATTAGGCAAGCCTTAATGGTGAGCTGAACCACTGGTTAAATCATCGTGTCACCTTGTGCTTGATGTACATCATTTGCATTTCATATTGTTGTTGAGGTGATTTATAGGGTTTGTGGTCAATCTACTTGTGTGTTGTGTTCCTACTACTTCTAGCTCTCGATCTGTGAATCTCATACCTACAGAAAGCTAAGAAATTTCTCTGATTCAAGTTTAGATTCGCTAATTTTGAACTATGGCACGAAGTTGTCTATAGGTACGACAGTGCCGCTGTCTGGCAGTGCCGCGAGGTCAGAGCGGCAGTGCCGTAAGTTGAATTTGATGAAAGTTTAAGTGTTTGTTTTAACAGACCTATTCAACCCCCCCTCTAGGCTAACCAGAGATCCTAAATGGAGTCGTAAATTCAGAAACTTTGAGACCCTCAACTCGGCCTTCATTACCTTGCTGCCCAAAATAGCTGGAGCTAAGTGTGCCATGGATTTTCGGCCCATAAGCCTTGTCCATAGTTTTGCCAAGCTCGTGACTAAACTATTGACCAATAGGTTGGCTGGAAGGCTGCAGCAAATGGTCTCTCCTTATCAAAGTGCATTCACCAAGGGGAGATTCATACAAGACAATTTTATGCTTGTGCAACAAACACAAGATTTCTACACCAACAAAAGCATCCACGTTTTCTCCTCAAGTTGGATATCTCCAAGGCATTCGGTTCAGTATCTTGGCCTTTTCTTCTTGAGGTACTGAAACAATTGGATTTTGGGCAGATCTAGCGTGACATCATCAGTGGATTATTAGGCTCTTCATCAGTGGATGCACCACGTGTCATCATAGAATTAATCTAACCCTTTTTTCTTTTTCATAAATTGATTCAAACTTAGAAAATTCATCCGACCTCAGAAAAATATGAAACCAGTGTCCAAATTTTTCTAAAAGTAAGCTCTATGTCATAGGCTTGTGTTTGAGTGCATTTAGATCTTTTGGTTTTCCATTTCTTCTTTGTGATTATCTATAAGAGTCGCTTATCACGGCTATATGTTTCGTTTGACAAACCCGGAGGAGAAGTAGACTGAGGAGGACGACCCCGACTACACCGACGAGTTTGGAGACGACCTGCCAACAGGTGACACGTCCCACCCAACCTCGTAGAATCCTGTTAGACATGCAATAATGTAGCTACTAGCGCTTTATTTTATCCAATTGAAATGTAATATGTTGCATGGTAGAATTGCTTGAAGCCTTTACCATGATGCAACCTTTACCCCTGCACACCCACTGATAGGCTAGATGCTCGCTTATTACTTACTGCTTACTTCTACTACACATTATATCCGTGATGTGATGTGATGCTTGGTGGAGGATTGTTTGTGAGTGGCTATGGCACGTGGTGCCAATAATGTGGTAATACCTTTGGGAGATCTTGGCGTGCGTCTTGGGTGTGTGGTGAGGGTTGAGTCGACCGGACAAGATTCTATGATGAGTCATTGGACAAGTCTTGCCAGGAGGATGTGACCTGGGCATTCCCTAAGAGAGGTACCTATGGTGGGTACACGTGAGAGGAGAATATCCTAGGGAGGCGACTCTCCGTGGGGCAAGTCCCCGGGATGGAGGTGCTGTTGAAGCACGAGGTGTTGGTTATCCCCACTTGAAAAGATGTCCTGTCTAGTCCCCCTAAGGACTGGTATGTCGAGAGAGCCAGATCATAGGACCCTTCGTGCACACCACTCATCCCCGACAGGTGGGGAACGGTAACCCAACCAGCTAGGTCAGTGCCACTACTACTAGGTTGATAGCAGATAGTATAGGGAGGTACGGGCATATGGCTCACACCCTCCTAACATACCGTAGTGACCTCTGGGGGGCCTGGTACTATGTCTCACAGTCTCAGCGTGCCGATGGATTCGGAGGTGCCCCAGGGCTTGAGAGGTAGGGTGGCATCGCACTAGTTGGGAGGCACCGGAATCAGCCTAGACGATGATCAGCGTCGATGATGGTGATCTTGTGGATTTCCAGGTGTACACACTCTACAGAGTTGATCGATCTTTACGTATAGCCATGTCCGCGGATATGGACATTTCTATGACCTACGCTTCCCTTGTTTAGATAGTAGAGCCCTTTCTTCTTCTTCCCCCTAGGTTGTTGTTAGCCGTTGAGGCAAGGCACGAGAGGGAGTTGTCCTTGCCGCCTAGAGAGTGAGAGTGTGGTGAGATGTGTGTGATGGGACAGGAGAATGTGTGAATGAGATGGGTTAAAACTTGATGGATTATTATAAAACTTGACTACGTTTGCATAGGAAACTACAACCATAAATATGTCTTTTACTCTACCCTTGCATTCCACTACCACAAAGCAAACGCAAGGCATAAGGTGAGAGCCAGTGGCCAGTACAAATCGTACTGATAAGTGCTTGGCAGGTCATTAGAGGTCTTGTCCTTCGCTCGAGTTTGGTTCGGAAGATGGAGTCTGCGCCCGTTGCCGTTCTATCTAATTCTGTTCTAGATGTTGTGTGCTCTAAGTGATTCCACAAAATGGTGATGTAATAATGAGTAAACCTTACTATTTGTACTCTGTAAGATAGGTATTTGATGTATGACTTGTGATATCGACTGTTATTCGATAATGTGATGGAATGATTATATGGGACTATCACGTTATAGTTCGAATATGTGGATTTCCCTTTGTGGAAATCGGGATCATTTCAGGCACCGCCACCACCGGCTACGCGCGCATGCGCGAGATCTAGCCACCACCGCCACCACTGGCATCTCACCTAGCTTGCTGGCCGCTGCCACGCAGACTACCAGCTGACGAGAGCGGGCCTTGCTACTGTGCAGGACGAGCAAGCCTCACCACCTTCGACTAGCTCGCCTGCCACCCGTGCCTAGAAAAAAGAAAGCGGGTGAGGAAGAAGAAAGAGCCAGAGTCATTAAGGACATTTCACCGCTCTTCTCTCTCCTCAAAAGCCAGAAATGAATATTTAATGGATCCGATATCCACCAATAAATTTGACAAGTAAAGTGTCGACCAATGAACTGCTTCATTTTCAATGTCCACCAGCAAAGGGAGATCACTTTCCCGTAGCAAATTTTACCTTCTATTTATGTAGACCATATCATCATGATAGATGCACAACTCACAACAGCTTTTCTACAACTCATGGCAGTTTTTTCACAAATCATAGCTCAACCAAACAAGCCTAGAGCTTTATGAAGCCTTTGACCCACACAAGGGATAACTGTCTCTGATATCAACTTTCACAACCATGGCCATCGACGATCACATGAATGTAAACAAGATTGGAGGAATCGAGAAGGGGATAACTTGGATTGGAGGAAAGGTTCCTCAACCCCATTTCTCTTTCTTACAAATGATTAGCTTGTCTCATACAACTCCACACGCTGGCTTATACCACACTCAGCACACACGCTGCCCTCTGGACCCACATGGACCACAAGATCAATACTGATTCCACATTCAGATCAGCTAAACTCTTCCGTCGTTGCAGCCGCAGCTGACACTTCACACTTTATGAAGGCTAATCGTTAAACCTCATCTTTCAGTTACAAGTAGCCTCCAGACAATCGAAATCTGATTCTCACATAGATGGCCAAAACTGCACAAACAAAGAAACCACCTTTTTTCACTCCCAAAACCGGCCTCAGCAGTCCGCACCCAATCAATGCTTTGTGGTTTCAAACTGTAAATCCAAAACAATGAGCTATGATACACTAATGGGTTCGAGTTCCACTATACAACAAAATTACACTTTCCATGGTGTGTGTCAGTGTCTGTGTGAGTGCTTCCGACTCCTCCTAGAGCTAATGTCACCCCTTACCATATTTGTTCTCTCAATAATTCTGGAAATGAAGCATATATAACCAATGATCGCCATGGCATACAAGGCCCTATAAGGTGCCAATGCCATGGAGCTGACAAAGGAATAATAGCCACCCACGAGGTATAGGAAACTCAGACCAACTTCACGGCCTCTCCTCCCAGGTAGCTTGAAAAATATGCAGCAGCTGACATTTGGTTGGGATCCAAAAAGTCCATGCAGTATAACACCAACGCAAATAGCAGAATCGATGAACCAGGGAAAATTCTGTCCCATGCCAATTCTCTGCACACAAAGGAACAGAACGGAATCATCACTGGTTATGACAAACAAGAACAAAAACTCGAAACTTAGGAATTTGCCTAATGATGTTTAGTAGGTACTATAAATGACCAACCTGTAGCCAGGCAACAAGTGAAGGCACAAACATGAGTGTGCTTAGAAGATGCAAGATCATAATACCATGCCGATAATCAAACAGTTCTAGTTGACTGTCAGTAAAGCTTTTAGAAGCTGTTGGGCTATCATCCATTGGCAGAAGTTGCTGGAGCCCATCTGATTTACTTTTGGATAGTAGAACTGGACCATCGCCCATCTTGGACTTATACAGGTCCTTTTTCTGAGTTATGCTACGAAAAGAAGCTGCTAAAAAACTGTCACGAGACAAGTATTTCAATTTAGATATTGAATTACAGCAACAAATAAAGTAGTATTTCAATTTAGATATTGAATTACAGCAACAAATGAAGTAAAATATACATGGTGGCAGCAATATAATCAAAGATACAGTAGATCTCATCGCTACTACTATAGCAAATATGAAACATATGTTTGCATATTGGTCTGTAAAGAGAACTAAGCACATAACTACAGGGATATTATTGGAGATAAAAACGTAAAAAGTATGTTTTCACAATTCAAAAATATTTCAACAATTGAAACAGGTCAAAATTATCCTTAAAGGTTAAAATCAAACCTGCATAGATTTGAATGAGCATGGAAGGCGTGAGAGAGAAGTAGCAGACCAAGGCCAATAGCCGGATGAACCAAACAGACGAGTGGTAATGTAGCAACTGCTACAATTATATTTGGATTGTTCCTAAGCATCTGCACAGTCTTTTCCAGAAGGACAGTTAGTACCTCAATATAAGGGACTCCAAGAAAAGGAAAGACAAATAAGCAGGTCTCCATATACTCTATAAGGATATTTACCTTCAGTGACTGAAATGAGAAGGAGAAACTGGGGAATTGGCGAAGAAATGCTGATTGAACACCATTCCCCCATGATTGCCATCTGTAAATCATTGTTGCAAGATCAGGAAAAGAAAATGATGTATGATTTATGGTGAGATCATAATTCATACAATCAATGATACAGCAATGCTTGGAAACAAATCAATATCAAGTCACACTGGACAAGGAATAAGTTGGAATTGTAAATTCAAGTAGAAGATGGTTTAATAGTAATAACAGTAAAACAACTTGTAGATTACTAGAAATGAAATAATCAACAAAGATGATTTAAGTTAACTAATTTGCAATAGAATAAAGGATGGGTAATTCTGAAATCTAACTGGCCATCTTCCTTATAGATATTATCAAAAAGATACTGTCCAATAGCATTATCATTCAGAAATAATGTTCCTAACGAAAGTTATCTACTTATATGAGAAGCAAAGAGCTCCAATCAAATGGAAAATCTCTATCCCAAGACAGTTAGAAATTTCAAGACTAATAGCTCATGAAACCAGTAAAGATCTGAAGTATCATCATATTTAAGAAAAAAGAAAAGAGACAAATACTAAGGCAAAAAGATATAAAAGTGTATACTAACCGTCTTTTAGTGAAGACATGTAGAATGGCAACCGCATACAGAAACAATTTTGAACTTAGTATCAACAAAATTGCGAAACCATTAGCAACTATGTAGCAGATAATAGTAACCAATAAGAAGGTCCCAAGTGGTGGTTTTTGCTCCGTCGTGAAAATTAAAAAGGCAAAAAATACAAGTATTGGCATGAAGCAAAGAAACGTGAATGCCTTTGGGAGTCCAAGATTAGACTCTATGGCTGACAAAATGGATGGCACAGAAGAATCACACTCCCATGCTGACGTCTGTCGCATCATGCCGAAAAACATTATGGCCACCATGAAACCAAGAATCTGCAATTGAACAGGGCACAGTTTTAAAAAATATAACAAAACATTGCTGATCTCTTATGTAGTCAAATATACAATTACAAGGTAACAAAATAAGAATAATACGTAACCAATTAACCATTAAGATGATATTATCAAAGACACATTCCAGTGCAAAGATCTGCAAATAATATAACAAGGAAAAACAGAAAAAAAAACAGAAATTTCATAAGACTTCAAAATATACAGAATACAGGCTGGTAAAGTTAGCGCACACCAGAGCCCACAAAACATGAAGGTTTTAGTTTTTTTTTGGTGGGGGTGGGGGAGGGGGGGCTGAGGTGCTGTGTGTATTAATGCAAAAGAATGTTGAAACTGAAAAAAAAACACTATGATTTTTAATTCCATTAAACAGCTAATCAAAACATATAAAAATTAATAGGCAAGTTTTTAAAATTATAACTGCATGCTATATCATACGGTAGCTCTTAGAATTATAAGCAACAACAGGGGCTTCATTGACTAGTGGGATCAATAGATAGTCCTTGGACAGATTTTTTGAAGCGAGGTCAGCCCCATTTCCATTACCATCAAATGGAAATATAAAACTTTGGACTGACAGTCCTTGGGCAGATAAAAAACCAAAACGCTTGTACTACAAGAAGATCATCAGTAAGCTATAACCACCAACAACGTGGGAGCAAGATCAAACATAACTTCATGGTTATCAGTGAATCAAGCAAAGGATCATCATAAGTCTCTGGTGTGCTAGGCCCGGTATAAGGCTGCAAGATGAAAAGGAGAATGCATTCTTTCGAGGTGCCTCAGTAAGCTGTCACGTAACTCAGGATTTGTAAGTCATTGCTACAGTAATAAAGTTGAGCCTGTATATCTCGTTATCTAATTTAAGCAAAGAATAGACGAAAGTTCACTGATCCCTTATCATCCAGACTTCAGAACCTCTATACCATGGACAGTGAAGAATCCTGCCAACAATTAGATGACAGAGTGCTTTACCCGTCAGTTCTTGTAATCGTACCCAACCCAATCCATATCACATAGCTTTTAACAATCAATATGATCTAGCAAACAGGAAAAAGGGTAACAGCATGATGTCATGCATGGATCAAAGTACATAGGCACAACAAGATTACCTCTGATGAGTACAATAAAAAGAATCTGCTTGCCGCATCACTTAGTGAAGCACGAGAAGTGACTTTGTATGAGCAGTGTGGGTCAGCCTACAAAATCAAGACAGCTTACATTTGAGAAATCATTCCTTTTGATCTCTTACTGTGGATGAGAAAATTAGCTCTGTGACAAATGAAAAATGCATAATACACAACTTACATCCCAAACATTTGATCTATGAGACTGCAAATTTCATATAGGCTAGAAGCTAATACTAACAATATAAATTCTGGCAATCCAAATTAATTAAGATGGGCACCCAATTTTACTCTTAAGTACTCTAACTGCGATGATAGAATTGAATATGAAACAGATTGTTGCCAAGCAAAAGTTTGCAAAAGAATCGGCCCCTCAAAGGCAACAGGTTCTTACCTTCAAATTATCTGTTAAGAGGTGGGTGCCAGCGAAAGGGCCTCTAGCTGAGTTGGTTAGGTGGCTTTAGTATGGGTTTGACTCCCTGTGGGAGCGAATTTTTAGACTAGGGTTAAAAAAAAATCCCTTCATTTGTCCCACGCCAAAGCACAAGATCTAAGGTCTGACCCCGGTCATGGGCGTTCTCCCATAGGCTACGGTGCCGTTATGTATAGGCGGCGCTCTGATGTGTAAGAATTGCACCACCGATATAGCAACCTTCCTCAGACTAAGGATATTCGTACTCCCAGTGCTCTTGCTTCCTTTGCACCCCGGCTCCGAAGATCAGTAAGGGTTCGGGGGTTTTCGCGACCTGCGTGAGAAAGTTTTCTTAATGCAATGCCCAGGGGGGTTGTCTTAGCCTTCCCCCATGCATGTCTTTTTTAGAGGTGGATGCCACAAACTAAAACTTGTGCTATTGGCATCATGTTGCTTCTAAATACATTAACAACGATGCAAAAGCTTAAGGCATTGTAAAACCCATAATAAATACACCCTCTATTCCAAATTATAAGACGCTTTGGCATTTCTAAATACATAGATTTTGTTATGCATCTAGATATACACTTATGTCAAGATACAATGTAAAATCAATAGATGTAGAAAAAACAAAACGTCTTATCATTTGAAATGGAGGGAGTACAATAGAAGTATTATATATTATTAAAAATAAATACCCCCTCAGTTCCCAAATACATGTATTTAGGATTCCTGTAATTGACAACAAATGTATACAAAATTATTTGTACTTTTCACAGGAAAATAGTTCTGTACAATTGCTAGCAAAACTCAAAAGTAAATCTATCTTATAAGCCTATAAGTAGAAAAAAGAATGACAAAGGTGATTATACCAGGGTCAAGTCCAGCGCCACCAAGAAAAAATGGAGAAAAAAAAGAACTTGACCTGTGGGCCCCCACGGCATTGAATTAAGAAGAAACTTCTCGTGTGCAAGCCGAGAAACACCCCCAAAGCCAGCTGCCCTGGATGTGCCACCTAGCGCCCAGGACACATGCATGCGCCCACGTGCATCTCACTGAAAGCGACTCAGGTGGTTATACATATAACTCAGTAACACAGCCCACAACTCAAAAACACAGCTGACGAGGGTTGTTTATTAACCCAGGCCTGTTTAAATTCGCTCCCACATATACCAGTCACTGAATAATCATACCCAGTCCCCAAATCCATATCCACACCAAATGGGTAGGGTATGGATAGAAAATCCTTTAGCCATTAGGAGAACGGGTATACCCACTAGTAAAAGGGTATGGGGAGGGCATCACTCATTTGCCCAGTCTTATCCGTCTCCAATTTTTTCTTGGCGAGGGCGAGGGAGAGACGTTCGCACCCGTCTCCAATTTTTCTGTGCGGCGCCGGCAGCGACGAGGCGCTCGATGCCGAGCTCGAGGTTGGCCAACGCTTGTCGCGGAGCACCTCCCGGAAGCCCGTGTCCCTAGCAGCCTGCTGGCATACACGGACAGCACGGCTAGCAGCACCGCAGCCTCATGGCCAATGGCAGCGGCGACACGTGCCTGCACGGCTTCGACCATGACGCCGCAGCATTGGGCAGCCGGGAGGCGCGGCACACGCTCCCATGCAAGCAGGTCGTGGAGGGAGGACGGCGTGGGTGAAGAGCTGCTTGTCTCCTCATCCGTTGTTTTGACTTTTTTTACGATGGTCTACTCATCCCTTGGCTAACCCATTATCCAATGGGTTTGGGCAAATGAACATGGATGCAATTGGGGAGGGGGAGGAACAGGGATCAGCCAGTTGGGTTTGGGTTTGGTCAAGCTTGGATTTCTCCAAACCCTCCCCAACGACAGGTATACATATATTCAGTTCAGTTCACAGCAGCAGCACTTGCATGCAGCAGCAGCAACATTCAGGAAAGTGCAGCAGCACTTTCATTGTGTGTGCGTGTTCTGTGCTCACCCTTTCTTCATCCTACAGCCGTGAGTGAGTGTGTGGGTGCTGGTGAGCTGATAGCTCACCTGTGCAAGGGTTCGAGGGCCAACAAGTGAAATCGGGGCCGATCCAAGGAAGACGAGCACGCCGGAGGTGCTACGCCGCCCATCAATGTCGCCCGCCATGTCTGCATCGCTGAAGGCTGTGAGCTACAGCCCACCTTCATCGTCGGTCTTGGGGAGTGCCTTGCTGAAGACTGTGAGCCGCAGCCCACATCCGCCGCCGTGCTTGGGGAAGACGATCCCCTGACCCACCGTCCCCTTGACATAGCGCAGCAGCCGCTTCACCGCAATCCAATGATCCTCATGAGGATCCTCCATGAACCGATAACATACATACCTGACCGTGAACGTGATGTTCGGCCAGGTATGAGTCAGATAGCGCAGCCCGCCAACAATGCTCCGGTAGCGCGTCGCGTCCACCTTCGCCGCAGTGTTGTGCTTTGACAGCTTCAGCCTTTCCTCCATCGGAGTTGCGCATGGCTTGCAGTCTGCCATGCCACCGCGCTCCAGCAGCTTCTCCGCATAGGCGCGCTGTCCTAGGACGATGGAGTTTCCCCTGCTTCACCTCGATGCCGAGGTAGGAGACCTCACCGAGATCGCTCATGCGGAACCGAGCCGCCATCTCGCGCTTGAAGCCGTCGATGTCCTCCGTGCGTGCTCCAGTGATGATCAAGTCGTCCACATACACGCCGACAATGAGCTCCTCCTTGCCCCGTCGCCGCGTGTAGAGCATGTGCTCCGTTGCGCAACATGCGAACCCAAGCACACACAGCGTGGCTTTCCATGCCCATGGGGCTTGCCGCAGCTAGTAGAGTGCCTTGCGTAGCCGCAGCACCTTGTGTTCTGCTCCCTTGACGGCGAAGCCCGAAGCTTGCTTGACGAAGACCGTCTCCGCCAGCTCGCCGTTGAGGAAGGCCAATTTGACGTCCAGGTGATGAACACGCCAATCCTTTGCCGCTGCCATGGCCAGCAGCAGGCGAACCGACTCCATGCGCGCCACCGGCGCAAAGACTTCCTCGAAGTCGATGCCCTCACGCTAGACAAAGCCGCGGGCAACAAGGCGTGCCTTGTGCTTGACGATGGCGCCGCGCTCGTCCCGCTTTGAGCCCAATTGGACGGCAGCCTAGAGGTGGATGAACGAGCTCCCAAGTCACATTCTCTTCGATCGCCTTCATCTCCTCCAGCATCGCCCGCCTCCAGTTTGCATCCCGCTCGGCCAGTGCAAACGTGCGCTGATGAGGAGCAGCTCTGGATCGTTGAGAAGTCAACATGCCAGGCCCGGTGCTCCTGTGTCGCCGACGAGGTTGTCCACCCTGCGGAACCGCACCTCCTCGCCGTCGTGGAAGGCGTCCACGTACTCATCGATGTCGCTCGGAGGAGGCGAACTCGACCGGAGGTATCCCCTGTTCTGCCATAGCAGGGGACTATGGTGGAGGTGTGTGCGCGGCTGCTAGTGGAGACTGCTCACCCACGCTTGCCATGGCCGAACTTGGCGGCTCAACCGGTGCCGCCACAGCTGCTAGACTTGGCGCGTCCACAGCTGGCTCCTCTGTTCTAACATCTCCGCCTCCACGGATGACCATGTGCTCGATTGATGGATAAGTCTCATGTGTGGTCTCATGTGTGGCTGGTCTTTGTGGGGCTGTGCTGCTCACATGGTCCTTGTGGCTGTTTTCTGTTTTTAGGACAGCATCTTAGACTAGAGGACAACATCTTAGACTAGAGGACAGCATCTTAGACTAGAGGACAGCATCTTAGCTAGAACAACATATTAGCATCTTAGACTAGCATCTTAGACTAGCATCTTGGCATATGCTTGGCTGGCTAGCAGCCTATAAATATGTAACCCCAACCCCTCAGGTTGGTATGGCATTTGTGTGAATTTGTGTGAGAAATAGACAAGAAAATTGTCCCAACTCCTAGTGTCATCCTCTCGATGAGTAAGAATTCTCCTACTACCAAGAGTGAGAATTCAGCGACTAACATCGATGACGAACATCCCGCCGACGCCGCTAGCTTCCCCCGTGCCCGGATCCTTCCAATCCCAGGCTGCCATTTCGTCGAACATCACATCCCTCGAGACCACCACCTTGCCTCCTCTCGGATCATACAGCCGGTAGGCCTTGCTGCCCTCCTCATAGCCCAGGAGCACCAGCCCTCTAGCTTGGTGAGGTTCGGCTTCGTCTTCTTGACATGGCCAATGCACCCGAATGTCTAGAGGAAGGAGACGTCGGGCTTCCTCCCGAACCAAGCCTTGAACGGCGTCATGCCCTTCAGGCTCTTTGTGGGCGCGCGGTTGAGGATGAACACCGCTGTGCTCACAGCCTCTCCCCAGAACTCCGCCGGCATGCCCTTCGCCTTCATCATGCTTCAAGCCATGCCCACCACCATCTAGTTCCGCCGCTCCACCACGCCGTTCTGTTGCAGCGAGTACAACGCGATGTGGTGGCACAACACCCCTTGATCCGCGCAGTACGCGGCAAATTCCACCGACGTGAACTCGCTACCGCGATCCGTCCTCAGCACACGCAACTTCTTCCCGGACTCCGCCTCAACCCGCGCCTGAAACTTCTTGATCCACCGCTGCCTCATCCTTGCTTGTTAGGAGCTACAGCCACATGTGGTGGCTGCAGTCATCCACGAGCAGCAAGAAGTAGCGCCGCCCGCCATGCGTGGCCGGCACAATAGGCCCGCAGAGGTCGCCGTGGACGAGCTTCAGCACGTTCCCCGCGCGATACTTGACCGCCTTTGCAAATGGCTGCCTCCTCTGCTTCCCTGCCAGGCAGCTGTCACACAGCTCACCCGCGTGCTCAATGTGGGGCAACCCTCGCACCATCTTCTCCAACTGCCCAAGCGCGTCGAAGCTCAAGTGCCCGAACCGCGCATGCCATAGCCACGGTTCCTCGGTGTGCCGTGCCGAGAGGCACACCGGCTGCTCCACTTTCAAATCGAGCAAGTACAACCGGTTACGGAGCGTTGTACTTTGGCGAGAAGACGCTGCTCCCGGTCCCGAATCCTCAGCACGCCGCTCTTGACGAGCACTTCTGAGCCACGCTCGTCCAGCTAGCCGATGCTGACGATGCTCGAGCGCAGCTGAGGGATGTAATAGACATCCGTCAGTGCGCGGTGCTCCCCGTTCTGGAACCGGAAGATGATGGTGCCACGGCCTTGAATCTCCACCTTCGAGCCATCATCGAACTTTACCGACCCAGTCACGCCGCCATCGAGCTCAGAGAAGGCCTCCCTGGAGCCGGTCATGTGCTGGCGCCAGAGTCCAGGTACCACCTTTGCTCCAAGCCGCCACCCAATCATCCTAGGTGGACTTGGGCACTCAACTCGTCGAGATGGATGGCCTGCGGTGCCTTCCCCTGCTCCGCAACTACCACCACCTCCTCTGGATCGACATCGTGCAGCGCACAGAACGTCGTCATCAGGAGAGTAGGCTCGTCGTCGTCGTCGTCCACCTGCGCAAGGTGCGCCTCAGCCTTCTTCTCCTTTGGGTTCTTGCACTCCTTGGCACAGTGGCCAGTCTTCCCGCAGTGCCAGCAACCGTTGGGGTCGAGCTCCTTTTTCTTCTCCGAGGCCTTGCCGCGGCGCTTGCCGTCGCCGCCGCGGCTGGAGGAGCCTTCCCCGGACTGTTTCTCCTTCATCCGAGCTACCCACTCCTCTGTCAGCAGCAGCTTGCCGTTGTCCGCTGCTGCAGTCGCCCCAATGCAGTCGCCCACCGCCCGCAAGCGCCTAGTCAAGTCCACAATGGTGAGGGTTGACATGTCCAGCATCGTCTCAATGGAGAGAGCGATCTGGGTGTACTTGGGTGGCACGACGCGCAGGTACTTGGAGACCGCCTCGTCGTCGATGGTGACGCCGTGCGCTGCCAACTGACTGATGATTGACTGCAGCCGGAGGGAGAAATCCTCCACCGCCTCCCCGTTGCGGAACGCCAGGTTGTCACACTCCCGCCGCGGCTGCTGCGCTACGTCAAGGGGATGGTGGATCAGGGGATCGTCTTCCCCAAGCACGGCGGCGGAAGTGGGCTGTGGCTCATAGTGTTCAGCAAGGCACTGCCCAAGACCGACGATGAAGGTGGGCTGCAGCTCACAGCCTTCAGCGATGCAGACATGGCGGGCGACATTGATGGGCGGCGGAGCACCTCTGGCGTGCTCGTCTTCCTTGGACCGGCCCTAATTTCATGGCAATCGTTGAAGCAGAAGGTGGTGGCGCTATCTACATGCGAGGCGAAGTACGTGGCAACAGCCACAGCGGCGTGCTAGGCAGTCTGGCTACGCCGGCTGCTGGGCTAGCTGACCGGCGAGGAAGCTCGTCCGCCAGGTCTGATGGTGGACAATCAGCCTGTCATCGCCCTTGCAAAGAATCCAGTCCTCCACAACCATGACCGTAGCAAGCACATCAACACTCGAGTTCACTTCATCCGTGATTGTGTCGATGGAGGACAGATTGTTCTGGAGTTTGTCGAAACCGGACGACAGCTCGCAGACATCCTCACCAAGCCACTCTGCCGTCTTCGGTTCATGGAGCTGAGGACCAAGATTGGAATGGTGGAAATCATGCAAGAGCAGCAATATTAGAGGAAGAATTGTTGAATAATTTGCTGCTGGTCTTGCACAGAAGTCTGCAACTGCAGACCAATCTTCAGTCAAGGCTGCAGCTTGGTGACTAGAAATCTGAAACTGCAGACCAACTTTGAAATGTTGAACAGCAGCCAAGCTGTAGTAGGAACACTTGACTAGGAGTAGTGGGGACACAGAATTTTGGTAGGCCATTGTGTCCCTTAGCTAATAAGTATTGCAGGCATATCCTGCAGCTAGGACAGTAGACCTTGACTGTGCAGCCCACTTTCTCTGGTTTCAGTTCATACACAAACTGAACCTACCCCTCTGTGTATATAATTGCAGCCCTGGTAATGTAATATTCAGTTCAGTTCACAGCAGCAGCACTTGCGTGTAGAAGCAGCAACATCCAGGAAAGTGCAGCAGCACTTTCCTTGTGTGTGTGTGTTCTGTGCTCACCCTTTCTTCACCCTACAGCCGTGAGTGAGTGTGTGGGTGCTGGTGAGCTGATAGCTCACCTGTGCAAGGGGTCGAGGGCCAACAACATACTCCCACTAAGACCCAAGGTGCTACTAAGGCTCATGTGACCACTAGGCTACAGACCGTTCACACCATGAAAAAATGGAGCTGAGCGCCAATCTAAATTTGAATTATCCTTTGTAGCAAGATGACCTCGCTGTCCATCTCAAAATCGTTGATGCTGGGGAAGATTACCTTGCAGTCTAACTCATTGAAACAATAGATCCACGACAAAACCATGAAGTCTCTGTAAACGGCATGTAATCTCTGTGTCTTTTCTGTCTTCCTCACCATCAGAGTCCGATGCCCAGTTGACGTGGGGGACCAGTCCGTCCACCACTGCCTCATTGTCTTCCATCTACTGTGATCTCGCGGATGATAAAAGTGATGAGGGTGCGGTGGTCGAGCGGAGGGCGAATGTTATGTGCATGCAGTTGCACCGTGGCAGAGTGACGCTCATGAAGGCACTCGTTTTCCATCTACTCATGCACAAGATGGAGAAGCAACAGACCAATCATGCATTAATGCAGCACCATGATGGAACTCGCGCTGACGAGGGAATCGAAGCGACCCACACGTTGTTTTACACTTATCAAACAAGGACACTTTTCCAATCCTTATCCGATGATGAAAAGGGGGGCAGAGGGAGTAACAAACAGCGGTCAACCAATTGAACTGCCAGACAGGCCAATGAACCGATGAACCACGATCTTACTGGTTTGAACGCTGGTTGTTTCAATAACAGTGTTGGTTGGAACTAGCAATGGAGGCCAGTGCAAGAGCAAGTAAGGAGGGCAGCAGATAGGCAGTATAGATTGCAACCATAATGACGCGGTCAGTAACTCAAGCAGAGTAATTTGTGGCAACAATAGGTAATCGGCCAAGTGGTGTGCGGAAGCAGAAGCAGATAACATGCTCCGTGTCCTTTTGAAACTCTCTCTCGCAAGCTGAAAGCAACAGCCAAAGGCTTACAAAGTTGGAGCCAAAAGAATGTAGGACATGTGAAATCACAACTTGGCATTGCAAGGGAAGTCCTGCATCAACTGGAGATCGCCCAAGATAGTCGTACATTATCTCCAGGAGAAACATGGCTGAGGAACTCTCTGAAGAAACATTCCCTTGCACTCTCCTCGCTTTTGCGGATTATAGCAAGACTTTGGTCACGAATCACAACTGGCACAGTGATGAGGGTGCCAACACTGCTCTATTCCATGCCCAGGCACAATATCGCAAGCAAAAGAATTTTGTAGCACAGATTGTTGCCAACGGCCAAGTTTATACAGAGCAAGTGCAGAAAGCTGGAATTATTGATGAATTCTATTTTTCCTTGCTGGGACAAAATGCAGCAAGGAAAAGGACAATTAATTTGGAAGCTCTTGGAGTCCCTAGCCATGATCTATCAGAGCTGGACGCTCCTTTTTCTGAGGAAGAAGTGTGGAATTCGATCAAGATGCTGCCACTGGACAAAGCGCCAGAGCCAGATGGTTTCACTGGACGTTTCTATCAGGCTTGTTGGCCAATAATTAAAAAAGAAGTCATAGAAGCAATCTCAGCTGTGTGGAGTGAAAGTGCAATCAAGCCCTAATTATGGGTTTTGGTGATAATGACCACGCAATTAAAGAACTAATGAGATTTATTGAGATGACAAGCAGGGAATCTATGTTCGAGGATGTTACACAAAACGGAGGAGCCCCCAATTACAAATGTTGATGGCTTCAAAGGAAATTTAAATTCTTTAATATTTTGAATTTGAGTATAAGAAAAGCCGTATTATCAAGGGGGACACAATGGTTAAACTAACATGTGCTACCAAGTGTTCAATCTTACACAAGCATCCTCAGTTACTCAGCCAAGATAGCCAACACTTCACTCTTACTCTTGTTGTTTTGCACAGTGCGGCAAAGGTCATGCACTGGAGAGAGAGCACCGCAAGACTGATCAAGACTTCAAGCTTTTGAGCATGCAACCTTCTGTGACTTAAAGTGACCGTTAGGGCTGGGGGTACCTTTCCCCTTCCTCCCCAACATCTCTCTTCTCTCTTCCCACTCATTCAGCTCGTCCAAGAACAGAAGAGTGCCCTTCTCTCTCTCCTCCATTGGTGACCTTGAGCTCCTAAGCATTCTCCTTTGATTTCTCCATCAATTCTTAAGAGAAAAAGGTCCCAAACTCAATTAGAGAGTAGATCCTTTGATTCCCCAACTCAAAACAGCACTTGGTTCACGTTTTGGCCAGCGGTTGTGTTTATTACTCTTGAAGCTTTGCTCCTAGCCGGCTAAAGCGTCGCCCGTGGAGCTTGCCAACTTGTGTGGTAGCCCCGGGAGGTTTGTAACCACCTCTTAAAGCTAGTAAACTCACCGCCCAATCAAGAGTTAAGTCTCTTGACTTGAGAACGAGGAAGGGTTGCAAAGCCCTAAGCCTTAGTGGCTAACCTCAACAACGTGGACGTAAGCAAGTCTTGGTGGCGAGCTGAACCATGAGTTAAATCATCGTGTCACCTTGTGCTTGATGTACATCATTTGCATTTCATATTGTTGTTGAGGTGATTTCTATGGTTTGTGGTCAATCTACTTGTGTGTTGTGTTCCTACCACTTCTAGCTCTCGATTTGTGAATCTCATATCTACAGGAAGCTAAGAAATTTCTCCGATTCAAGTTTACATTCGCTAATTTTGAACTGTGACTTGAAGTTGCCTCTGGTCTGGCAGAAGGTTGTTTGCTCATTACATCCGGCGCGGTGCCTGTTCTCCCAGCGATCTGAGGAGTCGAGCGGCGAAGGTCAGCAGTTGAATTTGATGAAAGTTTGAGTGTTTGTTTTAATAGGCTTATTCAACCCCCCCCCCTCTAGGCTAACCAGAGTTCCTACATGGAGTCGTAAATTCAGAAACTTTGAGAGCCTCAACTCGGCCTTCATTACCTTGCTGCCCAAAATAGCTGGAGCTAAGTGTGCCAAGGATTTTCGGCCCATAAGCCTTGTCCATAGTTTTGCCAAGCTCGAGACTAAACTATTGGCCAATAGGTTGGCTGGAAGGCTGCAGCAAATGGTCTCTCCTAATCAAAGTGCATTCGTCAAGGGGAGATTCATACAAGACAATTTTATGCTTGTGCAACAAACACAAAATTTCTACACCAACAAAAGCATCCACGTTTTCTCCTCAAGTTGGATATCTCCAAGGCATTCGGTTCAGTATCTTGGCCTTTTCTTCTTGAGGTACTGAAACAATTGGATTTTGGGCAGATTTGGCGTGACATCATCAGTGGATTATTGGGCTCTTCATCAACTCGGGTGTTAGTCAATGGGATCACTGGTGAGATTATCTTGCACCGGCATGGATTACGGCAGGGAGACCCTTTGTCTCCGATGCTTTTTATTCTTGTGATGGATGTGCTTAGCCTAATGGTGTCTATGGCAGCTACTAGTGGTTTGCTACAGCCACTGTCATCTAGAGCTCTCCAACACAGAATTCTCTTTATGCCAACGATGTAGTGCTCTTTCTCTGTCCGGAGGCGAATGACATTAGCATAACCATGGATATTCTGAGTCTTTTTGGGGAGGCATCCGGTCTCAAGACAAATGTACAGAAAAGCAGTGCGTTCCCTATACGGTGCCAGGAAGAGGATATTCAAGTAATACATGATAACTTGCCATGTGAAGTTTCAGAATTCCCATGCCGGTATCTTGGTTTGCCTCTTTCCTTGAAAAAGCTCATGAAAGCACAATTCCAACCCATCATTGATCGGCTGGCTGATCAGCTTCCAGGGTGGAAAGCAGACCTTTTGAATAGGGCAGGTCGAGCAGTGCTAGTTCAGTCTGTAATGACTTCTATGCTAATTTATTTGGCAATGGCGCTGGATTTGCCTCCTTGGGCCATAAAAGCTTTTGACAAAATCAGAAGGGGATTTCTATGGCGAGGAAGAAAAGATGCGAAGGGAGGACATTGCCTAGTAGCTTGGGGACAGGTGATGCGCCCCCGAGAGCTTGGAGGACTAGGCATCTCAGATCTGAAAAGCTTAGGATGGGCACTCCAAATGCGCTGGTTATGGCTGAAAAAAACTGAGCCGCACAGGCCATGGGGCATGTTTTCAATCCAGGTACAGGAGCAAGTTAGAGTGTTCTTTGCAATGGCCATTGTGAAGTGGGGGATGGAACTCACACATTTTTTTGGGAAGATAGATGGCTGCATGGGCAGCGCATCATAGACATCGCGTCTCACTTACACTCCATGGTGGCCAAGAGAAATATCAAGAAAAGAACCGTGGCAAAGGCTCTCAATGAACACCTATGGATATCAGATGTGCAAGGAGCTTCATCTATTATAGCTCTGGTGGAGTACCTCAGTCTTTGGGATCTCATCATGGATTTCTCGCTGCAGCCTAACATAGAAGACGTACACATATGGCGCTTTTCATCCTCAGGTAAATATTCAGCAAAATCAGCATATGAGTATCTTTTTCAAGGAGCAATTCAGTTTAGGCCATGGGAACGAATTTGGAAAAGTTGGGCTCCTGGAAAGTGCAAGTTTTTTCTATGGCTTGTAGCTCATGATAGATGTTGGACAGCTGATCAGCTTGCGCGTCGTGGTCTGCCCCATCCTGAGCGGTGCCTCTTATGTGACCAGGAACAGGAGACAATAAACCATCTGCTAATATCATGCCCCTTTGCAAGAGAGTATTGGTACTCCATCCTTTGTCATGTCAGGTTACAACAATTTGCACCTCAGCCAGCTGATACAGAGTTTGATGAATGGTGGGATAGATCATGGCGCATAATTCCAGAACACCAAAAGAAGGGATTTAATTCCCTGGTCGCGCTAGGGGATTGGATTATCTGGACACATCGCAATGCTTGTGTATTCGAGGGAGCAACTCCTAGTATGTCAAGAGCTCTCAGCGTCACTAGTGATGAACGGCGTCTTTGGGAGATAGCAGGAGCGCGGAGCCTCTCTTCTTTGACTGGTCCGGCTCATGAAGAGTAGTAGGTTGGTGTCTGGGGGTGTCGGTCGCTTGTCTCAGTTCTAACAGGCGCGCTTGTAATCACAAAATATTAGAGTGGCATGTGTAGTGTGTGTTGGTGTTGGTGTTTATGTTTGTTTGTGGTTGTGTTGCCCCTTTTTCTTCTTAATATAATGATACGCAGCTCTCGTGTTCGAGAAAAAAAAAGGTTTGTAAAAGCCTAACAGCTGTCACTTGGGCATGCAGCGTCTTGCAGAAGTGATAAAACATAGGGATCAATGACATCAATAAAATTTCAAGTTAGTACTCCCTCTGTACCAAAATAGTTAAGTTTTGTTCTAAGTTAAACTTCTCTAACTTTTAACCAAGTATATAGAAAAATGTATGAACATCTACAATGCCAAATAAATGAAACATCAAGGC
Source organism: Miscanthus lutarioriparius (assembly GCA_904845875.1). Lineage (NCBI taxonomy): Eukaryota > Viridiplantae > Streptophyta > Magnoliopsida > Poales > Poaceae > Miscanthus > Miscanthus lutarioriparius. The sequence goes on along the minus strand of CAJGYO010000004.1, from coordinate 60,396,776 downwards.
ATTTCGCAGTGGATTTAATGACACTAATTAGGTGTTGTAGATATTGGTGCATTTTTCTCTAAATGTGGTCAAAGCTAGAGAAGTTTGATTTAGGACAAAACTAAGAGTCTAAAACGACCTACATTTTTAGAATAGAGGGAGTACAAAACTAAGCAAGGTCAAAATGTACAAAAACAGTAGTATGCCCTGGGCCCCTGGCTGAGGCCGATGGCCCACTCAGGCTCATAGTTATGTTCACTAGCAATGTTGATGCACGTTGAAGTCCGCCCAGTACGGAGTCTCCTGGAGTTTTTTTTTTTTTTGAAATTCAGAGTCTCCTGGAGTTGATTGTTAGAAAGTCATACCTATTGTAACTTGTGATAGGAAAGGATCCCTCTAAAATAGGGATGGTTAGGAACCTAGAATACTTATACTTAGCCAAAGTCGGAGTCTCCTTTATGTAGAGAGAGGCCTTCTACCCCCTTTGGAACTCAAGCAGAAGAAGAACAAGGGCCTAGCCCATCTCTTCAGCATCTAGCTTGGGCCAAAGTTGCAGTCTCTCTCTCCCTCCCTCTCCTTTATATATATATATATATATATAGAGGCCTCCTATACCCTTTGGAACTCAATCAGAAGCAGATCAAGGACCTAGCCCATCTCTTCCACCTCTAAATTGGGTGCCGGCCTGCCCTTGTGCTCCCCTAACCCTAGGTCTTCAGCAACCTCCTGGCCTTTCCCAAACTTTTCTCGAAAACGCAGGAGAGCTGCGCCTAATTATATTAAAAAGAGAAAAGGGCAAGAGCCCAAACAACCCCACAAACACCACACACACGCACTCACACCCCAACAGATAAAAGGATTACATTCGTGCCCGTGACAAAAACCACACAAGGCGACCACTACTGAGCTAAACACTGCAACTACCGGGGAGGGCAGTCAAGAATGATAGCCCTCGAGCCCCTGCCATAGTGCCTTTCCCAAACTCTGGTAATCTATACACATAGCATAGTGCCTCATAGTAGATCCTATGTATCTGTATTCTGTGGTGCCATACAATAATCTGATTTTTTTTTAGTGCCAGCTTCCATATACACACAACATAGAAAAAGAACCTTACCAGGATCAGCACTGTAGTTTTGTCAGTCCCTTCAGGTGAATCCCAAAAAGCAGGTGATGAATCAACCACTATAGTCTCTGAGTATATATTTGGAATGATGTGTAGGCCAGATACAGAATCCCATGCCAAGGCAACAGGCGGAAAGCACCGCAATTTACAAAGGTCTACGATACAAACACAACATACAAAAGGTTATTGAGGTAGTAAATGTGCAACCAAGGTACAGAGCATTACATGCTATCCTATGTTATTGGACATCTACTAATTGATGATATCACTCCACATAATAGTATAAAAATCTACATTTGATATTAGCAGTTATTATTATCCCCAGAAAGATTAGGACACTAGCAAAACTAATACTGCTCTCAAAAATAAATATTTACAGAGCACAAGAGAAGTAGCAGCTCACTATTTCTCTCAGCTTCCATTTGATCACCAGCATTTTTTATTCCACATCCAGCAGTTTTCAGTGATAAAGTTACTGGTAGAAGGCCAAGGCTTGCAGAAAATGACAAGTTTAGAGCCAATGGGTGATCCTCCAACAGAAATATTTCCTAAGATCAAAAATTATAAGATCCAACCAATATTATAAGATCATAATATAGATTTCAATAATTACTAGTTACTAACTTCAGGAGCAAAACTGGAGCGGATGATTGTTCCAATAGAAAGTGCACTTGCCCCTTCCTCAGGATTAAAGAACTGCCCCACTGCCATAGAGGCTGCTGGTGGAGGCCTACCTGAAATAGTCTGGATGCCAAAGTTCAGAACAAGCAGTTTCATTAAAAATTCCATCAGTGGTTCATAACATTCATAATTCGTTTTCCACTTTCCACTGGTAAAAAATAATGGCCAATACACTGAGTGTGCCAAAGATGCCAGCTGGGATTGGGATATGAATTAAATTTGAGGTTACCTATATAGTTAAAAAAACATCAGAAAACCTAATTACAGAACTGTGTATCCATCACTGACATGAGAATCCGGATATAGTAAGGTCATTTATTTATTTTAAGTATTAACAGAACAAACCAGCCTTTGGCACATAAAAAAAAATATGTATACTTTCTCTACATGTCCAACTTTTATCTTAGTTTCTTTAGCACTTGAGCACACATTTTATGTGAACGAGACAAATAAATGGCCAATATAGCCTGTAAAAACAAAGTCCTATTGAAGAACTGTCATGTTCCACTCATCTCAACGTGTTGTAATTATGGTGCAACTTTTTTTTCTCGAAAATGCAGGAGAGCTGCGCTTCATTAAATTAAGAAGAGAATAAAGGGCAAGAGCCCAAACAATACCTTACACACCACACACACGCACACGCCCCAACAGTTTCTAGGATTACACTCGCGCCGGTGACATAAACACACAAGACGACCGCTACTGAGTTAGACACTCTAACTACCGGGGAGGAGGGCAGTCAGGAAAGATAATCCTCGAGCCCCTGCCATAGACCACAAGCGGCGTTCCTCGCCAGCTAAAATCAGAGCACCAGCTAAGCTTGGAGCTGCTCCATCGAAAACACACCCATTGCGATGGTTCCAAATAGTCCATGCTCCAAGTATACAACAACAACAACAACAACAAAGCCTTTAAGTCCCAAACAAGTTGGGGTAGGCTAGAGTTGAAACCCAACAGAAACAATCAAGGTTCAGGCACGTGAATAGCTGTCTTCCAAGCATTCCTATCTAAGGCTAATTCTTTGGGTATATTCCATCCTTTCAAGTCTCCTTTTATTGCCTCTACCCAAGTCAACTTCGGTCTTCCTCTGCCTCTCTTCACGTTACTATCCTGACTTAGGATTCCACTACGCACCGGTGCATCTGAAGGTCTCCGTTGCACATGTCCAAACCATCTCAACCGGTGTTGGATAAGCTTTTCTTCAATTGGCGCTACCCCTAATCTCTCACGTATATCATCGTTCCGAACTCGATCCCTTCTTGTATGCCCGCAAATCCAACGCAACATACGCATTTCCGCGACACTTAGTCGTTGAATATGTCGCCTTTTAAGAGGCCAACATTACGCACCATACAACATAGCAGGTGTCTAATCGCCGTCCTATAAAACTTGTCTTTTAGCTTCATGGTACCCTTTTGTCACATAGGACACCGGGCGCTTGCCGCCACTTCATCCACCACGCTTTGATTCTATGGCTAACATCTTCATCAATATCTCCGTCCCTCAGTAGCATTGATCCTAAATATCGAAAGGTATCCATCCTAGGCACTACTTGACCTTCCAAACTAACATCTTCCTCCTCCCGAGTAGTAGTGCCAAGTCACATCTCATATACTCGGTTTAGTTCTACTAAGTCTAAAACCTTTGGACTCAAAGTCTCCCGCCATAACTCCGCTTTACGATTCACTCCTGTCCCGGCTTTCATCAACTAGCACTACATCGTCTGCTGAAAAGCATACACCAAGGGAATTAAGCGAATTAACTCCTTGCCTTATCATTACCCATCAATGGTCTTTCTTAGCTTTCTCCCACCAAGCATGGAAGGACAACTCAGAGGGTCGAGGGGACCGTATCTAAAGACCGACACATGAAAGCAGATTGAACCAAAATTCTCTTGCGAACACACAAAGGGACAAGGAGATGGTCAATAGTCTCTTCTTCTTGGTCACAGAGAGGACAATATTCGGGATGAGGCAACCCATGACGTGCTAAGCGATCACCGTCCAAAGACTTGTTGTGCGCGACCACCACATAAAGAAGCGACACTTAGGCGCCGCCAAGATTTCCATTCTTTCCCATGGTCCAAAGAGAGTAGAACCCAAAAAGAACCCATCATATGCCGACTTAGCCGAGTATTGTCCATTGGAGGAGAGCCTCCATATGTGTCTATCCTCAACCTCCTACCGCAGCTGAAAATCCATCAATAAATCCCATAATTGGAGAAATTCCACCAACACACCAACTGTATTTGAGCTCCCCAGAATGTCCGAAATCCAAGCCTAGTTAGTGAGAGCGTCCCGGACAAAGTTGCCGCTTAACCCTCCTCTTGGGAATAGCTCCAAAAGGCGAGGGCAAGGTCTGCAATTCATTGCCCATGGAGCCACCTATCTGTCCGTAAAAATAGTACTTGCACCATCTCCAACTATAGAATTCACATGACCTCTGAGAGAAAGGCTCTCACTTGCTCGGGCACATGTAATGGGAGAGCAGCCCAAGGACGATGAGGTTATGTTTTCTGCAGCCAAACCCATCTCATGCGCAAGGACCAGCCAAGAGACTTGAGATCTGAAATTCCCAGACCTCCCAGCTCCGGTGGTCGACAAACTTTGACCTGTGCCACCGGACAATGTCCACCTTTTGCATCTTTACTACCTCTCCAAAGAAAACCGCGCTAATTTTATCCACCGCTTTGAAAGCCCATGTAGGAAAATCAAAGGCCATAGCCAAGTAAATGAGCATCCCAAGAAGAACAGATTGTACTAGTACCCTTCTTCCAAATTTCTTGTCACTAGATCGCCTTCCAACTAGGTAGTTGATCCGCAATGCGGTCAATAATGGGCTGCACTTGTTCTTTAGTTAGTTTTCTTAAAGATAGGGGCACACCTAAGTATCTCGCATGGGAATTACGAAAGAGGCGGGGCATCGGGTTTTGTATTGTAGCAATCTCCAATTCAAAGACACCGATAGGGATCACAGTGATTTTTTTCTGCAGATTAGTCTTGAGCCCGTAAGCTTCACCGAAACAGATTAAGAATATCCATGGTTGTAGTGATATCCCCAGACTCAAGGCGAAGAAAGAGGGCCACATCATCAACATACATAGAGATGCGGTCTTTGAAACCACGAGATGACAGGGGTAGCAGCAAACCCTCACTGGTGGCCTTAGTAATCATATGCCCCAACACATCCATTATCAAGATAAAAAGCATGGGAGAGAGGGGGTCACCTTGCCGCAATCCTCGGCGATGATGAATAAGATCCCCAGGCACCCCATTTAAAAGCACTTGGGTTGAAGACCCCCAGGCACCCCATTTAAAAGCACTTGGGTTGAAGACGAGGAGAGCAGCCCACTGATGATATCTCTCCATAATTGCCCGAAACCAAGCTGCTGCAGTACCTCTAGGAGGAAAGGCCACGACACAGAATCAAAGGCCTTGGAGATATCTAACTTGAGAAGAATCCGAGGCTGCTTTTGTTGATGAAGAAACCTCGCCGTTTGCTGAACCAACATGAAGTTATCCTGTATGAATCGCCCTTTTATGAAGGCACTTTGAATCGGAGAGACCATTTGCTGTAGAAGACCAGCAAGGCGATTAGCCATCATTTTTGTGATTAATTTGGCGAAGCTATGAACCAGACTTATGGGTCAAAAATCTTTAGGCTAATCAGCACCATCTTTTTTAGGGAGGAGAGTAATATAGGCTGAGTTGAGGACGCCCAAGTTCACAAACTTCCTGTTCCAAACTGCTGAAACCGCCGACATAATATCTTCCTTTATGATGGGCCAGCAGGCCTTATAGAAGCGACCCGTGAAGCCATCTGGCCTGGGAGCTTTGTCTGAAGGTAAGATTTTAATAGTATTCCACACTTCTTCCTCACTAAAAGGGAGTTCGAGATCAGCAAGGTCATGTGCAACGATTTGTAACTCATTTAAATTGATAGTGTACTCCCTGTCAGGACAGTTACCCAGCAAATTTTCATAGAAATCATCAATAGCTGCAGCTTTATCCTCATGACTAGTGCAAATTTGCTCACCAGCGACAATTTTTCCAATAAAGTTCTTCCTCTTGCAGTGACGAGCAGGAAGATGGAAGAGCTTTGTACTTGCGTCTCCATCACGGAGCCAACTAATCCTTGAGCGCAGCCAAGCAATTGTGCGTTGAAGGGAAGCTAGAACTAAGCTGTGCTTTTTTAGACTGTTTTTGAACCACAATTCCCCCGAGGATATCTGACGACTATCTTGGGCGATCTCAAACTAATGGAGAATTTCCCTAGATAAAGCGAGCTGGAAATTCACCTGACCGACCATCTGGTCGCTCCAACTCTGCAAACCTGTGGTGGTAGCCTTGAATTTTCTTGCCAAAGTTATGAAAGGACATGGAGCAGCAGGAACCGAGGTCCAGGATGCGGAGACGGCTTCCTGAAAGCCATCTAGTTTGGGCCAGAAGGACTCAAAATGAAACCTGCGACGACCCTGAGTGTTGTTATCCCTTAGGCCAAGCAAAAGGGGGCAGTGATCCGAATCATCTGAAGCCAAACTCTGTAGCAAACAATTAGGAAATCTGTCCTCCCAGTCCACAGTGCATAGAACTCTGTCCAACTTCACCAGAGTAGGGAAAACCTGCTGATTTGACCACGTAAATTTGCGGCCATGCAGCGGAATCTCTTTGAGAGCAAGATCATTGATAAACCTTCTGAAACGACCCATCATGGCCCTATTAAAATTAGCATTATTCGTGTCCTCATCCTTATAAATTAGATTGAAATCCCCGGCAATCATCCACGGCCCTGGGCAAGCTGCTCGGATATCACGTAGTTCCTGCAGAAAATGGATTTTATCTTCGTTTCCTTGCGGCCCATAGACACAAGTTAACCACCACGCTTGCCCATCCTCAGCAGCAAACTGAACTGTTACACTGTGATTATCAACTCTCTGGACTCCAGAAACACCGATATGACGTCTCCAGGCAATCAGAATGCCTCCACTAGCACCAGTGGAGGGGACAACAGCATAATCAGAGAAATCAGCCCCAAGAGCTGAGAGAATAATCCTGCGAGATAAGCCTGCAATTTTTGTTTCCTGAACACACACAATATCCGACCACGAAGAAACCACAAGAGACCGCAGAGAGTCTTGTCTGGATGAAGAATTCAAACCCCTAACATTCCAAATCAGAATTTTGGAAGGATCCATAAATTACAATCATGTCAAACGACCAAGAAAAGACATCAGGAGACTTAACACAGCAGCACACCACCCTCTCCCTCATCCAGATTTTCAGTAAGAGACCAATGGAAAAGAGCTGCCAGAGCCTGGAGATGAGCATCAGGTAGGGGCTGCTCAAACAATTTCGCATATTCATCCAGGGCCTGTTGATCTATACCTTCATGCTCCTCAATGAGTTCAAGAGTCCTCATTGCCTTCTTCTTCGATCTCCTTTCCAGGTCGTTGAGTCCAAATTCAGACTTCGCACCAGCAAGGCAACGGCTGCGTCGGGGGCTGTCACCTATTGGTCGGCCATCGCTTATTGATGGCCGGGACAGGGAGAAGGCAGTCCCAGTGCTTGAAGCAAGTTTGTTGATGAAGGCAGCCCATGAAACCACGGGACTACCGTAGAGGAGGCCGGAGGCGAGGCAGGCCTGAATGCACCCACACCCACCGCCGAAGGGGAGGGCTCGCACCTCTGCTGCCCGAACCGCTGCGGCCGCTGGAGAGGCCCGCACCTAAGACAGCCGGGTCAACCAGAGAGAGGCCATTGATAGGTCTCGCCCGGAGATGGGGCAGCAAGCTCACAGCCTCAAACCCGCCGGGTAACCTGGAAGGACGGAAGCGACGCCTAGAATAATTGGCTTCACCGAGCTTGAGACTGCAGCGGAGCGGGGGTGACCAGAGATCAAAACAGGGATGGGAGGGGGAAGGTGGAGGAGTCGGGCGACCGGCGCAGGCCGAACACGGTGAGGCCGCCGGACTCCATCGTCTACCAGCCCCACCACACCTGCCGCTCATCGAAGCCAGTGGAATTTCGCCACCAGTGGTCTGGGCTGAGGGGAGTCCATAGGCCCATGAGAGGCCGCCCAGTGGCGCAGCCAGCAGAGGGGGAGCTCGGATCCTCTAGCACTTCAATCGCCACAGTGTAGGAGAGACCATTGATGGGCTTCGATAGGAGCCCTCAAGCCGTTGGCGACCGCCCGCTAGATTAATGTCCATGGCCCGAGGGTTCGACATCTGCCCCAGAGCGACATCATCAGGAACCAGCGACCGATTCCGGAAGAACCATGGCCTGGCCGCCATGATGACGCCGCTCGAAGAATCCACCACGTGGACGACGCATGACGAGGAAGGACCCACCCGCTCGAGGACAGGCCGACGTCGAGAACCACCTCCATCATCGCCCTCCGAGGAGGAATCAGACGACGACGGGGAAGATGGACGGCGGCGCCTCCGTCGATCAGAGGGACCCTCACCGCCTCCGCTCCCAGCATGAGATGGCGGAGGGGGAGGGGGAGGAGCTTCGGGCCCGAGCAGCACAGAGAACCGAGTCTCAACAGGGTAGGACAGAAGCCTCTTCACCGGGGGACCATCCATGGTAGCGACCGGAGGTTCAGAGACCCACAGCTCCTTGGTGGGTGGGAGAGCAGAAGGGTCCAAGCACCATGCTGAACATCTGAAAGAGACCAGGTCCCTCAACCCAACGGTGTCTGGGTGAACTTGCTGAATACAGGCCAGGGGGCTCAAGAACTGCTCCACAGTTGAGGTTTCCCACACATGTACAGGAATTCCCTGAAGCTCAACGTCGATCAACCATGGCAGCACCCGCCCCGAGGCACCGGCCAACCGACTCCACCACTGACATAGGAGGGTGAACGTAGGTGAGCGTAGGGGAGGCTGTCATTGATCCATCAAGCGTTGAACGAAGCCACAATCAGGAAGGACGAGGAGATAACTCGAGCTGGAGGTTTGACGAAGCACCAGGGAACCCGCCTCGACACCTAGACGAGCGGCGAGCACCTCCGCCACCTCACCTGCAGGGGCCAATGGCTCCACCCCACATACAGTCACGATCACGGCATTCGCGAGGTCTTCTTGTGCCCTGGCCATACGATCATCCCAGTTGATAATGCATTGGAGAGACTGCGTAGGCGCGGCAAGGGCATCAGGAGGAGCCACCGTCGAAGAAATTGAGGGCCCAAGATCAGCAGGAGTGGAAGAAGCGGCCGGCTGTCGGAAACGAGGCCGACGTCGACGACGCGGCCGCCTCTCCCTATCGCCCATGGCTGCCCTGGTCCCGGTGTCACAGCTCCGCAGGCAGTCCTTGCCACCGTCACCAGGGACCTCACCCGCCGGAGTGCCGTTACGGGGATTGGGTCCGGCCGGCAACTGGGCTGGAGATTTGCGTCTCCAAACACGCATGGCAGCTCCCAGGCCACTCACAGCACACGCACCGCCGACCAGTCTAGCCGCCGCGACCCCAGACTCGTCACCCGCCGGAGAACCGTTGCGGGAAGAAGCGCCAGGCGGCGACATGACTGGCCCAAGCCGCCTCCAGACAGAGATGCGCTCCGGCAGCAAGACACCGCCACCAGCCGACTCCAAGGGACACACGTAGGAGCGGTGCCCCGGCGAACGGCAACGGAAGCACCTAGTTCTCTGACGGCACAAGGCAGCAGTATGGCCGGCAGAGAAGCAGTTGAAACATTTGCCCACTAAATCAGCAGGGACTTGACGACGAGGGGGGCGTGCTTCGCGCCGGCGTCTCCGCCGCTCGCCACGCGACACGAACTTCACCCAACCGCCTGGACCAGGCCTCACAGCACCACGCTGCCTAGGAGCAGAAGGGCGGATAAGGACGATCCTAGGAGGCGGAGGCGCTGGCACTAGGATAACTTCAACTGCGGCAGAAACAACCGTCGCCGCGGCCGCCGAAGGGGCCGAGGAGCCCGGGCCAGCAGACGAGATGACGACGTCGCGAAAGGACGGAACAGAACCGTCGGAGCACTCCGAGCCCGGACTATCGCAGTCCCACCGCTCGTGCTTGGAACGACCGCGAGAGAACAAGGGAGGGGAGGAAACCATCGCCGATGGGGAGGGATTGGCCGCCTGCGTGGACGAGGTGGAGGTGGCCGCCGGGCTCGGGATGAGCGACGGCGGAGGGGCAAGGGAAGGCGAGGCGACGGGAGAGGGAGAGACGGTAGCCGTCGCCGATGGGGAGGGATTGGCCGCCTGCGCGGCCGAGGTGGAGGTGGCCGCCGGGCTTGGGATGAGCGTCGGTGGGGAGGCAAGGTAGGCGACGCGACGGGAGAGGGAGAGACGCTTGGCATCCCGCCCCTCATCGGTTTATGGTGCAACTTACACTTTATTGTATTCATTCATTGCATTTCCTCAGTAGAAGCCACAAGATTTCAATAAAGGAATCAATGTGGAAATAGCATTCTCCAAAAAATTTACTAGAAAACTTATAAGACATTTAATTGTAAAAGAAATATTCTAGCACAAGACAGGAACGGCACAAGAGAATACCGGTCGAGGTGCTACTGATATAGTCATGAAGCCGAAACCACTCATTTCTTCTGGACTCAGTAGTAGAAATGCAGAAGGAGTTGGTTGCTCAGTTTGACTCCCAGGTTCAACCTAGTAAAAAAGTATAACAAATGATTACGAAGGTTGTCAAAATTGTGAGCAAATTTTGTTTGACATGATAAGATCATACGGATCATGATCCTATCAAGTTTTAAAAATTGTACAAATTTTACAAAGTCAAGTTTTTCTTGACAGTTGACATCTTTTTCCAAGAAAGCAATTAGACAAAAAACTAGAACAATGACATTTTGATGTGTGTATCAACATTTATCTCAATTATAAACTAATTTAATTTGCTAATTTGAACATATATAAAGTGTAATGTAAGAAAGATAACATGTGCCAGCTTAAAATAATATATTGAGAGATAGCATATTAAACTAAAAGAACATAATGATAGAAAAATATATTTTGCGTGCTAACATAGCTTATTGTCAGTACAAGTCCAACCAAATGGTGAAGAACGTTCTACACAAGCAGGCAACCCAACAAGTGATCTTGCAAGACTTTGACGCTAGAATAGAATCCATTTGTGTCATGTCAGCTACTAGGAATGCTTCAATCCGTATCATCCGAACAACAACCTTATATTAAGACGACAACAATGATGAAGATGGAAATGAATTTTACTTGCAACAGAAGAGGATAATCAGATCAAAGAATTGGTTTATTTTGTAATGTGTATTATACTGACATCAGTAAACAAATAAAAAAGTACATCCCATGCAACATTTTTTGTAGTAAGCATACAAGTACACTGCACACAAATAAAGTACAACATCTTGAAGAAGTATGTTTAACGTATACTTTTATGGAAATAAAAAATGCAAGAATCATGATATAGACATTGCAGCTAACAGTAGGAGAAGACAAAGGTTTTAGTTATCAGCTGAGCCATCTATAATGGAAGCAGCACATTACTAACATAATTAATGATAGAATGTAGGAAAATGAGAACGATTAGGTGAACAATCTGAAAAATATTACCTGTTTTGGAGCAGGTCCTGCAGGAATTTGGACCATCTTTGATGTAACTTCCACTATCTTTTTACTGGCAGGTAATTCATTTTGCACAGGTGAATGATGTTTTTCTGGCCACAAGTGAATCCTTACTCCAGAACAAGGGGCAAGATTTGTTACAAAAACAAAGTGTCCTCTACCATTTGATCCCTTCCACAAGAAAATAGCAAAGCTTATTAATCATATGCAGCAATACTTCAATTCAATCTAAACTTCAAATAAGGTTTCTTAATGCAAAAAACACATACAGATAGCAGGGTGAAACTAGAAGGCCAGTAACCTACCAGCTTTTTAATATCTAACCATCTTCTCCTGCCATCCATGGCTAAAACAGTAACTGAATTTGACTGGATATACAGGTCCTTTTCAAGGCCATCACTAGTCCATTGAGTGGATGGTGGGCAAGAAAGTGAACCTTTTTTGTGTAGTTCTACAAGAAAAATATATCAATATGTTTAGATAAGAAAAATGATATGATACTCTGGTACTATGTAAATGGATAAGACCCTATAATTAACCTCTAGGGTTTACATCACATTTGATTGTCTGATCCCTGGGATAACAGAAGTATGAATGGTTGGTGGGTGGCTGTTTTTTGCATAAGAGCGTGAAGTCTTGAACTATGACTGTGTAATTCCGTGGCCTTGGTAATGAAATTCAGGTTTACCATTGTGGAAAAAAAACACACATTTGATTGTGAAATGCTAGTCTTGGTTTTTACAGATATATGCTAAGTTATATCAACTAAAACATTTGAACACTATCATAATCGTATCTTATCTATTTGCTATGCAATATAAATATGCTATAAGTAGCAGTTTGGCATCCTCTCTCTACAGCATACAAAGTTACCAATTCCATGAGACTCATGTTACAGCAGTGTTGCACTAATGTGTTGCACAAATTAATAAACATCTTAAAATGATAACATAAACTATAGCAAAGAAGCCATCTAATAAATTATATAAATCCAAATTAATAAAAGAGGTGACAAAAAATTGCTTACACAATAGAATGTTTACAAACAGAAATAGATTTATGAAAATGATAAATATGATCTTCAAAAATTTTTACATAGATTTCAAATCCCGACCAAGAACTATGTGCTCATTCATTCCATAAATAATTCATCTTCTAAGCAAACAACTTTCTAACTGATCCAACTACAAAGGACTTAAGGAGGTAAAGAATGAGCTATACCACCAGCATCCTGGTTCTCATTGGCAGGTAAAGTTTGTGACAGAGAAGCAGGAACGTGAGCCATTGAACTCAAAGACTGAGGAACTGCACTTTGGAGCATTTTTGTGAACACAAAAACTCTTTTTTGTGTGCTTGAAAATGGATGTCTGTCAACAGGATCTATTATGCTAAGAAGAGTGTGTGCAACCTGGACAATGTCAAGTCAACATAAGTACTGATGTTACCGCATACTGAAAAGCATTGAGAGAATTTGCTGTTGACACATAGTTCCGGACCTGTACAGCTAATTGATTACACCATAGGATAGATTGGTGCTCCATGGATAACCAAACATTCTTCATACTGGAGCTTCCTACCATAAAGCCGTGTGTAGAAGGCACAATTCCATCCAATGATGCCAACCTTGACCTAATCTGAATAAAAATGAGTTTGAAATAACAATCTCAACTTTCTAAACAACACACTCGCCAAATATTGAGATCTTGATTGCATCAAGAATTGAACAAAGATGATCTGAAATTCTGTGAAATTCCAGACTTTAGTCTACAGATATCAGAACCAGTGTTCGGAAAAAAAAATGTAGCTAAACGCTTGCCTAGGCATACATTTAAGCATGAAATGGAGCCCTGGCACGCCATCTCGGCCATAGGCGTCCAATTAAATGAGGCCAAGGGGAGAGGACGGAGAACCAAGGGAGGCGGAACCCATGGTGGTAGACCAAGAGTGCTCCGCTCAGCCTCGGACGTGTGGAAAGCACTGCATAAGGCTGAGGACAGTAGCGATTGGGGAGCACGCGTTGAAGGGCAAGCGTGCAGGTCATGGGCGATGGCCAGATGCATGGCCAGCGCAGGACCGATGGCACGCGTCAGTGGCAGGAGTGATATGCTGTGGATGGAAGCGTTTTCATTACGCAATGAAGCTTTAGCTGTGCCGGGTGAACTGTCCAACCCATGGATGGTGAAGAAAACAAAAGGAGAGACGAGGTTAGGATCGCAAAATGGTTTTGTTTCGGATGTGATTCCATCTTATGCTTACCTCATGGTATCCATGTCGCTTGATTCCACCTGCCCTCTACTTGATTTCGCCCCTCCTGCTCGATTTCACCAAGGGGTTGCATGCAGCCAGAGCAGACGTGGCGCACCATGGAGGGGACGGAAGCGCATGCAGACGGAGCAAAAATGGTGTGTCGTGGAGGGGGGAGCAGACAGGGGAGGAGCTGAGGAAAGGAAATGATGTGGATGCAGCAGCACAAAGATGGCTGCCCGCTGCTGAGAATCGTAGGTGGTAGGGCATCGATGGGAGATGTGATGGTTGGATCAGATAGTGGGCTTAACTTAGGGGGTGGAGTGGGCTGTTGACACATTCCTGATTCCTCTTCATATTCCGTTTGTATTCTTTCATATTTATGCAGCTACATCTTCCCATATGCAGTTAGTAGGTTACAGTTGTTAATATATATAGGCATACATAGTCTTTTCTGTTTCTCTTTCTGGCCCATGTAGGCCTTATGGCCCTTTTGGCCCATACACTGTATATTTTGTAACCTAGACTCAGTGGATGGGGCATGAAAACCATTCTTGCCTAACAACAGTAACATAATCACCTATTCGCATTTAGCCTGCGTTGACTCTCCCTAGGCTCTAGGCAGTGCCCTAGCGCCTTTTACAACCTTGATCAGAACTGGGACCAAAACCAGCAGCCCAACCGGAGAAGAATGGACCCTCATATGGGCTCAGTCGTGCTATTGGATCATTCAAATAGTCTGCCCATCGAACCACTAAGGTAGGTCAGTATGTCAGATCACCAGTTTTTCTCGAAATCACAACGATTGGAGCAGCCCAACATCATGCATCAAAAGATGAAGAAGTTTGCAAATGTAGTGTCCAAGTCCAAACATGCATTCTGTGTTCAGCATTCATGTGGCTAGGCACACTAACCACCAATAGGTGGGTCCATTTACCTGAGACCTTGATCAGGTCAATGCCACTAGCCTAGTCTTGTAGAAGTCTAATAATGGAAAAACAAAATTACAATTAAAAATGCCTACTAGAAACGAAAATCAACAATTTTAATGAGTCTGTTGTGTACTCCCGTTCCAAAATGTAAGGTATTGTGTACTCCTGTTCCAAATGTAAGGTATTTTTGTGTACTACTGTTACAAAATGTAAGGTGTTTTGTTTTGTTCTAACTCCTAAGTCAAACTTCTCTAGCTTGGAAACTGGACCATGTTTACACAAAAATGCACCAACAGCTACAACATCAAGTAAGTTTCATTAAATCCACCATGATATATGTCTTGATAGTGCATTAATTTGGTACAGTAGATGTTAAGATATATTTTTCTATAAACTTGGTCAAAGTTAATTTTGGAAGGAGGGAGTATTTGCTATATGGAAAAAGGGTCAAAGGAACTTTATTTCAAAAGTTTGAAATAGAGAGTGATAGATTATTACAGTACATTGCAAAATACTGAATATCAAGACAGACAAGAGAACATGATAATTTACTAGAAGTGTCATGACACTTGTGCTTTGGTGGCATATCATATATGGTTTACAGGACACTAACTAAAAGTGGAATCAAAGAATAGATTGGCATGCAAGAAGTCATAGATCATAAATGATCACAGGAAAATCTTGTCCTTGAAGAAAGCATATGGATAACCGAATCTGCATAAGATTAATGATAACAGTGAAAGCAGTACCTGATAATCATGAATGCCACCTGATACAGAGACAACAACCACATTAGATAATTTTGAATTGCTTGCATGCGATACACCAGTCCCGTATCCCTTTCTCCATTCTTCATTGACATGGGAGAAAAAATGACCCAAGGATGGCTGAAGTGCGATGGGAGGGTACCTGGATAAAAATTGTGACATTTGAGTAACACTTGATCATCCACCCAATGGTGAAAATTATACAGCAAAGGTGAAAAAAAGCCCCCACTCTCACAAAAGAAAAAACTACAACAAAAATTAACAAAGAGAGCCAGAGAGTACTGGTGTGGGCTGGAAAGTGTCAGTATAGTTTCCACTGCTGATTTCCTCAGGTTTGGGTGGACTACAGCTGCTCGAGCCACAAAACCACCCATTGAATGGCCAACAAGTATAACACTGGATGGCAGGTCATGAGAGGATTGAGCACCACCCTTTGATCTCTCCAAATGTGATTCTTTGTATTGGTCAAGGATCTACAAAGCACAAGATCACACGCTAAATTTTAAACACTGATGAGATCCTTAGGCATTACAATATCCATGGGAAGTTGGAAACTGCAGTGCCATAAATTTGTGGCAATTCTAGATTGAGTGCACAGCAACGTTTTGCGTGAACATAATCATCTTAAACAATTTAAAAATTCAATTTGTGGAAAGCTTCCTATTTGATGGTGACTAAAAGAATGTTAAATTACGACAGTACTGAGCAAAGGGTCAAATAGGTAAGTTAAGATTGAATCTTAAAGGTTGGGACTAGTTACCCTGTGAATTGCATAGACAACATATTCAGTATGCTCCTCAAGTATCCGACCATCCATTGCAGAGTGTTCTCCTTCAAGGTCAACAGCAAACCAATCCAACATGCGGCCATACCGTGAAGGAATCGAAAAATCTTTAAGTTCATCTGCTGGTAAAGTGCTAGATGCTTCCCGATAAAAGGTGAGCTCAAGCGGACCATTCTGATGCGCTCGAAAAGATTCTGCAGCCAATGACCGAACCTAGATGCCACAAATGACAGTCATCATCAGTAACAGCAGTATTGTTTGAGCATTGGTAACCAAAAAAATAGCTAAAACTCAAGTGCATAACTTGTATAATGTCAGACATATTGTAATAATTCAATTTGCATACCCTCCCACGATAGCACAATGGGCATAATAGTAGAGATACACCAGACATGATATGTCATGTTCAAATATGGACTTCACAACCAATGCAATTTTGTTATCACTAAATGGAACACGTTTGATTCCAGAACAAAGTTCTAAACCAAGGACAACGAAAAGTAATAAAACAAGCGAGACTTGCACCTGCTTGTAGCTTCCTCCATTGCCGGGAATGAAGAGCACGGGCACGCCCCTAAGTCCCCTAATGTGCTTGGCGAAGTCGATCTGCTTCCAGCCCTCGTGGTACAGGAACAATCCATACCTATCCGAGGAGATGTTCCGGGGCGTGGCGGCGATGGGGATGTAGGTCGGGTACATGTAGGTCATGACGCAGCCATTGGGCACCGGGCGCAGCAGGCGGCTGAGCGCTGCAAGCGCGACCCAGGCGGAGAAAAGCAGGACGGCCCCAACCCTGCAGCTGCCCCGGAACCCGCCGCCGCCGCCCATGGGGTAAGAGAAGCTCGGACCAGTCGCTCCGAGATCGAGCTAAGATCAGAGAGAGAAAAACGGTGGAGGCTCCGGATCACGGAAGAGATCTTGCACCCTGAAGGCAGCTCGGGGGATCCGGGCACGGGGAGAGAGAGGCCTCGCGGGAGCGGCGGTTCCTCGGGCGAATGCCGCGGCCAAGAGTCGAGTCCTGCGGAGAACTCGCTGAGGAGGACGGGTGGTGGAGATGTGCAGGTGGTAGTGGGGCGGTGGTGCGAGGGAAGCGGCGGCGATGAGGGTGCTCTCGTGCTGGCTTTGGAGGGGAGTTGCGAGCCGGGATCGCTGGCTCGTGGGGCCGACCGGCTGTGGCTGTCGGATCTGAAGGCGCACGAATGTTGAAGCAGGGCGGACGGACGGCAGCACAAACCGAGGGCCGTTAGTGCCTTGGAAGGCAAGTATTAGGGCCTCTATGGTTAAGGCTCCGTTTGGTTCCCCTAATCGCTAAACTTTAGTCACTTAGTGCCATTAGTCACCCGGGAGTGGCTAAAAAGGACTAAAATACACAGTGGATAGGGGCTACCCCTCAATAATTGTTGCATCCGACCCCGCCTCCGCCCATGCTCCCCATTCTCTCTCTCTCGCTCGCATCTGCGCTTCCCGCCGCCGCCGCCGCCCACACGCCCCTCCCCACGCCACCACCGACGTCCCCGCTCCTCCCCACGCCAGATCCACCATGGACGGGCATGGGAGCGGCTACCAGGACTATTTCTCCCAGGCGGGTTCTTCTTCGCCGGCTCCCTCCTTCCATTCTTCCGCCGTTGCCCCTGATGACGAGGACTTCGACCCCTTTTCCCAGGCGCCATTGTATCCTACAATGGTCCCCAGCCTCTCGACTCCAAGGGTTCGCATGGAGAACCTAGATCTGAACTCCCAGGGCAACAACTTCCCCTTCATTGACTCCTACTCGGGGTACCTCTAGTCGGATGGAGGTCACGGCGAGCCACGGCTACCTCCTCTTGCCCCTGGCGCTGGTGGCGGCAGATTCGGCCATGGACCGTTCCAACCCCCTCTGTCAAGGCGGTGGGGGCGGACCCGGCCATGGAGGATGCCAGGGCTACGCGTGGAGGAGGTCGCCGCTCCAAGTCCCACAACACTGGAGCTGCAGCGGGACGCATGCCACAGGGATCCGCTCCCCACTTCACTCCTCTAGGGATGGGTGGCGGAGGTCGTGCTAGGTTGATGCCTAACCGCCCTGGTCGTGGATCCACTTCTGCCGGGAACTCCTTTCCTCCACAGGATCTCGGCGCCCACAATCGGTGGGAGAAAGAAGATGACAACACCGCCCGGTTGGTAAACTCCATATCTATATTTATGTTCTAGTACATCCTTTGCTCTGTCCATGAGTTCATTTGCTATGTTGTTGTGCTCTATTTCGTAGCATATAGATGTATGTTGTGCTCTTTTCTTGATGATTTACTCCATTAGGTAGAACATTTTTGTCCTTGATCTATTAGTTAGTTTTAGCCGATTATTTTTCTGTAATAGAACCATTTTGACAAGGCAAATTGTACCGAAGGAAGCACACATATATTGTGTGAACTATGTGTTGAACAAATTAGGGAAAGGAATTGCCCAAATGGGCATATGAAAAATACAGCTTACAAAGTTATAGCCCAAAAATATTTTAAAAGGACTCACCTCAGGCATGAACTCAAACAATTCAAGAACAGATGGATTCAATGCAAGACTATGTACCAGTGGCATGATTGGTCCCAAGGTGAATCAGAATTAGGCCAAAATGAGAATTGAACAATTATAGCTGATGATGACCGGAGGAACAAACACACAGAGGTACTGTCATTTATTTTTTTCTGTTCATGAATGTCATCATTTCTTCATTTCAATAAAAGTATCAAGAGTGCATTACCTAATATGTGTCTACATTTCTACATTTCAAAAAAAAAATCAAGAGTGCAAGAAGTTGATGGGCCATCCCAACTTACATTGATCATCTTGCGGAGATGTTCCATGGTAACACAGTAGATGGACGGTCCTCATGCATCCCTGGAGGAAATTCAACTCCAGCAGATACATATGGGGATGAAGACGATCAACATATAGATGGGGATGTAGATGGCACCTGCCGGACCAGGGTCCTAGGGGTTCCCAACGGGGTCAACTACCCGGCTGGGCCTTGGGCTGGCCCACAGTCTGCTGGAGGACGCGAGGTAGGTGGTGTGGACTCCAAGCTATCAAGGACCGACCTAGTGAAAGGTCCTAATGGCTAGAGGGGGGTGAACAGCCTATTAAAAATTTCTACAACAACACTTAACAAAACGATTAGACAATTACGAGGCGAAGCAAGTGTTGCGCTAGCCTACTAAAATTACAAGCCACCTACCACAATTCTAGTTTTTATAGTCTCTATCCACACAATGGCTATGTCACTACACTAAGTTAGTGTGCTCTCAAAGGCTAACTAAAGAGCCACACTAACCAAACTAACAAGCTCTCACAACTAGCTATACTAAAGAGCTTGACAACTAGTTTGCAGTAACGTAAAGAGAGAGAGCAAGATAGTTATACCGTTATGTCGAGGAATAAACCAATCAATCACAAGAATGAACACCAATAAAGACCAATCACCTCGGAATCAAATGATGACACAATGATTTTTTACCAAGATTCACTTGCTTACCGGCAAGCTACTCCTCGTTGTGGCGATTCACTCACTTGGAGGTTCACGCACTAATTGGTATCACACGCCAAACCCTCAATAGGGTGCCGCACAACCAACACAAGATGAGGATCACACAAGCCACGAGCAATTCACTAGAGTACCTTTTGACTCTCCATCGGGGAAAGGTCAAGAACCCCTCAATCACCACGATCAGAGCGGGAGAAATTCATCAACCTCCGCTCGACGATTCTCGCTGCTATAAGCCATCTATGTGGCGGCAACCACCAAGAGTAATAAGCGAATCCCGTAGCGAAACACGAACACCGAGTGCCTCTAGATGCAAACACTCAAGCAATGCATTTGGATTCACTTCCAATCTCACAAAGATGATGAATCAATGATGGAGATGAGTGGAAGGGCTTTGACTAAGCTCACAAGGTTGCTATGTTAATGCAAATGGCCAAGAGAGTGAGCTTGAACCGGCCATGAGGCTTAAATAGAAGCCCCCACGAAATAGAGCCGTTGGCGCTTCAGTCCGCTGAAAATCGGGGCGACCGGACGCACCGGTTGGTTTGACCGGATGTAGGACCCTAAAGTCCGGTCGTGCGATGCACACCATGTGTCCCCTACTTCAAATGTTGATCGCATGATCTCAACGGTCATTAGTATATTTAAGTTGTGACCGGACGCACTGCTCAAAGTGACCAGACGCAAGACCCCAACATCCGGTCGTTTCCAGTAAGGTTCCACTCGTGCCCGACCGGACGCAGGACCCCAGCATCCGGTCACTTCCAGTAAGCTCCTAAGGGTGGAAATTTGCGACCGGACGTGTCCGGTCACGTCCGATCGGACTCACCCAGCGTTCAGTCACTCACCGTCTTCTTTGTGTGCTGCCACGTCAGCGGGACCGGATGCAGCCAGCCAGCGTCTAGTCACGAAGTGACCCAGCGTCCGGTCGAAGACCAACGCCAGCGTCTTCACTGCTTCCACTGACCGAACGCTCCGGTCTAGTTGAGACCAGCCTCTGGTGCACTTTGTGAAACCCTGTCTTTTCTGTATAGGGCGCCGGTGGCACTATCGGACTGTCCGCACTCTACGGGCGGGCACTCTGCCAGTGAAGTTTCTAACCCTTGCTCAAATGTGCGAACCACTAAGTGTATCACCTTGTGCACATGTGTTAGCATATTTTCACAAATGTTTTCAATTGTGTTAACACTCCACTAAATCCTAAATGCATATGCAATGAGTTAGAGCATCTAGTGACACTTTAATAACCGCATTTCAATATGAGTTTCACCCCTCTTAATAGTATGACTATCAATCCTAAATGTGATCACACTCACTAAGTGTCTCGATCACCAAAACAAAAAGCTCCTATCAAGTTTCACCTTTGCCTTAAGCTTTTTGTTTTTCTCTTTCTTCTTTTCCAAGTCCAAGCATTTGATCATCACCTTGCCATCACCATCATCATGATCTTCACCATTGCTTCATCACTTGTAGTAGTGCTACCTATCTCATAATCACTTTTATAAACTAGGTTAGCACTTAGGGTTTCATCAATTCACCAAAATGAAACTAGAGCTTTCACCTAGTCAGCTTACTAAGAAAGTTAGATTCTGTAATAAAAATAGGACTCTTCTATTGTGACCGACTAGGACTAGATATGTGCCCCTATCCTCTACCATATATAAAAAGAGAGGTACGGTGCATCCCCTTGTACACAAAATCATACAAACCAATCTAACGTAAAAGGCCACACGTCGCACTGGAGTAAGGTGTTACGCGCATCACGGCATGAACCTGTATAAATCGTCATCTCTTTGTGTTCACCGTCAGGTTTAGTGTACATCAAAGCCCACCAACCATCGTCTCGGGTAACCCCGTGACGAGTTGTCGGTCATCAAACACCGACAGCTAATGCGCCAGGTAGGGGCTTTCGACAACTTCGCAATCGAGACCTCGACGGACCTCGACAACATGATTTTCTCGGTGGGATCCACCTTCATCTTTGGCTCCTAGATCTCAAGGCTGGCGACCATGGCTAGTTCCAAAGTCATCTCATGAAGATCCCGATGCCTCAAGCTTCTCCAGCAGCTTCAACAGCTACGCTGGATCATCTCATCGAGAAATTTTCCCACCTTTCGATTTCTGATCTAACTCGGACTCGAAAGGCTACGGAGAGCCAAGACTCCCACCTGAACACGAGCAATCTATCCAAGTTGGAGACCCCATCAGATGTCCTCATCGAAGAACCGAGTTGTTTTCCACTCGGACTCAAAAACTTGACTTCTATCTTTCAGGAGTCGATCCAACCCCTCTTGCAGTCAGAACATGAGATTCCTTTAATAGGTGCCTAGAAGGGTTTGGTTTTATCCATCACACCTAAAGGAGGCATCGTGCATTGGCCGGGTACCCGACCTTGTGCAACGTCATCAAATCCTTTTTGCTTAGTCGGCATGGTGGAGATTTTAACGTATCAAGACGACAACAACCTTCCATCCGACGACAATGGCTCCATAGAGGTCTTAGCCAGCGTGACAACACTACTAGGAATTTACACTTTCATGACGAATAACTTTCGTCACTAAAGAAGCCAAATTCGTCATAATTTGAGTTTTATGTCAAAAACGGTTCATCACAGAAGTCGTGTCATACTTGAACTTCTATAATGAATCTAAGCAATTCGTCATAGAAGTAGTTTGATCTGTGACGAAAAATAGACCGTCGTAGAATAGTTTTGGCATGCGTGGCAGGGGGTGCCACGCTGGTGAGTGCTTCTGTTGAAGATGCTTTCCACATATACATGCTATAGCGGGTTGCATTGGAGATGGTTCGGGTACGTGTCACCTTCTTATTACACAACGTGGCCATCTCTGGTTCTTGCACGTTTTAGGTTCTTATTGGACCACGTGTCGAGTTCCTGTTGTTCCACATGTCAGTTTTCTATTGGCACACGTGTCATGTTGCTGTTGGGTCACGTGTCACTTCTTTATTGGATCTTATGTCATATTTTTATTGGTCCACGTGGTTATTTCTTATTTGACCATGCATCACGGTGCTCTGCGTCCATGTTTCGTATTTTTATTCAGGCACATGGCTTGATGACTTCCTTCCACGTGTTGTGTCTTGGCTATTTCATGTGTCATGCACTGGTTCGTCCACGTGTTGCATTTTTATTTGATCACATGGCCTGTTCTGGTTATACCGCGTGGAGTACAATCAATTCGTCATAGAAGTAATTTGAGATCGTCACTACTGCTCAGATTGACTACATAACTATTCAACCTGGCAATCAAATAATAGCAATTAACATTTCACACGTCAGTAGCGAACCACGGACAGAGTATCACCACATCAAACCGTCACATGAGTCCACACAATAGACCAGGAATGTTTACCGTATCAAGCCGGAGGAGTTGAAGACTGAGAGTTACCAGGAGAGCTTAAGTGCATGACTTGCTCATAGAGCCTATTGTACTCCTCCTCCTGTTGTTTCTTGAATTCCTCAAACTCCCTTCTAGTCTTTTTTGTCTTTCTTTTCAGTTCATCCACTAGTCCGACGAGGGCAGCATTACTTTCCTTAGTAGCAAGCTATTCCCGAAGCATTATCTCCGCCGATGTCTCTGCTCTGGTGGAGCTTATCTAGATACCAGTATTCTTCAAAAAAAGGTTGTTGCCACTTCCCTAGGAGGGGGCCTTGCCCTAGTGGATGCAGAGGACCTTATAAACAACATCAGCACTAGTCATTGGTAGCAACAGGTTCTACTTGCATAGTTTTCATAGCTTCCTACAAAATTCAATCAATAAAACATTAGGTTACAGATAGTGGAAGAGAACTTCAATTGAAAACCCAAGAGATTAATTCATAACAAGTAATGCATAGGTCTTCCTCAGCCTACTGCTGATAGAGATTACATAAGCACAATGCATAGGTCATTTGTTTGTCTACTACCGATAGAGATTACATAAGCACAATGTACATGTACCATATTGATTGGTGTAAAATTGTAACTACAAAATTAAATGATGTTGCCACATTAGGCTTTTGTTTTGTTTCCTTCTTTTATGGCAATGGCTTCAGTAGATTTCAAGAAAAGCAAATAAAGGTACTTACAACTGCTGCTCTTGCAGCATCGCTCAGGCCCTTTTTCGTACTGGTATGGAAGTCCTTGAAGACTTCCACAGCATTAACATCTTCATCAGGTCGACCATGTTGTTCAAGTCCTGGATCATCATGTTGTTCAAGTCCTGGATCATCATGTTGTTTATCAAGTCCTTGATCGTGTTCTATAGCCTTCCTCTTGTTCTCCTTCTGTTCACATTGCACATGAGTTTCTGTTTATATTTATACAAAGGCAAGAGTAACAATGAAACACAACCATCACTTACAAATCCTTGCAGCTGGACAACATAGGAGTGAGATCCTATAGACTAGTGGTACTTCACTTTTGCATGGTTTCACTTGTTCTTCTCAGATGTTTCCTATAGCTTCATTTGTGTTAGACTGCAGCACAAGTAGACCATAACAAGACTAGACAGGAAATCAATAGGTTCACACACACCTTGTTTTTAGCACTAGACCAAATCTCAACAAGTTCACACCATTGTGCATCGGTCATGGACGGGACATGAGAGGTCGTAGGGATCTGATCAATAGGGACGCCATTGAAGTAGGTTTTCTTTAACCTATAACGTGCCTGCCATACCTCAGACTGCAATACATTCCAGCAAGATTCTTGTGTTGGTGGGTGAGCCTCATTAATGCCCAGCCTTGACTGCACGCAGTAGTGTGAATGAAAAGTAAATCTGTTAAAGTTGCTGAAAGCAGAGTTGAATGTCAAGAGGGGATACCTATACATACACTTAGCCTGTCCACAAAATTTTTGTAATGGACAACGTCGGAGGGCTTCTTGTAATGTTTCTAATGCGTCAAAATTGGTACTTGACATCTGACTACTACACGTGCCTCTGAGGCAAACTTGGTAGCTTGCACTAGATCATGTGACCTTCTGTTCCCCTCGGCAATAGAGATGGGCATCCTCAATCCTCCTAGTTATTTGCTCATTTTATCAAGCAAAATTCTATGAGTTTGAGGCCTCGACTTCCTTGCTCTTCTCGGCAATGGTACTACATAGTTTTCATACATCATATTGTTAGAAAAGTGACATGGATATCAAATAGCTAGTGTGAATTGATTGATCGACATCTGTAAGGTAATACCAACCTTTGCAAATTTCATTGTTCTGCGGGTGGGGGTGACAGGAATTTGCTCAAAGGGCTCCTCTTCGGCATGGCTATCATCATCTGGTCGTGATCAGTCCCTCATAGGGCTAGGTAGGGCACCGTCCCAACAAATGTCTCTAGTCAATTCATAAATTTGGAATTGATCCATGGGTACGGGTGTTGGTGGTGATGGAGAATTATGTTCATCTTGTGCTAATACCTCTAGCCTTTTGCTAGTGGCGGCCTTCCGAGTACAAACTCCATGAGTCAACTCTCCTGGCCATGTTGAATTCACTCGCTTGGACTACCTCCACCCAGTACTCATGGCTTGGACTACCTACCTTTTGTCCTACTAGCAGAGCCTCCTCTATGGCTTCTTCGACCCTGACTCTAAAATTGGAGATACAAACTTAAACAGCAAGCATGTACAAATTACATTGCTATCCAAACAATAAAGCATTGCATTGCTACATACACCCCACCCCCACCCCACCCCACCCCCTTCGAACTAAATACAAGATAGAACAAGCACCTCAATTGCTAGGGCATCTCAACTATCTATCACTGGTTCTTCCATCTTCGTATGATTCTTTGCGACTTGTGCCTTCCGCTCTCGTTGAAAAGCATATAGTGGCTATTCATCTAGATTATAAAGGTATTTATTAACTAAAACTTCTATCCAATGTCAACATAACAAAGCAAGAGTATGCAAATAAGCGCCTAACTAGTAACTACAGCTTATACATAAGTCATTAATCTAATAAAGCACATGTCAGCTACACTCAACTATAGGAAATATGTAACCCCATAGCTATCTACATATCCTTGGTTCAGCCACTACAATAGAGCACACATCATAAAAGGAATTTGGGTACCTCTTCCTTCATGTTCAGATCCAGTCTTGTCATTGTGGTCACGGAGCTGGTGCGGCCGGCGTTGGCGAAGGGGTACCAGATCTGGCTTCGGCTAGGCTTTAGATCCGATCGGTCGTGACAGGTGCCGAGGTAGGGGATCCGGATCTAGCTTGTACTGTCATCAAGATGGTCCTTCCGCCGTTAGGTGACCTATTGTCGACGAATCAAAGGGGATCTGGCTCCGGCTAGTGTTCGAAAATGTGTGAGAGAGGGTGTGACTGGAGAGTGGAGAGGGAGTCGAGCTGCTGTGGCGATGGCACCTAGGGTTTGGATCGGGGCGACTGGAGAGTGGAGGGGGAGGCCATGGGACTAGGATTTGGAGCTGGAGAATGGAGATGGAGGAGGTGACGACGACTCTTTGTGCTTTTATGTGGCCATCATAATACCACAAATGCCCTTGTCTAAAATCGATGGCGTTTAAACCTATTTTTCACGCGGAGGCAAAAGAGAGACATCTAATTTTTGGTGCGTGTTGGTGGGACTGCTCGGCGTGGTGTGAAATCAATTTTTTGAGCAGGCAGATCACCCCGTCTGCTCAGTAGAGAGCGGAATTTATTTCGTGTTTTAATAGGAAATGATTACGATAAAATATTACTTACCTTATATCCGTCTTTTCATTTTTTTCTTCTCCTATGCACCTATTTATATATCCGATGAGTTAGTTGTTGCCTTTTTGGTTTTTTCATAATAATATAAATAAACATAAAACTAAAAGAGGATGATAATATATAATAATTAAAAGATCCATGAATTGGACACCTAAAAATTACCAAAAAAAGAAAAAATAAACCTACTCACTGTTTGAACTAAGGCCTATAATTTGGAAGCAAGGGGAAGGTAGGCCCAAGGATGAAAACCCTCTATAAATAACTAAATGGGTTATTGATATCCCCTTAGATTTCCCAACCTGGAAAAAATCATGGATTCTAAGGAGATTTGAGTTTCTAGAGAAAGAGAAAAAAGCATCATCCTCTTCGCTAGTGCTCTAGCGATTCGCCGATGCACCAGACTCATCACCGAACAAGTCACACTACTTTGGATCATCCTCCTCCTCGCTGGTGTCATAGTTGGTGCTGTACTTGCCATGGCTCAAGTATGTTCCCATTGCTCAACGCCATTACTACTCGAATTGTTAGTGTAGTAGTCGAGGGGTTGATGCATTTTCCTGCTCTGATAATGAGAAAGTCCGCAGCTCTATGTATTTAACGCGTCAAACTTTCTCGTAATCAGAGTAGGAAAACACGCCAATCACACGACTACTACTCTGACTGCTCATATTTTGAACCTATTTTATTAGTAATTAGTAACGCTACAGGGACTCATGTCTTCTAACGTTTGTTAGCGTCTGCGTCGAGTATAAATATCATTCCTAATCTCTTTTACTTTTCACTTGCAAGTTGCTAGCCAAGAAAAGGAGGCAGTGTTACAACTTCATTAGCAGCTGTTGCCCATAGAACAACAGTGATCGCCCTTGTTGAGGTGAGTTTTAGTTTCTTTGTCATTTATTCTAGTCAGGATCTCAATCAAGGCTAAGATATGGCCTAGGCAATATTCTGTTGATTTGTACTGGTTCTTGCTTGTTGAAGGTGTAGTGGTTCATATGTGGTTTTTTCTAATGATTTTGTTCCTTGTGTTTTTTTGTTCTGTATATAGAGACATGTCATCATACCACAACACTCATGTTTACTCCACCAGTAAGCTTGCGCTTTGACAGCTAGAAGTGTCGCCAAGTATTGTAGAAGGGGTACTTGTTGTTTGGGGACTCATGTTCATCAACAGCCCCAACGGATCGTTGTTGAAGCTGCAGTTCATTATATGCTTGGTAAAGATTGCTTTGTTACAGTTGTCGAAGACTATGATAGTGGAAAGATTTTTGTCCGTGTTAGGAATTTCGAGCAAATGAAAAAACTTAGTGTTACTATGTTTGTGGAGGAGACTATGTCATCTGCACTCATGTTGATCGACTAAATATAATTTGTCAACCATCTGACATGAGTCCCCTTGGTAAGATGAGTTATTTTAGACATTAGAGAAATACAATGTAATGTACTTTTGTATATAATGGAATGAAGTTTTTATGTTGGTCCAACTATATTTACCTTCCTTTATTTCTTTCATACTTCATATACTTCAGTTGATTCTTATTACATTGAGTTTTTTTTTTATTTTGTCAAATTTGACAATTCTGACTCCTTGATTTGGGACAGAGGGAGTAGTTGAATTTAGATTTGGGCTGATCGTAATCATGAAAGGATGGATGCACAGCTATTGAAATGTTTCTGCACCCTATAGAAAGAACGATCCTTTAAAATTTTCACTAGCCGGACACTAGTGGAGCGATAAGGTTTATCACAGAAGATCCGGTGGTTTGAAATTATGATTACCCAGATAGTATTGATGAATGATGTGTGGCGTCCTTTTTCGTCTTGTAGGCTCCTAGATTCCCGCATAGGTGCGCGAGCGCGGGTGGCGTCAGCAGGCAGTTCCAGCAGGGTCATCGCCTCACGGCTTGTCGCATTGATGTGATGAGGCAAAGCCAAACCACCCACCCACGCAAATGTTTTAGTGGTTGTAGGGCTTGGGGTGGTTCCACTGCCCCCAAACTATAGAAGACACAAGGGCATGAGAGGGAAGGTTATCTGCTGCCTTCTACGATCATCTACCTTCACTCCCTAGATATCCTCCTTCGATCCCAAAGCTTTTGCCCTCCATGCTACTGCGCCCTTTGTGCCACCAACGCCTCCTGCAAGGACCATGATCACACAGTGGACAAAGTCATTCGTCGACTGCAAGGCATTTGACGAGCTGTGACTAAAGGTGGTGATCCTGGAGGCCGACGACGCGATCGGGTGGAGAGTCCCGCTGAGAACCCAAGTGGAGCCAAGCCCAGAGGAGAATGAGGTCGTCTCTTTCACCCATTTCCACTCTTTTGGGTTTAGGGTGCCGGTGCACAACTTGCTCCGGTGGTTGTTGTACTACTACGGGCTCCACCTCCATGACTTGACCCCATAGGGGATCCTCCACCTCTCCGTCTTCATCATGCTGTGCGAGGGCTTCTTGGGTGTCCCTGCCCACTATGAGCTGTGGCGGTCTTTATTCTAGGTGGCTCGCTTAGTGCCCGGGGGGTCCATCTTCCTCAGATAGGGGGTGCCTTGATCCAACTTCGTTAAGGAATGGAGGATAGCTACCTGAGCCTTGACCGCTATCTACCCTTCTATGGACTTGGGGTGGCAAAAGTTGTGTCTCTACGTCCCCAATGAGAGGCCATCGCTGCCGTCTTATTCTCCTGACCTGCTGCGTGGTGACCTCTCGAGTCGTGGGAGGAACTAACACCCCGGGTGGACACGGAGGAGGTGCCGTACTTGTTAGATGCGATCAAGGGCCCAAAGGACTAGGGCCTAACAGGGATGAGGGTGATCCATACCTTCATCGGCCGTCGGGTCCTCCCTTTGAAGGTGATGCACCACCCCTAGAGGGAGTTCCAAGGCCCGAAGGACCCTACAATCAAGTCGAGGGTCACTATCCATGAGGATGACCTAGACCAATTGATGATGAAGGTGATGGGAGAGTACACGCTGGATCGTGGCAGGGGGGAGTCCTCGAAGGCCTTCAGCACTAGCCGTCCTCCACTGACACACGGACCTCTCGTCGGCGTGGTCTCACACACGCCGCCAGTTCCTCCTAATGAGGTGATTTTTTGTGTAATGTTGTTCATGTTGTTTATCTTCATTAAATTAACTAGAGTATGCAAGCAATGCTCACGCTTGTATTTATGTTCCTGCTGCTTAATTTAACTGGTATTTGGAAATTGTCTACTTTCTCAATAGGTGGACGTCGGTGTGACGGCGTCCTGAGGATCGTTGGCACTATAGCTGGGTTCTTCATCCACAGTCACTCTCAGAAAGCGGCCCCGGGAACCATCCCCTAGTGGGGGCAGTCACTAGCGATGATTCCATCCCCTGCTGCACCGGACAGTCCCGTAAAGTCATTTGTCTTCTCAATTAGATCCCTCTTCCCCTTATCATGTGGGCTTGAACTTGGCTTGCATTGTGCAGAGAGCCGTCCCGTCATCGCACGCCGCCACTGATCCCGCCTACCCCCACATAGTCTTCTGGTGATGAATCGTCAGACAACGAAGAATACCTTCAGTTAAAGGAGTCTTACCACAAGCTTGTAGACTTGTACTCCGGGGCCAGTCTAGATGCCGCCAAGCGGCGCGATGAGCTGAATGCCACGCATGCCACACTTGGCGTCGCCCACCAGGAAGCCACCCAAGTGCAAGACAAGAAGGCGACCACTGAGGCGGAGGTCTAGAACCTGCTTGTCGACACGACTACCGCCTGTGATGCTGCCTTCCTCATTCAGGTAGCAGACAATCCGATCGCTATAGAGGAGCGCCTCCGAGCCCTACCAGCCCACCTTCGGGCCATGGTGTTTGAAGTCATTCATCAAGGGGCTGCCATGGCACTGGCCATTGCCTAGCTTTAGTTTGGCGCAGAGGTGAAAGTCCTGGTGGTGAACCAGGCTTTTCCGCTGGCACCGGATGATCAAGATTTTATAGATGATCTGTTCGCGAGAGTCGAGCCGATCGCCAATGCCATCTTAGTGAAGGTGAACATGGACGAGATCCTGCATGCTTGCCTCGACCCTTGATTTGTGGGACGTATCAGTAGTACAAGTCATGACTAGGTTTGGTCCGTGGGACGACCGTATGTGATGTCTTATTTGCATGCATATTTGTGTTAACTTCTATTGAACTTTGTATTAGGTGGGTTAAACTTTGTTGAGTGTGGTGTAGCTCAGGTCCTTTGGTCATTTGTTAACTGGTTTCTAGCCCCTATTTTTTTGCTTTTGCCTATTGATTTCTTTCTGGTTCTCTTTCTGATCTGTAATATACTAACGGTGTTCGCCCTTTCTGATCGTAGGATGTGGGTGTATAGATGTTGAAGTTTTCTTTGATAAAATTTGTTGAACTTGAAAGAACCATGTAGCGAGGAGTTCATCTAAACAAGTCTCGCCTCAATCTAATGCAGAATGGATGAGCCATAGCTGTTGACTTTTACTGCAAATGCAAGAAAGTCGCCCGCTATGTATTTGAACTCGTAGAATAGTATAAAGTGTCGTAGCTATCCGTCTACCCCTCGATTGCTATGACTGCTTGGATTAGAATCAAATAAGTATAGAAAAGACCTATCACAACCACACTAGGCATTCAAGTGTCAAGCGTGTCATGGTGGTCAAAAGCTCTTTTTGTCAATTCACTTCTTGTGTCTAGCTTTCCTGCCGCATTCGCTTCACTCTCGTCAGCTGTGCAAGGTCTATATGAAAGGAGGGCCCCCTTCCCTCATCCAATAGCATTGCATCAATTGCCTACGTTCTAGCTCCCCCCTTCCCTCACCTATTTGCATTTTCCCAACCACGAACCGCGTTCCATGCTGGCTTGAGGATCTGGATAAAGGTAACGTGCTTCATATCAAATCGTACTATTTGTATGAACTTATTATTGCGTTCCATGCTGGTTTTAGGATCTAGATTGACATTTATTTTAACCAAAATCATGCTTACAGATGGCAAGTAGTTAACATACCATGGATGTGTACTCTACAACAAACGATCACAACTTTTGCCCCGACCACGTCCCTCTAGTATATTCGACGAAATGACGTCTACATGTTTGTTGTAAACCGTATGCTCGCCTGATAGTCCAAGCAGAGTAAATTTGAATGGGTCAGACATGTAACTCTTGTACTCAGCTATGAGTAGAACTTTTGCCTGATCGGTTGTGCTACAAACAGGAGCTGCACCATCTGTGGCTGCATGCATGAAGTAAGGTAGTTGGATTCCTGAAGCGGTAGCTTCAAACACAGCCGAGGGAGCGCAGATGATCAGAACCGATAAAACCATGTAGCGATCTTTAGCTAGTTGCTTCCCCTCGGCTGCTGCCAGCCTATGACTGCTTGGATTCGACTGCAATGTATACTTCACCGGATGATAGAAGGTCCAACCATCTAAAATATTCACTATGCGGATACTAGTAATGATGAACGTCGTGCAGTCACGTCAGAAGCTTGTTCTAGCCCTGGCGTCCCTGTGTGTACAAAGCCTGGCCTCACTACGATTGTTTCACTCCACCTTGCATTGTGCAAATGCCATCCTCGTCTTCGCAGTCGATGGAATACTTGCCGGATGAGTACCCCATTGCTCGCTCTACGCTGTAGTCTCTGCCGGTGAGTAGAGATCGGAGGAGGTAATGTGAACCGTGTTCACATTTTGACTCCTAGGTTTGGAAATACTGTACATTCAATCCACCTGGTCGTTCGCCCACCCAGTAATGTGAACCATGTCGTCGTTGTGAGTTCCTACACCAGTTCATATAGGGTATTTCAAGAACTCCTACTGTAGCCCCTGCTTGGCTGCCTCCCCCGCCTCCTCATCAATCAATGTGCATCATGCCACTCCGCCACTCCAGCCCTCTAGCTCACCACCGTCCACGTGCCGTAGCTTGATCCACGATGGCAATCATGTCGCTGACGACGCTCCCTACCGAGGTGCAAATTGTGATCGCCGGCCACCTCGCTACGACCTTAGAGCGGCCCATGGACTATGTCCGTAGCCTATGGGTGACCTGCTTGTCCATGCGCCACATCTGCGGTGACCTTGCCATCGGTCATCGTCTGGCACTGGATCGGTTTAGACACGGGAGGACGTGGGATGACCCATCGATTACAAAGCCCTCCTTGCTAGCCTGACCCAAGTCGGCAACTCAGAGGCTTGCTTCCTCACCAGGATACAAACTGTGTTCATGGAAAAGCATAGCCCCTGGCCATGCCTCAATGATCTCGCCCACGCCACCGATGGCGGGTAGAATCTGGCGGCCTATCTGGTTGCCCTATTGCTCTATAGGCACAGTGGTGATGCCAGCGACGACGACACTATGAGGCGGTGCATAAGATGGGTTGAGGGTGAGGAAGTATCACTGGCGGTGGTGACGGGCGATGAACCAGCGAGTAGGTGGCTAAGCAACAAGGGGTGTGTGCTGTGCCGCCTCCCGACCACCGAGGTGGTCCTTCGAACGATGTTGGGGAAGTAAACTTCAAATAGCTATGTGGCTCCTCCATTAGGCATTAGATCGACGTGAGACTTGATTGGATGAATTTCGTTATGCATGTACTATAGATTAGAAAGAGAACAAAAAAGAAACCAGCATGCAAAACCAACCAACAGGGGCTAGAAAACGGCTACCAAATGACCAAAGGACATGATATACGCCACACTCAATAGAGTTTAACCCACCTAATCGCTTTGTCTATGTTAACTTTTGTTCAACTTTGTATTAGGTGGGTTAAACTCTATTGAGCATGGTGTAGCTCATGTCCATTTGTGATTTGGTAACTGGTTTCTAGTCCCTGTTAGTTGCTTTTGCCAGCAGATCTCTTTCTGGTTGTCTTTCTAGATCCTAAGACATCTGACCCTACAAAATATTGATGATCCGGATCACTGTTAGTCACTGAACAATGAAATACAGTGATGGCAACTATCAGAGGCCATCCAACTAGTCCACAGAACCCAACTATTAGGGGCCAACAACTAGTTCTAGTCTATAGAACCCAATAATTAGTTCAGGATACAAACAAGTATGGACTAATAACATAACTAATTGGCTAATTTTTAGTTGGCTATTTTTAGCCATGGCTAACTAGTCGTAGTCCATCCAAATAGGGCCTAACACAGTATGATACTAAAAAATCTTGATAGGCTGGATAATAGTTTTGATGAAACAACAAAATACACATCGTGCCAACTCTTGTGCCGAGTTCACCGCATCCATCTGCCGTTCGTCTTGCACACCTCCACCTTGAGCTTAGCTTCATCATCCTCCTGCTTCTCCTCCCATTCCTCGTTGTCATTGTAGGTGGCCTTGCATATCACACTGAAGAAGCAGGTGTCGCCGATGTTGAGGTGGTTGCTTGAGTAGAACTGATCCCACTTGTACTTGAACGACGTGTGCACTCTATTGTTCATGATGGTCCTATCCAAGCCCACGAACCAAGATTGCCCAACCATTTGTAGCTCGATGACTTGCCACTACTAGTAGTCTTGCACTACCTTGCAGTCCACAGGCATGTTCTTTGCCTTGCACAAAAAAAGATTTATGAGAAAGACGACACTGGTAACTTACGACATCGGTACGTTCTATGTCTCACGTGAGTGCTCACCAGATACTTCACTTCAAGGTTGTACTTCTTCAGGATCACTACAAAACTCCTCGGCTCCACGATAGACAGAGAGAGCTGACTACCGGCGGCCTCAAAGTTGTGCAGGTACTACTTGCAGCAGGTGGTAAGGTCAAAGACCTTGACGTTAATCTATGACCGGCCATCATAACGCAATACAAGAGAGAACCCATCTTGGAGGTCAAGGGCATAGGTGAAGTGCATCCATCCCTAGTGGAGGTACAAGTGGCCGCCGTCGGTGTCATCGAGGAACACCTCGACCTTCCATCGGGGCAGGTGAAAGCTCTAGTTTGGTTTTGGTGAATTGATGAAACCCTAAGTGCTAACCTAGTTTATCAAAGTGATCATGAGATAAATAGCACATTCCAAGTGGTGAAGCAAATGAAGATCATGACATGATGATGGTGATGCCATGGTGATGATCAAGTGCTTGGACTTGAAAAGAAGAAAGAGAAAAACAAAAGGCTCAAGACAAAGGTATAAGTGGTAGGAGCCATTTTGTTTCAGTGATCAAGACACTTAGCGAGTGTGATCACATTTAGGTTCGATAGCCGTACTATTAAGAGGGGTGAAACTCGTATTGAAATACGGTTATCAAAGTGCCACTAGATGCTCTAACTCATTGCATATGCATTTAGGATCTAGTGGAGTGCTAACACCCTTGAAAATGTTTGTGAAAATATGCTAACACATATGCACAAAGGTGATACACATTGTGTTTAGCACTTGGGAGCAAGGGTTTGAAACTTCACCAACGGACAGTCCGATGGTACCACCGGCGCCCTATATAGAAAAGACAGGGTTTCACAGAGTGAACTGGATGCTGGTCACGCAGTGACCGGATGTTGGGGTCCTACGTCCGATCAGTGGCGTGCAGTGAAGGCCGCCCTCGGTCTCTTGATTGGACACAGGCTACCGGACTCTGGCTGAACACTGTTCAGCATCCGGTCCTACTGATGTGGTGGCACACAGAGAAGTCAGTGAGTGACTGGACGCTGGGCAAGTTCGGTCAGGCATGACTGGACGCGTCTGGTCATGAATTTCCACCTCTAGAACCTTACTAGAAGTGACCGAACGCTGGGGTCCTACGTTCGGTCATAATCGAACTGACGCATCCGGTCGCGAGTGGAACCTTACTAGAAGTGACTGGATGCTGGGGTCCTATGTTTGGTCCTACACTGTAGTGCGTCCAGTCACAACTTAAGTACACTGATGACGTTGAGATCGGGCGATCAGCATTTGAAGTAGGGGCCACGCGGCGTGCATCATGCGACCGGATGCTAGGGTCCTGTGTTTGGTCGATCTGATTGGAGCGTCTAGTCAACTCAATTTTCAGTGGACTGAGGAGCCAACGGCTCTATTTCGTGGGGGCTTCTATTTAAGCCCCTTGGATGGCTCAAGCTCACTCTCTTGGCCATTTGTATTGACATAGCAACCATATGAGCTTAGCCAAAGTCCTCCCACTTATCTCCATCATTGATTCATCATCTTTGTGAGATTGGGAGTGAATCCAAGTGCATTGCTTGAGTGTTTGCATCTAGAGGCACTTGATGTTCGTGTTTCGCTAAGGGATTCGCTTGTTACTCTTGGTGGTTGCCACCACCTAGATGGCTTGGAGCAGCAAGGATCGTCGAGTGGAGGTTGGTGATTGTCTCCGGCTCCGATCGTGGTGATTGTGAGGGGTTCTTGACCTTTCCCCGGAGGAGAGCCAAAAGGTACTCTAGTAAATTACTCATGGCTTGTGTGATCCTCATCTTGTGTTGGTTGTGAGGCACCCTATTAAGGGTTTGGCATATGATGCCAATTAGCGTGTGAACCTCTAAGTGAGTGAATCACCACAACGAGGACTAGCTTACCGGCAAGCAAGTGAACCTCGGTAAAAAATCATTGTGTCATCATTTGATTCTGAGGTGATTGGTCTTCATTAGTATTCATTCTTGTGTTTGAGTGGTTCATTCCTCGACTCGGCGGTATAACCATCTTGCTTACTCTCTCTTTACATTACCGCATACTAGTTGTCATGCTCTTTAGTGTAGCTAGTCGTGAGAGCTTGTTAGTTTGGTTAGTGTGGCTCTTTAGTTAGCCTTTGAGAGCACACTAACTGAGTGTAGTGATATAGCCATTGTGTGGATAGAGACTATATAAACTAGAATTGTGGTAGGTGGCTTGTATTTTTAGTAGGCTAGTGCAACACTCGCTTCGCCTCATATTTGTCTAACCAGTTTGCCAAGTGTTGTTGTAGAAATTCTTAATAGACTATTCACCCCCCTCTAGCCATTAGCCAAGTGTTTCCGACGACCTCCGATGGCCCGGGCCATCGCAGTCGGCAGCTTCTGCGTGCACAACAATCAACATGGCCAGATAGATGGACAAGCTCATTCCTAAAGGCAAACCCCCGTAGATCGGATTCAGCACACAGAAAATGGGCACTTACCAATTTTTTCTGCATACATTCCTGGAAGAAGGATCTTCATGCACTCTAGGTCACTCTGGCTTGGTCCTGCCATGTCTTCTTGCACCCCCGCCGTGCCAACTTGGGAACTTGGCAGTCTTGAGGAATCCTTGCCGATATTTCTCTGTTCTCGTTCTCCTCTCTAGGGGCTTTCTTTTTCTATGTTTCTAGTGTTGTCACAAATGCAAGGAGTGCATGCACTGTTGGGGCATCAGTGGAGGAGCTAACATTACTCTGGTAAAAACCAGCGTCGAGGCTCATGCCATCTTATCGGCGTAAATGGAGGAGACATGCTCTGTTTTGATCAGTGTACGGTTGGGAACATCAATGCACTTGCATCTCCGGTGAAACACGCCTTTTGTGTTATGATAGGTTACAATTCTCGAGGGAGCGTGATGGTACCCGAGGCGAAGCACACTATTTGGAAAAAAATCATTATCTTGCTATCGATAGAATATCATCGGTAGTCCTCCGAGGGGTATCCCACAAAGGTAGATTGATCGGTAGAGAGGCGTGTAATCAAGAACAAGAAGGCAACACAGACACATGAGTTAGACAGGTTCAGGCCGTTAGTATGACATAATACCCTACTCCTATGGTCTATTGGTTTGTATTGGCTATTGTATGATATTGCATGAGTTTGGAGGGGGTCCCTGCCTGCCTTATATAGTTTGGGGGGTAGGGTTACAAGTCGGTTAGATCTGAGAGATAACCGGAAAGTAATAACAAATTACAGGATTCTTGGGATCATACGTATCCTAACAGATCTCGTAGTATCTTTAGGATATCTTCCCGGTGTCTTGCGGGAGGCGCCGAGCAGAGTCGTGCCTCGTAAGGCTTCGTCTTATGGACTAGGCCGCTCCTAGGGGCGCAGCCCATGTGGTCCGCCTTGGGTATCTGGGGTCGTAACCCCCACAGCTAGTCCCCGAGTGCCTTGTACCCATCGTGGAATGCCGTCTTGAGCTTGTCCAAGCAGGTGCAAACAATGCCGAGCAGTTAAACTCATGGTCCAACCACCGTGATGAGTTACCGAGCATTGTGAGTAGTTGCCGAGCAGCATGAACCGTTGCCGAGCAGCGTGAACCATTGCCGAGCAGCGGGAACCATCGCCGAGCAGCGTGAACCATCGCCGAGCAGTGTAACCCAAGCACGGCTTGCCATAAGGGTGTAAGGAGCTCAAGTTTAGAATCGAAAATTTCTTCGCAGTGGACCAAGTGTGCCCACTTAGAGTCCGACCATGAGAAAAAAGAGATAGTCTTCTTTAGCTTCAAGAGGCGTGGAGTCTTCCAGATTAAACCAAACACATTCACCGCAAGGTGAAGTGTGCCCACTTAGTCCCCGAGCTTAACAGTAGATGACATAGTCATGTGGTGCTAGAGTCCAAAGTAGAAGAATAGTAAAAGACCAGCCGAGTAGGCAGCCAGTCCCCAGACGTAGCCCCGAGATGAGGACAATCACATTCACTGCAAGGTGAAGTGTGCCCACTTAGTCCTCGAGCTTGACAGTAGGTGACGTGGTGCAGGGTCAGAAACAATGGTCAACTAAAGAAAAAAACCCCAGCGTCGTGTAGAACCAAGTTGTAGACATGGCATAGTCCTCGAGCCACAAGTGAAAGTATCGGCGAAGTCAAACCGTGGAGAAAAAACTAGAGTAATGGCTATTCAGTATCGGTTACTGAGCCTCAATAAATGGCGGCGAAGTCGGCGAGTAATAACCAATTGCAGCGATAAATGGGCAATACGGGCTGCGGTTGCTTGAAGGCCCAGGTAACGGCCCATTAAACCACTTCGAAGAACTCGATGGGGTGCAGATCGTGGGAACGGTTTCCCAAAAACCCTCGAATGTGAAATAGTGGAGGGAGTGCTTTATAACTGTGCTGCCGCACCCCACGCTCCCACCTTTGCCACTTTGCCATTTCATCTTCATCCTCAGCCCTTGTGCTTCCTGATTCACATCTACACGCGCATCCGCCACTAATCTCAAACCAGATCTGAGAAATGGCGCCAAAGAAGGGAGCTATGAAGCTGAGGAACGCAGCCGCCGAAGCCAGCCATGACGAGGAATGGGTGCCATCAAAGATGGGGGAGGTGGAGCTCAATAGGATGGTGGCGGCGGGCGTTCTTCCAGACCGTGTCACCGTCGGATGGCGTCCAACCAGCGGTGAGCCCTTCCCGATGCCTCACACTGATGAAGCTATAGTGTTTGAGGATTATTTCTAGCGTGGGTTGGGGTTTCTTGTTCATCATTTCCTGAGGGATCTGCTAGAGTTTTGGACGATTAGTCTGTGCAATCTCCACCCGAACACCATATTGCACATCTCAATCTTTATCCATTTCTATGAGGCATATCTGGGGGTTATTCTACACTTCGACCTCTTCAGACACCTGTTCTGGTTGAAGAAGAAGGGCGACGATGGTTCCAAGGTGGTTGGTGGTGTATATCTGCAACTCCAGGACGAGATGGCGAGCGAGTACATCACTGTATCACTGAATACTTCTCGAAAGGGATGGAATGCCAGGTGGTTCTACATGAAGCAGAGCCATCCTACAATCCACTGTGACGTCGACCACATCCCGGAGAACCAAAAGAGCTGGTCGGAGAAACTGAGCAGTACCGACATGGAGTAGGTGAGGGAGCTCCTCGACCTTATAAAAGGCATGGAGATTAACGGCGGACTGGTAGCGGCAAGCTTCATTGTACGTCATGTCCAGCCCTGCAAGGAGAGGGCCCACCCGGCTTTGACTTCAAGGGTGACGACAACGGCACCCGGGAGAGACCGGGGAGGCTGAAGAGGAGTGAAGTGCTAGAGCGGGCTATAGAGCTATTTGCTCCAAATGGCTCATTCAGCGTGTCAAGGCAGACGAGGGCCTTCAACTGTACAAATCCGCCTCCTCAGGTAACCATCCCAATTGTTCTATTCGTGATGCTTTTTATCAATGATTGTTGCCGAGCAGTGAACTTATTCACTTATGCAAAGATCCATTCATAGGAAAGAGCGGTGTACTTCTCTGGCGTGCTGAGGGGTGATTGGCCGAGGGGAGTAGACACTCAGCCACCGGCTCATCCTAAAGAAGATGCGGCCAGCACCTTGTTAGAGTTCGGAGGCATGGACACTGGTCGGACGGAGAGTTCTCCCCTGGTGTCGGAGAAGGTCCGGGGGAAGAGGGCAGTGGCAGATGAGCCGGCCCGGAAGAAGAGAAAGACGGCGGGTGCCGCTCCCCTTAAGCTGGGTGGCATCTCGCTTGGTGGTGACCAGACCACTCGGACATGGAGAATCGCGGTGTTCGAGTGGTCGGATGATGATGAAGTTCTAGTTGCTCCTCTACCAAGCATGAAGGCACCTCCGCGCAGCATGTGCGCAGAGGAATAGTTGAGGGAAAGGGAGGAAGTTCCCCAACAGCAAGCGACGGGAGCCCCCCAATAGCTGGCGAAGGGAGTCCCCAAGCAGCAAGCGAGGGGAGTCCCAGAGCAATAGGCGGAGGAGAGGCTGACGGCGGAGACTACGGGACCTCCACCCCAAGACGCAGGCGTCAACCCCAAGGCCGCGGCTGGGGGCTCAGGTAGGCAGCGCTAGTTCAGAAAGATCTACCGGAAAACCGCTGCGTAAGTACCCGTGTCTTGGAGTTATTTGGTTATCATTTCCTTATCCTTTTTTGGTGACTGATGAGACGATCTGATGCAGAGTGAGGTGTACGGAGGATCTAGCCCCACCCATCTAGACTGACGAGTAGCCAAAGGCTAGCCTCGAGGTGGAGGAGATGCTGGTGGACCCCATCTAGGAGTCCCCGGGTGCTTGTCAGCCTATGGAGGAATCAACCGCCCCTTTTGCTGGACTTGGTAGTGATGAACGGTTGGCGTTGATGACAGATGGGTCAGCAGCAGTGCCCGAGGCAACGGCGGGAACCACCGGGTCCTCGAGAGCAGAGGCTAGAGTTGCTGGTGTCACACCGGAATCTAGAGCAGAGAAGCCTACGGTGCCGGAGGAGCAGACGACGCCCCCGGAGGTATCGGAGGGCGTGGTCGGACACGCTATCTGGCCACCGAGCCCATAGGTGGTGCCTCCAGCTGCGGCGAAGGAGGACAAGGTGGAGGAGATTGAGCATGATGAACCTCGACCCTAAGCTGTTCGAATCCTCCAAAAGCACGGCGATGAGGTGGTGGTTGTCGAGGAGGAGGACACCACCAGGGAGATCAGGAGACTGGAGTCCGCCCTTGTTGGGGTGATGAATCAGATCAAGGTTAGTACTGTGTCTGGGATGCTCCTCTTTGACGTTGGAGATCATAGTTCTTCTTCATAATCTTGGCATTTTTGCAGGGGATAACTCGGACTGCCGAGCAGCGGCGCCAGCTGATAAAGAGGATGGAGCCCCTTACCGAGGAAAATGAAAAACTTCAAGAGGCGATGAACCTTATGGAGAGAAACATCCAGAGGGCCTAGCGTGAGCAAGACCTTGTAGAGTCCAATGTGTGGGACCTAGAATACCAGAAGGGTGTCCTGTCCGAGCAGCTGGCGACCATGTCCGTGCAGCTGCGTGGCAAATCTGAGCAGCTATCGAGTGGTTCTGAGCAGCTGGAGCGGAACTCCGAGCAGCTCAGGAACGTATCCGAGCAGAAAATAGGTACGACGTATTGGTGAATGTGCTTTATATAGTTGCATAGCCATATTTTTGGTGATGACTATTGTTCTTGTAGAGCAAGATGCGGAGCTCGGCCAGCTGCGCTAGGCCGTCGAGCAGCTCTGAGAGGAGAAGGCAAAGGAGTCAGAGCGCACAGAGAAGCTGACCGAGGAGATGAAAGGTGAAATACTTCGTGATCAGAGTTATTGCTAGAGTAATATCTTGGCTCAATGGATTCTTGTGATGCCCGTAGA
This sequence comes from Miscanthus lutarioriparius, assembly GCA_904845875.1. Taxonomy (NCBI): domain Eukaryota; kingdom Viridiplantae; phylum Streptophyta; class Magnoliopsida; order Poales; family Poaceae; genus Miscanthus; species Miscanthus lutarioriparius. Next base: position 60,355,506 of record CAJGYO010000004.1, on the reverse strand, counting down.
TTATCGTCGGATGGTTAAGGCATAGTTCGATGTGCTGGAGCAGGATGCCTAGACCTAGAGGGACAAGTTCGACGTCATAGTTGCCGAGGTCAAACCGGTGCTCGACTACGTCGACCTGGAGGTGGCTCCTCAGCCCAACGGCAGGCCGCCGCATCCTGACACCGTCATGAAAGGGTGCAAGGCGGTGTGGGAGAACTTCAAGAGCTTTAACCGTGACGCCATTGTGACTGTCGTTACTCACGCCCTTGCGGTGGTTCGGTCCCACTATCCGGCCATTGAGCTTCAGGCGATAGGGGCCAGGTTCGCCGAAGGGATGGGTGAGGCGGAGCACCAGCAGCTAGAGGATGAGGTGGAGGACGCGGCGAAGAAGCTGGCCAGCGACATCGACCTATTCGGTGAGACGGACGATGATGGCGAGGCTCGATGATCTGCTCAGAGAATATTATCTGTAACATCTGGAGAGGGTAGTTAGAGCACGCGAGAGCGCAGAAAACATTTATGTATGTGTATAAATGTTATAAACTACATGTTTATGCAGTTTGCTGGTATTTGTGGTGAAGAATCATTGTAGTAATAACACTAACACAATTATACATTGTATAAGTAGCGTCCGAGCAGTTAGTTCATTACTGAACTCTTTGGCCTTATCTAGCCCATAGTCCATAACGTCGAGCGTAGAGCCCGTGCACGTGTAGAAGGAATAGGCGTCACCAAGGAACCACAGCCGACCACCCATAATGCAGAGCGCGGAGCCCGTAGCACGTGTAGGGAGAGATCGAGACTGGGTCTTCTCCATAGAGCATAGAGCGGAACATGTGCTGCTCGGTGACTGGTGAAATAACTTAGAGATAAACGTAGTATAAGTAGTGTCCGAGTAGTTAGTTCTTTACTGAGCTCTTGGCCTTGGCTAGCCCATAGTCCATAATGTCAAGCGCGGAGCCCGTGCACGTGTAGGAGGAACAGGCGTGACCAAGGAACCGCCGTTGACCACCCATAATGCAGAGCGCGGGGCCCATAGCACATGTAGGGAGAGATCAGGGACTGGGTCTTCTCCATAGAGCGTAGAACAAGACATATGCTGCTCGTTGATTGGTGGAATATCTTGGAGATTTGGAGAGAAGTGTTCGGTGATTTGGAGAAACCTGTTCGGTGAAATACATTGGAGATTTGGAGAAACGTGTTCGGTGATTTGGAGAAACCTGTTCGGCAAAAATGTTGGAGATTTGGAGAAACGTGGTCGACGATTTGGAGAAACTCATTCGGCGAAAACGTTGGAGATTTGGAGAAACGTGGTCGGCGATTTGGAGAAACGTGGTCGGCGCAGTTATGGCGATTCCGTATTAGAGTTCGTTATGGAGTAGCTTAGAGCTCGGCGATCGTAAGTGGAGATTAAACCATAATGGAGAAATAATGAAGACAAATTATGGTGACAAAAACTTTATTCATCATGGAGCGGAGAATACATATACGGAGCGTTTCAAGGATAGAAACGTATAAGGTGCTCGATGTGCCATGAGTTTGGAACATTGATTCCGTCTAAGTCACATTAGCGATAAGCCCCTGGTCGGGTAACCTCTTTGACGACATAAGGCCCTTCCTTGGGGGAGGAGAGCTTGTGCATCCCTTCTGTTTTTTGTTTTCTGTGGAGAATGAGGTCACCGACAGCAAATAAACGACCTTTGATGTTGCGGTTGTAATACCTCCGCAAGCCTTCTAGATATTTGGCTGTGCGGACATAGGTGATTAGGCGTTCTTCCTTGGCCCTATCGACGTCCTCTGTCCGAACAGCTGTGGCTTGCTCTTCATCATAATTTTCCACCCTAGGTGGGGAAGGAAATATCCGCTGGTAGTATGGTTTCGAAGCCGTAAACCAAGAAATATGGGGACACACCGGTGTTGCGACTAGCTTGAGTGCGTAGTCCCCAGACCATAGCTGGTAATTCTTTGAGCCATTTGCCCGGATGCTTTTCTTCTTTTTGATATAACCTCTTTTTGAGGGCATCAAGGATCATGCCGTTCGCTCGTTCGACCTGGCCATTGGCTCTAGGATGGGCAACGGAGACGTATTTGATGGAGATGCATCGGTCTTCATAGAAGTCCCAAAAATGATGTCTAGTAAACGTAGTTTTGAGGTCGGTGATAATGCAGTTTGGGAGACCAAATCTATGGATGATGTCTCGAAGAGCTCGATTGCTTTCTTTGCAGTAGCCGAGACGAGCGGTTTATACTTGATCCACTTGGAGAACTTGTCGATGGTGATGTATACGTACCAGAAACCACCTGGCGCTGGCTTGAAAGGCCCAATCATATCCAGTCCCCAGCATGCGAAGGGCTAGGAAGCTAGTATGGTCTATAGTTCTTGGGCCGGCACGTGTATTTGCTTGGCAAAAATTAGCATCCTTCACAATGTCGGACGAGGTCTTCTGCATCGGTGATGGCCGTGGGCCAGTAAAAACCAGCTTGGAAAGCCTTGCCGACCAGGTTTCTTGAGGCCGTGTGGTTGCCGCAGGAACCAGAGTGAATTTCAAGAAGTAGCTTCACTCCCTCTTCTTGGGTGATGCATTTCTGTAGTATCCCTTCCTTGGCACTTTTCCTCGTCAAGTTGCCATCCACCAACACGTAATGCTTGCTTCAACAGATTAGGCATTTAGTTTTAGTCTTGTCGGTGGCTACTTCGGCGCTGGTGAGGTACTTGATGAACTATTCCCTCCAATCGACGGCTAGCGAAGGTACCGTAAGTACCAGCTGCTCGGCGGGGGGAATTTCCTAAACTTCTTTCTCTTCCTTAATGGATGGCACCAAGAGATCTTGAACAAAGACCCCCGGTGGAATCGTAGTGCGAGAGGAGCCTAACTTGGACAGGTGGTCGACGAGCTGATTTTGATCTCGTACCACGTGGTGATACTCGATACCGTAGAACTTTCCTTCAAGCCTCCTGATTTCAGCGCAGTATGCATCCATCTTCTCACTAGAGTAGGACTAGTCTTTGTTGAGCTGGTTGATGACCAGCATGAAGTCCCCATATACCATGATGCGTTTGACGCCAAGCTCAATGGCTATACGGAGTCCGTGAAGACATGCCTCATATTCGACGGCGTTGTTGGTGGCCGGAAAATGTATCCGGAGAACGTATCGGAGCTTATCCTTGGTCGGCGTGATGAACAGAATGCCTACACTAGCACCATTGATGTTGAGAGCCCCGTCAAAGTACATCACCCAGTGCTCAGGGCAGGTAGCGGCGATGGGCTCTTGAATCTCAGTCCACTCAATGATGAAATCAGCGAACGCCTGAGACTTGATGGTAGGCCTGCTTCTGAATTCAATGGAGTAAGTGCTGAGCTCGACAGCCCACTTGATGATACGGCCGTTGGCCTCTTTGTTGCGGAGAATGTCCCCTATAGGGAACTCAGTTACCACGACGATCTTGTAATACTTGAAGTAGTGGCGGAGCTTGCGCGATGTAATCAGAATGGCGTATAGCAGCTTTTGGACCTAAGGATAACGAGTCTTGGGCTCGTTAAGGACCTCGCTGATGAAGTATACTGGATGTTGCACCTTATAAGCATGCCCGGCCTCCTCGTGTTCAACGACGATGGCTGTGCTGACGACGCAAGAAGTAGCGGTGATGTAGATCAAGAGAGTTTCGTCTGGCCATGGCGCCGTCATGATCGGAGGCCTTGTTAGGAAAGCTTGAGCTGCTCGAAAGCTATGTCTACCTCCTTCGACCAAGAAAAACGCTTGGAGGCCTTGAGGAGTTTGAAGAAAGGTAGCCCTTTTTTGCCAAGGCGCGATATGAAGCGGCTTAAAGCAGCCTTGCAGCCTGTAAGCTTCTATATATCCTTGACGCATGTCGGCCATTTCATGTTGGTGTGAACACTTAGTGTTATTCTAAAGATGTAATTATATTTAATATAAACCACCGGACCAGTTAGTGTGTAGCTGAGTCTCTAGCCCTAGCTAGCCCGTTAACCATAACGTGGAGCGTGGAGCCCGTGTGCGTGTAGGTAGAACAAAGCGTTGCTAAGGAGCTACTGCCGACCACCCATAACGTAGAGGGCAGATGCTCATGCACGTGTAGGGAGGAGCCGGAGATAGGGCCATCTCTAGGCACATCCGAGCGTCAACATGACTGTTCGGGGATTCGCCTTAGACTTAGCTGTATGTCATCTTTAAGATGGTATACGTGGAGAAAATCATTTGGAGAGCAAACATGGAGAAAACAGCTCGGAGAAACATTATGGCGATATACGGAGATTGGAAAATATTTAGAAAATATTAAAGCGTGACATAGCTTTAGACAGAACATCTGGTTGGTGGCGTATGGCATTATCTGGTCGGCATTGATGAAATTGTGTGACCCTTGAGCTTTTTGGCCTGTCGTCGTGGCAGCAGTCGTGGTTGTCACGGCGACGTTCTTTGCGGCGATCATCATTGTGACGCGGCAGGTGGTTGGAGTAAGTAGTCCGGGCGACGTCGTCCTTATGCCACTTGTCGGCCTTAGGCAGATCAAATACGGAGAGATCGTTGATTGGTTGGAGAAACGATGTTGTACGACAAAGTAGATGGTAGTGCTTTGTGAATAGGACGAGGCGGTCGAACTTGTCGAGGTGGAGTTGGTAGAGGCTTGTATGTTCTTCAGGCTTGTCCAGCGAGTCACGGCCGCCGCGCAAAAAAGCCACGTACATATTGTCGTGGGACATCAAATCCTTGCCGGCTGTAGGTGTATATGCATGCACTGCTGCTCCATGTGAGATGCATGTCGATTATTATTTGTCTTAGGATCTTGTTAGTTGGTGTACGTGTGGTGCCGCCTGGTACTCCCAACTCCGTAGCCTGGGGCCATGGTTGACGACGCATCGAGCTGGATGTAGATCGTGAAGGAGAATAGGAGCGCCATGTGTTGTCGCTGATGCCAGGCCTGATTAATCGGGTTGCAAGCAGATGTAGAGCTGTGTGCGCCGAATAGGATCCGCCGCTTGACTCCACATATCGAAACTTGCTGCCATGAATTCGCAACAAGTTGCGCCGTGACATCAGGTAGCCACGGATGATGTTGATGTTGAGATCCATCTGGCTCGCCATGGGATCAGCACGCACACCCCCTACCTAGCGCGCCAACTGTCGACAGAATATCATCGGTAGTCCTCCGAGGGGTATCCCACGAAGGTAGATTGATCGGCAGAGAGGCGTGCAATCAAGAACAAGAATACAACAGACACACACGAGTTAGACAGGTTTAGGCCATCAGTATGACGTAATACCCTACTCCTGTGGTCTGTTGGTTTATATTGGCTATCGTATGATATTGCGTGAGTTTGGAGGGGGTCCCTGCCCGCCTTATATAGTTCAGGGGGTAGGGTTACAAGTTGGTTAGATCTGAGAGATAACTAGAAAGTAATAACAGATTACTGGAATCTTGGGATCATACGTATCCTAACAGATCTCGTAGTATCTTCAGGATATCTTCCCGGTGTCTTGTGGGAGGCACCGAGCAGAGTCATGCCTCTCAAGGCTTCGTCTTGTGTGCTGGGCCATCCCTAGGGGCGCAGCCCATGTGGTCCGCCGTGGGTATCCGGGGTCGTACCCCCCACACTTGCCTTGCCCTAGAGTCCCTGTGATGATTCAAGCATTGTAAATCTAACTGAGCCGGACACATCTCACCCTTCACTCTTTAGTCTACCCCTTGACTGCTGTGACTGCTTGGATTGGAATCAAATAAGTACTAAAAAGACCTATCACAACCACACCAAGCATTCAAGTCTCAAGCATGTCAAAAGCTCTTTTTCTCGATTCACTTCTTGTGTCTAGCTTTCCTACGGCATTTGCTTTGATCTCATATTTTATTGCGCTCGCAAGAAAGTCCAAATATGGCACATTTGATCTCGTCGGACACTATATAGTATAGAGTTGTGAGTAAAACTATTGCCTACAGAGTGCACTCGGTCACAACATTTGTATCAATAGTAGTAGTCATGAGTGACTTTGATCTGTGTTGAAACCCAACTCGTCATATTTTCGTGTATTTGATAAGATTTGTTGAACTTGCAAGAACCATGCATCAAATATAATTTTATTCAGAATTCGAATTTTATAATCTGATGCGTGCCTCTACAAACCAAGAGAAATTGAAGCAAGTTCTTAGTCTGCCCCTCGACTGTCATGACTGCTTAGATTAGACCGCACTGTCTACTTCACAGGATATTCAGTCTGCCCCTCGATTAGTGTCAGCAGCCTGTTGCAGTAGGGGACGTTGCCTCCTGGGCCATCACATTGATGTGACAGGGCGAAGCCTCACCGCCCACCCACTCAAATGTCTCGGTCATGGGGTGGTCAACGACCCCCAAATTATAGCAGTAGAGACAAGGGCCGAGAGGGAAGGTTGTACCTGCTGCCTTCTCTTTCTAGAGCTCCTGATTCCATCCCAAAGCCTTTGCCTTCCACCCTACTATGACGCTGATGCCTCCTGCCTGGACCATGGTGGAGCCAATGAGGTCATCTATCGATGTGGAGTCCCCGGTGGCCTTCTACGCCCGCAATCCTCCACTAATAGACGGACCTTTCCTCGGCGTGTTCTCTCACCTGCTAGTTCCCCTTTGGAGGTGGATCGTCACCATACCATTGTTCGTGTTGTTTAACTTCGTTGAACTAGAGTATGCGAGCAATGCTCACACTAGTATTTGTGTTCATGCTATTTAATTTAACTAGTATTTGGAATTTGCCTACCATCTCAATAGGTGAACGTGGGCATGATGGCGTCCCAAGCCTCGATGGCCCTAGACCCTAGTTCTTTGTTTGCGCTCGCGCTCAAAAAGTGACCCTACGAGGCATCCCCCGATGGAGGCAGCCGCCCATGATTCCGTGCCATGCAAAAGTTCGGTAAAAGTCGTTTGCCTTCTCAATCCGATCGCTCTTCCCCTTATCCTATATGGGCTTGAACTTGGCTTGCATTGTGCAGCGCTTCCTCCATGGCGGCGCCATCCCCAGTCATGGGGCTTTCCCCTGGTGGTGCTAGAGAGTCGTCCCATCGCCGCTTGCCACCGCCGAGCCCCTCTGCCCCTACACAACCCTCTAGTCCTGAAGTGGGCGAATCATCAGAAAAGCATGCATCCTCAGACAACATAGACTACCATCAATTATTGAAGGATTACAGTGAAGGTCCAAGTGGTTTTGTCATCAACCAGGCTAGAGATGCTGCGTGGTGAGCTGGACGCCGCGCGCGATGCACTTCATGTTTTCAAGAATGAGGTCTCCTAGGTGCGATGCCACTTGGCGATCACCAAGAAGCAGGCCCAACACTTGATGAACATGTTTGTGGTACTGAGGATCCAAGTTGAGAACCTACAGCTGTCCATGCTAGCCGCATGTAACGTGGCCTTTCCCGTTGGAATAGTGGATAATCTATTCGCTACAGAGGAGGCGTTCCGAGCCCTACCGTCCCGCCTTCGAGCCATGGTGACCAAAGCCATTTGTTAGGGGGCTACCACGGTGCTAGCTGCTACCTAGCTTTAGATTAACATAGCGGTGAAGGTCTGGGTGGCGGAGCAGGGTTTTCCACCGAGAACGAAGGACAATGACATCGATGATCTGATCGAGAGTTTCGAGCAGACCTCCAACGCCGTCTTAGCAAAGGTGGACATGGACGAGATCCTACATGCCTGTCTAACCCTTGATCTGTGGGACGTATCAGTAGTATTCAGGGCCTAGTAGTATTAGTAGTCATGACTAGGTTTGATTTGTGGGATGCCCTTGCAAATATGTGAACTCTTATTTGCATGCATGTCCGTGTGAACTTTTGTTGCACTTTGTATTATATGGGTTAAACTTTGTTGAGCATGGTGTAGCTCAGGTCATTTGGTCATTTTGTATCTGGTTTGTAGCCCCTGTTGGTTGCTTTTTGCTGCAAATTTTTTTCTGGTTGTCTTTGATTTGATCTATAATATGCTAGACATTCATAAGGGCCTTTGATCTCTGTTAAAGCCAATTTGTGTCTTTGATAAAATTTGTTGAACTTGAAAGGACCATGCAGCGAGGAGTTTATCTAAACAAGTCTAAAATATTGTTTTTGCTTTTGCTTTTCTGTTGTTTTGTTTTTGCTTTTGCTTTTCTATTATTTTGTTTCAATTCTATTTGTTTTCTTTAGGGATTCAACAAAAGTACTCGTACAGAATAGGTTTCCCTATATAACGTGAGATGTGTCCAGCCCGGTTAGATTTACAATGCTCGAACTTTCTTGCGTGTGTAGTAAATTTGAATTGCTATGTGGCTCCTCCATTAGGCATTAGATAAACGTGAGACTTGATCGGATGAATTCTATTATGCATGTTTACCATACTATAGATCAGCAAGAGAACCAAAAAGAAACCTGTAGGCAAAACCAACCAACAAGGGATAGAAACCGGTTACCAAATGACCAAATGACCTAATCTACACCATGACCAAAGGACCTAAGGAAAGAGTAACAACATGTACTCCCTCCGTACTCCCAACATAAGGAAGATACATAAAATGCAATGTGAGATACTTCGAATGCAACGTGAGATACATCAAATGAAACTTTATTTACTCCTCTACTCGTCGTCGGCGTCATTGCCCTCGTCCTCGTCCTCGTCGAAAGCCATTACAATTTTAGCTAAATTAAGTCTAACCATCACACATACAATCAGAAGAAGATACATGTGACAACCATTACAATTTTAGCACCAGGAGCAAGTCTCGCACTTACAATATATTGAGCATGGTGTAGCTTAGGTCATTTGGTTTTTGTTTGTTTTTTGTTGCCTTGGTGTCTTTGTCAATCTTTGTTGAACTTGCAAGAACCTTGCAGCGAGGAGCTAGTCTCGCCTCAGTCTAATGTAGAGCAGAGGAGCCATTGGTGTTGAAATATTATTGCACACATAAGAAAGTTTGACTGCAAGTCTTGCCTCAGTCTATTGCAGAGCAAAGGAGCCATTGGTGTTGAAATGTTATTGCACATGTAAGAAAGTCTGACCTCAAGTCTCGCCTCAGTCAAATGCAGAGCAGAGGAGCCATTGGTGTTGAAATATTATTGAACATGTAAGAAAGTCCGACCTCTGTACATTTGAACGCGTCTAACAGTATCCTCCGTAGTTTTCCTCATTTTCCTATGATGCTTGTTACTGTGTTGTTTACAATTTTAAGTTTGGCTAACTTAATTGTAGCATAGCTGTTGGTATTTTTAACACACTGTTGGCGGTAGTGAACAACCATTATAAACCAACAATATAACTTGTATAAGGGCATAAAATAATCACCAACATAGGTTTAGGGGTTTAAACTAACAAATTCCACATGTTTTAGTGAATCTATGTTTTTAGCAGGGTTATTCAGAAAACCGTCAAGGTGGACCCAAACTTTAGAATTAATCGCGCTAATCCACGACAAAAAAACTCCAGAAGGTTCTAGAGGACAATAGAAGGCAAACCACCGAAGAAGACCGCGAGAAGCAGACAGGTGGGGCCGCCTGCAGGCCGACCAGCTCCCTAGGCCCACATGGTAGCCCCACTTTGTGACGTCGGTTCTCCACCGCCTTAGGGTTTGCATGTATGCCATTCTTTCAAGTTGGTTTGAGCATAAGTTCGTATAGCGCTTGCCCAAATATACACGAGGTGAGTGGTTGACATTGTGTAAGTGTGGTGCTTATATGTTGTTTACCTACAGATGCACCATATATTTCGGGCCTTGTGGTAGATCACGGATGTGACACTCCCGTTGAGTCCTTTGTAGTCCACTCCCCGAATATAGGTCAAGTAGGATCTAGTTACGAAGGAAGTCATGCTCTGTTCTTGATCTTCCTTAGTAATATCCCTTATGTGTTGATATGGAGTTGATCTTAGCCATGACTACTAAGTGTAATTGCACTAATCATAGTATGCTTTGACTTGTAATTAAGAATGACTTAGGGAATTATTTCTCTAATATCTACTTAGCCATGTTAATGCCATAGAAAGGAGTACTCTGAGTGATCAATGTTCATTTATCATTTACCATTTATATATATTTATCTCTTAACTTACCCCTATTATGAGTGGAAGTTTGGTTATGGTTTCTCTCCATCATATGTATAAGTTATCAATATATTCCATCTGTCCGTCCTTCCCCATGGTAAAAATATAAATAACGAAACCCAGCAGGTTGAAATGCTACAATGGTATATTATTTGTGCGCTTGCAGATCCCTTCATATTCATATTTGCATTCTTTTTAGTCACAGTAAAATACTTAAGTACTTCTTAGTGTCATTCTAGAGGTGATGCTAGAAAGTACCAACAAGCATTTCTGGTATCATAGTTAGGGATGACAACTTAGCAAAAGTGATGTTAAGAAATGTCAACAAAGATTAGGTGGCTATGTAAACAAGTGACAAGTTAATAAATACCAACACACATAGAAAAATCCACAAGCGCACGGATACCGATGTAGCTTTCACCCGGGAGTATTCTAGAGTATCGATTTCCACGAGGAACGTGAAGTGTTCTTGTAAGAATCAAGATCATCTAAAGATAAAAATTGAAAAGTGTTTTTGCGGGTTGAGAGGGATTTTCTATGGCTTATAGTAGAGAACTAAGGATCAGGCTTACTATACTTTACTTACTTTGGAGCAACAATACCTTTTTGACTCTCGAAGGAGGTGAGAAAAAGGTAGTCAAAGGAAGGCTACCAAAGCTCTATGAAACACCAATCCTAACGTGATGGACTACAATGGCCTGACAGAGCTGTCACCTCTGGGGCTACCACAACTAACCGTAGGATTAGCGCAAACTCAGGTAAACTCTAGCCTAGACACCATGTCTACACTTGGGTTTACTACTATAATCACAATTTATAATTAGAGCACACAAAGCACACGAAGTTCCCGTAAATAAAATATAGTAAAGATTGAATTCAATTAACTAGAGAACTTAAAAATACCAATACAAGAACCTGGATGTAACTCAAAGATGAATGAGATCCATAGAGGAACAAAGTCAAGAAGAATCCGACAGATCCGGCTTCTCCTCGGATCTCTCTCCTCTCCTCTCTCCCTATTTTCTATAATTCAACTAGATGAGAATCACCTAGAGGGACACTACTACAATGTGGGTCTAAAATAATGAAGCTCTAGAGCATAGGGTGTGTAGATGTGTGTCCCTTGGAGGAGGTATGGGGGTCCTTTTATAGGCCGAGGTGGAGTATGGGGCAAGAAATTGCCATGTCATCAATCCACGTTACATCTTTGGTAGCCATCGAATCAAATCGACCTTAGTAGGACGATGGAGATCATAGAGTTCGTGTCTAGAAGGTTCCCAACCGACTTGTGAAGAAAACCAGAGAAAAATGGCTGTTTAGGTCCTGAACCGGACGCTGAACCGATTGAACCATGCGCTTTCTGTGTTTTTGGGGAGAAAATAGCCCTTCTAGGCAGCTGGCTAGCCGGTCCTAGCGGCTCACCCCTTTCACCGCCCTCTCATGCACAAAACCAGCCCAACAATGTGTCGCCCACCATGCATCCACCTTTCGGTCGTGAAGTGCTGCGCGTCTCAGCGTTGCCCTCCATGCGCGCATGCACGACAAATGGCGCCATGTGCCGCCACTCCATAGGCCACCTCCATTGCTGGTTTCTTCATGGGAGACAGCTAGGCCGCGTGTTGGGGCAGCTGGGCCCCGTATGGCCACGTGGTCGTGTGCTGTTGGCGGTAGGGATCGCCTACACCCCTAGCCGACAGCGACTATAGCGGGAGGGCCTACCTGGCCAGTCACTGTTCCCCTGTCATTGGTGCATGCATGGTGCTGTGCTTGTGGACCCCGCCAGGCCATGCTGATTGAGCGCTACTGTTGCTGACTGGTGGGGCCTGCGGGTCCCACGTTAGCTTCTCATTTTATTTGGAAATTTAATATCTTTTTATTTTGAACTCCAAGTATAGCAAATAATATATCTGTTTCGATCGTCTCAGCGAGCTCTTCGTAGTGGTGTACTCCATTTCATCATTTGAGATAGTTTTATCCGGTGAAAAATGAAATATCTTGCAAAACAAGTGAGAGCACCAAAACTCGTGGAATTTGTTAGAATCAAACCCTATAACTATAGTTTATGATTCATTTTATGTTAATCTATGCCATAGTTGATGGTTAAATTTGGAGTTTAATGACCATCAACAATAGCCTAGTAGTACAATATGATGGGTGCATTGTAGTGCTTTTGAAGTGTCATTTTTGTGTATTTTGGAGTGCCCTCATCAACATACCCCATGTACACATGACATCAGAAATCAATATAAGTATTGTACTACAACCTAATTAATGGATGAAACGACAATGGGAGCTATAACACCACCATAACACATGTGACACACAAACAAATAATTTAATTTGCAAACAAAACAAAGATGTCACATTAGTTTAGCTGAAATAATGACAACATCCATCATTGAAAAAATTAACATGTCTATAGACATGCAAACAATATTGGTCCATTTAAAATGCATGATAGAGAGATACATCAAATGCAGCTTTATTTACTGCTTTGCTAATGAATCCAAGAACAAGGGAACATAAGGAAGATAGAATGGTCTACAGATGAACTCTTTTTTAATGCTACGTCTACCATATCAAAAGACATCGGCAGGGATGCCATGAACTCTTATGCGTTTCATGTCATATGCGATGATTGTTCCGTCCTCCCCAGAAAAGAAAATCAAATTCCATTCTGGGTGAACTGTAATCACTGTGTAGTCATCAACACAATCCATGTAACCAAATCTAATATTAATCCTTCCAAACAGGATCCGCATGTTGACCGTATGCTTCAATGTCCAATTATTAGTACCATAGTCTTCAAGGATCCAGATTGAAAGCTTGGAATCATTAGGACCAGCAATAGTACATACACACAAGTAACCCTGAGCTTGATGCATGTTGTGTTGAAGACCACTAGGCGTATCAAAATTCCTCTATGTGTTTCCCTCCATATCCATAGCAAGTATCATAGAGTACCCCAGAGTGCCCCATAATGTGTAGATAACCGTTAAGAAACACACTTGGTGATCTGTAAAATATCACAACAGTATGTTCACCCCATTCAGATTCCTTATAGATCTATGGTACAATTTCTGATGAGTAGATCTCCACACCTGCGCACACAGCGTCGACATCCACATATTCAATCACATGGAAGTGTGAGGAGGCTGTTGGATCGAACCCCAAGCGAGCCTCACCAACAGAATGGCTAACATCATGGGTGCTAGGCAGCAGTATATTAAACTTCTAGGTCATTAGATTGTAGATGACATAGCAGTATGATCCATTAGCCCCAAGGCACCAGCATTGGATGAGGCCATTGCAGCAATCTGAGATAGCTACATTGTTAATGTTGAAGGGCAAGAATTCTAAGGAGGGGGCGTACACCAGGGATGCTGGTGAAGTGTTGATTGCTGTTCTCACTATCATAGAAGAAGCCAGCTATAGTCTGGGTAGATTCTTATGGTTGTTGGAGTCTAAGATGAGGAGGCGTCTCTAGGAGTGACAGACACATTTGTAGCAAAACAAGGAGCGGATGGAGAGGCAGCGGAGGATCTCGAAAATGACATCCTCCATGAGGCTGGCCAGTGCGTTCCTCTTATTGGGGGCCTCCATTTCGGCAGTGTATAGTAGGATGAGAGCTTCCTCAGTAATGAGATCACTGGAGAAGAAAATAATCCAACAAAGATCAATCAATGAAGTCCACAACTCATACCAAAGTGCAACTTTAACAGCCATTAACAATTTTTATGGTACGATCTCATCTAAATTTAGAGTAGCATCACATAGATATATATAACTCAAACTAGAGTAGCAATTAATGGAGCTTGCTCAGTTTTCGTAAGTAGAATGTCAGTTAACAAGTGGTAGTGATCATCATTGGCATCAATAGCAACATGTTTAGCTTAAACATTATTGGCCTCAGTCATGTGAATGATGGACACAAAGCATTGATTTGCTTTCGATGACTTCCTATTGTTTGGAACCAAATGGATAACTTGGTTGTCACAAGGAGAAGACATAGAAAGCAAACATATAAGCTGTATCCTAATACATCCCATAGCCATGTAGACATCATTGGCACAAAAATGTGGCCTCAGATATGTTACAAGTTTAAAATACCATAAGGACTCACTGGTGGCATTGGAGCATATGAAATAGAAATGTAGAATCAAGCAAGCACTGGATAGAAAAAATAGTTTAAGGCAAAAGCGAAGGGCCTATTTGTTTGCCTAGACAGATAGGTATAATCAAGCAAGCACTTGACAATTAATAGGCCTAGTTGCACACATGAATTTATAGTAAGAACACCGAACATATGCAGAAAACCAAGACACCAGCAGAAAACCAACCAGTGCCACCTCCTAGTTCTTTCATCATCATTGACCTAACTAGATCTCCAATGCTATAATGTTTCTTGTATACCTCATGTTCAAGCAAGGACCAAAACAGTGAAGTGAACAGGAAAAGACGAGAAAGGAGACCTATGGACCGGATCTGTTGCATTTGTCGCGGCACACAACGGACATGGACGCCAATGCCGCCATGCTCCACCGGGAAGCCCCACCGCCTAGCCTCCAAAAGGACGCCTGAGCCACCATAGCACATCGGAGATCCTCCACCGCCGCCGCCGCAAGTCCAACGGGCATAAATTTGTTTTCACTTGTAGGGGATATCCAATATATAGGTCAATCTATAGGGCATCCACATAGAGAATATATAGTACTATAAGGACTCCAAAGACATGTCAACACAACCTGGTGTCTAGCACAATGGTGAAGACGGTCCATTCTTTGCTCTAGGCCCCGGGTTCGACTCCTAGGTCTCATGGTTTTTTTGAGTTAGATTTTATTAAACCCTGGCGGCACACAAGGTACAAGTAACACGCAAGCCGTCGGGTCCCACAGGTCAGACGGAGATGGAGAAAGAAGGTCGGGTCCCACAGGTCGAATGGAGAAGGGTCCACAAGTGACACACAAGCTGTCAAGTCCCTAGGTCGGATGGAGATGGAGAAAGGTCCTACAGGTACATATGACACATAAGCCATTGGGTCCCACAGGTTGGATGGAGATGGAAAAAGGTGTCGTCGGGTCCCACAGGTCGAATGGAGATAGAGAAAGGCCCCATAGGTACACGTGACACGTAAGACATCTGGTCCCATAGGTCGGATGGAGAAGGGCCCCATAGGTACACGTCGCATGGAGAAAGGATCGAGCGAAGACTTTTATGATGAATTGCTAGCGTTACGGATGAGTAACTGTAGGTCCCACATATACACGTCGAATGGAGGAAGTACCATGTAGAGATCTATGACAAAGCGTCGTTCATTACAGATCGAATATTATTCATCATAGATGTGTAATTAGTTCAATAACGAAGCCTTGTTCGTCATAATATTAAAGAATATCATCACAGATGAGTCACGTGAGTGATCTATGATGAAACCCTTTGCTCTTCTATGATGTTTCTTATGACAATATCTAATTTTATCATAGAAAGGGAGTGTTTGAGGATCATCACCACTGATCTATGACAAAACAAAAATATTCATCATAAAAAGCGATCTTCTGTGACAGTTTCGGAATCGTCATTAAGATTTTCGTCATAAAAGTGGATATTTCTAGTAGTGCAACTACAGTGTCTGGAACCCGTACCACACCAAGCTATTCTCGAGAAGTCTTCATGGTTCAGCAACCACCACAGATCCCTATGTGCCAGAGGCTCGTGACATCCAATCTGGTGATGAAACTTTGTCCAACATGTCACCTAATGCTCTACTACCCGCCAATGAGACAGATGATTAGAAGACGACTAGGGAAAGAAAGAACAAGGCACGATAGGCCCGTCATAACTGATCCCAACATCGTAAGGAAGAGTGGGAGCAGTATGAATCTAGCTGTAGTGATGTTGAACAACAACGCTTGGTGGTTGAGGCTGAGGCCGAAAAACGCTATCAAGATCAGGAAAGGAATCGGCAACATCGGCGACATGACAACTTGAGGGTATCTGTCTCACATAACATCGACATCGACTTCATGGAAGTTGCTGGCCATAGTGTTTTTACTACACCCTACGCCAACGTTTATGCTCTCGCGACGGAGCTAGCTGCTATCTAGAACCCAATCGAGGAGCAACAATGCTACAAAGTCATTCTAGAGTCCACGACTCTACAACTGCAAGCCAGAAACATAGCTTCTGCCGTGAACCCTTCTCGGGGACCATAACAGTGACCCCCCGCTAACTCTCATCAAGGGCCTGAGCAGTGAGTCCTAGCTCATTCACGCCTTAGGCCTCAAGGCAACCAGAACAGGAACCGGGGAGCTATGCAGCCAGCCAACCAGCATCATCAAGGACATCATCCCAATAGCAGGGAAGGTGGAGGTGAATCCGAGTATATGGTAGCTAGCATCTCCCCTGACAGGTTCCCTTGTTTCTCGAACCGGCTACTTTCAGTCCGACTGCCCTACAAGTTCAAGACATCTAATCACTCCAGAATGAGCCCAACTAGTGGCTTCAGCATATATTCCCAAATCAATAGAATTGGTGGTGGCGATGATGATCTCAAGACTCTATACTTCCCCATGGCACTAGAAAGCGTGCCACTCGCTTGGTTCGATAAGTGCGTCCCAACTCAATCGATACACGGGAACAACTTACCATAGGAGTAAATGGGAATTGGGATGAACTTCGAGACAAATTTTGTCTTGCTTTCTTACCCCTTTCTCGAATTGCCGCTTTGCAAATAGAAGTTCTTACCTTTCAACAAAAGGAGAAGGAGACTCTAGGAGCAGCCTGGGCTAGATTCATAAGCCTTATTAACTCTGGTCCAACCTTTCATTGCATGACCATGTCCTTTTACATCACTTCCATCTTGGTCTTAACAAGGAAGCTGTGCCCCACCTCGACATATCTTTAGGAGGTTCGTTCTCGCACAAAACCATTAGTGAGGGGAAGCCATTCTTCAGAAAATCCTTGAAAACACCCCCTACACTGGCGTTTTTGACGAGTTTTTTGAAGAAGTCGAGCCAAGCCCCGACCAACAAGAGGAGGCACACACAACCGAATCCGAAATTCCTTCGAATTCTTCAGATGATTTGGTTGTCGAGGAACTTCCCACTATGGGAACACAACATATTTTGGAGGATGATGAACACCATCCTTCCATGTTCCCCTTTAAAATCGATGAACATCTCTTTGAAGATTTTGGGAAAACTTTGTCCTAACGAGTCCTTGATCCCATCTCATCAGAGGATGATGATGGTCCACACAATGATTCTTCCCTAATGGAACACATCAAAGGACTTTCGGCCATCATGAGCCATGAGTGGTTGGCAGAAATGGGGTTATCCACTGAGGTAGCCCGAATCATTGCCCCCTCAGATGTTCTAACTTGCATCCTAAAGAAAACAACCATAGAGGCTCACTATTGTGCTATCGTTGGGATGAATATCATTTCTAAGGCTTTGACTAAAAAACTTTGTCCTAACGAGTCCTTGATCCCATCTCATAAGCTTTTGAGAATTTCTTCTGGAGTTACTCTTGAAAGTTATGGAGTCATAAGGTCTATTCCTTTGCGCATAAGAGGCTCCGAGTACTGTCTAGATTTTCACATCTATGACATCTCGGATGTGTCCCTCTTGATTGGTGTACCTTTAGGGACACTGTTTTGAGAGTGACCAAAACAGGGTCTCTTGAATTTAAAGCTAGGAAATTCTCCTATCGCTGTCTCGCTTGCATGCTGTAACAACGCGATAGTTGAACCCAAGCCTGAACAAGACCCTATTGAAGACGTCTTAATGGCATCTCTAGAAGACATGGCCCAACCAGGTCTCGATGATGAACATTTCATTCAAGAAGAGGAAGAGCTAGCAGAACCTGTTGAGCTAGACCCAATGGAGGTACCATCACAACCCTCAACTGAGCTAAAACCCCTTCCTTCTGGCTTGAGATATGTCTTTCTCAACAACAACTGAGAAACTCCTATTATCATAGGTGACAAGCTTTCCCAAGAAGAAACCCGTAAACTTGTCGCTATTCTAGAAAGACATAAGTCAGCTATAGGCTACTCACTCCAAGTCCTCAAAGGGATTAGTCCCACTCTTTGCACTCATCGTATCCCTATTCATCCCAATTCTTCGCCATCGAGGGAACCACAATAGAGGCTTAACAACGCTATGTGAGAAGTTGTTAAGAAAGAGGTCCTTAAGCTTTTGCATGCCAGGATTATCTATCCATGCCTCATAGTGAGTGGGTTTGCCCTATCCAATGTAACAAAACCATCCAATTTATAAGAGCACAAGTACAATGGCAACTGCAGAGCGGTCACACATTCATACTTGAGCCCATATAAACCCGGTAGTCCATCGAGTACCACGAAGGGTCTCGATTCGTTGCCAACATACAACCAAGATCATACATAATTCAACATACATGCCACATGTTACATAGAGTTTATAAATACATTGCCATACATCAGAGTGCAATTAAAGTTATTACAAACCAAGCTCAAATAAAGTAGTAGCGGAAGCAAAGTAGTTTTTAAACCAACATCTCACACCATTGTTGAAATACTTGCCAGTTTGTGACCACAACCCACAAAAGCATCATAGATTAGATACATAAATAGAAGCGCCTTGCCCTGGCTTACTCCTCTTACACTACGGGCGAGAAGTAGTTCTTACAATACCCATGATAAATAGTGTTATCTACAACAAGTGGGAAATAAACCCTGAGTACAAGAAGGTACTCAGCTAGACTTACCCATCATAAACCAAAAATCAAGTGACTCCAAGGATCATGCAAGGCTTTATAAGTGGAGCTAGCTTGACAACATTTTGCGTAAAAGCTACTAGTTGAGCTATACATTTTATAATTCAGTCATCAAGTTAGTTAATTATAGATATTCATCTATAGATTAGCAACTAACCTATGCCAAACATGTGGTATATCAGTAGTGATAGAACAATAGTAACCATAGCAATTTATTATATCATTCTCAGAACCATTGCACTTGCCATTATCATTACGATAGAAGGAAGCTTAGTCAAGTTTCTCACTATCCGGGAGAGACAGCGATTCGAATCGATTATAACCAGCTAGGTAGTATTCCTAACACAAACGTAGGTCTACCAGCTATGGTAGCCTTAGGTCACCTTTGGTACAACTCAGGTACACATTTCGCTGGTTCGATCAGTGCCGCACCCTCACGGACACTACCAGATGCCAGGTCGATCAAGACTCTAACCTACCCTTAGCCTCACACCGGCTCCCCGCACATCCTTACTACCTCTAGTGTGCGCACTCTAATAGAATGAGACCCGGCCTGAGTTGAGCTACTCGGCTTCGCGGCCGAAACAAGTTATCCGGCCAGCTAAGTGAGATGCATGCATTAAAAATGATCGAGGACCAACAATGATGCGGTCCTTAATTGGCGTAGATGGAATCACATGAGTCAACCTACAACATAGACTCCATTCGGCCTTGATTTACAACATCCCATGATTCTTTTACATGATAGCAAATATGGCCAACAGTGGTTCAGTGTCCACCTATATCTCGCAGGTGATAGGAAATCACCTGACTTCTACTGAGCTAAGCATTGCTAAGCAGTTATTCGATCCTGAACCTACATAGGATTTAAGGTATATTTCTGGACAAGGTAGTTCTATGCATCAAGTGTTTTCAATCAACTCTTATAACCTAATGCATCAAACATAAAGGAGTCAAGTGATATTTTATAAAACATAGGAGGCTTATAATGCTCAAGGGCTTGCCTTTTAGGAAAGAAGTAGGCCGATGATCAGGACACTCTGGTAGTTCTTCTAGAGCCTCTCTCCTCACCTTTGGGAGCTGTGGGCTGGGGTGTCTCCTGATTCTCCTCCTCCTTTGCTTCGAATTCCAAGAGGGTGATTCCTTCGGGCGATCCTATATGCATGAGCACGAATAAGATATCATGGATGCATAGGTAATGACATGGATGATATGATATGATGAAATGCATAATCATAAGTGTTCTTAGCATCAAGGTATTAGGGTGATAACAAGATTAACTTTCTTTTACTGAGTAGGTGCATATCTCCTCTCTAGTAATTAAACAAACACCTATTTAAACATTTTCTGGGCTGCAAGACAACAGCCACTTGTTTTGACCATAACTGTAGTTATACATATCCAAACAATATGGTTGTGGACTTTCTAGAAAGCTTATAAAATTACCTACAACTTTGTTTTAATCATCTTAAGGTTATTTTGTAGCTATCTAGGTCAAACAATTCAATCTTTTAGATCTATCCAGAGGACAAGTAAATCTGACTGCAGACTTCTAACAGCTATAACTTTTAAACCATTAGGCCTATGACTATGAAATTTTAGGACAATCAAGATGAGTAAGTTATCTACAACTTTGTTATTAACAAGTTTCACAGGAAAGGTCACTATCATCATGAATTTGTCAATACAACATAAACTACTCATGCAGCCATTTAGTTGAATTATAAAACAATAATTAACTTGCTGCCTATAACCTATTAATTCCAAGCACAACTACTAATAGCAACACATCATATGCATCACAAGCACCATAGAAAACATCATGGTTAAGCCCAAGTAATTTATGTATATTCATTTATGAATTTCCTTATATAATTGGGTGATTTAAAGGATAATTATTTCCAGTGCTCAATAATCTCTAAGAAAATTAAGTAGCTTAAACATGACCCCAATAGTCTACTATACAAATTTCATTCCATTTGAAAAAATATAGACACCTCTATAAAAAATAGCAAGTTGCATAGGCTTATAATAGCAACAATAGTTTAGCCTAGTGAAAGGTGTCAAATAATAGATTTCATATTTTTCCTACTTTTATCCTAGTACAAGAACAACTGTAAAAATTTTCATGATCATGAGTTATGTATATCTACTCCAATTAATTTCACCAGAAACTAGCAATTAATCAACGTTAAATAGTAAGACCATGTTTCAAGTATGCCTACTATAGGTTTAGTATTTTTCCTAGCTAGAGCATGTCAACACAAGACCAACAAAATAGGAATCACATTTTTATTGCTTCCCTAGCTCGAGTTATGCATTTTATAAGATAGAAACTATCTTAAAAGCACTTAACTAGCCTAATTTATTTCCCCTAGAAAAATACCCCAAATAGTAGGTTTCATATTTTTATCAAATAGTACACTTCATGGTGAATCCAACAAAATTTGGATCACCCTATTTGGACACTCCTAGCTCAAGATATAAATTTTTGAAATTTGCCACAAAATCTAGAAAAAATAAATAAAGGAAAAATTAACTTCACCCTGGGAGCTGTAGCTACGTGCACCCGGCCTATACACCCAAGAGACGCTGACAACAGGGGACCGCGGGTCAAAGGACCCCACTTGATAGGCACACAGAGCAGGGCATGGTGGTTGACCGGGCACAGCTCGTCAACGGCAAGGTCACCGGCGGCGAGATCACCACCGACGTGTTCCCCATGACACCCCGAGTCGAATGGTATCCGTGATTGGCTCAAAGGCATGCCAAAGCAGGCTCGACGGCGGCCATGGCGGCATGTCGGTGATGCACAACAGTGCACCGACCGACTCCGGCCATGCTAGGCTAAGGCGAGCTCGGCTATGGTTTCGTGGTGACCTAGCGGACCTAGCGGGTGTAGATTAGGGTTGGTAGCGGCGTTGGAGGGACATGACCGCATGCTTGGTGGCACGATAGCGTGAGCATGGTGATGGTGAGGTCATCGTTCCGATGAGATGGCTACCGGTGGTGAGTCTCCATCTTCGGGTAGGATACTAGGGTTCATGGTGTCTCGGAAACAAATATAGGAGGGGGAAAATAGGGTCTAGTTAGGGCCGACCACGGTGAGCTTGAGCTCGATGGTGCACCATGGCCATGGCGGTGATGGCGACATGCAATGTGGCTTTACCTTTGCATTGACAATGGTGCTAGGGGGTCGATGTGGTAGAGGAGGTGATGGCGCACCAGTGGGTGAGATGGATTGGCCGGTGGTGCGGCGAGAATGGCATGCGAGCATGGCTGAGGCTCATGGCGATGGCTTGCTCCGCTTGGCTTCGAGTGAGGGAGCGAGGCAAGGTGAGACAAAGAGAGTGAGCGCGCGTGGAGAGCGAACGGGGATGCGTCACCCTTTGCTGTCCGCCCCGGCCTAACATGCGAGCCCAACACCGGCATACAGTGTCCACATGGCGGATGTGGCCAGTGGCCGGTCGGCCACGATGTCGCGCTGCCCCGGCTGGTTTTAGGCCTGCAACAGATGACTAACAAAGCAAGTTCGTGTACATGTAACTCCCAAACGAGCTCGATTCAGTGAAAACTTCCCTAATATGAATTGTAGAGCTATCGGAGATCTACAACTTTTCCTAAATGAGTTTGGCCTAATTCGAGCTGGTTTACAGGTTACACTGCTCCAAAGTTGTGCACATTGAAACCGAAAGCAGCTTGTGAATTAGCAAATTTTCCTAAGTCTAAAAACAACATTTCTTTGCTACTTGTAGGCCCTATTTGACCATGTTAGGCATTGAATTAGCTCATGGCCCTTAAACAAAGTTTGTTACCCATGTCAAGAACTACAACTTTTATTAAGGGTGCACTTCCATGCAAACACTCTATGCTATAGTTCAACCTTAGTCAAAGTAGGATCTTGAAAAATGACATCTGGAGTGAACTAGGAGTTAGAAGCAAAATTGGTTCATGTCATGAATACAAACATTGTTCTATTTACCATCCTAGATATGTCTAAGGTGTTTTTGTGACCCCACAACCATCTCTTACATTGGTCACACATGATCACAAGCATATGCATGTATATAAGCAACATCACATGTGATAAAGATAGAGTGAATGAGATGAAACTTCATATGCTCATGCTCATTGATGAGGACATCGCCATGCTGGACACACCGACGCCATGGTCTTCCCCAAGTTGCAATTCGTTGCAATTCGTTCCCAACTCAGCTGCCATGTCGCCCTCGGATTCAGCAGACACGTCGTCACTGTTTTGGTCATAACTTTCTCATACGACATCGAAATGGGCCGTTCTTGGATGCGTTGAAAAGGGGACGACGACGCCGTCGTTTTGGATCTGGTCCCAGCTCCAGAAGGTCCGTGGATCATTCTGTGTGACCACGGCAAGGTGCTGCGTCACCTATTTGGGCCAACTTGGCCATGTATCGTGTTGGGCCTTAAGCCCAAGTTGTGGGCGCCCAACCCCTGGCCGTCCCCAACCCTAGGTCAAGTCTTAGACTATAAACACAGCCGTCGCCGCTGCTACACAATTGGGTTTTGTTTAGAGTTTAGTTTTCCATCGAGAAACTGAATCGTTCATTGTAACTGTGGTGACAAATCCTTTTACAGTGATCCAGGGCCCCCGTTCTTGATCTCCTCCACTGTGTCGATTTGTGCCTTTGCAATCTCGTTTCAGATTCATGTTGTTGAGTTTGTGTCCATGGTCGAGTCTTGTTGCTGGTTTAGGATTGTGTTCATGGTCGTAGTTCAATCGCCCGTTGCTGTGATTTTTGTTTTCCGCCGCTATCCCATCCACCGTTCCCAAACAACAAGTCGAAGCCACCACATTACTCGACTTGCCCCGCTAGCCGCCTTGTGTCACTTCTCGCCTCCGTGCAAACCCTAGATAGGGTGCCAGCCGCTCTTATTTTGCCTGCATCGCAGCCCTCCTTACATCATCAGGCGAATACCTACTGTTGTTAGTCACAGTGACGATCCTGTGATCGGTGTTAGAGTTTCGAGACGCTTTGCCCTAACTGCCGCTGCCATGTTGTGCCTCCCGGAAAACATACCTTGAGATACATTCGGTAAAACAGGCATAACTTTTCGCTCGTTTATCCGAAAAATCTGAAATTTTTTCAGCAGCTTCTTGACACCATTTGGGGCCGACCCAAACTCGGCTTCGCCCTGTTTGGTTTCATTAGAATTGCCAAAAAAATCGAGAAAATATAGAAAAAAAATTGTCAAAGTTTTTGCACGCTTTTCAAAGAACGTGCTGAATTTCTATAGACCACATCCCACCTCAGTTGTAGGTGCCAATTTTTGTGGTTGCATCTTTTATGATCCTTGTTTAGAGAAAAGTATATAAAAAATAGTGAAAAAAGTAAAAAAGTTCATTTCCTATTAGTGCCTTTTGGAAAAAAGGAGAAATCTGGGCTGCTTGTTCCGTGAGTTCTTTCGATCGTCCTTTGTTTTCACCTTGTTGCGCTACGTCTCATCACGTCTTAGCCAGCACCTGTGATTTGTACTTTAGATCCAGATTGAACAATCATTAATCTACATTCGTTAATTGCTAATCCTTGCTGTCATATTGTGTGCCTACCCATAGCTCCACATATTCTTCTGTCAGCACAGGTTCATCTTGCAACTGTTTCCCATGCTCCACAACAGATTGCTTTGCCACTTTGGTTTTGCTCCTGTTTGGCGTTGGTAAGAATATAGGCAAGACGGTGGTAAGCCGCTTGTGATTTTGTATTCCACTTTCTCCACCATCACCACCACCACCACTTGTTTCCTTTTAGTTGATAGGGATAATACTTTGGTGTTGTCTTTTTCTATCTTCTAACCATGGCAGGAACTCCGACGGACTTCAATGAGTGCATGTCCAAGGGCGAGCTTACAACGTTCATGACTGAACAACGCAATCTTATGACCAAGCTGACGCGCAACGTGAACAATCTGGTCACCCGCATTGAACAGCTTGAGCAACGCCCTCCACCTTATCGTGCTGATGATGAAGATGCGGATGCTTTTGGTGATGAAGATGCGTATCTTTGACATTGGTGCTGTCGCGCCTCAACTTCAATCGTCATGCGGTATGGAAGGTAATAATCATGGTAATAATGATCCTTTTGCTAAAATTAAATTTAGTCTACCTCCTTTTCTTTGGTAATGTTGATCCAGAGGCATATTTAGATTGGGAGCTTCTTTGTTCAACAAAAATTTGATTCTCATAATGTTCCTTGAGCATAGAGTTAGACTTGCTACTAGTGAGTTTACTAATTTTGCTTTGTTCGGTGGAGTGATCTTTGCAATGCCAATAATCTCATCTTTGTGCCTCAAACTTGGAATGTTTTAAAGCAACGTATGAAATCTTGTTTTGTTCCTCCTTATTACCAACGTGATTTACGTTTGAAACTACAAACTTTAAAACAAGGTGATAAAGGAGTAGAAGCATACTATCAAGAATTGCTTATTGGTTTAGCACGTTGTGGTATAAATGAAGATGATAATGATGCTAGTGCTAGATTTTTTGGTGGTTTAAACCATGATATACTGTAACATACTTGATTACAAAGAATGGCGCAATTTTTCCCAATTGTATCATCTTGCTATTAAGGCGAACGAGAAGTACAGGGCGCAAACAACACCAACCTTTCGGGTCTAACAATGGGATGAATTTTCAGCAGCGTTCGAGAGCTAGAGACGCCTAAGCTTCCTATTTGCACCACACCATCTACACCTCCATTTTCTTCCGGGTAAGTAAATTGTCTAATGTGCGCTTCCACATTGAAGAAAGGTGCCACTCGGGTGATTCTACTAGCTCCTCCTCGTCCACTCTAAAATCATTTGCCACCGATGCAAAGGCATGGGACATGTCATGAACGAGTGCCCCAGTCGTCGCGCTTTCATTGCTACCAAGGATGGATATGTAAGTGCTAGTGATGTTGAAGATGATTTAGCCCTTGTCGCTAACATTGATGCAGATCCCACCGAGGGCGATCAAGACAAGGAGGCCATCACCATTGACTCAGTCACTGCCACCATGGACTACCCTAGTCTTCTTGTGCAGCGTGTGTTGAGTACACGTGTGGGACATGAAGAAGAGATGAAGATCCAATGCCACAATTTGTTCCACATGTATCTCATTGTGCGGGGTTGTCGTGTTCTCACTATCATTGATAGCGGAGTTGCAACAACTTGGTGAGTTCAGATTTGGTTGACAAGCTTGGCTTGACCACCACGACAACATTCGTATCCATATAAACTTCAATGGTTCAATAATAGTGGTAAGACTAAGGTAACTAAATCAGCACGCATTAGCTTTTTCACGTGCTCTTATCATGATATCTGCTGATTTTGATGTGGTCCCTATGCAAGCTTGTTCCATTTTGTTAGGTCGCCCATGGAATTTGATAATGATGCTTTACACCATGGTAGAACTAATACATACACTATCATACATAAGGACAAGAATATTACATTGCTGCCTTTGTCTCCTACGGATATTATTAAACGTGCTAATGAGATTAAAAATAAACCTCCAACAGACATTGCTAAAAATAATGGGATTAAGTTAAAAGGAGGTGCTTTTCTTGCTACAACTTCTGCTCTTTCTGCGAGTTATGTGATAATCCTGATGCACCATGTTATACTATGTTTTGTCAACCTTTTGTATCCGGTGCATTGCCCGCATCACTAACCTTTTGTAGGAGTTCGCTGATGATGGGATGGAGTCAAGGACGACTCCAATTCTAGAAGGAGGGGATGATGAGGACATCGCCAAGATGGAGTCGAGGATGACTCCAATTCGAGAAGGGGAGGATGATGAGGACATCACCATGCTGGACACACCGACACCATGGTCTTCCCCAAGTTGCAATTCGTTCCCAACTCAGCTGCCACGTCGCTCTCGGATTCAGCAGACACGTCGTCACTGTTTCGGTCATAAATTTCTCATACGACATCGAAACGGGCCGTTCTTGGATGCGTTGGAAAGGGGACGACGACGCCGTCGTTTTGGATCTGGTCCCAGCTCCAGAAGGTCCGTGGATCATTCTATGTGACCACGGCAAGGTGCTGCGTCACCTATTTGGGCCAACTTGGCCATGTATCGTGTCGGGCCTTAAGCCCAAGTTGTGGGTGCCCAACCCCTAGCCGTCCCCAACCCTAGGTCAAGTCTTAGACTATAAACACAGCCGTCACCGTTGCTACACAATTGGGTTTTGTTTAGAGTTTAGTTTTCCATCGAGAAACTGAATAGTTCATTATAACTGTGGTGACAAATCCTTTTACAGTGATCCAGGGCCCCCGTTCTTGATCTCCTCCACTGTGTCGATTTGTGCCTTTACAATCTCGTTTCAGATTCATGTTGTTGAGTTTGTGTCCGTGGTCGAGTCTTGTTGCTGGTTTAGGATTGTGTTCGTGGTCGTAGTTCAATCGCCCGTTGCTGTGATTTTTGTTTTCCGCCGCTATCCCATCCACCGTTCCCAAACAACAAGTCGAAGCCACCACATTACTCGACTTGCCCCGCTAGCCGCCTTGTGTCACTTCTCGCCGCCGCGCAAACCCTAGACAGGTTGCCAGCCGCTCTTATTTTGCCTGCATCGCAGCCCTCCTTACATCATCAGGCGAATACCTACTGCTGTTAGTCACAGTGACGATCCTGTGATCGGTGTTAGAGTTTCGGGACGCTTTGCCCTAACTGCCGCCGCCGTGTTGTGCCTCCCGGAAAACATACCTTGAGATACCTTCGGTAAAACAGGCATAACTTTTCGCTCGTTTATCCGAAAAATCTGAAATTTTTTCAGCAGCTTCTTGACACCATTTGGAGCCGACCCAAACTCGGCTTCGCCCTGTTTGGTTTCATCAGAATTGCCAAAAAAAATCGGGAAAATATAGAAAAAAAATTGTCAAAGTTTTTGCACGCTTTTCAGAGAACGTGCTGAATTTCTGTAGACCACATCCCACCTCAGTTGTAGGTGCCAATTTTTGTGGTTGCATCTTTTGTGATCCTTGTTCAGAGAAAAGTATATAAAAAATAGTGAAAAAAAGTAAAAAAGTTCGTTTCCTATTAGTGCCTTTTGGAAAAAAAGGAGAAATCCGGGCTGCTTGTTCCGTGAGTTCTTTCGATCGTCCATTATTTTCACCTTGTTGCGCTATGTCTCGTCACGTCTTAGCCAGCACCTGTGATTTGTACTTTGGATCCAGATTGAACAATCATTAATCTGCATTCGTTAATTGCTAATCCTTGCTGTCATATTGTGTGCCTACCCATAGCTCCACATATTCTTCTGTCAGCACAGGTTCATCTTGCAACTGTTTCCCATGCTCCACAACAGATTGCTTTGCCACTTTGGTTTTGCTCCTGTTTGGCGTTGGTAAGAATATAGGCAAGACGGTGGTAAGCCGCTTGTGATTTTGTATTCCACTTTCTCCACCATCACCACCACCACCACTTGTTTCCTTTTAGTTGATAGGGATAATACTTTGGTGTTGTCTTTTTCTATCTTCTAACCATGGCAGGAACTCCGACGGACTTCAATGAGTGCATGTCCAAGGGCGAGCTTACAACGTTCATGACTGAACAACGTAATCTTATGACCAAGCTGACGCGCAACGTGAACAATCTGGTCACCCGCATTGAACAGCTTGAGCAACGCCCTCCACCTTATCGTGCTGATGATGAAGATGCGGATGCTTTTGGTGATGAAGATGCGTATGCTGACGGTTGTGCCTGTCGCCGCCTCAACTTCAATCGTCGCGGTATGGAAGGTAATAATCATGGTAATAATGATCCTTTTGCTAAAATTAAATTTAGTCTACCTCCTTTTGCTGGTAATGTTGATCCAGAGGCATATTTAGATTGGGAGCTTGCTGTTCAACAAAAATTTGATTCTCATAATGTTCCCGCTGAGCATAGAGTTAGACTTGCTACTAGTGAGTTTACTAATTTTGCTTTGTTCTGGTGGAGTGATCTTTGCAATGCCAATAATGCTGCTGCTGTGCCTCAAACTTGGAATGTTTTAAAGCAACGTATGAAATCTCGTTTTGTTCCTCCTTATTACCAACGTGATTTACGTTTGAAACTACAAACTTTAAAACAAGGTGATAAAGGAGTAGAAGCATACTATCAAGAATTGCTTATTGGTTTAGCACGTTGTGGTATAAATGAAGATGATAATGATGCTAGTGCTAGATTTTTTGGTGGTTTAAACCATGATATACAGAACATACTTGATTACAAAGAATGGCGCAATTTTTCCCAATTGTATCATCTTGCTATTAAGGCAGAACGAGAAGTACAGGGACGCAAACAACACCAGCCTTTCAGGTCTAACAATGGGAGGAATTTTCAGCAGCGTTCCGAGCCGGAGACGCCCAAGCTTCCTGTTGCACCACAGCCATCTACACCTCCATTTTCTTCCGAGGTAAGTAAATTGTCTAATGTGCAGTTTCCACAGCTGAAGAAAGGTGCCACTCCGGGTGATTCTACTAGCTCCTCCTCGTCCAGCTCTAAAATCATTTGCCACCGATGCAAAGGCATGGGACATGTCATGAAGGAGTGCCCCAGTCGTCGCGCTTTCATTGCTACCGAGGATGGATATGTAAGTGCTAGTGATGTTGAAGATGATTTAGCCCTTGCTGCTAACATTGATGCAGATCCCACCGAGGGCGATCAAGATAAGGAGGCCATCACCATTGACTCCGTGGCTGCTGCCGCGGACTACCCTAGTCTTCTTGTGCAGCGTGTGTTGAGTACACGTGTGGGACATGAAGAAGAGATGAAGATCCAACGCCACAATTTGTTCGACATATATCTCATTGTGCAGGGTTGTCGTGTTCTCACTATCATTGATAGCGGGAGTTGCAACAACTTGGTGAGTTCAGATTTGGTTGACAAGCTTGGCTTGACCACACGACAACATTCGTATCCATATAAACTTCAATGGTTCAATAATAGTGGTAAGACTAAGGTAACTAAATCAGCACGCATTAGCTTTTTCACAGGCTCTTATCATGATACTGCTGATTTTGATGTGGTCCCTATGCAAGCTTGTTCCATTTTGTTAGGTCGCCCATGGGAATTTGATAATGATGCTTTACACCATGGTAGAACTAATACATACACTATCATACATAAGGACAAGAAAATTACATTGCTGCCTTTGTCTCCTACGGATATTATTAAACATGCTAATGAGATTAAAAATAAACCTCCAACAGACATTGCTAAAAATAATGGGATTAAGTTAAAAGGAGGTGCTTTTCTTGCTACAACTTCTGCTACTGCTGAGTTATGTGATAATCCTGATGCACCATGTTATACTATGTTTTGTCAACCTTTTATGTCTGGTGCATTGCCTGCTGTCACTAACCTTTTGCAGGAGTTCGCTGATGATGGGATGGAGTCAAGGATGACTCCAATTCTAGAAGGAGGGGATGATGAGGACATCGCCAAGATGGAGTCGAGGACGACTCCAATTCGAGAAGGGGAGGATGATGAGGACATCGCCATGCTGGACACACCGACGCCATGGTCTTCCCCAAGTTGCAATTCGTTCCCAACTCAACTGCCACATCGCCCTCGGATTCAGCAAACATGTCATCACTGTTTCGGTCATAAATTTCTCATACGACATCGAAACGGGCCGTTCTTGGATGCGTTGGAAAGGGGACGACGACGCCGTCGTTTTGGATCTGGTCCCAGCTCCAGAAGGTCCGTGGATCATTCTATGTGACCACGGCAAGGTGCTGCGTCACCTATTTGGGCCAACTTGGCCATGTATCGTGTCGGGCCTTAAGCCCAAGTTGTGGGTGCCCAACCCCTAGCCGTCCCCAACCCTAGGTCGAGTCTTAGACTATAAACACAGCCGTCGCCGCTGCTACATAATTGGGTTTTGTTTAGAGTTTAGTTTTCCATCGAGAAACTGAATCGTTTATTGTAACTGTGGTGACAAATCCTTTTACAGTGATCTAGGGCCCCCGTTCTTGATCTCCTCCACTGTGTCGATTAGTCCTTTGGAACCGAGTTCTAAAACCCTCTATTGATATTCACGTCATTCATATTTGCAATATCAGATTGCGTGTTTTACCTTCTTGCTTGTGCTCTTCGATTCGCTTGCAGGAAAAGCCTTCTTGGCGAGGTCAATCAAGTTGTGCTTGGTTGATAACCAACGGAGCAGTGGTGTAACGGTTGCAGGGTTTGAATCGTGTCTGATTTGAAGCCGGATCGCCAACGTCGAGATCTCCACAAATCGAACTTACCGGCTACCTCTCGGAAGATCGGGCCTGTACTCATCACTCATGAATGCTTGGATGATGCTTGTGCCCATGAAATGCATGTGCCAATTGTATGCTTAACACCAGGGTGTTACAGCTGCTCCACCCTTATAGAAATCTTGCCCCGAGATTTGGATGACATACCATTTTTCATAAAAGGCAGGATAAACCTCATGTCGGGGACCAATACTAGGGTACCCGAAGAGGAGGAGGTAATGACCATTAACATTGATTTATCCGAGCAGTCAAGAGTGCGACTACAGCTCCACCTGACCCTAAGGCCGCAGGCTCCGCCTCGCCCGACCCTTGGGTTTGTGCTCCACCTCGCCCGACCTCTGGGGGCGGGCTCTGCCTCGCCCGACCCTTGGGTTTGTGCTCTGCCTCGCCCGACCTCTAGGGGCGGGCTCTTCCTCACCCAATCCCGAGGCCACGGGCTTTGCCTCGCTCGACCCCAAGGTCGTGGGCTCTGCCTCGCTTGACCCTGGGGTTTGTGCTCCGCGTCGCTCGACCTCTGGGGGCGAGCTCCACCTCGCCTAACCCCGAGGCCATGGGCTCTACCTCACTCGACCCCGAGGCCATGGGCTTTGCCTCCCTCAACCCTTGGGTTTGTGCTCCACCTCGCCTAACCTCGAGGCCGCAGGCTCTGCCTCGCCCGATGGGGACCCATACCACTGCCAACCACTCTAGGTCCAAACGTATGGGCCTGGGTCAAAACTCTAACACCAAGGAAGAGACCGGCACGCCTCGATATAACCCGTGGCCATGATAGGCCATTTTATAGGATTCACATCAAGAATAGCGTCGGGCATACCGGTGCTATTCTGCCTAACCCCCGTACGAACGCTGATAGGCGTGTTAGCTCACCACGACGTCTGCTACGACGGAATGGAATGCCATGACCGGCAGACAACACCTGCGCATGGCACCAGTAATAGCTAGGGCCATGACGTGGAGCTGTCCCAATTGACATCTATAGGGTCAGCGGGACCTGCATGAAAGATAAGTAGGATCCGGTGATCCTAAAGGACTTCCTCTCTTTCTCGTTCTTCTCTTTTCCTCTGTTGTAACCCGTGCTATCCCTTGGCCTATAAAAGGGAAAGCAGGGCATCCCATGAATGGGGGCCGATCTGATTAAAATTGATCAATCAAGATTGACACAAGAAGCATGACACGAGCACTTGGCTGAGCAGCAATCGAGCTCTCAGTACCCACTCACTCCTTTCACCAGAGACTTGGGATCCTTTCCCTCTCTCACCCGTTTGTACCCCCTACTACAAACTTTCAGTGCTAGTAACACGAGCAGTAGCGATGAATTAGACGTAGGGACTTTCTGCCCGAACTAGTATAAACCTCATGTCCTCTAGGCACACCATTCGAGCCAGACACGCAATAATACAAATTTACTCATTGGTGGTTACTCAAAACACCGACAGTTGGGGCGCTAGGCAGGGGCCTTTTGCACGTCTCGATGTCCACTTCAGGTCTCGGATGGCCATTCACGGCGTCAGCTGGGTCCCGGGCGCGCACGTGCGCTTCGGGAACCTGGACTTCATTGTTACGATGGAGGGAGGGTTGGCGTAGGCTCCTACCACCGTCCAACCTCTCCACCCCGCCAACCTTGACGTGATCACCGAGGTGCTTGAGGAGCTGCAGCTGCGCTCACCAGGGGCCCACGTCCCTAGGAGCGACTAGCTACTTGGCTTCGACTATGGGAGGTTAGAGCTTGCGCCACCTCACCTTCTAGTTCACCAACATCATGACACACCATGCCTGAGGAGAGCCGCTCTCCCCAGAATACCTCATCCTAAGTGACCCGATAGCGCTCCCATCTAGTCTCTGCAACACCGCAGAGATCATTGGCCACCTTGTGGTGCAACGCATGCCTCCATCCCCCGCAAATGACGAGTTCATGGGGATGACCGAATATGTCGCGGAGTCTTTCCACGACCTCCTCGCGGGAGAATCGGGGTCGCCCTATGACTCTGACTCCAGCGGGGGTGGGGGGAGCCATCACCATTCTCATGAATGTTTCATGGCAGGTACCCTCGAGGGACACGTCGAAAGCATCCATGAGGGAGAGGCTACCCCAACGAATGACCTCAATGATGGGGTCGAGAGGGATGCAGGGCCCCACCTTGCCTGGGGGTGGAGCAACTGAAGGTCTGGCACTAAGAGCTCAAGGAAGCATGACTCCAGCTCAAGCAGGAATGCATGGAGCTCGAGCAAGAGATCGAGCGCCATAGAGACGGTCGGCATGCGCGCGCCGTGGGCCATGACGTGAACCAGAGGATCATCGAGGACGATGAAGCTATACCACACTTCACCTGGGCAAGCCAGAATATCACTGCTATGGTGGCCTTGCTCTGGGGGCTTCTGGGGCCCGCAACGCCTGAGGATCATCGGGCCCATCGTGAGATTCACACGCTGCTCGAGCGTGCGGCGGCACAACAAGCTGAGAGCTCGCTGTCCCGACGAAGCGAGCTCGACACTAGCTAGCGTGCGCTCTTAGAGCGACCCAACATGGACATGTCATTCTACCAGGCACAGCAAGGTGGTAGGCCATGCACCGCGGTCCTAGTGCACGAGCGTCTTAGCCGCAACCGTGACGCGCGCGACACCCTCGATGCCCGCAGGCGTGCCCACAGTGACATGAGGAAGGTGGCCAGCTGTGGCTATGATCCTCGTCATGGAGGACGCTACGACAATGGCGAGGACCAAAGCCCGAGCCCTGACTTGCTGGGACCTCTGGACTTTGGCCAACACATCATCAACGCTGCCTTTCCACCACGGTCCCAATCACCGGCCACCATCCTAAAATACTCTGGGGAAATGAACCCTGGACTATGGCTTGAGGATTATCGGCTTGCTTGCCAAGCTGGTGGAGCAGATAATGATGATTTCATTATCCGCAACCTTCCATTTTATCCTGGTCGATTCAACGCGAACATGGTCGGAACACCTTCCGCCCAACAAAATCCAAAGTTGGGTGGACCTGAAAGAGATCTTCGTGGGAAATTTCCAGGGCACATACGCACGTCCTAGGAACCCATGGGATCTAAAAAACTACCGATAGAAGGCTGGGATAACTCTTCGTGGGTATATCTGACGCTTCTCCCGGTAGTGCAACAAGCTGCCTAACATCGCAGGCGCTGACATCATAGGAGCCTTCCTATCTGGGACCACCTGCGAGTCCCTGGTTCACAAGTTAGGACGTAAGGGCTCGTGAACCACCAAGGAGCTCCTTGACATCGCCACCAGCCATGCCTCGGGGGGAGAGGCGGTCGGAGTGATCTTCGACCGCCTCAAGGGAAAGGCAAAGCGGGACAAGGACGCCGGCGAAGGTGCCTCCAACCGTCCTAGCAAGAAGAAGAACAAGCAGCAGTGCGAGGGCTCACTCGTGACCACCGTCAACCGCAAGGGGCGTCAAAAGCCCACTGAGGGCACCATGGACCACTTTGAGAAGCTGCTTGGAGGACCATGTCTGAACCGTGCTTTCCCTGTCAAGCATCTATACAAGGACTATAATCTCATGAAGCGGTTCTTATTCAGAGGCTCCAACAAGGGGGATCATAGGAAGGACCCCAAGCCGTCCGCAGATGACACCAAGGGGAAGGACGGTGGGTTTCCGACACTAGATGTCTGTCTCATGATCTTCAGAGGGTTGGCGGCCTACGACTCCAAGCACCGCCAGAAGCTCGCACGTCACGAGGTCTATGCGGCCAAGCCGGCCGCGCCTACCTTCCTCCGATGGTCGGAGTCCGCCATAACCTTTGATTGAACCGACCACCCGAAGAGCGTCCCACAACGGGGAGATACCTGCTCGTGGTCGACCTGATCATCGGCACAAAGTGGCTCACCAAGGTACCGATGGATGGAGGTAGCGGCCTCAACATCATGTATGCCGAGATGCTCGATGCCATGGACATCGACCGATCACGCATCCAACCAACCAGAGCACCTTTCCATGGCATCATGCCTAGAAAGCAGGCCATGCCACTTGGGCAGATCGATCTACCCATCACATTTGGGGATCCGACCAATTACAGGACGGAGACCCTTACCTTCAAGGTGGTCAGGTTCCATGGAACCTACCAGGCCATCCTAGGACATCCATGCTATGTGAAGTTCATGGCCATCCCCAACTATACCTATCTAAAGCTAAAGATGTTTGGGCCATGAGGGGTCATCACCATCGGCACCTCCTTCCAAATAAGCCTATGAGTGCGAGGTTGAGTGATGCGAGCATGCCACAACAATCGTCACCTCCATGGAGCTTACGACCATCGTGAAGGAGGTCACCAGAAGAAGCACCCGACTCTAAGCGGTCGGTCGGGTCTTTTGAGCCTATAGAGGGTGCCCAGAGGTCCTCATAGACCCCAACAGCTCCAAGGGCAAAATGGTGCGATTGGCACCATGCTTTCCTCTGAATAGGAAAGTGTGCTCAAATCGATTTCCTCCATGCCAACAGAGACATCTTTATGTGAAACCCTCAAACATGCTAGGCATTCCGAGAGGAGTCACCAAGCATGCCTTGAAGATCGAGGCTAGGCTCCATGCCGGGGTGAAGCAAGACCTCGTCGCTTCAATATGGAGAAGCGTGAGGCCATCGGCAAGAGAGATTGCGAAGCTTTTGGTGGCTGGGTTCATCAAGGAAGTATACCACCCCAAGTGGTTAGCCAATCCCATTCGGTATGAAAAAGAGTGGGAAATGGAGAATGTGTCGACTACATGGGTCTCAACAAAGCATGTCCAAAGGATCCATTTCCTTTGCCATGCATAGACCAAGTAGTTGACTCAACCTCGTGGTGCGAAACCCTTTGCTTCCTTGATGTATGCTCCGGTACCATCAAATCATGATGAAAGAGTCTGACCAGCTCGCGACATCTTTCGTCACCCTATTTGGATCGTTCTGTTACGTCACGATGCCGTTCGGTCTAAAAAACATAGGGGCTATGTACCAACGTTGTATGCTCAAATGTTTTGAGGACCTCATCGGGCGAACTGTTGAGGCCAACGTGGATGACATTGTGGTCAAGTCGAAATGGGCTGACTAGGTCATAGCCGACCTAGAGCAGACCTTTGTGAAACTCCAAACAAACAGCATTAAGCTCAACCCTGAGAAGTGCGTTTTTGGGGTCCCAAGGGGTATGCGGCTGGGTTTTATTGTCTCCGAGCATGGCATCAAAGCCAACCCGGAGAAGATCTTGGCCATCATGGGGATGGTCCTGATTCAGAACATAAAGGGGGTACAACGAGTTATACGGTGCCTCACCGCGCTCAGCCGCTTTATCTCGCGCCTTGGTGAACGAGGTCTCCCCCTCTATCGGCTCTTGAAGGAGGCTAACCATTTTGAATGGATGCCCGAGGCCCGAGAGGCACTTGACATAGTCAAGCATCTTCTGACGAAGGCCCTGATCCTAGTGCCTAAGATCGATGGTGAATTGCTTCTGCTCTACATTACGGCCACCACGCAAGTGGTCAGCGCCGCCCTGGTGGTGGAGCTAGAGGAAGAGGGACACACCCTTTGAGTGCAGCGTCCCGTGTACTTCATTAGCGAGGTCTTGTCCAATTCTAAGACTCGCTACCCCCAAATCCAAAAACTCCCATACGCCATCCTCATCGCCAAGTGAAAGTTACGTCACTACTTCTAGTCGTATCCGGTGACTGTCATGATGTCCTTCCCTCTTGGCGAGGTCATCAAAAACCAGGATGCTACAGGAAGAATCACGAAGTGGGCACTCGAGCTGATGGGTCAAGGCATTTCATATGCCCCTTGGATGGCCATCAAGTCCCAAGTGCTGGCTGATTTTGTTGCAGAGTGGACCGAGGTCCAAATGCCCCCAGTAGTCATCGACCAAGAGTACTAGACGATGTACATCGATGGATCACTGATGAAGAAAGGTGCTGGCGCGGGGCTGGTCTTCATTTTGCCCCTTGGGGTACACATGAGGTACATGGTTCACCTCCATTTCCTCTCCTCCAATAATGTGGCCGAGTATGATGCACTCATCAATGGCCTGTGCATCGCTATTGAGCTAGGTATCCGATGGCTCGACGTCCGGGGCGACTTCTAGTTGGTCATCGACCAAGTAATGAAGGAATCAAGCTGCCACAGCGCCAAGATGGCTCCATATTGCCAAGAGGTCCACCAACTAGAGGACAAGTTCGGCGGTCTCGAGCTCAACTCCATATTGGTCATCTCAAGGCGTCTCAACAAGGGGGCTTACTCGCTGGTGAAAATGGCATCTGGATGAGAGTCGGTGACAACGGGCATTTTCGCCAGCGATCAGTATAAGCCCTTGGTCCACTACGAGGAGCCAGAACAAGCCGATGATGGGACGCCTACCTTGGGCTCGGGGGCTAACCAGCCGTCGGCTCCATCTGACCCCAAACTCATGGAGCTTGACGAAGATCTAGCGACAGAGCCTGACCCTCTGGCCGACTGGAGGATGCCTTACCTCGACTACCTCCTCCATGAGGCACTACCAACGGACAAAATGGAGGCTCGGCTGCTAGCATGTCGCAACATGTCTTTTGTCCTTATTGAGAGCGAGCTCTATAGGCAAAGCCACACCGGGATCCTGCAGCGCTGCATCCCCATCGAACAAGAGAAGCGGTTGCTGAGCAACATCCATGGTGGGGTCTACGGTCGCCTTGCTGCGCCTAGAACCCTGGTAAGAAATGCATTCCGGCAAGGCTTCTATAGGCCGACCATGGTAGCCAACGCTGCACATATCATGCGCACCTGTGAAGGGTGTCAATACTATGCTCGGCGAGACCCACCTACCAAACCTAGGCATTCCAAACGATCCCCATCACATGGCCATTCGTGGTCTAGGGGCTCAATCTAGTCGAACCTCTCAAGAGGGCGCTCGGAGCTATATGCACATGCTTGTCGCCGTAGACAAGTTCACAAAGTGGATAGAGGCTCGACCAATCTCCGCGATCAAGTCCGAGCAAGCCGTGCTGTTCTTCCTTGACATTGTTCATCGCTTTGGGGAACTGAACTCCATCATCATGGACAATGGCACGCAGTTCACCGGAAAGAAGTTCCTCTAATTTTACGATGAACACCACATCAGTGTCGATTGGGCCGCTATGGCGCACCGCCACATGAATGGGCAGGTCGAACGCGCAAACGGCATGGTCCTACACAGCCTCAAGCCTAGGATCTTCAACTGGTTGAACAAGTTTGGCGGATGATGGGTCGCGGAGCTTCCTACGGTGCTCTAGAGCCTAAGTATGACCCTAGCCGGGCCACCGGCTACACACCATTCTTCATGGTCTATGGTTCTGAGGCTATCCTCCCGACTGACCTCGATTATGGAGTGCCAAGGGTTAGAGCGTATGACGAATAGGGAGCCGAGGCATCCCTTGATGATGCCATGGACCAGCTAGATGAAGTACCAGCAAGCGTTGCACCGGTACCACAGCCGTCGATTGCGGGGTCAAGCCTTCGACGTCGGGGACCTAGTGCTCTGCCTCGTCTAGAGCAACAAGAACTGCCACAAGCTCTTTCCACAATGGGAGGGACCGTACGTCATCGCAGAAGTGCTCCGACCAGGCACCTACAAGCTCAAGACCATCAATAGCGAAGTCCTCATCAATGCTTGGAACATCGAATAGCTATGTCGTTTTTACCCTTAATATATGCACACTTTCTCTTATCAGTTTCGCTACCAACTCCCCAATCTTTAGTGACACCTGACCCCAGCAATGGCAGGGGGTCAGGCCTCACTCAGGGGATGATAAGAGGATATATATCTGATAGACATTCTCTATGATCGACCCTTTCTCACGTTAAGACCTAGAAGCGAGGATTGTGGAAATAGACGCGAAAGTAAAACTGTTGGATCAAGAAGAAACCAACGCCCCAGTGGCTATGACATTTTTGCTCACCAACGTGATCAGAGTATGTTCACTCGCACCCTGAGCTTTACAGCCTTGACAATGGAAAGGGTCGAAACACATTAACCTTTTTATACAAAAAGGGGAGAAGGGTTAAAAATCTGTTTGGCCATAACAAAATTTAAGAGCTTGTTCACTTATTATGAGTTCACTGCCTAGCTTATCTGCCTAACTAAAATTCTTGGGAAGGATGATTTCATCCTCTATCTTCGCAGGAAAGTCCTATGCCAGTGGGTCACCCAAGTCGGTCAGACGGCTCGGGCCGCTGCCGAGAGATGGTAGGGAGCAGCAGGATGCCCCATGCGGGTTAGGCCGACTTCGTCACGAATGATGGATTCGGATTTCACTTGAACATATCTGGTAAGAGCTCTCTGAACCTATCACTTGAGCCATCAAGGTAAGTTCTATGCCAGCAGGTTACCCAAGTCAATCGGACGGCTCAGGCCACTACCGAGAGACGGGTCATCTTTAAGTGACACCCAACCCTAGCAATGGCAAGTGGTGGGGCCTCACTTGGGGGCTGGCAAGAGTGTCTATTCGGTAGGCATTCTCTATGCCTGACCCCTTTCTCACGCTAAAACCTAGAGGCAAGGTTTGTGGAAACAAATGCTGAGTAAAGCTGGTCGGACCGCCAGAAACCTATGCCCCAACGGCTATGGTGTTCTTGCTCACCAGCATGATTAGAGTTTGTTACCTGCAGTCCGAGCTTTAGCCTTTGCCTTCCCAGGAAGGGTTTGGAGGGGCCCACCTATGGAATCTCCATCGAGGAGAGGCTAGCAGGTCACCCAAGTCGATCTAATGGCTCAGGCCAACGCCGAGAGAGACAGTAAGGAGAAGTGGGAGGCCCCACGGGGGTTATGTCGACTCCATCATGAACAGCGGACTCGGATTCTACTTTAGACATATCCGATAAGAGCTCCTCAAACCCATGACTCGAGCCCTTGAGGTAACTTTACCAACCCCCATTCCGCTTTTCTAGTGCATGATCATTCATTCATCCATTCCCATGCATGCTTTCATACATTCATTCATCCATACATTCATCCCTTATGTCCAAGCATCGCATATGCAATTATCATCATAACAGCCGCATCGCATCATGAAGCGGTAGTCGCCTCATTCGATATGAGCGGTGATCAACTGAGGTTCGAAGGTTGGCCCGCGAAGGGATCGAGGCTACCTCGCGTCAAATAGAGCCAGGGGAGAAAAAGCAGATGAGCCCCAGCGGCCTTTGCTCGACCCGCTCAGAAGCACACAGGGTCATCTCGACCTTCTCATTCGATCCTAACCTCGAGCCATGCCCATAGAATCTCCATCGAGGGAGGCCAATGGGCCACCCGAGTCGGTCTCGAATCGACTTGGGATCTGCCGAGAGGCGGGTTAAGGAGCAGTGGAATGCCACATGAGGGCTATCTTGAGCCCGTCCTGAGCAGCGAGCGATGACCCGGATTCCACTCGGACATGTAACACCCCAGTGTTAAGCTTTGCATTTGACATCTACATTTTATGAGCACAAGCATCATCCAAGCATTCATGAACATGAGCATATGAAATTTCATCTCATTCTTATACATTGTCACATGAAATGTTGATTTATATATGTGTTTATGCTTGCAATCATGTATGACCAATGTATGAGATGATTGTGAGGTCATGAAAACACGTTAGACACATCTAGGATTATAAATGGGACAATGTTTGTATTCATGACATAGGCCAAATTCGCTTCTAAGTGTTGGTTTCATTTGAAATGCGATTTTCATGATACTTGTTTGACTAAAGTTGAACAGTAGATTTGATTGTTTGCATGGCTGTGTGACCTAAATAAAAGTTGTAGTACTTGACTAGGGTAACAACTTTTATTTTTGGGTCAAGGTCTAATTTAGTGCATAGCATGCTCAAAAATAGCTCACAAGTATCAACAAAATGCTGTTTTGGAACTTGCAAAATTTTCTAAGTCACGATGCTGTTTTTAGTTTCGATGTACCCCACTTGGGAGCATTGTAACTGGATAACTATTGTGAATTAGGGGATGCTTCCTAAAGCAAAGTTGTAGATGGCATGTAGCCCTACAACTTTTATTAATGGAGTTTTTGTAATGAACGAATGGATTAGGAGTTATATGGGGTCGAAATTACGCTGTCAGTTGTCGATGGCGACATCTCGAACCTCGTCCACGCCAAGACGCAAGTGGGTCGACCAGCCATAGGCCATGGCCGCCATGTGGTAGCAACAACGCTGGGGCATTGGCCGGCCGTCAGCCATAGCGAGCACTTAAGCACCGCGCCCTGCTGCTCACTCCACTCGCCCGCTCTCACTCCTCCTCACTCGCCTCGCCAAAGCTCCGCGCCGAGCTCGCTATGCACCACCGCAGCTCGGCCACAGCCGCTCGCCACTGACGTAGCCTCGCCGACTGATTCGTCTCGGGCACAACTGCTATGTTATCACCTCCACCTCCTCGAGCCACTAGCGTCACCTATCGACCTAGGTAGAGTGGCATTTATCCTCGCCCAGCCCGCCGTCAATCACCGAACATCGCCCGGCGCCATGCTCACCGTGGGCCCCATTGTTTCACCACACCGCATGCCTCTATCTTCTCTGGTGCAGCACCATGATAGAGTCTAGATGCTTAGGGTAGATCTAGGGATGACGCCACCACTTGATGGCGTCGGAATAAGTCGCTGCTCCGACCGCGTCCTCCATGGCCGTCGTGGCACTTGAGCTCGTCGTCGCCGAGTTAGTTCATCGTCTCCCTCCTTTCTCTTGTGCCTTAGGTCGAGTAACCCTAGACCTAGCTAGTGGCATGGCGGAGACCTGCCTTTCACCACCGTCTAGCCGAAACAACAAGAGCACCGCCGTGCTCCATGCGCTGCCGCACGGCCATGCACGCAGCCAAGCTCATCGACGCCACCTCGAGCCCTCACCTGCTCCGTGTGTCTTCTCTAGGTCACTAGGATGGAGTAGCTGTCCTTGCTAGAGTGTACCATAGCCAGAGATGGCTAACGTACCACCGCCGACCTCCACCATCCACCATGGCCGCCGTCGAGCTTGCTCCGGTGAGCCACCGAGCCAACTAAGCCTACCAGTTGATGCGCGGGGGTGAGAAGAGTGCAGTGGTGAAGACGCTACCACTAGAGACCTCGCTGTCGATGAGTTCTCGCTAGTCAGGGCCGTCCCCTGTTTTAGTATCGCTGACGATTGGGTCCCCATTGACCGCGGGCCCCGGCTGTCAGTCTGTGTGATGATTTGATTTTCTGGATTTATTTCACAGATTTTAATGCATGTTTCAAAAATTCATATATCAAGCTAGGAGTGTACAATTTTGGTGAACCAAATTTTGTTGGATTCCTCATGAAGTGTAGTATTTGATAAAAATAGAATATGCACTATTTCAGGTATTTTCCTAGGAGAATAAAATGTAGCTAAATAAATGCTTTTTAAATGGTTTCTATCTTGTAAATTGCATAACTTGAGCTTAAAAAGTGATAAAATTGTGATTTTAATTTTGCTGGTCTTGTATTGACATGCTATAGCTAGGAAAAATACTAAACATGTAGTGGTCATACTTTGGATATGGTCTTCCTATTTAATCCTAATTAATTGCTAGTTTCTAGTGAAATTAATTGGGGTAAAAATACATAACATATGAGCATGAAAATTTTTACATAGTATTCTTATGCTAGGAGGAAAGTAAGAAAAATATTAAATCTATTGCTTGACACTTTTCACAATGCCAAACTATTTTTTGCTAAAATAAGCATATGTAACTTGTCATTTTTGTAAAGGTAGATAAACTTTCCAGATGACATGAAATTTGTACAGTAGACTATTAAGGTCATTTGTAGGCTACTATAATTTTCTTAGAATTTATTAAGCACTGGAAATATTTATCCTTTAAATCACCTTATTATCAAAGGAAATTAATAAATGAATATAAATGAATTAGTTATGTTTAACCATGATGTTTTCTGTGGTGCTTGTGATGCATATGATCTGTTGATGTTATTAGTTAGGCTTAAAAGCAAGTGGTTGTATGCAACTTGTTAATTATTGCTTTATAATTCAACTAAATGGCTGCATGTATAGTTTCGGTTGTGATGATAATTTCATAATGATAGTGGTCTTTTATGTAAAGATGGTTAATAACAAAGTTGTAGATAACTTACTAATCTACCTTGTGTTAAATTTTCATAGTCATAGGCATTATGGTTTAAAAATTATGGCTGTTAGAAATATGCTATCAGAAATGCTTGCTCTCTAGATAGATCTGAAGGATTGATTTGTTTGGCCTAGATAACTGCTGAATCACATTAAGATGATTAAAATAAAGTTGTATAAAATTTCATCAATCTCTTTCCATAATGTCCACAACCATATTATTTTGATGTGTATAACTCTAGTTATGGTCAAAACAAGTGGTTGCTGTCTTGTAGTCCAGAAAATGATTTACATAAGTGTTTGCTTAAGTTACTAGAGACGAGATGTGCACCTACTTAGTAAAATAAGATGCAACTTGTTATTACTTTAATGCAATACTATTGAAAACATTTATGAATATGCATTCATCACACCATATCATATTATATATGTCATCATATATGCATTCATGATATCTTATGTCATGCTCATGCAAATAGGATCGTCCGAAGAGATAACTCTTTTGGAGTTCAACGAGGACGAAGAGGAGGATCAGCAGTAGATGCCTTAGGCCGTAGCTCCAAGAGAAGAGGAACAAACTCTCGAGGATCTCCCTGAGTGCCCGGATCATCGACCAACCTCTTTCCTCAAAGGCAAGCCCCGGAGCATTCTAAGTGTCCCATGTTTTTCCTCAAAGTGCGCACTTTGGATGGTAGTAATGATATGCAAGGAGCCAGACGTGAGCCCAAGGGCCGGGTAGTCCTGATCGTCCTGGCAGCTAGTTGTCCCTGATTGTGCAGCGCTGGTTGAACCCATGAAATGTGTACCTAAGTTGTACCAAAGGTGACCTAAGGTGACCGTTGATCTGGTCTGCCTGGGTTTGTGTTAGGAATAAATTCCCAGCTGGTTGAAATCGATTCGAATCGCTGTCTCAACCGGACAGTGAGAAACTTGGCTGGCTCCAACATCGTAGTAACTGTGTTATGGAATATAATGGTTCAGATGAACATGGAATTACTACACCGGCTATGGTTACTACTGTATGCTACTAAATGATATACCACATGTTTAGCACCAGTGAGTTGCTAATCTTGAGATGAATAGCTATAATTAACTTGATGATCGAATTATAATTGTACAACAGAATTAGTTGCTTTTTATGCAAAATGTGTCAAGCTAGCGAGCTCCACTTATATAGCCTTGCATAATCCTTGGAGTCACCTTATTTTTGGTTTATGACGGTTAAGTCTAGCTGAGTACCTTTTCATACTCAGGGTTTTATTTTCCCATTGCTGCAGATGGTACAGTGTATCATGGCTATTGCAAGCACTGCTTCTGTCTCTCCATGGATGAGGAGTGAGCCCTAGGCAGGCATCTCTTATTAACACTTCTCATATGCTTTTGTGGATGTGATCATGAGCTGGCACTGTAATGGAACTATGATGGTAGATGTTAGTTTCAAACTTTAATTTGCTTCCGCTACTATTTTACTTAAACTCGGTTTGTAATAACCTTAATTCGTAATCTGATGGATAAATGGTATTTGTGAACTTTAAGTAATGTGTGACATGTATGTTGAATCATGTACGATCTTAGTTGTATGTTGATGGTTAATCGAGACCCTTCGTGGTACTCGATGGACTATCGGGTTTATATGGGCTCAAGTATGACAGTGCGACCACTTGTGGGCTGCCATTATACTTCTGCTCTTATAAATTGGTTGGTTCTTGTAACACCCCGGCTCAGGGCTTAA
Source organism: Miscanthus lutarioriparius (assembly GCA_904845875.1). Taxonomy (NCBI): domain Eukaryota; kingdom Viridiplantae; phylum Streptophyta; class Magnoliopsida; order Poales; family Poaceae; genus Miscanthus; species Miscanthus lutarioriparius. The sequence continues at coordinate 60,310,659 of CAJGYO010000004.1, read as the reverse complement.
TAGGATTAATAGGATACTCGTACCAACAAGTTGCAACTTCTTTTCTGGAAGCCCATCTCTTAAGAACTCCAAGGTTAAGCGTGCTTGGCTTGGAGCGATGGGTGACCAACCGAGAAGTTCTTCCCGGGGGCGCATGAGTGAGGACAAAGTACGCAGAAAAGACTGGTGTTGGTCTGTGAGGGCAGTCTATATCCTAGGAAAGCTATCAGATATAAGCGGGCCTGGCCTCGAGGAGGCCCAGGTGTTTGCCTTCCACATTTGCACTTGCATTTCATGGACATGAGCATCATTCATTCATTCACAAGCTTATATCACATGAAACATGTCTTTGAAACATTGCAACGTATCGTTATGTTTCTTGTGTGTTGTTTCCTTTATGAAATGTAAAGTGTGCAACACTTAAGTGCAACATGTGCCACTCACTTTAGTTAATACTATGCTACAAGATCTTGAAACAAGTGAAACATGACTATGAAACAGTTGTAACATTTCATGTGTTTTTTCATTGTTTTAGTACATACCTTGCTTGATTCTTGTGTGACCAATGTATGGTGTGGCTAAAAACTCTTTTAAGTAACCTAGTTACACCTAGAATGTCATTTGGAACATTGTTCATGTTGATCACTTTGACTAATTAGGTTCTCAAGTCTTGGTTTGACCAATTTTGACCCCTAAACCCTTTTGTTTGACTGTTTAAAAGTGTACCTTAGGATGTTTGCATGTTGGAGCAACCTAAAACAAAGTTGGAGCAAATTTTATAAGGAACAAACTTTGTTTAGAAGTCAATTCATGAAAATGTGCACAACATGCTAAAAAGGACCCACAAGTCAGCTTTGAAGGCTGATTCAACACTTGAAATTATTTCTAAGTCCTAAAATGCAATTTCAGTTTGAGGGAGCCAACTTTGGCTTGATATAACTTCGTGATCCGTTGAGAGTTAGCTGTTGATTTCTAAATCAAAGTTGTAGCCCTACTATAGCTCTACAACTTTCATGTTCATTGTTTCCTCTATTACGTCACGGTTTAGGAGCTAATCGGTGTTAAACTTGCCTCATCGATTCGACACCTTTGAGCTCTGAAATGAAAAGTTCGAGATATCTCACATGTTCACCGATTCGAAAAAAAGCCGATGCGTGGTGACACCCGTCGCCGGCCGTCTGACCGCATGGCCACGCGCCGCAGACACCCTGGCGAGGCTAGCCACAACGTGCACACTCCCACGCGCCTGCCCGACCAGCTCGTCAGCCCAATTTTTCATTTCTTTGCCTCCACCGCGCGCAGCAAGTGAGCTCAGCCGCTCCACCATCGTTGCCGCGGAGCTTCGCCGTCAGAGCTTGCAAACCACCGCAAAAACGCGAACTCCGTCTTCACCCCAGCTCCGCCGTGTCCTCCTCTACCTTCTCCACCTCCTAGCTGCGCCGTTCATGCTTTGGTAAGGTCACAGTGACCATTCCAGCCGTCACCGCCATGGGCGTGACCTCGCCGGAGTTGAGGCCGCCGTGGCCGGGGTAGCTAGGAATCTTCCTGTCCGCTTTTCTTTGCCATGATAGCACCGTGGCGACCTCATGTAGCTCACACCGTGCTCGGTTGAGCCGGCCATGGTTTGCCGTCGCCGGCGGCTCGCACTAGAGCTTTGCCGTGCCGCCATCACCGGCGACGAGTCCTCTCCTCTAGGTCTTAGGTCTCGCCGGTAGCACCAATAGAACCACCTCATCACGGTGATCACGCCTGGTCTTGTCCCTTTTGTTGGAGGAGTCGCCACATGCGAACTTTGCCGTGTGTGTAGCGCCGTCGAAACCGCCTCCCCAGTTGTTTTGCTATCACCGACCGGTGGGGTTAGGCGACACCTGTAGGCCCACACTGGCAAAGGATCATTGTTCATAAGGCTAGTTCAAAAATTCCAGTTTTTAGTGTTGTTTTGTAAAATTTGTATCTCAGTTTGGTAGATCCAAATTGGGTGGTTCCAATTTTGTTAGACTCATAGTGAAGTGTAGTATTTAGGAAAGATATAATATGAGCACTTGTAGTAGAGTTTATGGAAGAATTAAATTGAAACTTTAAATGTGTTTTTGAATGCATGCAAACTTGTTGAAATCATATCTTGAGTTTCTGTGATCCAAAAATTATGAAATTTTGTGGGTAAGCTAGTCTTGTATAGTAGAAGCTCTGGTTAAAATTTGAGAGTCATTGCATGTGTAGTTTTTGAGTTATAGATTTTCCTTTTATCATTGGTAGATACTTGTGGGAATTTTTGTAAATTATCTAGGAATCCTATGGCCATGAAACTTGGTAGGAAGTGTCTTAGTACCTTAAGGATGCTAGAAAAAATATGAAATCTGTTGCTTGACACTTTTCACTAAGGTTTCCTAATTATGCCATTTTAAGCCATTCTACCTTACCATTTTTGTGTAGGTTGTTATACTTACTCAAATGGTTTGAAAGTTTTATGGTAATCTACTTTGGGCATGTAGTGTCTACTGTAATTTTTGTAGAATTAATGGTGTAGTTTTCATATATGTTTATTATTTCCTCTAATTAATTAAATAAATTAAGAAAGGTATTAAAAGAAATGTTTTGGGGATGAACACCCTACTTTCTGGTGTTCTTGTGATATGTGTGATATGTGAGTAAAGTTGGTTTTGTCCAATTAAGTGTTTATATCATAAGTTAATAATTATTTGTTTGCATTATGTCCCTCTGGACAGATCTGGGGACTTTGGAAAGTTCCCCATGATATTTTGAGTTGCTGTGAATGGGATGAATACAAAAGTTGTAGATAATTTATGTATCTAGCTCCTGTCAAAATTTGAGGGCATTTGGCCCAGTAGTTTAGAAACTACAGCTGTTTAAATTTAGGTTCCACTTTTGCTTACTCTCTGCCTTGTGAGGATAGAGTTCTGTTGATTTATGAATTCGTCTTAGTAAAGTGTTGAATCATGCTTTGAGGTCTGAAAATGAATTGTAGACAATTTCATAAGCTTTACAGATTGTCTTGTTGCAAGTCATTTGGATTTGTAAATCTCCAGTTATGGCTAGTTTACTGTACCGCTACGTAGTCTTCATTTTGCTGGAATACAAATGCTTGAGTGTATGCTTGATGCAATGTTCTCGTTGATTGTTTAGGGGTTAGCCTAACTTGAGAATATGCGTGGGGTGCAGGTGCTAGGTCATTAACTAAAGATGAGCAATTATACCTTAGGTTGTATAAACTTGGTAAGTAAAGTGATTTGAATAGGGCTTAAGTTGGAATATGCAAACTACAGCGAACATGCGCATTCCCCGAGCATCCCTGACATTCGTTCATGTGCATCCATGATATTTATCTTGCGCATTCATGCAATAGGTGTGCCAGAGGGAGTGACGTTGCTGGAGTTCGAGGGAGCCAACCAGGAGGAGGAACCCGAGGTGCAGGAAGCCAACGAAGCAGTCGCCGCGGAGGAGTTGCCCGAGTGCCCTGACCACCAGCCTTCCTCGTTCCTAAAAGGCAAGCCCCGGAGCATATTAAGCCTCCTATGTTTTTACAAATACTTTGAGTACCTTTTATTGTTGATGATGCATTAAGTATAGGAATTGGTTGGAACCAATTGCTGCATTATATATCCTTCCTTGTCCAGATATCGCACCGGAATCCTATTTAAGTTCGTGGAATGGGTTAAATGCTTAGCCATGCTTAGTGCGGTAGAAGTCAGGTGATTTCCTGTCACCTGCGAGCTTTAGGATGAGGTGGATCACGGTTGGCTATATTTGCTATCGTGGAAAAGAACCATGTGAATAATGAATTAAGATCGGGCGGGGTTTTGTGTAGGTTTGAACATAGTGACTCCGTCTGAGTCGTTTAAGGACCGATACGCTGTACATCCTCATGTCATGTTGAACGCAGCCTAACACTTAGCTGGCGGATAAGTCATTCCGACCATGCGAAGCCTAGTAGTAGGTCAACTCAGGCCGGGGATGCGAGCGCAAGGGCGGCATTCTGGAGGTAGTAAGGATGTGCGGAGAGCCATTGGCATAAGTCCAAGCGGGTTAGAGTCCCGAACAACCTTGGCGAGTGGTTCTCTGAGAATGTCGATCTGATCGGACTTGCGACTCCTGAATCGTACCAAAAGGTGACTTGTTTGCAACTCCGAGCGGGGAAGCATGGTTTGTGTTTAGGAATACCCCTCCAGCTGGATAGGAATCGATTCGAATCGCCGTCTCTCCCGGATAGTGAGAACTTGACTGAGCAACGGCAACATAGATTCAATTAATTTAACGATATGGTTAAATGGAAGATGATGATAAGGTTGCCACAAGGAATACCTGATATGGTTATTAATGTTTGCACCCTAATAAAATGATTGCTTAGTATAGGTGCTAATATAGATGACAGGTTAATGACTAAAAAGTCACTGCTAGTTCAGGCTAAGAGTCGATCATTATTACTTATGCTTTTCTGCAAAAAGAAAGTGTCAGCCAGATCCACTACATTAAGCTATGCATAATCCTTGGTGTCATTTATTTTGGTTTTTGGCGGGTAAGTCTAGCTGAGTACATTCCTGTACTCAGGGTTTATTCCCTCTTGTTGCAGATGACCTTCTATATCAGGGATTCTGTAAGTATTGTCTCCACCCAGTGGGTGATGAAGACTAGATCATGGGCATGATCTCTGTTCTCTTATCTGAATGCTTTTTTGCGGTGTGATCAATGAACCAAGATGTGTATTTGAACTCAGGTGTGTAAGTTAAACTATTTGCTTCCGCATGTTTTACAAGACTTGTTTTGTAATAACGATGACTCTGTGATGATGATGTAATCTATTTGCGAACGTCTGCGAAATGTTGTAACGTACGATATGTTATGTTGAATTACTGTGATCCTGGTTGTATGCAAGTTGGTTTGAAATCCTTCGAGATTTTAGTTGACTACCGGGTTTATATGGGCTCAAGTTCAAGAATTTGATCATTTCGGCGATTGTTTTTGTACTTGTGCTCTTATAAATTGGTCGGTTCTGTGACAGTTCTGCTACAGCTGGCATCAGAGCAAGATTCAACATTAATTGCCACATGTGTATTTAAAACAAAGGTTTTTGTTTTCCAAAACCAATTTTTAGCAAATTATAGCTATATGTATAGGTGTTTAAAACCTAGAGTTTCAATCTAAAGTGTGCCAGTGATCACTTCCTTTATGCTTAGTTAAGGACTTCAGGTGGCTAATTAAGTACTAACTTGGGGTTTTTTAATTTCGTTGTCCATACGACATGCTATTGTATGGATGCCATTCACTTGAGTGGTAATGTATGGATCAAATGCCTCTATGCCCAAGGTAAGATGCCAATCATCATCACAGTGGCATGATCGCAAGTTGTGAGCGTGCGGTCTATGGGGAGAGTTAGCTTTGATACTGAAGTGTATATATGCCTCATATATATATGGAAGTATTTAATTGTGGGTTAGCTTTAACAAGACGATGTATGCATAATTGTATGTATATATAGGATGTATTTACTCTCGGGTAGCTTTGATACGGAAGTATATATATATGGGTATATATATATGGAAGTATTTAGATTGCAACCTAGAGCCTAGATTTACATTCTGCATATATAATTGTGGGGTTGGGCAGAAATAAAATTCTTGTGCAGGTACACTAACAATGAAACGTGTAGCCCGACTAGCTACGTTATATATGAGAGAACGCATGTATGCCACCGTGTATGCCGTTAGAAGTTTTAAATTTTTCTAAGTTTGTGAGGACGTACGGAACGTACATGCATCATGATAAATCATCATTATTACATACTTGCATTGTTCCTCCCCTTATAGATGTCTTACTCGGTTATGTAACTCTTATCCATTATGACGTTGTCTCATGAGAGTTGCACCATGTTATTGATACAGATGGTAGCACCGGTGAAGTGAGAATTTCCTATTGACGTTTGGAACTCCTGCCGTACTTTGGAGAGTCTAGCATTATGCGGGGTATTACGAACCGCCCCTCTATTACTGGAATGAAGTATACCTAGAGGGACAACCATGGTATGAAGTAGAGCTGACCATACCAGCTCGTAACCAAGCACCCTTCTGGCAGGAATGGAAGGTGAAATCTAAAGGAAGAACTCCTTGGGAGGCTGCCCAAGTAGTGACTTTTGAGGTCTTTGAGTCGATTTGTCGTGACAGACGGGATGAGCTTACCGGTAGTGCCACTGGTATGGGCACAGTAGCAACAACAACAACGCGATCCGATCTGGGAATGAGCGAGTAGACAGTTCTAGTCCTTTGTGTGAGCGTAATGTTTGTAGTGATAAAGATATTCTACACTCGTTAGGACACGGTACTTCCGGTAGGAGTCCTATACCACTTGCATGGATAAGCTCATGAGAGCTAAAGCTGCGCACAAACAGTAAGCTAACAAAGCATGTCTTAAGCACAAAAAGGCAGCAAGTGAGGCTCGATGGGAAACTGATCAAGCTTATGTAGCTTTGGGAAATCTCCACACCCAAATGGAGCAAGTTGATCAGCAGAGAGCTACCACCCAAGAGGCAAGAGTGGATGATTAGGCAGTGTTAGCAGGACTACGGGAGCAGCTAGAGGCCGCTCATGCCAAGTCATTCACAGCTATGCTCCAGCGGGTCATAGCAAACAACCGTGCAACTATGGCAAAAGCAGAACAAGATAGGACCTAAGCCTTGAACATACAACAGGACCATGTCGATTGGGACTTGTGCTAGTAGCTTGCACAGACCCAGAACATGGTGGTTGATCTTCAACATGAGGTGCATTTCCTGAACAACCAATTGCACTCGATCCTTTATGAGGAAGAAGAAGTAAAGCTAGAGGATGAGGACGATCCTATCTCCAACCTCGACATCGAGCACGTTGAGGATAAGAATCGCCTAGTGACTAGTTCAAGCGCTAGATGTATCCTTGTTATTCATGCAATGGACTTGTAGCCTAAGTTCGATATTCGTGATTTGACTTCCGTGTAACATTAGCACTTTGCATGTTATTTCACTATGGGTTGAACTTTAATGAAATTCCAGTTTTGTTTTACTGGTGGATTATGACATGCATGTTAACGCGCTGTGAGCACGATAAGTGATCAAATTGGTGATGTCATGTTGCGAGAATGAATTATTATGCCTCTATTTTATTGTATGAATTTAAGATTCTCTCCAGTAATTCTAGTTTGGCATAATTATACAATTCATCTGCAATTTCTTGACATCATCCAATAATCACTTATTGTTGCAACTTTGCAGATGACTCGCACTCGCGCTGGAGCCAGCAATGGCCAAGGTGGCAACGATGGTGACTTACCACCACCACCACCACCATCTGTGACTGAATTCTTCGCACAATTCCTGGGTAGTCAGAGAACAATGGAGGAAACACTACGCCTCATTGCGCAGAACACTGCTCATGCCCATTAGCAACAACAAGGGCCTAAGCTGAATCAATATAGCTCTTTTAAGGATTTCCTAGACACCAAGCCTCCTATCTTCAAGGTGGCTGAAGAACCACTTCAGGCGGATGAATGACTAAACACAATCGAGCAAAAGTTCCGTCTATTGAGAATTACAGAACATCAGAAGGCAGAATATGCGTCCCATCAGCTTTAGGGACCAGCCGGAATATGGTGGACCCATTTCCTATCATCTCTACCTGCCAACTCTCAGGTCACATGGGAGCAATTCAAGTTAGCCTTTAGGGGACATCATATTCCCCCGGGGCTAATGCGCATGAAGGCAGCCGAGTTCATGCAACTCACACAAGGGACCAAGACCCTTATGGTGTACATGCATGCCTTCAACAATTTGTCCCGTTATGCCCTAGGGTTCATCGATACAGAAGAAAAGAAGATTGAAAGCTTCAAGAGAGGCCTTGGTACCAAGCTAATGAAAACTATGGCCAACTCGAGGTGCACCACCTACAATGAGTTCATCAGTGATGCCTTGACTCAGGAGAACCAGAACAATCTACACATGACAGCGAAGGGCCATAAAAGAGCGGCTAAGGCAGGTGCCTTAGGATCTTTCTAGTCCAGAGCTCTAGTGGTGGCTAGGCTACCATTTTGTCCACCAGTGCCTAAGTTCAGGCCTCCTCCGCCAAAAGCCCAGGCCAGTCGACCTCAAAAGGTGTTTCGTAAGGCATTCACCGTTGCCCTACCCAAGGGAAATGGAGGGCAAGGAAGCTCAGCAAGACCAAGGAGCAATCAGCCATGCTTCAACTATAATTAGTTGGGCCATTGGTTCAAGGAGTGCCCCTATCCTAAGAAGAACAGGAATCAAAACCAGGGCAATCAGAGACAGGCAAATCCTAAAGCATGTCCTAGATACGTGCATTACACTGCTATTGAAGAAGTTCCTGTGGGAGAGGTTGTCACCGCCGATATGTTTCTTGTTAACAAACATCCTGCCATTATTTTATTTGATTCTGGAGCTTCTCATTCTTTTATGAGCCAAGCATTTACATCTAAGTGTGATTAAAAAATAATTAAGGTAAACAAGAGTGGTTATAGTATAAGTTTGGCTGGGGCTACTATCTCTACAAATCAGATAGTCAGGGATGTGCTCATCTCTATACAAGAGAGGGGGTACACAGTGGATCTGATAGTATTGCCCGGATTAGCCATAGATGTGATCTTGGGCATGAAATGGATGAGCAATCATGGGGTTCTCATTGACACTAGCACTAGGACAATTATGTTGAGAGAGCCAAAGGGAGGTAATGCTTTTCTAGTACCACTTCCCCAAAGTTTTGATCTCCAAAACTTGTCTTGTGCTATCCAAGCCACTATCCTTTGTGATATTCTAGTGGTTTGTGAGTTTCCTGATGTATTTCTAGATGAGTTGCCAGGTTTACCTCCTTATAGGGATGTGGAATTTGGGATCAAGTTAGTGCCAGGTACGGCACCTCTCTATAGAAGACCCTATAGGATGCCACCAAATGAGTTAGCTGAACTTAAAATTCAGTTACAAGAACTGTTGGACAAAGGTCTCATTCAACCTAGTTCGTCTCCATGGGGATGTCTAGCTTTATTTGTAAAGAAGGACAAGTCCTTGAGAATGTGTGGATTATAGGCCGCTTAATGCTGTGACCATTAAGAATAAGTATCCCTTGCCCCGTATAGATATCTTGTTCGATCAGTTGGTAAAAGCAAAGGTATTTTCTAAGATTGACTTGAGGTCAGGCTATCATCAAATTAAGATCAGGCCAGAGGATATGCCTAAAATGGCTTTCTCCACTAGGTAAGGCTTGTATGTGTATTTGGTCATGTCTTTTGGACTAACGAGTGCTCCTGCCTACTTCATGTACTTGATGAATTCGGTATTCATGCCTGAGCTTGACAAGTTTGTGGTTGTGTTTATCGATGATATCTTGATTTACTCGGAGAATTAGGCAGACTATGTAAAGTATCTAATAATTGTTTTGTCCAGATTGAGGGAACATAAGTTATATGCCAAATTTAGCAAGTGTGAATTTTGGTTAAGCAAAGTACCTTTCTTGGGTCACATCTTATCTAGAGAAGGAATTTCTGTAGACCCATCTAAAGTACAAGAGGTCATGGATTGGAAGGACCCGACTTCAGTTCATGAAGTTCGGAGTTTTCTAGGGTTAGCGAGCTACTATTGTCGTTTCATTCCTGATTTCTCTAAGATAGCTAAGCCCATGACCAGACTACTTCAGAAAGATGAAAAGTTCGAGTTGGACGCTTGAGTGTGAGGCCGGTTTTCACACCCGAAGGACCTTTTTAACTACAGCTCCGGTTTTAGCACAACCCAGAATTGAAAAGCCTTTTGATGTGTTCTGTGATGCATCGGGTATAGGTTTGGGGTGTGTGCTCATGCAATAAGGAAGGGTTATTGCCTATGCTTCTCGGCGCATTGAGAAAGCATGAAGTCAATTATCCTACGCATGATTTAGAGCTTGCAACAGTTGTTCATGTGTTGAAGATATGGAGACATTATTTGTTGGGAAACATATGTCACATATATACTGACCACAAAAGTCTCAAATATATCTTCACTCAACTTGAGCTGAATATGAGGCTACGAAGATGGTTAGAGCTAATTAAGGACTATAATTTAGAAGTGCACTACCACCCGGGAAAGGCTAATGTTGTAGTAGATGCACTTAGTCGGAAATCTCATTGCAACACTTTGGAAGCCATGTTGGAAGATGGATTTAATTTGTTACATCCTGTTGTGCTGCACAATATCACTGTCAGTTGCTCACTGGAGAGCAAAATCATAGAACTACAGAAGACAGATGTAGGTGTATTTCACATCAAGTGAAAGATGAAAGAACAAGGAACCAAGCATTTTAGGTTGCTTGAAAGAGGTGTGCTATGGTTTGAGGACCGACTTGTGGTACTGAAAGCCCGTGAGCTTAGAAATCAAATTTTAGATGAAGCTCATTCCGCCGTGGAACTCGAGCTCGCCGCCGCCGAGTTGGGTCACCGCCTCCCTCCTTTCTCTCATGCCTTAGGTAGAGTAACCCTAGACCTAGCTAGTGGCATGATAGAGACCCGCCTTTCGCCACCATCTAGCCGAAACAGCGAGAGCACCATTTGTGCTCAAACGCCTGCCCAAGACTTGCCATGCACGTGGCCAAGCTCACCGATGCAACCTCGATCCCTCACCTACGCCATGTAGCTTCGCTTGGTCACCAGGATGGAATAGCCATCCTTGCTAGAGTGTGCAATAGACAGAGATGGCTGGCGTACCACCGCCGACCTCCGCCATCTGCCATGGCCACCGTCGAGCTTGCTCTAGCGAGCCACCGAGCCAACTAAGCCAACTAGTCGATTCACGGGGGTGAGAAGAGTGCAGTGGTGAAGACGCTACCGCCGGAGACCTCGCCTTCGGCGAGTTCTCACTAGTCAGCTCCATCCCCTGTTTTGGTCTCGCAGATGGGTGGGTCCCCGTTGACCGCAGGCCCCGGCTGTTAGTCTGTGTGATGATTTGATTTTCTGGATTTATTTCACAGATTTGAATGCATGTTTCAAAAATTCATATCTCAAGGTAGAAATGTCAATTTTGGTGAACCTAATTTTGTTGGATTCCTCATGAAGTGTAGTATTTGATAAAAGTAGAATATGCACTGTTTTTGGTATTTTCCTAGGAGAATAAAATGTAGCCAAATAAATGCTTTTTAAATGGTTTCTATCTTGTAAATTGCATAACTTGAGCTAGAAAAGTGATAAAATTGTGATTCCAATTTTGCTGGTCTTGTGTTGACATGCTCTAGCTAGGAAAAATACTAAACTTGTAGTGGTCATACTTTGGAAATGGTCTTCCTATTTAATCCTAATTAATTGCTAGTTTCTAGTGAAATTAGTTAGGGTAAAAATATATAACATATGAGCATGCAAATTTTTACACAGTATTCTTATGCTAGGAGGAAAGTACGAAAAATATTAAATCTATTGATTGACACTTTTCACTATGCCAAACTATTTTTGCTAAAATAAGCATATGTAACTTGTCATTTTTGTAAAGGTAGATATACTTATCTAGATGACATGAAATTTGTACAGTAGACTATTAAGGTCATTTGTAGGCTACTGTAATTTTCTCAGAATTTAGTAAGCACTGGAAATATTTATCCTTTAAATCACCTTATTATCTAAGGAAATTAATAAATGAATATAAATGAATTAGTTATGTTTAACCATGATGTTTTCTATGGTGCTTGTGATGCATATGATCTGTTGATGTTATTAGTTAGGCTTAAAAGCAATTAGTTGTATGCAACTAGTTAATTATTGCTTTATAATTCAACTAAATAGCTTCATGTATAGTTTCGGTTGTGATGATAATTTCATGATGATAATGGTATTTTCTGTAAATATGGTTAATAAAAAAGATGTAGATAACTTACTGATTTACCTTGTATCAAATTTTCATAGTCATAGGCATTATGGTTTAAAAATTATGGCTGTTAGAAGTCTGCTATCAGAAATGCATGCTCTCTGGACAGATCTGAAGGATTGATTTGTTTGACCAAGATAACTACTGAATCACATTAAGATGATTGAAATAAAGTTGTAGACAATTTTATAAGCTTTCCAGAATGTCTACAACCATATTATTTTGATGTGTATAACTCTAGTTATGATCAAAACAAGTGGCTGCTGTCTTGTAGTCCAGAAAATAATTTACATAAGTGCTTGCTTAAGTTACTAGAGAAGAGATATGTACCTACTCAGTAAAATAAGATGCAACTTGTTATTACTTTAATGCAATGCTGTTGAAAACACTTAGTAAGATGCATTCATCACACCATATCATATTATACATGTCATCATATATGCATTTGTGATATCTTATGTCATGCTCATGCATATAGGATCGTCCGAAGAGATAACTCTTTTGGAGTACAATGAGGAAGAAGAGGAGGATCAGCAGGAGACGCCTTAGGCTGCAGCTCCAGGAGAAGAGGAACAAACTCTCGAGGATCTCCCTAAGTGCTTGGATCACCGACCAGCCTCTTTCCTCAAAGGCAAGCCCAGAGCATTCTAAGTATCTCATGTTTTACGAAATATCACTTGAGTCCTTTATGTTTGATGCACTAGGTTATAAGAGTTGATTGGAAACACTTGATGCATAGAACTACCTTGTCTAGTTACATATACCCTTAACCCTATGTAGGTCTAGGATCGAATATATACTTAGCCATGCTTAGACCGGTAGAAGTCGGTTGATTTCCTGTCTCCTGTGAGATATAGGTGGATATCGAAGCACGGTTGGCTATAATTGCTATCGTGGAAAAGAACCATGGGGTAATGTAAATGGAGGCTGGGTGGAGTCTATGTGTAGGTTGATTCATGTAATTCCATCAGTGTCGGTTAAGGACCGTACCATTGTTGGCACTTCTGACAAGATTGAACACATGCCTCTCTCTTAGCTGGCCGGATAACTCATTCCGACCATGAAGCTGAGTAGCTCAACTCAGGCCAGGCCTAGTTCTATAAAAGTGCGCATTCTGGATGGTAGTAAGGATGTGCGGGGAGCCAGATGTGAGCCCAAGGGTAGGGTAGTCCTGATCGTCCTGGCAGCTGGTTGTCCCTAATTGTGCAGCGCTGGTTGAACCCGCGAAATGTATACCTGAGTTGTACCAAAGGTGACCTAAGGTGACCGTTGACCTGGTCTGCCTGGGTTTGTATGAGGAATAAATTCCCAGCTGGTTGAAATCGATTCGAATCGCCGTCTCTCCCGGACAGTGAGAAACATAGCTAGCTCCAACATCGTAGTAACTATGTTATGGAATATGATGGTTCGGATGAACATGGAATTACTACACCAGCTATGGTTACTACTATATGCTACTAAATGATACACCACATGTTTGGCACCGGTTAGTTGCTAATCTAGAGATGAATAGCTATAATTAACTTGATGACCGAATTATGTTTGTACAACAGAATTAGTTGGTTTTTATGCAAAATGTGTCAAGCTAGCTCCACTTATACCGCATTGCATGATCCTTGGAGTCACCTTATTTTTGGTTTATGATGGGTAAGTCTAGCTAAGTACCTTCTTGTACCTAGGTTTTTATTTTCCCATTGTTGTAGATGGTATAGTGTATCATGGCTATTGCAAGCACTGCTTCTGTCTCGCCGTAGACGAGGAGTGAGCCCTGGGCAGACATCTCTTATTAACACTTCTCATATGATTTTGTTGATGTGATCATGAGCTGGCACTGTAATTGAACTATGATGGCAGATGTTAGTTTCAAACTTTAATTTGCTTCCGCTACTATTTTACTTAAACTCGGTTTGTAATAACATTAATTCATACTCTGATGGATGAACGGTATTTGTGAACTTTATGTAATGTGTGACATGTATGTTGAATCATGTACGATCTTGGTTGTATGTTGATGGTTAATCGAGACCCTTCGCGGTACTTGATGGACTACCGGGTTTATATGGGCTCAAGTATGACAGTGCGACTGCTTCCGGGCTGCCATTGTACTTGTGCTCTTATAAATTGGTCAGTTCTGCTATAGGACATGCCCGTTAGCGAGCTCGCCGAGCGTGACACTCGAGCCATCGAGGCAAGTGTCTTAGCTGAGCCCCTCTGGTTGCAGAAGCCATGGATGAGGTGTCACATAAAACTCAGCTGACCCCTACCGAGCCCAATGGGGCTCAGGGGCTCAAGCCACCTGACCCCAACTCGAGAATCCAATCTACCAAAGTTTGATGGCCGGCCCTCGAAGGGCTCGAGGCCACCTCGCGTCACACAGAGCTTGGGGAGAAAACATAGATGAGCCCCAGCGGCCTTTGCCTGACCCGCTTAGAAGTACATAGGTTCATCTCGACCTTCTTGTTCGATCCTCACCTCGAGCCACGCCCACAGAATCTCCATCGAGGGGAGGCCAATGAGCCACCTAAGTCAGTCTTCGAAATGACTCAGGCATCTACCAGGAGGTGGGTTAAGGAGCAGTGGAATGCCACATGAGGGCTATGCCGACCCAATCATGAACAACGGACCCGGATTCCACTCGAACATGCCCGTTAGTGAGCTCACCGAGTGTGTCACTTGAGCCATCGAGGCAAGTGATGTTAGCTCAACCCCTCCGGTTGCGGAAACTATGGACAGGGTAACGATGGCAAAGATGAGCCGACCCTCGACCGGACCCCCGCTACACGTGGGAGCTTGAGGAAAGTTGGACTCGTAAGGAGACCGAATGCGTGGTCGTAGAACGATGGCTCAAATCCTAGGGAGGGGATACGTGTGAAAAACTAAGGACAACGTTTCTAAAACAAGAGACACTTTCTCCTACTAGTTTCGCTATTGTCTCTCTCGATCTTTAGTGAATCCCAACCCTGGCAATGGCAAGGGGTCGGGCCCCACTCGAGGGCTGATAAGGGTATATATACCCTTTCTGAAACATTCGCCATGCCCGACCCCTTCCTCACGTTAAAAATCTAGAGGCAAGGTTTGCGGAAACGAACGACTGAGTAAGGCTGGTCAGACTACAAGAAACCTATGCCCTAGCGGCTACAACACTCTTGCTTACTAGCGTAATCAGAGTTTCTTGCCCACACCTCGAGCTCTACGGTCTTAACAACAGGAAGGGTCGAAACACATTAACCCCTTTTTACACACAAAAAGGAAGAAAGAACAAATTTGTTCAAACGAAATAACAAGTTTGTTTTAACAAAGCACAAGGGTCAGAACTTGTCCTCTTATTACAAGAACAACCTCCCGACCTATTTAACTAACTAGCCCCTCCGAGGGAGAACTATACCTTCTATCCTATCCACCAGGTCCTACGAAAGGGGAGCCACCACTATTTCCATCTCCTCCAGCTCATGGACTTCATAGCCGGGCGCGTAGCCATGGATCATCACCTCTAGATCGATGCTGTCCCCATAATGAGAACTAGAAATCATGAAGGGCTGATTGACCCTGGTGTGAAGAGCATTCCTCTCGAGCTAGCGCACCCGAGCCGTGATCTCGATGGCACGGGCCGCGAGCGAGTTGGTCCCCTCCGACCGCACCACCTCAAGGTCATTGCAAACCACTCTGAGGGTGGAGCTTAGGATACCAAGCTCATCACTCTCCACTTGAAGATTCCTCCTCACCTTAGCGAGATCCACAACCAACCCAGCAGAAATGCTCTCGGCCTCCAGCTTCTGGGTCATCATGCTTTCAAGCTCGGTCTAGAGGGAGCCGACCTTCTGTTGTGCGTCGTCGCGCTCTTGGTAGGCCTAATCACGTTCTTGGAAAGCCAAGTTGTGCTCCTCATAGTTTAGATTAGTTCATCCCGCTCCTTGTGTAGCCGAGTGACCCCGCGGCATCCAGGCTTGCCCTCTTCTCTAGGGTCACGAGCTTCTCCTCGGCCCCCAGCCTCAGATCCCTTTCCTTCTCAACCTCGCCAAGAAGGTTAAGGATCCGCTGGTGGGTCTCAGTGTCCTTCTAGAGCAACTCATCCAACTCATTCCTGACCCTAGCGGCTTCTTCATCATCCTTCCATGACCTCACCGATAGGGCCTCGAATGCCTTCTCAGCCTTGTCAGCATCCTGATGGGCCTTGGCCACCCACGACCAAAGACTAGCCACCTCCTCAGCGAGGGGAGTCAGCTCGACCACCCTCTGCTAGGCAGCAATGAGCTGAGCTGTCACCTCCCCACGTAGCCATGCCTCCTCAATGAGGTGGTCCCAGGCTTCCTTCTGTTGACAAAGGAGCTAAGATTTCCCCTGGCTACAAGCTATAAGGGACTACAGAAAGACGATGGTCAGGATACAAAAAAACATATAGAGGAAGAAAAGAGCAAGAAGTAGGATCATGCAATACCCAGCTAGAGGGAACAACAACGTCATTTAATGCTCCCGTGGCATGGTCCAGGGCCTCGAACATGGACGCAATCCCTATGTCGTGGCTCTCCCGCTCCATGCTCTCTGCGGCGTCGTCAAGAGTAAAAAGCATCGACGCCGGATCCTATGGATGCATCCACTAGAGCAGGGGCTTGCCCCGCATGGGAGAGCCACTACCCACCGATGTCAGGTTCAGAGATGAGTCCTCACTGGCCCCAAGCACCACCGACCCTTCTCACCATGACGTCCCCACCAGGACACCCCCTCCGGTGATGGAAGGGGTTAGTGGTGCAGACGCGAACCTCTCTCCTAGCACCATGGATCCATTGGAGGTGGGGGTGGATGGATGCGAGCTCAACGACGGCGGGGATGCAGAGGCAGGAAACCTAAGCGATTAGCGACGGTGGCATGGCTGCGGAGGTAAGGATGCAGGTGTGCGTATGAAACACGAAGGGCTAACACTTTGGTTTTATAGGGGCGACGGGTGTGGGGAAACCAACCACCCACCTAGATCTCCGCGCCTACCATTGCCTATCACCATGTCTCACCGTAGGGCATGCTCTCACAACCTATGGCCACCCCCTCGAAAAACTCATCGGACATTTTGCCTTCCTGAACGGGCCACGACCCGTCATAGGTAAGAGGGATATGGAGCTGAAAACGCTCCTATGGCCCATCTATGCCCAGGAGTTCAAAGGTTGGCCCACAGATGGGTTCGACAACCGCTCCGGGCACTTTTAGAGTGAGGGGTGGAAAGGGATGGGCCCACTAGCGGCCAATACCCAGGTGCACGAGCGCCACGGGTGTCCCGGCCCATGTTCGAGCCTCAGACGGATACAATCCATGGTTTTTCCTCGAAGAAAGGTAGAGAGCCCTCGGGACCGATCGAACGGACCTGAGAACTATATGGATTGACCGCTGAGAATCTAGAGTCGGTCACCAGCTGACCCAAGCCGGACCCCCATGAATGGGATGCCGGGGCCCCACTCGGACTAGCCCGTTAACAACTCACCGAGCACCATGGCTCGTCCATAGAGTAAAATCATGGCATGACTCAGCCCCTCCATTTTTATAAAAAAAACGCTTGAGGGAAGACGATCATGAAGACGAGCCGACCTTCGACCGGACCCCTGCTACGTGTGGGGGCTCGAGGAAAGTTGGACTCGCAAGGAGACCAAATGCACGGTCATAGAATGATAGACCCCCATAGGGGTCGAAATCAGGAAAGACCTTTTTTGACCCACCATATCTCATGGCTATACCCCCGAGAGGTCCGATCATGATGAAAGGGAATCACCGTCCCTAGGACACGCTGTGGGCGACAAGAAAAGGCCAGGGCCCTCAGAGTCCTCCTATTCAAAAAAGCCTCTAGAGGAGTATTCTACTCCTCCATAGGCTCAGGGGCTACTATCGGGAACCAATACTAGGGTACTCGAAGAGGAGGAGCTAATGACCATCAACATTGATTCATCCAAGCAGTCAAGAGCATGACTACACCTCCACCCGACCCCAAGGTCGTAGGCTCCGCCTCGCACGACCCTTGGGTTTGTGCTCTACCACGCTCGACCTCTAGGGCCAGGCTCCACCTCATCTGACCCCGAGGCCACGGGCTCTACCTCGCCCGACCCTTGGGTTTGTGGTCCACCTCGCCCGACCTCTGGGGATGGGCTCCTCCTCGCCCGATCCTGAGGCCACGGGCTCCACCTTGCCCGACCTCGAGGCCGCGGGCTCTGCCTCGCCCAACCCTGGGGTTTGTGCTCCGCCTCACCCAACCTCTAGGGGTAGGCTCTGCCTCACCTGACCTGAGGCCACAGGCTCCACCTCACCCAATCCTGAGGCCGCGGGCTCCACCTCGCCCGACAGGGACCCATACCACCGCCAACCACTCCAGGTCCAAACCTTTGGGCCTGGGTCAAAACTCTGACACCAAGGAAGAGACCAGCATGCCCCGATGTAACCCATGGCAATGATGGGCCATACCTGAGGATTCACTCAAGAATAGCATCGGGCGTACCAGTGCTGTTCTACCTAACCCCCTATACGAATGCTGACAGGCGCGTTAGCTCAACACGATGTCCGCTGTGATGGAATGGAATGCCATGACCGACAGACGATGCCTGTGCATGGTGCTAGTAAAGGACAGCGCCATGACATAGAGCTATCCCAGATTGACATCTACAGGTCGACAGACCCCGCATGAAGGATAAGAAGGATCCGGCGATCTTGAAGGACTTCCTCTCTCTCGTTCTTCTCTTTTCCTCTGCTATAACCCATGCTTTCCCTTGCCCTACAAAAGGGAAAGCGTAGGCGTCATGAATGGGGGTGATCTGATTCAAAACGATCAATCGAGATCAACACAAGAAGCACGACACGAGCACTCAGCTCAACAGCAATTGAGCTCTCAGCACCCGTTCACTCCTTTCACCAGAGACTTGGGATCCTTTCCCTCCCACACCCATTTGTACCCCCTACTACAAACTTTCAGTGCTAGTAACACGAGCAGCAGCGATGAACTGGACGTAGGGACTTTCTGCCCAAACTAGTATAAACCTCATGTCCTCTAAGTACAACATCCGAGCCAGACGCGCAATAATACAAATTTACTCATCGGTGGTAACTCAAAACACCGACAGTTGGCGCGCTAGGCAGGGGCCTTTTACATGTCTTGATGTCCACTTCAGGTCTCGGATGGCTAGTCATGGCGTCAGCTGGGTCCCAGGCACACACGTGCGCTTCGGGAACCTGGACTTCATTGTTACGATGGAGGGAGGGTCGGCGGGACCCGCATGAAGGATAAGAAGGATCCGACGATCCTAAAGGACTTCCTATCTCTCTCGTTCTTCTATTTTCCTCCGCTGTAACCCTTGCTTTCCCTTGGCCTATAAAAGGGAAAGCAGGGCATCCCATGAATGGGGCCGATCTGATTAAAAACGATCAATCGAGATCGACACAAGAAGCACGACACAAGCACTCGGCTAAGCTGCAATCGAGCTCTTAGCACCCGTTCACTCCTTTCACCAGAGACTTGGGATCCTTTCCCTCTCTCACCCATTAGTACCCCCTAATACAAACTTTCAGTGCTAGTAACACGAGCAGCAGCGATGAACTAGACGTAGGGACTTTCTGCCCAAACCAGTATAAACCTCATGTCCTCTAAGCACACCATCCGAGCCAGACGCGCAATAATACAAATTTACTCATCGGTGGTAACTCAAAACACCGACACCTCACATAGATAATCCTATCGTTCCCATGTGGCAGCTTGTTCACTGTGGTTATTCGACATCAGTTTGTTGAATTTAATGACCTTGCTCCGGGTCACTCTTCACATTTCTTCCAAAACTTGGATAGATTTCTCTTCATAAGTCAAATCCGATTGGAGCTTAATAGTGGTGGGTTTGATAGCTTCATCAGGGATGCGAAGACATCTTCTTAGCTGAGAAACATGAAAGACATTGAATATGGCTCGCATTTCTGGAGGTAACTGTAGCTTGTAGGCCACTCTTCCACTTCCTTCAATGATCTTGTAAGGGCCTACATACCTAGGTGCTAGTTTTCTTTTCACCCCAAACCATTGCACCTTTTTCATGGGTGATACCTTGAGTTATACGTAGTCACAAACCTCAAATTCGATAGGTCTTCTTCTCTTGTCAGCATAACTCTTTTGCCTAGACTGAGTGGCTTTCATATGTTATTGGATAATACACACTTGCTCTTTGGCTTCTATGACAAAATCAATGCCATAGTATCTCCTCTCTCTAGGCTCAACCCAATTCAAAGGAGTTCTAGATTTTTGACCGTACAAAGCCTCAAAAGGAGCTATCTTGATGCTCTCTTGATAACTATTATTGTAGGAAAACTCGGCTAAAGGTAGCCATTTTCCCATGAACCCTTGGAAGAGATCACACATGCTCTCAACATATCTTCTAAGATTTGATTTATTTGCTCAGTCTGCCTAGAGGTCTAAGGGTGATATGCTGAGCTTTGAACGAGGTTGGTACCTAACTACTTGTGCAAGTGCTCCCAAAACCGAGCAGTGAATTGAGATCCCCTATCTGACACAATTGTTCTTGGTACCCCATGCAAGCATACTATTTGAGCTATGCATATTTATGCATATTGATGCGGTCGATAGTTGGTTCTTACAAGAATGAAGTGCGTGGACTTGGTCAGACGGTCTACAATTACCCATACCGAGTCAAAACCCTTTTGAGTGGGTGGGAGTCCAACAATGAAATCCATGCTGATCTCCTCCCACGTCCATCCTGGAATAGACAAAGGTTGGAGCAATCCGGCAGGCTTCAAATGATCAGCTTTAACTCTACTGCAATTATCACGCCTAGCGACATAGGCGGCGATCTCTTTCTTCATCTTGGTCCACCAAAAATGGGTTTTCAAATCTTGATACATTTTGCTACTACCTGGATGGATGGACAACTTGGATGAATGAGTTTCATCTAGGATTTGATTTCTAAGTTCGCGATCTTTCGATACCACTAGTCGGTTTTTGAACCATAGCACACCTCTTTCATCCAACCTAAAATGCTTGGTTTCCTGTTCCTTCATCTTTCTCTTTATGTGAAACACACCTACATCTGTCTTCTGTAGTTCTATGATTTTGCTCTCAAGTGCCCAACTGACAGTGATGTTGTGTAGCACAATAGTATGCAATAGATTAAACCCATCTTCCAACAAGGCTTCTAAGGTGTTACAATGAGATTTCTAACTAAGTGAATCTGCTACAACATTGGCTTTTTCTGGATGATAGTGTACTTCCAAATTATAGTCCTTAATCTGCTCTAACCATCTATGCTATCTCATGTTCAATTCAGGTTGAGTTAAGATGTATTTGAGACTTTTGTGATTAGTGTATATGTGACATACATTCCCCAACAAATAATGTCTCCATATCTTCAATGCATGGACAACTGCGGCAAGCTCTAAATCATGGGTAGGATAGTTGACTTCATGCCTTCTCAACTACTGAGAAGCATATGCAATAACTCGGCCTTCTTGCATAAGCACACACCCTAAACCTGTACCTGATGCATCATAGAACACATTGAAAGGCTTTTCAATGTCGTGTTATGCCAGAACAGGAGTAGTGGTTAGCATGGTTCACAGAGTGTGAAAAGTAGCCTCACACTCTGGAGTCCAATTAAACTTTTCATCCTTCTAAAGTAATCTGGTCATGGGCTTAGCTATTTTGGAAAAGTCAGGAATGAAACGATGATAATAGCCTGCTAGCCCTAGAAAACTCTAAACTTCATGAACCAAAGTCGGGGCCTTCCAATCCATTACCTCTTGTACTTTAGATGGGTCTATAGAGATTCAATCTTCAGATAATATTTGACCCAAGAAAGGTACTTTCTTTAGCTAGAATTCACACTTGCTAAACTTTGCATACAATTTATGCTCTCTCAGCCTAGACAAGACAACTCTCAGATGCTCTACATGATCTGCCTCATTCTCAAAGTAAATCTAGATATCATTGACAAACATGACCACAAACTTGTCAAGCTCGAGCATGGACACCGAATTCATCAGGTACATGAAATAGGCAGGAGCATTTGTCAGTCCAAAAGACATGACCAAATACTCATACAAGTCGTATCTAGTGGAGGAAGTTGTCTTAGGTATATCCTCTGGCCTGATCTTAATCTTGTGGTAGCCTGATCTCAAATCGATCTTAGAGAATACCTTTGCTCTTGCCAATTGATCAAACAAAATATCAATATGAGGCAAAGGGTACTTGTTCTTAATGGTTACGGCATTAAGCTGCCTATAGTCCACACACATCCATAATGATTTGTCCTTTTTCTTCACAAACAAGGCTGGACAACCCCAGGGAGACAAACTAGGTTGAATGAGACCTTTGTCTAATAGCTCTTGTAGTTGAATTTTAAGTTTGGCTAACTCATTTGGTGGCATTCTATAGGGTCTTCTTGAGATAGGTGCTATACCTAAAACTAACTCAATTCAAAATTCCACATCCCTATCAGGTGACAAACCAGGAAACTCATCTAGGAACACATTTAGAAATTCACAAACTACTAGAATATCATAGAGAGTAGTGGCTTGGATGGCACATGACAAGTTTTGAAGATCAAAACTTTGGGGAAGTGGTACTAGAAAAGCATTACCCCCTATCGATGAAATATGGTCGACAGTCTACCTAGGGGTATACCCAAGGTAGTAGATTGTCGGCAGACAGATGCGCAAGCCACAAACAAGACGGTGACGTAAGACAGACACAAGGTTTTATCCAGGTTCGGCCGCCAAGAAGGCGTAATACCTACGTCCTGCGTCCGATTTGTATTGCTATATGTCAATGAGAGATGTTTTTAGAGGGGTCCCCGCCCACCTTTATATAGTTCAAAGCGGGTTGCAGATCTGAAACTAATCCTAGCTAGTTACAATTGCCATATGTGGCGGATAAGATTCCTATTCTAACCGGCCAGATCTTGATTGATCGCCAAATCGCCTTGACTCCTTGCGGGACTCCGATCAGGTTAACGGGCCACATGTCGCCTTTGGTGGTGGACCGGACCCACCGATCAGGCCAGCCCAAGCTTAGCCATAAGGGTATAGGGGTTAATACCCCCACGGCTAGTCCCCGAGCACCATGTATTATCTTTGCATGACACGCCATTTTAGCCTTCTTCGACAAGTAAGGCTTGAGTCCTTGACGCCTCTGACCACCGTTGTCGCCGGAGAAGTCGGTTGTCCGAAGAATATATGGTGCTCTTAAGAAAAAAGAAAAAGATTTTTGTCCTGAGAAGTGTGCCCACTTGTATTTCTGAACAGAAATGTAAGTGCGTCTTGGAGCATAGCGTCCTTGATCATCAGAGGCGTAGGGGTCGAAAAACAAATGCATTCACCACAAGGTGAAGTGTGCCCACTTAGTCCCCGAGCCTGGTAGTAGGTGACGTAGGCACGTGGTGCTAGGGTCTAAAAAGAATTCCCAGTTAAGTTAAGAAACGAATCGTCATACAAGCGATACAAGATGCACCGGCAGGTGCATCGTACCAATGTAGTCCTCGAGCTTGCTAGAAGGCGAGGCATGAGCCTTGTAGCAAGGTCTAAATAAATGTCTCTCAACTGTATGTGAGTACAAATCACATGTAGCCGAGAAGAACGATCTCCGAGCAGTGGTCAGGACAGTCCCCGAGCACATCAGTAGCCGGAGCAATCCCCAAGCGTGGCAGTGGTCTGAGCAATGCCCGAGCACGGCAGTGGTCTGGGCCATCATTGAGCTCAAGATATGCAGCCAAAAGAAAAGAACGCCGCTTGTATTATTATTTGGTGTATTTATTTATCTCCTTACTCTGTCAAGTCCAATCTGCCATGTCTGGTCAAAAAAGCAGACAGATATAACATATCACTCTGCCTTCTTACTTTTTCTGGCAAACAGTGGCTTGGCGCCTGTATGGAGGTGCGTTAGTGTGGGCCCTCTCACATTATCAATGAAGAGGCGCGTACACTGGAAATGAAGAGGCGCGTTTGTTGGCGTAGATCTCGAGGTTGTGAAAACAACCATCTGCGGCGCGTGCGCACGTCTCCCAAGAATCTCGGGCGGACGAAACGACGGAGCCCTTGGTTATTTATAATATAGAGCTGGTAAGTTACTTTTTACCGATCCCCATTGTCATTCACCGCCGCAACCTTCTTCTTCCTCTCGCCGAACCCTACTCCTCCGAAAATCACCACCAATCCCTCCTCCACCGCATCCACCCTCTTAACAAGGGCAGATCAATGGCGAAGAGAAACGCCCAGAAGAAAGGTGGAGTCATGGCGAAAGAGTGGTGGAAGTCAAGGAGCATTGAGCAGACCATCGAAGACCTCGTCGCCATGGGAGTGCTCCACAACAAGGCACTCGCGGGATGGCGTGTGTCGGAAGGAGAAAGCTTCCCCGATCCACAACCAGGTGAGATTGTGGTTTTTGAGGATTTCTTCAAGTGGGGTTTTGGGGTTCCAGTGCACCCTTTCCTTCAGGGGCTCTGCTTATATTATGAGATTGGGATTTGCAATCTGCATCCCAACTCGATTCTTCTTGTCTCCACCTTCATCCATCTTTGCGAGGCTTATGGTGGCTTCTAGCCCCATTTCGACCTCTTTCGCCATCTGTTCTGTCTGGGAAGAAAGGGAGCAGAGGCTCAAAGATAGCCGGAGGCATATACCTCAATCTGTGTGATGGTATGAAGGCCCAGTACCTGCACTGCCCATGGAACACCTCACTGGACGAATGGTACAAGAAATGGTTCTACATCCGCGAAGAGCCGAACACGATCACCCTATGTGACGTGGGGTTAATTTCGGAGAAGAAGAACAGCTGGTTGGAGAAGCCCGAGCACTTGGAGCAGATCACAGAACTGCTCGGGTTGATCCCATGGGGAAAGCTGGATGGTCCAAGCGTGGTCGGGAACTTCATCAGCCGAAGGATCCAGCCCTATCAAAATAGGGTACATCCTGGATTCGAGTACCAGGGTAGCGCAGATCCGACGAGGACCAGAAAAGAGGCGCTCAACAAGATAGAAATCAAGGCCAGAATTGGGGAGCTATTCAATCTAGCCGACCCCAATTATGTCAGGTTAAACGATATCGAGCACGCCTTCAAGCTGGCCCGACCTCCCCCAAAGGTAAATGATGCCTCATTGTACCTGTAGATTTATGTTGCAATAGAAAATTGACTGTTGTCTCCTTTATGTTTCCCAGAGTAATGGTCATGACCGAGCAGCAGTGTTCGTGTCTCCGCCCCCTGGCATGGATTGGCCGCAAATTGCCGGCTCAACCGCCCATACCAGTGCCAGTACCGAAGACGTCGACTGGGCGGTACTCGGAGTTGGGGAGGATGTAATGGCCAAGGCTGCTAGGAAGCGGCCAGCTGCCAACAAACGTCGCCATGCCATCTTCCCCCTTTTAGACGAAGAAACAGAGGACACGGACATCTTCCGACTCATCCCTCGAAAGAGGAGGAGACAAATGGGGTCAACAGAGTAGGGTAGCTCCTTTGTGCCAGCAGTGATCGCACCACCGACCACTGCAACACAGAAGACAAGCGGGGGAAGTGTCGAGCACCAAACCCCGACGCCAGTACCGGTGGTGGAAAAAGACCCGGTGGAACCCACCGAGCATGTGGAGCAGGCGCGGTCGAAGAGACGTTCCTTCACCACGTTATTCCGTGCTTCCGAGCTGTAAGTATCTGTAACTTTGATATAATCTTATAATTTGTATTGAATACTGTTGTCTTCGGAACTTTCTCTGGTATATTATGTCGGCATCCACCAAAAATCCCGACCAGATAGCTAGTTGTGGCATGGCTTCGCCAGTACTGGTGGAAAGAACTGCTCGGCAGCTAACTGCAGAGGAACCTGTAGAAGAAATTCTGCCGGAACCGCAGCACATGAGCAGCCCGACGCCAGTCCCTGAGCAGCTGGTCGAGAAGACAGCCGAGCAAAGTACAAATGCTCCGAGCACTAGCCCTGCTGAGGCGGATACCTTGGCGCCAAGGGAACCAGACCGAGCCAAGGAGCAGCGGCCGGAGTTGGCACAGAATACGCTTGCCGATGCTACGGCTTGTGGGAAAGCCATAGTGGTCGCGGAGACTACAATCTCCGGCCCAGCGCCGCGCCCTGAACAAGAGGCCGAAGAGGACGAAATCGAAGAGATCCTAGGCCGTCCCAAAGACAAACGACAACACGTATATGTGTCGCGCAGGTGGAACGACGAGTGGGTTATGTATGAAGAAATCCCCGAGATCGAAGAGACCCAAAAAGTTGAACGAGCGGCAAAGCGTTTGGTGACAGAAGTCTAGGTATGTTTGGCTTGACCACTTGACCCTGTAATGTAGTCAAACTGTCTGACTTAGCTTGCTTATATGCAGGACTTGATGAAGACCGCAAAGTACCGAAAGAGGTGCTTCGACCAGATTGAGGGAATCACGGCGAGCAATAGAGAACTGGCGGCCAAGGTGGAACGCTTGCGCCGCCAACTTGAAGCCGCCGACTAGGAGAGGACAGAGCAAGAAGCACAGAACCAGAACCTGGTCGGCCAGCTCAATGACAAAGAGCGTCAAAAAACAAGTAAGTTGTCATTTTGTCACATCAAGTGTATGACACGTGTTGTTGCATTGTTGGTAATGACAGCTGTAATGCAGGCTTAGAAGCTGAGGTAACCCACCTCCAAGAGGAGAATAGCCGCGTAACCGCAGAGTGTGGTCACCTGAAGGAAGACAACGAGAAACTGGCGAGCAGCCAGTCTCAACTCCAGGACCACACCACCAAAATGAAGGAGGAACTGAAGAGTAAGTATTCCAGGCCACCGTTCTCATTCTATTGCCCGCCTTGACTTGTCGTGCCATTACATTTGAGGTCTTGTACGGTGTGTAGTTTTAAAAGCCAATGCCAAGAGACATCTAGAAGCTGTGATGAAAGAGCATGACGGCTGGAAAGCACGATGCCTCGAGTCCACCGAGGATCGGGACACATGGAAGAACTGGTGCCAGGAAGTGGCAACTGGCATTTTGCCCATCCTCGACCTTGTTGACCCAGCCCTCACAAAGGAAGAGCCAAGGACCCCCCAGCTCGGACTGGTCGAGAGATGCAGACAAGCATGGGGATGGTTCCAGGAGTTCATTAAGGAGGCGGGTGAGTACACGGGCGCCCATGTGCTAAGCATGGTGCGTGCCCACTACCCTCTAATCGATCTCAAGCGCCTGGAGGCTGGATACCCGAAAGAAGTAGACCTAGACAAGGCGGAGGAGCTTCGGGTGGCCCAGCTAGATCTGTCGTCAAA
Source organism: Miscanthus lutarioriparius (assembly GCA_904845875.1). NCBI lineage: Eukaryota > Viridiplantae > Streptophyta > Magnoliopsida > Poales > Poaceae > Miscanthus > Miscanthus lutarioriparius. The sequence goes on along the minus strand of CAJGYO010000004.1, from coordinate 60,283,559 downwards.
GATAATTGGTGACATTAATCTGTGTGGAGGTGGGACAGCACCTGTATAGGGTATGCCATCGACAAGTCAGCTGGAAACGCCATCTGTTGCTAGCCAACCGACGAAGCCTGTGGTCTCGACCAGCCAGGCATCGGCGGGGCCATCCCCTTCAGCTCGACTAGCACAAGAGTCCCCGAGACTCAAGTAGAATATCGGGAGCAGTGAGCAGTAGGTGCCGCGCGCCCCGACCAGCCAATGTAATAGGCTTAGAGCTGTAGAAGGAGGACATAGTTGTGTTATTGTAAACTTGGGCCTCTTCAGGCAAGCTTGTAATAACGTAACTGTATATCATTATAAGCTTGTTTGCTTTGTATAAAGCGTATTTAAGCTTGAAACTTATGTTGGTGGAACTAAGTGAGAACATAATAACGTTCTGTTTAGTTGTACCATTTTACCCGACACATCATCCTGAAAAGTTTGCGCGGCCCTAGTTTGCCATGTGGTCGGAGTGTGAGGTGCGTGACCTATGCACACGCAGACGCGGACAAGTCAAACCAAGGGGGACCTACCGGTCACCCGCAACGTAGAGAGCGGATCCCATGCACGTGTTGGGAGGAACCGGAGACAGGTCCTGCTCCGAAAACCGTAGAAGGAGTGGTGGTCGGTTTTTACTGGCTAAGTTAGAATAACCATAAAAGTCGAAGTGACACATTAGAGTGGTCGGAGAAATAATAATAGCTTTATTGAAGTAAATCAAAAATACAAAAGGGGGTACATATCTCAGTAGTTAAGCATAGAAACGTCTAAGCTTGTCGATGTGCCACGAGTTTGGTACGCTCGTACCGTCTAGGTGAGCTAACCTGTAAGACGTTGGTCGTGTGACCTCCTTGATCATGAAGGGCCCCTCCCATGGGGTTGAGAGTTTATGGACACCAGCCTGGTTCGTCTTCCACTTCAGGACCAGGTCCCCGACCACAAAAAACCGCTCTTTAACGTTCTTGTTGTAGTACCTGCGCAAAACAGCAAGGTATTTGGCCGTACGTACACAAGAATCGAGCCGCTTCTCTTCTGTGCTATTCACTTCTAGCTCCCGTACTTCATTGGCCTTGCCTTCGTCGAAGTTCTCTACCCATGCTGATCTGAAAGCTATATCTGCAGGGAGGACCGCCTCAATGCCGTAAACCATAAAGTATGGCGAGACGCCGGTGTTACGGCTGGGCTGAGTTCTGAGTCCCCAGACCACGGCTGATAACTCTTTGAGCCATCTTCCGGGAACCTTGTCATTTTCTCTATACACCCCCTTCTTCAACGCGTCCAAGATCATGCCATTTGCCCGCTCGACCTGTCCATTAGCTCTAGGGTGCGCCACCGAGACGTATTTTACTACTATGCTCCTTTCATCGCAGAAGTCCCAAAAAGCGTTCCCGGTGAACTGAGTACCCAGATCGGTGATGATGCTGTTCGGTATACCAAAACGATGGATGACCTGGTCGAGGAACGTGACAGCCTTTTCTGAGGATGCCTGTACCAAAGGCATGTATTCTATCCACTTAGAAAATTTGTCGATCAGCACAAAGACGCATGTAAATTTCCCTAGAGCCGGTTTGAAGGGCCCGATCATATCCAGTCCCTAGCATGCGAAGGGCTAGGAGGCTAGTATTGTTTAGATCTCATGTGTTGGTACATGGATTCTCTTGGCGAAGAACTAACAACCCTCACAGTGGTGGACTAGCTTCTCTACGTCGGATACTGCTGACGGCCAATAGAACCCTGCTCGGAAAGCCTTGCCGACCAGCGTTCTTGAGGCCACGTGGTTGCCGCAAGAGCCAGAGTGGATTTGGTCCAGGAGATGTTCGCCATCCTCCTGGGTTATACACTTCATCAAGATTTCCTCTTTTGCGTTCTTGCGCCATAGCTTGCCATCAACGGCGGTCTTCGCTTCTTTGCGACGCATCGGTAGCTCGTTCTCTGTCCGTCGATGTAACCGCTGCCATCTGTTAGGTACTTGATGAAAGGTATTCTCGGTCGAGGCTCATGAGTGGTCGGAGGGGGCTCGGCGGTGCTTGACGCCGGAACCGTAGCCACCAATTGCTGGTCTGGAGGCTTGTCTGCCGTGGAGTCTTTCTCTTCGATGGACGGCATGAGCAGGTCTTGGACGAATATGCCATGTGGGATTTTTGCTCGAGATGATCCTAACTTTGACAGTGCATCCGCTGCTTGATTCTTGTCTCGGACCACGTGTATGTACTCGATGCCATAGAACCTGCCTTCTAGCTTTCTGATCAAATTGCAGTATGCTTCCATCTTTCCGCTGGTTGTGTCCCAGTCCTTGTTGAGTTGGTTAATGACCAGAGTAGAGTCTCCATAGACGTAGAGACGTTTAACGCCAAGCTCAACCGCAATGCGCAAACCATGTAGGCATGCTTCGTACTCGGCGGCATTATTAGATGCTGGGAAATAAATCCTGAGGACGTACCGGAGCTGCTCCTTGGATGGTGATATAAAAAGGACTCTGCTCCCTTGCCGTCAATGTTGAGAGAGCCGTCGAGTACATCGTCCAATATTCGTCCGGATCCGGGAGAGGTAAGGCGCGGCAAGTCATCCCCACTCGACGATGAAATCAACAAGTGCACGAGACTTGATTGTAGTCACGGCTTGCAAATTCCAAGGAAAAGGGGCATAGCTCCATTGCCCATTTGACGATCGCCCATTCGCATCCCTGTTGCTAATGATGTCTCGCAGAGGGTACTCAGTCACGACCACCACACGATATCCGTCGAAGTAGTGTTTCAACTTTCGGGATGTTATCAGTATGGCGTAGATCAACTTCTAAATCTGTGGCTACCTGGTCTTGGACTCGTTGAGTACCTCACTAATGAAATAGATTGGCCACTGTACCTTGTAGACGTGGCCGGGCTCGTCTCGCTCGACCACCATGGTCGTGGAGACCACTCGATTGGTAGCCGCAATGTATAGCAGGAGTGTTTCATCTTCTCTTGGAGCAGTGAGTACCGGAGGTGACGTAAGGTATTATTTCAGCTGTGTGAAGGAAACGTCTGCTTCCTCCGACCACTCAAACTTTTCGGACGCTTTGAGTAGTTTAAAGAACGGTAATCCTTTTTCGCCTAATCTTGATATGAAATGGCTAAGGGTGGCCATGCATCCGGTAAGCTTCTGAACATCCTTCACCTTTTTGGGTGGCTTCATGTCCAAGATAGCTTTGACTTTTTCCGGGTTAGGGCGTATGCCGTTGCGACTGACGACGTTGCCGAGGAGTATGCCAGAAGGAACACCAAAGATGCACTTCTTTGGGTTTAACTTCCACTGGAATGTGTTAAGGGCTGCAAAAGTGCATCCCAGGTTGTCAACAAGGGTATGAGCTTCCTTGGTTTTGACAACTATATCATCAACGTAAGCCTCAACGAGGTCATCTTTTATCTCGTCTTTGAGGCAAGCTTGTATAGCGCGTTGGTAGGTAGCCCCGGCGTTCTTGAGCCCGAACAACATGGTCGTGTAGCAGTAGGCACCGAAGGGCGTGATAAAAGATGTCTTGATCTGGTCATCCTTTTTGAGAGCGATCTGGTGATAACTAGAGTAGCAATTAAGAAAAGAAAGGAGCTCACAACCGGCGGTTGAATCTATGACCTCGTCTATGCGAGGCAAGCCGAAGGGGTCTTTAGGGCAGTGTTTGTTGAGATCAGTGTAATCAACGCACATTCTCCATTCATTATTCTTTTTGCATACAAGAACCAGGTTGGCTAACCACTCCGGATGATACACTTCTTTGATAAATCCGGCTACCAAAAGCCGTGTAACTTCTACCCTAATCGCCTCCTTTTTTGTCGCGAAACGAACCGTCAGAAGCTTCGCTTGATAGGTTTGGCCTTGCCGTTGACATTCAAGGAGTGCTCAATCAAGTTCCGAGGTACACCGGGCATGTCGTGAGTTTTCATGAGAACACATCCACGTTGCTCCTCAAGAACCTCGATGGTAGCGTCTTCCTATTTGGGATCCAGGTTGGCCCCGATAAGGGCCGTCTTGCTAGGTCACCATCGACCAGCTAGATCACCTTGTGCTCCTTGGACTTGATGTTCTTGCGTGGAGCCTCGAGGTCCGGGATCTCCTGGTGGTCGATCGAGGTCTTCTTGGCATTGAGCACGGTCTCGGCCATGCGAATAGAGAGGTCGTGAGCCTCTGCTATTTTGAAACTGTCATCTTCACAGGTATAAGCTGCGTACACATTGCCTCGGAGCGTTAGAACTCCTTTCTCGGTAGGCATCTTGAGCACCAGATACCTATAATGAGGTATGGCCATGAACTTGGTGAGCGACGGTCGACCAAGAATAGCATGGTAGGTGCCATCGAAGTCGGCGACCACGAAGTTGACGTAGTCGGTGCGGAAGTGATCCGGGGTCCCAAACTGCACTGGTAGCATGATCTGCCCGAGAGGTGTAGAGCTCTGTCTGGGGAGAACACCCCAGAACTGTGCCTCGTATGGCTTGAGGTCCGCCTGAGCTATCTTTAGGGCGGGCAGACTGTTCTTGAACAATATATCAATAGAGCTGCCGCCGTCGATCAGTACTCTGTCGAACTGAACTTTGTTGATACAAGGATCGAGGACCAGGGGAAAACGCCCTGGCTCAGGTATTGCGGCCCATTGGTCCTTTCTGCTGAAGGAGATTTTGCGGTGAGACCACGAAGGGAGCCGCGGATCGGTGAGGAGATTGTCGGTGTTGGCCACGTTCAAGCAAGCACGGGCGAGTAGCTTGCGTTCTCGTTTGGTCTCGATGGACACTTTGCCTCCGATGATGGTGTGCACGCGATCGGTTGGCTTGACGTACTTGTGACGGGGGTCTGCATCATCGTCGTCGTTATCCTCGTTGCGTTGTTCCCCTGCGTCGTTAGGCTTGTCGGACGTATCCAGAGCTTGTTGACGCGTGTAGATAGACTTGAGGACGCGGCAATTCTCCATGGTATGGTTCGACTTAGGATGGAGCTGGCAGGGCCCCTTCAATGCCTTGGCATAGTCATCTTCATAGTTACGACGTCCGCCACCCTTTTTAACGGTGTTGACCTCGCCGTCGTCTTCCCGAGCATGCTTGCTCCTGTAATCGTCACGGCGGTTACGCCGCTGATTACGTTGGTCACGGTGGTCGCGGGAGTCATTGCGCTGGTTGCGACGGTCAAAATTGTCGTTCCGACCATGGTTGCCGCCGTAGTCGTCACGGTGTGGGAGGTGGTCGGAGCGCGGAACCCTTGCTGCTTCTTCAATAATTATCTTTTTAGCGTCGTCGGCGTCCGCGTATTTCTTAGCGGTGGCCAGGAGCGCTGTGACCAAATCAGGTCTTTTACGGAGGAGCTTGTCCCTTAGGGCATCATGGAAGCGGAGGCCAATGATGAAAGCCTCGATTGCCTCGTTGTCGGAGATTGATGGGACCTTGATGTGCATCTCCGAGAAACGCCGGACGTACTCTCATAGTGGCTCATCTTTTCGATCTCGAATACGTTGCAGATCGTATTTGTTGCCTGGTTGTTCACAAGTAGCAATGAAGTTGTCGATGAAGGCTTGCTTGAGCTCCTACCAAGAGTCGAAATAGTTCACCGGCAAGCTGACCAGCCATTGGTGACCCGCATGGCCAACAGCGACTGGGAAATAGTTAGACATGACATGCTCGTCCGCCATGGCTGATCTACACGTAGTCTCGTAAAGCATGACCCATAATTCGGGGTTTTCCTTACCGTCGTACTTCTGATGTTTCTCGAGCTTGAAATTCTTGGGCCACATGACTTGGCGAAGGTGTGGAGTAAACTGCTTCAAACCCGGCGGGCCATGGGCAGTGTCATATTCCATACGGCGATAACTTTCGTGGGACGCTCGATCGTCGGCTCTCTGGTTGATGCGAGCGCGCAGATCGCGTCCACCGAGGTAATGGCGGAGATCGTTATTGCCATCGCGGCGATCTCGATTGCCATCTGGATTAGCCCTGCGACCGTGGTTATCGCGGCGATTGTCGCGGTTGTCCCGGCGGTGATTGTCGTCCTAGCCACCATCATGGCCACTGTTTCCTCCTTGACGGTTGTCTGATGGGTCGTTGTGCGAGCCACGTTGGTTGGGCGGCTGTGAGCGACTTGGGTCTTAGGCGGTTGTGGCTTGACTCGACCGAGACAGATGGAGCTCGAGCTTGGTTTACAATCTCCACGGTCTGGGCCATAGCAGCCATCAGATAGGCTTGTATTTCATCGCGAACTGCTTGGGTTTCTAGGGTGTTGGGTAGCCGTTGCATTGTTGCCATGGCGACGGCTACATTGGCACTTGGAGTTCTGAAGACCTGTTTGTCCCCCACCCTGTCGAAAGCATCGTTTAGGTCACGTGGTTGGACCCTTATGCGTTGTGCTTCCTGGTCTGCTTCGGCTTCGATTTGTCGGTGATTAAACCGGTCAATATTGCGTGCTTCGCGTGCAGTCCTTTCTTGTTCTGTTTCGCCAACTGTCGGCAGTTCGTCATTGCTGACAACATGGATCAAATCCCCTCATCTTGGCGGGAAAGACGGGAATTGCGAGAACCCCGGGGCGTGGTCTGGGATATCCAGATCGTACTTGACGCCTTCATCTTCATGATGCTGAAGCTCGGTGTGGACAGATGCATTAGATGTGGTGCCAGACGAGGAGCTGGGGTCGCCCTCTTGGACTGTGTGAATAGATCCTTCTTGATAATCTTCAATCTGGATCATGTTGACGAAGTTGCGCGGCTTCGGCTGAGGTTGGTGCATAAGACACAGATTCAAGCGGTGTTGCAGGTTGTAGGCGTAGCTAGAGGCAGCGTTTTGCAGGCCGTAGGGCTGGACCTGGTAGTTCTCCATCGAGGCTTCGTACTCAGAGAGCTAGAGACCCGTCATGAAGGCTGGCCAGCGACGAGCAGAGCGCCCTAGAGGAGTAGATGTGACCACAAGATCTGTACCAAGTCATGCAGGACGACTGGTCCGAGCTGGTCGGGTAGATCTGTTGTGGGGAGCGGTTACCTGCTCATTAGGCTGACTTTGAATCGTACTTACCAGAGCTAGGGTTTCAGCGAGCTTGGTTGTAACAGAACCGACCAAATCATAAGAACGTAAGTACAAAAACAATCACCGAAGCGATCAATTTCCTGTACTTAAGCTCCCATAATCCCGGTAGTCCAGAAATCACGAAGGATTTCAACCAACTCTCGACATACAAACCAAGATCGTAGTGATTCAACACAACACATCATCCGTTACAACATTTCATAAGTAGCATTCGGGTTACATCCATCAGAGTTTAAATAGAATATTACAAACCAAGTTTGAGTGTGCGGAAGCAACATAGTTTGGTACAAAACATCATAGTTTTCAATTACATTGCCAAGGTTGAGTCATGTCCCACAAAAGCATTATCAGGTACGAGAACTAGTAGGGACCGTGCCCAACGGTCTAGTCTTCATCCCCAGCTGGGAGAAGGCAGTACTTGCAGCAACCAAAGTAGAACAGGTGGGAGATAAACCCTGAGTACGAGAAGGTACCCAGCTAGACTTACCCGACAAGAACAGAAATAAACGACACCAAGGATCATGCAAGGCTTTTCAGGTGGGCTAGCTTGACACAGTTGCATAAAAGAGCTTATGAATAGAGTAACCAATTTAAACTTAGCATCAAGCTTATCATTATTTACCTATCCACTAGATTAGCACCTGTACTAGAGCACTCACTTATTAGGAGCAAACAATATTAACCATAGCAGGTATAATAAGGTTGTCATCATCATATCATCATTTCCGAACCATAAAGTTATTAAGTGTATCTACATTGGAGATAAGCCCGTCAAGTTCTCACTAACCGGGAGAGACGGCGATTCGAATCGAATTACAACTCAGCTGAGGGGGTATTCCTAACTCTCACCCTGGCATACTTAGCAAGGGTAGCCGTGGGTCACCTTTGGAACAACTCAGGAACCAAATTCGCGGGTTCGATCAGCGCCAGCACTCTCAGGGATTACCCTTCTGCCAGGACAATCAGGACTTTTAAATCACCTGCCCTTGGACTCACGCCTATGGCTCCCTTCCGAGGCGCACTTTATACTTATCGACTCCCGGCCTGAGGTGAGCTACTCGGCTTCGTGGTCGGTCTCCAGACCCGGCCAACTAAGAGAGAGCCATGCGTTCAACATGAACAGCAAAGGCTCCAAGAATCAGTCCTTAAGCGACACAGACGGAGTCACTTCAAACCGGCAAGCCTCCGTGCGGTCTTCATTTCAAATTAAGACTGGTTCTTTTCCACGATAGCAAATATAGCCAACCGTGCCACATGTATCTTCCTATATCTCGCAGGTGACAGGAAATCACCCGACTTCTACCGCGTTTAAGCAGGGCTAAGCACTACTCAAGCCTGAGCTACATAGGATTCAGGGTAACAATATCTGGACAAGGAATGGGTAACCAATGCAGCAAGTGTTTGCATCCAACACCTAAACTTAATGCAACAATATATATATATATAGATATATAATAATAATAATGTAACTGCATTTCGGAAATTAGGAGGCTTAATATGCTCCGGGGCTTGCCTTTCACAAAGTTGCAAGGACGGTGGTCCGGGCACTCAACGGCGACCTCGTCTGGCACTTCTTCTGAAGGCTGCTCCTCCTGAATCTCCGGTGCCGGCTGCTGCTGCTCGCTCAGTTCCTCGAATTCCAGCAGGGTTACTCCTGCCGGTACACCTATTGCATGCCGATGCAAAAGATAAATATCATGGATGCATAAGGAATGACATGATGCTCATGATGAATGAATCACAGTGAGTGTTTACGAAAGCATCACTAGACACTCGTTTACCGAGTAATTAGCTCTATTCAAATCACTTTAAGCATGTATCCAACTTAACTTAAAGAACAAGAGCAACTTACCTAACTTGCATAACCTAAGATAAAGATGCTCATCTTCAGTTAAGGACCTAACACCTAGGAACAGTACCACAAACTTAGAAATAGTAAAGACATACTTAAAATAACAGTTAAAGCTTCATATGCAAACAAGTAGTTACTTAATTCAATCATAACCAGAGTTCTATAAATCCAAATGACTTGTATGAGGACATTCTGGAAAGCTTATGAAATGTTCTACAAATCAATGGTAAACAGCAAAGCATGATTCTGATGTTAACCAAATCAATTTCCAGCAAACCTAGAATCTGTCCAGAATGACAGGGTTACTAACTTAATTATTTAATGATTGTGCAAAAACATACTTTGATCAAACCAAGTTTACCAACTTGTTTTTCATACCTAAGAAACATCAGAAAGTATAGTGCCAACTTCTAAATAAATTATTTAATATCCTTTTCCAATTTATTTAGTTAATTAGGTGATTTAAGCAATATATAGTAAAATTATTCACAAAAATCTACAAAAATTACAGTAGCTATCTCATGCTGCTCATAGACTACCATAAAATTTTCAAAGCCATTGGGCAAACATAACTTGCTGTATCCAAAATAACAGGTGACATGTCTAATTTGAGCATAATTAGGAAACCTTATTAAAAAGTGTCAAGCAACAGATTTCCCATTTTTCCTAGCATCATTCTAGCATAAGAATAGCACTCATCAAATTTCACCTTCACTTTGGATCTATAGAAAATTATGAAAATTCACACAAGATCCACCCATTAATAAAAGGAAATTCTATAACTTAAAAACTACACATGCACTAGCTCTGAAATTTTAACCAGAGCTTCTAATAAGCAATAATAGACTGCCCACAAAATTTCATAATTTTTGGACCACAGAAACTCAAGATAAAATTCAAACAAGTTTGCATGTATCCAAAAACACATTTCAAAGTCCTATTTAATAAATCCAAACTTCTAAAACATGTGCTCATATAATATTTTTATGAAATACTACACATTACTAGGAACTCAACAAAATTAGAACCACATCATTTGGATCTACCATCTAAGAGCTACATATATTTTCAATATGTACATAAATCATGAAATAATAAAACAAAACAAAATAGGAAAATCCTACCTACGACTCTTCTGGCCAGCCCAAAGAATCACGACGGCCCCTTGAGCACACAGGCCTTGTGCCCAAGACGCAACAAGCAGCCCAGACACTCGGCGCCGGCCCAGTGGCTCCGCCTCCAGCGTCGGAGGAGGCCCAGCGAAGCAGGCCCGCTTGTCGGCCCAGCCAGACGAGGGGAGGAGGAGGGGCGGCGACAGCGCAACTCGCCGTCGGTAGCTTCTCCAATGAAACCATCTATGCTCTCGACGTTACGCCTTAACCATGCGCATCTAGTGGTGACCTCAATCGGTGCTAGTGTAGCGGCTAGAGAGGTTGGCGGCCCGACACGGCGCGCCACCACCGCAACGCGGCCGGCTCGGCGAATCGGCGGCGACACACACCCCTAACGGTGACTCTCGAGCTTCGGTGGTGTTCCTATGACCTAGCGCGAAGAAGAGAGGATGGGAACAGCGCGAGGACGATTGGCGTGGGCGCCAACTCCGTGACTCCCGCCATGGTGCGGTGGGGAGAACGGCGAATACGCCCTTACCAAGGCACGATCTACCGGCCGAGAGGTGGAGGAGGTGGAGGGATCACGGCGCAGCTCTGGGTGAACCCAGGCAATGCACTTTCATGGTGGCGGCGCGCTTGCGACGGCGATGATCTTGCGATCGGCAATGGCGGATGGCTGAGCTCTCGGCCAGCTGCGTCTGCGGTGGGAGGCGAGGAAATCTGAAATGGGACGGGCGAAAAGGCGTCGGACGGTAGCGGGGGTGGCTTCAAGACACGGCTGCGGCGCCAGAGGCGCGCATGCGCGCGCCAGCCAGCCATGACGACAAATCGGCGACGAGTGTCACCCACCCGTCGGCTGAATTCTAAAACTTGATCACTGTAGCTTCGATTCAGTGTTCAATTCCGAGCCTGACAGCGATACTTTGACAAAGATTATTTCCTAATCGACTCAGCGAAAGTCTAATCCAGTGGAACTACACGATAGAGTTAAGTGAGTACTCCAATTGACTCAACATAAGCTCGAGCTAATTCACCACGGATTTCCATCTACAAGGTTCCAAAGTCGTCTTCATGAAACTGGAAAGCAGTTCCAACACTTAGAAAAATTTTCAAATGTTGAATCCACCATCAATGCTGACTTGTGGGACCTTTTTGGGCATGTTGTGCACATTTTCAAGAGTTGGTCACAAAATAATTTTTGTTCCTTATAAAATTTACTACAAGTTTGCTTTAAGTTGCTCAGACATGCATAGACTCTAAGTTGCACTTTTTAAACAGTCAAACAATGACACTCCAAGGGTCAATTCAAGTCAAACTTGCACTTGAGGGCATTTTGATGTACATGAACAATGTCCCAACAAGTAACCTAAGTATAGTTAAGGTGTAATAGACCAAGATCAACCACATTTACAAATTGTTATACCTCTTTTAATGATCACATGTGATAAAGCAACTAAACAAGCAATTCACTCATATGTTGCAATGAAATGTTACACATGTTTCATAGCTTGGTTGTTATTCTATACTTGTCACATTACTACCATGTTGCCATGCTTCAAGATATGAGAAATTTATGTTGCATTCATACGTTGCACTACTACCACTCTAAGCAATCAAGCATGAAACACATACAATTTAAAATGTTGCATATGTATGTTTCAATGATAATGACATGATGACAGAGATAATGCACATGCTTATGAAATGACATGCAATTTAGTGGAAGCCTAAACACCTAGGGTGTTACAGCCCTTCCCCCTTATAAAAATCTCGTCCCGAGATTTGGAAAGCGTACCATTTAGTATAGAAAGTTGGATGATTTTCCTTTAAATAATCTTCCCGCTCCCAGACTGCATCCCGTTCACTATGATTACTCCAAACTACCTTGTATAACTTAACCACTCTTGTACGAGTCACTCTTTCTTGTGTATCCAGAACTTGCACGGGCTTTTCCTCATAAGAAAGATCAGATTTCAAGTTGACTTTCCTTGTTGCTATTCTTTCCTCGGAAATACGAAGACACTTCTTCAGCTGGGACACATGGAATACCGGGAATATAGCTCCCATCTCACGGGGTAGATCGAGTTTATAGGCTACTCTTCCACTTTTCTCGATAATGCGGTAGGGTCCAACATATCGAGGCTTAAGCTTCCTTTTAATTCCAAAACGCTTGACTCCTTTCATAGGGGATACCTTCAGATAAACATGATCACCTACTTCAAACTCAATAGGTTTCCTTCTCTTGTCAGCATAGCTCTTTTGTCTAGCCTATGCGGCAGTCATATTCTTCTGTATAGTTCGGACTTGCTCTTCGGCTTCTTTTACAAAGTCAATACCATAGAATCTTCTTTCCCCGGGTTCCACCCAGTTCAAAGGAGTTCTACACTTGCGGCCATAAAGAGCTTCAAAAGGAGCCATTTTGATACTTTCTTGATAAGCTAACATTGTATACGAGAATTCAGCGAGAGGTAACCAGTCTTCCCAAGAGCCTTTGCAAGAGATAAGACAAGCTCTAAGCATGTCTTCAAGAATTTGATTAACTGCCTTTCGATCATCACGATGTTTGCGGATGATAGGCGAATGCGGATTAGATGAGTGCCAAGGTTACGATGTAAGCACTCCCAAAAGCGAGCCGTGAACGAGGTCCTCTATCGAAACAATGGATTTGGGTACACCATGGAGGCGTACCACTTGTTGAAAATAAATCTCAACATATAATTGTGAGGATGATAGGTAGACTTGGCCGGAATAAAGTGAGCAGATTTAGTTAGGCGATCTCGAGAACCCGGATGGAATCACAACCCTTTTTGGTAGTGGGTAATCCAACAATAAAATCCATGCTAATCTCTTCCCACTTCGGCCGAGGAATAGAGTGGGCTACACTGTGATCCGGGACCTTATGTGAATAGCCTTGACTCTGCAGCAGTTATCACACCTTGCCACGTAAGTTGCGATTTCTTTCTTCATCTTGGTCCACCAATAATACAGACTTGAGATCTTGATACATTTTACTACTACCGGGATGGATGGACAATTTAGAAGAATGGGCTTCACCATAATTTGATTTCTAAGTTCTTTGTCTTTGGGGACAACAAGCCTATCATTAAACCAGAGAATTCCTTTGTCATCGACCCTAAAGTGCTTGGTCTCTTTCTCTTTCATTTTCCGCTTGATGTGAAACACACCCACATCGGTCTTACGGAGCTCGATAATTCGACTTCTAAGAGAGCAATCCACAGTGATATGGTGGAGTACTACGAGGATGAAGGAGGTGTGACGGATGAAAGTCTTCACTAACCAAGGAATTGCAATGGGCCTTTACTGCTTAAGGCATCGGCAACCACATTTGCCTTACCGGGATGGTAGTGCACTTGAAGGTTGTAGTCTTTGATCAATTCTAACCATCGCCCGTTGGCGCATGTTCAACTTTCGGGTTGAGTAAAGATGTACTTGAGGCTTTTATGGTCGATATAGATGTTGCACACATTACCCGACAAGTAATGTCTCCAAATCTTCAGGGCATGAATAACTGCAGCTAGCTCTAAGTCATGGGTAGGATAGTTGACTTCATGCTTTCGAAGCTGGCGCGAAGCATAAGCAATTACTCGGCCTTCTGCATAAGAACACACCCCAAACCGGTGCCACATGCATCACAATAGACATCAAAAGGCTTTTCAATGTCGGGTTGTGCCAATCTGAAGCGAGAGGTTAGCAAGGTCCGCAAAGTGTGGAAAGCCTCTTCACACTTCGAGTCCGGACAAACTTCTCATCTTTTGAAGTAGTCGAGTCATGGGCTTGACGATTTTTGAAAATCCAGGATAAGCGGCGATAATAGCCGACCAATCCCAGAAACTTTGAACTTCAGTGACCGTAGTAGGTGCCTTCCACTCAAGGACTTCTTGCACCTTCGTAGGGTCAACCGAAATTCCATCACCGGATAACACATGACCTAGAAAAGGTATCTTGTTCAACGAAATTCACACTTGCTTTGAACTTAGCATAAAATTTGGTTGTCACGCAACCGAGTTAAGACAATTCTCGGATGTTCGACATGCTCTTCTTCATTCTCGAGAATATACGAGGATATCATCAATGAACACGACGACAAACTTGTCCAATTACGGCATGAATACGAGAATTCATCAGTACATAAAAGTGTGCTTAGGAGCATTTGTCAACCCAAAGGACATGACAAGGTACTCGAACAAGCCATAACGAGTAGAAAAACATCTTAGGTATATCTTTAGGACGAATTTTGATCTGATGGTAACCAGACCTCAAATCGATCTTGGAGAATACCTTAGCTTTAGAGAGCTGATCAAACAGAATATCGATGCGAGGAAGAGGGTATTTGTTCTTGATGGTAACAACATTTAGGGGACGATAATCTACGCACATGCGCAAAGATTCATCCTTCTTCTTCACAAAGATAGCCGGACAACCCCAAGGAGAAGAACTAGGCCGAATCAAACCTTTCTTCAATAGCTCATTCAACTGACTCTTCAGTTCAGCCAACTCATTGGGCGGCATTCTATAGGGCCTTCAAGATATAGGAGCCGTACCCGGAATGAGTTCTATCTTGAATTCTACATCACGGTCCGGAGGTAATCCAGGCAAGTCATCAGGAAAGACATCTGGAAACTCACAGACAACCGGTAGATCCTTAATGGCTTTGGCTAGGGTAGCTTTGGCGGTATTGTGAATAGAGATATCACGAGGTAACTGCACTAGAAAACCCTTCTTATCCACAGGATCCCTCAACATTACCACACGGGTTGACATATCGATCAACACTCCATTCCCACTCATCCACTTCATTCCTAGGATTATATCAATTCCTACCCCGGCGAGAACTACGGATCCACAAGGAACTCTCGATCCCCGATCTCAATCCTTACATCTTTAACTACTTGGTTAGTCATGATATTATTCCCAGCAGCACTAATACAATAACCACCCTTGACAATTGAAATCACATTCATCTTATGCATAGATGCAAAAGTAGAACTCACAAAGGAATGTGAAGCACCGAATCAAAAGAGCACAAGCTGTAGGGTGATCATTAACAAGAAACTTACCGGTGGTGACCACTTCACCGGCGAGAATTTCCTCCACATGAGTGTAGTGAACACGTCGGCACGGACGTTTCCTTGAGCATTCTTGGGAGGATGGGGACATCTATTTGCCCAATGACCGGTGGTTACGAGTTCCAACATGGCACATTAGCTAGTGGGACATTGGAGCTGCCACCTTGAAGGTATTCTTTGGCAAGGAAATTGTGTACCCTTACGAAAACCACTTTTAGCTTGATTCTTCTTCCGAGGTGGGCCAGATGCGGACATTAGCATTGGGTGAACAGTGCTTGGGTCTTGGATACCATTGGTGCCTTAGGCGAGAAGCACACGCCTCAAAGTTTCTTTTGCGGTTCTTGGGCGGCATATATCTTATCATTGTTCTCTGAGTCAGTGTCAGCGATAAACTCATTGAAGGTGACACACTTGTAGTTGCCCATTGACTTCATCGGTTTAGGGAAAGTCCCCTCTTGAAGCTAGCTATTCTCTTAGCGTCAGTATCGACGAACTCAGGAGCATACCTCGCCAGGTTGTTGAATGCCTGGAGGTATTCATTAAGACTCTTGTTGCCTTGGGTGAGCTTCATAAACTCAGTATGCTTAATGGCCATGAGACTAGGAGGGATAAAGTGTCCTCTGAAAGCTGCCTGAAACTGACCCCAAACTATCTCGACGTTTGTAGGGAAGGTGGTCCTGTGATGTGTCCACTAGATGCCTGCAGGGCCTTGGAGCTGGTGTCCTACATATGTGGCCTTCATACCTTCAGTCAAACGGAGCAATCCAAACCTTTGCTCTATCGTGCTCAACCATTCATCAGCTTGTAATGGTTCTTCTGCCTCACGAAAGATAGGAGGCTTTGTATCCATGAAGTCCTTAAAGCTGCTGTACTGGTTCGGCTCGGGTCCCTGGCGGACATGCCGATCCTCACGGTTAGCCATTTGGCGCATAGCCTCAGCTAGCATGCACTGACTTTCCACGACCGTCTGCATTAGCTCAGCTGGTGTGGGCGGTGGAGGAGGTGGTTGTTCCTCATTTCCCATGCCACGACCGCGATGAAGGTTATGAGCCATCTGCAAAATGTATAGCCAATGAGCACTGACGATGTGGAAATTTTTGTAGATGAATCGTATAATTATGCCAAACTAAGTCCATTGGAGGGAATGCATTTATATAATCAACAGAGGCACAATCATTCATCACAACCACACAACTCATCAAGCGCATCAATTGACACATAAATGTGATGAACTTAACCAACAACGAGATCCATAGACCGCAAAGACGAAATTCATCAAAGGCTCACATACGTGGAGCATAATACGTTCGATAGGTTACATCCAAGCCATAGTGGTTCCAAACATACATCCAAAGATAACTTATGGTTCGATATTACATCCCAACGATTAACTTATGACAAAGCTACTCGTTCATGCATGAGGATCAACAAAAGACTAGCTCTTGCGCATTAGCTAAGTAGTAAGCTAAACTACGCATCGTCCTCGGAGTCAGTGTCGAAGATCTCTCCTCCATCTTCATCACTAGCAGGCTCTAACTCCTTATCTTCCTCCTCATCAGGTGGAATGTCCTCAGGTCCATTGACCTCCATGTCATCATCACCTTCAGCCATGATGACACCAGAACCCATCTCATCCTCATCCTCAGGTGG
The DNA here is from genome assembly GCA_904845875.1 of Miscanthus lutarioriparius. NCBI lineage: Eukaryota > Viridiplantae > Streptophyta > Magnoliopsida > Poales > Poaceae > Miscanthus > Miscanthus lutarioriparius. The sequence continues at coordinate 60,266,815 of CAJGYO010000004.1, read as the reverse complement.
CAAGAGAGGGTGAAGTTGATTGTGTAACAGGTGAACCTCCTCATGGAGATTGTCATTGTACTCCTCAGCAACTGCCACTTGCTGCTCTAGCTCTACCTATCGCGCTCTCAACACATTCTCCTCGTGCCAGGCTTCATTCCGTTGGTTCATCACGTGAATCAACATGCGTTCACAGTTGCGATGAGCAACTGTCAACCTCTAAACCTCAAGGGTCTCTTGGTCCCTTTCTGCGTTACTTGCTCCAAGCGGTCTTTGAGTCGCATAACTCTCGGCATCACCCGAGCTAGCTCTATCCTCGGCCTTTCCTCCTCGGTAGGCTCGGGGCCAGGGCTCACGAGGAGCTAAGCGGTGACGAGGCGCCTGCCTCCAGCCGGACTTACGGCGATGTGAGCTTCGTGCGTGCCATCTGTAGCAAAAAGTTACAACGTAAGGGAGAATCATTTAAGGGATATGAAATTTAATTAGTCGGGACAATCATATTTTAAAGGAGGAGTAATGCAAGAAATGCCATGTATGCTTGAACATGATGCATGCACGATCCGTGCGTCCTCACAATCCTAGAAAAATTTAAAGGCTAGCGAAATATACGGTGGCATACATATGTTCTCTCTCGTATCGGTAGCTAGTCGATCTACAACGATACGTTGTTAGTGTACTACTGAAAATTTCATTTCAGACCAATAATTTCCCAAAATGCATAAAAGCAAGCGATAAACTAAATACTTTCATACATACATCCCCGATGCACATACTCTAGTATCACGACTACCCGTCGAGAGATACCCACATTTAAGTACTCTCATAGATATATGATTGAACATGTAAGTATCGAGCAACCACAACTACTCTCCCTAGACCGGACGGTTGGGCGGTCATGCTCTCACAACTCCCACTTACCCGGGCGTAGAGGTATTTTGATCCATACATTACCACCCAAGCGGATGACATCCATACAATAACCGCCATATGGACGTGACGAAAGCGAAACAAGCGAGAACCCCCAAGTTAGTACTTTAATAAGCCACCTAAGAGTCCTTATTTGGGCATAAGGGATATGACCACTGGCAATACTTAGTGTTTAATTTAGGATTTTCACAAATACTTTTGTTTAAAATACACAAATGACATGTTTAGTGTCGAATCTTGCTCGATGCCACCGTATGTGAGAACCGACCAAATCATAAGAACGTAAGTACAAAAACAATCACCGGCGATCAATTTCACATGCTTAAGCTCCCATAATCCCGGTAGTCCAGAAATCACGAAGGATTTCAACCAACTCTCGACATACAAACCAAGATCGTAGTGATTCAACACAACACATCATCCGTTACAACATTTCATAAGTAGCATTCGGGTTACATCCATCAGAGTTTAAATAGAATATTACAAACCAAGTTTGAGTGTGCGGAAGCAACATAGTTTGGTACAAAACATCATAGTTTTCAATTACATTGCCAAGGTTGAGTCATGTCCCACAAAAGCATTATCAGGTACGAGAACTAGTAGGGACCGTGCCCAGCGGTCTAGTCTTCATCCCGGTGGGAGAAAGCGTGCTTGCGACAACCAAAGTAGAACAGGTGGGAGATAAACCCTGAGTACGAGAAGGTACCCAGCTAGACTTACCCGACAAGAACAGAAATAAACGACACCAAGGATCATGCAAGGCTTTTCAGGTGGGCTAGCTTGACACAGTTGCATAAAAGAGCTTATGAATAGAGTAACCAATTTAAACTTAGCATCAAGCTTATCATTATTTACCTATCCACTAGATTATCACCTGTACTAGAGCACTCACTTATTAGGAGCAAACAATATTAACCATAGCGGTATAATAAAGGCATCATCATCATATCATCATTTCTAAACCATTAAGTTATTAAGTGTATCTACATTGGAGATAAGCCCGTCAAGTTCTCACTAACCGGGAGAGGCGATTTCGAATCAATTACAACTCAGGTGAGGGGGTATTCCTAACTCTCACCACAGCATACTTAGCAAGGGTAGCCGTGGAGTCACCTTTGGAACAACTCGGGAACCAAATTAAATGGGTTCGATCGATTACCAAACACTCTTAGGGATTACCCTTACGCCGGGACGATCGGGACTTTTAAATCACACCCCCTTGGACACACGCCTCGGCTCCCTTAAAGGCGCACTTTATACTGCTCGACTCCCACTGAGGTGAGCTACTCGGCCGTGGTCGGTCTCGGACCTGCCAACTAAGAGAGGCATCGTTCAACATGAGCAGGAAAGGCTCCAAGAATCGGTCCTTAAGCGACCTGAGGACGGAGTCACTTTGCAAACCGGCAAGCCTCCGTCCGATCTTCATTTCAAATTAAAATGGTTCTTTTCCACGATAGCAAATATAGCCAACCGTGCCACATGTATCTTCCTATATCTCGCGGTGACAGAAATCACCCGACTTCTACAGCGTTTAAGCGGGGCTAAGCACTACTCGAGCTGAGCTACATAGGATTCGAGGTAACAATATCTGGACAAGGAATGGGTAACCAATGCAGCAAGTGTTTGCATCCAACACCTAAACTTAATGCAACAATATATATATATATAGATATATAATAATAATAATGTAACTGCATTTCGGAAATTAGGAGGCTTAATATGCTCCGGGGCTTGCCTTTCACAAAGTTGCAAGGACGGTGGTCCGGGCACTCAACGGCGACCTTGTCTGGCACTTCTTCTGAAGGCTGCTCCTCCTGAATCTCCGGTGCCGGCTGCTGCTGCTCGCTCAGTTCCTCGAATTCCAGCAGGGTTACTCCTTTCGGTACACCTATTGCATGTCGATGCAAAAGATAAATAAGATAAATATCATGGATGCATAAGGAATGACATGATGCTCATGATGAATGAATCACAGTGAGTGTTTACGAAAGCATCACTGGACACTCGTTTACCGAGTAATTAGCTCTATTCAAATCACTTTAAGCATGTATCCAACTTAACTTAAAGAACAAGAGCAACTTACCTAACTTGCATAACCTAAGATAAAGATGCTCATCTTCAGTTAAGGACCTAACACCTAGGAACAGTACCACAAACTTAGAAATAGTAAAGACATACTTAAAATAACAGTTAAAGCTACATATGCAAACAAGTAGTTACTTAATTCAATCATAACCAGAGTTCTATAAATCCAAATGACTTGTATGAGGACATTCTGGAAAGCTTATGAAATGTTCTACAAATCAATGGTAAACAGCAAAGCATGATTCTGATGTTAACCAAATCAATTTCCAGCAAACCTAGAATCTGTCCAGAATGACAGGGTTACTAACTTAATTATTTAATGATTGTGCAAAAACATACTTTGATCAAACCAAGTTTACCAACTTGTTTTTCATACCTAAGAAACATCAGAAAGTATAGTGCCAACTTCTAAATAAATTATTTAATATCCTTTTCTAATTTATTTAGTTAATTAGGTGATTTAAGAAATATATAGTAAAATTATTCACAAAAATCTACAAAAATTACAGTAGCTATCTCATGCTGCACATAGACTACCATAAAAATTTCAAAGCCATTGGGCAAACATAACTTGCTGTATCCAAAATAACAGGTGACATGTCTAATTTGAGCATAATTAGGAAACCTTATTAAAAAAGTGTCAAGCAACAGATTTCCCATTTTTCCTAGCATCATTCTAGCATAAGAATAGCACTCATCAAATTTCACCTGCACTGGATCTATAGAAAAATTATGAAAATTCACACAAGATCCACCCATTAATAAAAGGAAATTCTATAACTTAAAAACTACACATGCACTAGCTCTGAAATTTTAACCAGAGCTTCTAATAAGCAATAATAGACTGCCCACAAAATTTCATAATTTTTGGACCAAAGAAACTCAAGATAAAATTCAAACAAGTTTGCATGTATCCAAAAACACATTTCAAAGTCCTATTTAATAAATCCAGAACTTCTAAAACATGTGCTCATATAATATTTTTATGAAATACTACACATTACTAGGAACTCAACAAAATTAGAACCACATCATTTGGATCTACCATCTAAGAGCTACATATTTTTCAATATGTACATAAATCAATGAAATAATAAAACAAAACAAAATAGGAAAATCCTACACGCTCTTGGGCCAGCCAGAAGAATCACAGCTGACCCTTGAGCACTGTTGTGACCCAAGACACGGCATAAGCGGCCTCCAGACACTCGGCGCGCCCAGTGCTGGCTCCGCCTCCGCGTCGGAGGCCCGACGAGCAGGCCCGCTTGTCGGCGAGACGAGCAGGGGGAGGCGGAGGGCGGCGACGACGCAACTTCGCCGTCGGTAGCTTCTCCGTGAAACCATCTACGCTTCTGACGTTACGCCTTGACCATGCGCATCTAGTGGTGACCTCAATCGGTGCTAGTGTAGCGGCTAGAGGGTTGGCGGCCGACACGGCGGCGCCACCTGACCCGCACACGGCCCGCTCCCGTGAACTGGCGGCGACGACGACCCCCTAACGGTGACTCTCTGAGCTTGGTGGTGTTCCTATGACCTAGCGTGAGGTAGAGGAGGGATGGGAACAGCGAGAGACGGTGGCCACGTGGAGCACCAACTCCGGCGAGCTCCGCCATGGCTGCGGTGGGGAGAGCGGCGAATCGCCCTTACCAAGGCACGATCTACCCGGCCGAGAGGTGGAGGAGGTGGAGGGATCACGCAGGCGTAGCTCTGGGTGAATCCCAGGCAACGCACTTCGCGGTGTGGCGGCCTTGACAGCGCGATGATCTTGCGATCGGCAATGGCGGACGGTGAGCTCTCGGCAGCTGCGTCTTGGTGGGAGAAAGCGAGGAAATGCGAAATGGGACGGGCGAGTCGTCCGGACGGTAGCGCAGGTGGCTTCAAGACACGGCTGCGGCGCCAGGCGCGCCTGGCGTGGCAACCTGACAACAGGTCGGCGACGAGTGTCACCCATCGTCGGCTGAATTACGAAACTTGATCACTGTAACCGATTCGATGTTCAATTCCGAGCCTGACAATGATACTTTGACAAAGATTATTTCGTAATCGACTCATTAAAGTCTAATCCAGTGGAACTACGATAGAGTTAAGTGAGTACTCCAATTGACTCAACATAAGCTCGTGCTAATTCACCACAGTTTCCATCTACAAGGTTCCAAAGTCGTCTTCATGAAACTGGAAAGCGGTTCCAACACTTAGAAAATTTTTCAAATGTTGAATCCACCATCAATGCTGACTGATTGTGGGACCTTTTTTGGGCATGTTGTGCACATTTTCAAGAGTTGGTCACAAAATAATTTTTGTTCCTTATAAAATTTACTACAAGTTTGCTTTAAGTTGCTCGAGACATGCATAGACTCTAAGTTGCACTTTTTAAACAGTCAAACAATGACACTCCAAGGGTCAATTCAAGTCAAACTTGCACTTGAGGTCATTTTGATGTACATGAACAATGTCCCAACAAGTAACCTAAGTATAGTTAAGGTGTAATAGACCAAGATCAACCACCTTTACAAATTGTAATACCTCTTTTAATGATCACATGTGATAAAGCAACTAAACAAGCAATTCACTCATATGTTGCAATGAAATGTTACACATGTTTCATAGCTTGGTTGTTATTCTATACTTGTCACATTACTACCATGTTGCCATGCTTCAAGATATGAGAAATTTATGTTGCATTCATACGTTGCACTACTACCACTCTAAGCAATCAAGCATGAAACACATACAATTTAAAATGTTGCATATGTATGTTTCAATGATAATGACATGATGACAGAGATAATGCACATGCTTATGAAATGACATGCAATTTAGTGGAAGCCTAAACACCTAGGGTGTTACATTGGTGCCGACCCGATCGATGGAGTCGAGCAGGTCGGTGTTGTCGATATGCCTCCCTTTGTAGCGGGGAAGCGGATGACAAGTTGTCGGCGTGGCTGAAGGTGATGTAGGCATGGTCGGAGCCGGATGTCTTGTGGTGGGAGCGGATCCATCGTGGTCGGAGCCGCACCCATCGTGGTCGGAGCCGTGTCCACCGTGGTCGAACCATATCCATCGTGGTGGAGCCGTGTCCATCGTGGTGAGCCGTAGCCGATGTAGGTGAAGCAGTGGTCGACGCATACTGAATCCATGCCTCCTCCAGGGTCATGGCGATGAAGTCGTCGGAGCCGATGGTCCAGGTGATTTGGCCAACGGTGAATGTGAGGCCGTTCGGCGCAGCCATGGAGCGGAGATGATGACCGTCTTGTTTGCTTGGGAAGCGATCGCACCCCCTACACGGCGCGCATGTCGCCGACGAAATATGGTCGGTAGTCTACCTAGGGGTATACCCAAGGTAGTAGATTGTCGACAAGCAGTCATAAGCCACAAACAAGACGGTGACGCAAAGACGCAGACACAAGGTTTTATCCAGGTTCGGCCACCAAGAAGGCGTAATACCTACGTCCTGCGTCTGATTTGTATTGCTATATGTCAATGAGAGATGTTTTTTAGAGGGGTCCCCTGCCCGCCTTATATAGTTCGGGGGGCAAGGTTACAGATCTGGAAACTAATCCTAGCCAGTTACAATTGCCATATGTGGCCGGATAAGGATTCCTATTCTAACCGACCAGGATCTTGATTGATCGCCAAATCCGCCTTGACTCCTTGCGCGGGACTCCGATCAGGTTAACCGGGCCACATGTCGTCTTTTGGTGGACCAGACCCACCGATCCGGGCCAGCCCAAGCTTAGCCATAAGGGTATAGGGGTTAATACCCCCACACCCCCCTTGGGTTCCCTCAACATTATTGTTCTAGTGGTAGTGTCAATGAGAACTCCATGACCACTCATCCAACTCATGCCCAAAATCACATCTATGGCTAGTCCTAGCAATACTATAAGATCCAAGGTATACTCCTCTTGTATGGAGATGAACACATCTCTGACTATTTGGTTTGTAGAGATAGTAGCCCTGGCTGAACTTATAATATAACCACCCTTGTCTACCTCAATTATCTTCTGATCATGCTTAGATGTAAATGTTTGACTCATAAATGAATGCAAGGCTCTAGAATCAAATAAAACAATTGCGGGGTGTTTATTAACAAGAAACATACCAGTGGTCACAACTTCCCCTACGGGAATCTCTTCCACGGCAGTATAGTGCATGTACCGGGATGTGCCTTAGGATTGGCTTGTTTTTGGTTGCCACGATTACGATTTGCACCCTTCTTGGGATAAGGGCAATCCCTAGACCAATGGTCGATTTGGTTGCAATTGAAGCATACAGATTGCTTTTTGGCCCTATGGAGCTTCCTTGGCCTTTGTTACCCTTGGGCATGGCAATAGTGAAGGCTCTGTGAAACACCTTTTGAGGGTGACTAGCCTAGGCTTTCTGCTGAGGAGGCCTAAACTTAGGCATAGGGGGACGAAACTGTGGCTTTGCCGCCATTGGAGCCCTAGAGTGAGAGGAACCTGAGGCACCCGCCTTAGCTGCTCACTTGCGACCTTTTGCTACCGCATGTAGGTTGTTCTGGTTCTCTTGAGTTAGGGCATCACTGATGAACTCATTATATGTATCACATCTAGAGTTGGTCATAGTTTTCATCAACTTAGTGCTAAGGCCTCTCTTGAAGCTTTCTATCTTCTTTGCTTCTGTATCAACAAATTCTGGGGCATATCGGGACAAGTTGTTGAATGCATGCATGTATTCAATTATTGTTTTTGTCCCTTGGGTGAGCTTCATAAACTTAGCAGCCTTCATGCGCATCAGCCTCGGGGCAATATGATACCCCCTAAATGCTGCCTTGAATTGATCCTTGGTGACATTTGCATTTGTAGGTAGGGAAGACAGATAATGGGTCCACCAGATTCCTACTAGCCCCTGCAACTGATGGGATGCATACTCTGCCTTCATGGGTTTAGTGAATCTCAGCAAGCGAAACTTTTACTCAATGGTATCAACCACTCGTTTGCTTGGAGCGGTTCTTCTGCCTCTTTGAAGACCAGAGGCTTAGTGTCCTAAAAATCCTTGAAGGAGTTATACTAGTTTGGTTCAGGCCCTTGGTTTTGCTGGAGGGCACGAGCGGTATTCTGTGCAATGAGGCACACTGTTTCTTCCATCGCTCTTTGATTCCCCAAGAACTATGCAAAAAATTCGTTCGCAAAAGGTGGCGGTGGTGGTGGGAGGTCACCATCATTGCCACCATTTTGGCTGGTGCTGGACCCAGCGCGTGCGCGAGGCATCTGCAAAATTGCAACAATAAGTGATTATTATGTCAAGAGATTGTGGAACAATTGTATAATCATGCCAAACTGATATTACTAGAGAGAATCTTAAATTCATACAATAAAACAGAGGCACAATAATTAATTCTCACAACATAACATCACCAATTTGATCACTTATCGTACTCGCAACACGTTAACATGCATGTCACATTTCACCAGCAAAACAAAACTAGGATTTAATTAAAATTCCAACCATCATGGACCAACATGCAAGGTTCCAATGTTACATTAAGGACACATCTGAAGATCGAAACTTAAATCACATGTCCATCACATAAAAGATCGAAAAAGATAAGGAGTTAGCGCATCTAGCTAAGCACTATAGCTGAGGTATGCCTCGGAGTGGTCTCTGTCAACACCGGACATAGCATTTGCCTTATCATTGTCCACAGGCACAAGTTGTTCTTCCTCTTCCTCTTCCCAACTGTCATCTTCTACGAACATTGTCGGATCTTCCTCTTCTTCTTCTGTGGCTACTGGAGGAGGAATAGGATTAATGATGTTGTTGAGGCGATGAACATCATGTTGAAGCTTCACAATGGTGTTCTGGTGCTCCTAAATCTGACACCAATACTCCGCCTCCCTCTGACGGTAGTCATTCTTTAGCCACCTAGCTAGAACCAAAGTCCTAGTCCTAACCTCCTCTCTAGCCTCTGCAAGATGATAGGCCTCATCCCTCTGCTGGATGGCCTGCACCTTCTGAGCATGGGCGGCCTGTGGCTCTGCCTATGCAGTGTTCCTATCTGCAACAACATTCTCCATCTGAGTCTAGAGGGCTCCCAATGCTGTATGAGTGTCAGCAGTGTCGCAAAGAGCCTCCCTAGCTGTCTTCTTGTGCTTACGCACACGCTTCTTCAGCCTTCGCTCTAATTCCCTAGCTTCCATGAGCTTGTTCACATAGATGTTATAAGACTCTTGCCAGAAATAGAGGGCATCTTCTCAGGCATAAAACATATGCATGATAGTGAATATGGCACTCATAGCAGGACTCGAGCTCTATGCCCGCTCATCATGGTCCTGGACCACAGAAACACGGTCATGCTACCTCCAAACTATCGTACCTGGATCCACCTGAGGAATAGATCATGCTGCACTGTTGGTGAGTGAATCACCATGCTACTGACAAAGTGTGCTCAAGATCTCAAAGGCTGCCACTTGAGTGCCTTCCCAAGGGGTTCTTCCCTCAGACTCCGCTTTCCAGCCCTGGTACTATGGTGCCTGTGTACAAGCTGGGATGGACACTTGCACCTCAAATCATGGTTCCTCCTGCACATGCCTCTATGTCCAAAAGTATTGGGGCGGCTCTATGTACCCCACAAAGTGCAACACTCTCTAGAGCAAGGCAGGTGTGCCAAAGATACCCAAGAACGCCTCGTTCCCTTTCGGTGGGTAATATGCTGCCATTTGTAGCAAAAATGGTGCAGCTCTCGTGAGAACAACATTATAATAGAAAAGAGTTACTTAACTGAATAAGAACCTTATAAGGGGAGGAATAATGCAAGTATGTAATGAATGATTTATCATGATTCATGCACGTTCCATACGTCCTCACAAACTTAGGAAAATTAAAACTTCTAGCGACATACACAGTGGCATACATATGTTCTCTCATAAATAAAGTAACTAGTCAGGCTACACGTTTTGTTGTTAGCGTACCTGCAGAAGAGTTTCATTTCAGCTCAACTCCACAATTATATAAATACAGAAATGAAAATCTAGCCTCTAGGTTGAATACTAAATACTTCCATATATATATACCCATATATATACTTCCATATCAAAGCTACACGAAAGTAAATCGTCCCATATATACATATACAACCGTATCAAAGCTAACCCACAATTAAATAATTAGTATATATATATATGCATATATATATACTTTAGTATCAAAGCTACCTCTCCCCTTAGACCACACGCTCACATCTTGCGGTCATGCCACTCATCATCTTACCTTGGGCGTGAGGCATTTGATCCATACATTACCACTCAAGTGAATGGCATCCATACAATAGCACTTGCCGTATGGATGGCGAAAATAAAACCCCATGTTAGTACTTATTTAGCTACACAAATCCTTAATAACGGGCATAAGAGAAATGATCACTGGCACACCTTAGATTCAAATTTTAGATTTGAACACCTATTTATATATAGCTATAAGTTTGCCAAAAACTAGTTTTTGTAAAACAAAGACTTTCGTTTTAAATACATATATAGCAATAATGTTGAATCTTGCTCTAATGTCAGCTGTAATAGAACCGTCCAATTTATAAGAGCACAAGTACAATGGCGATTCTTGAATTGTCGCACTTTCATGCTTGAGCCCATATAAACCCGATAGTCAAAATCGAGTACCACGAAGGGTCTCGATTAAATAAGCCAATATACAACCAAGATCATACATGATTCAACATACATGCCACATATTACATAGAGTTCACAAATACATTGCCATACATCAGAATGCGATTAAAGTTATTACAAACCAAGTTCAAATAAAGTAGTAGCGGAAGCAAAGTAGTTTTTAAACCAACATCTCACACCATTGTTCAAATACTTGCCAGTCTGTGATCACAACCCACAAAAGCATCATAGATTAGATATATAAATAGAAGCGCCTTGCCTTGGCTTACTCCTCTTCCACTGCGTGCGAGAAGCAGTTCTTACAATACCCATGATAAACAGTGTTATCTACAACAAGTGGGAAATAAACCCTGTGTACAAGAAGATACTCAGCTAGACTTACCCGTCATAAACCAAAAATAAAGTGACTCCAAGGATCATGCAAGGCTTTATAAGTGGAGCTAGCTTGACAACATTTTGCGTAAAAGCTACTAGTTGAGCTATACATTTTATAATTCAGTCATCAAGTTAGTTAATTATAGCTATTCATCTATAGATTAGCAACTAACCTATGCCAAACATGTGTTATATCAGTAGTGATAGAACAATAGTAACCAAAGCAATTTATTATATCATTCTCAGAACCATTGCACTTGCCATTATCACTATGATAGAAGGAAGATCAGTTAAGTTTCTCATTATCTAGGAGAGACGGTGATTCGAATCGATTGCATCTAGCTGGGCAGTATTCCTAACACAAACTCAGGTCTACCAGCCACGGTAGCCTTAGGTCACCTTTGGTACAACTCAGATACACATTTTGCGGGTTCGATAAGGCGCCGCACCCTCAGGGACACTAACGGATGCTAGGTCGATCAGGACTCTAACCTGCCCTTGACCTCACATCGGCTCCCCACACATCCTTACTACCTCCAGTGTGCGCACTCTAACAGAACAAGGCCCAGCCTGAGTTGAGCTACTCGACTTCAAGGTCAAAACGAGTTATCTAGCCAACTAAGTGAGAGGCATGCATTCAAAATGACCGAGGACCAACAACGATCACGGTCCTTAATCAACCTGAGCAATTACATGAGTCAACCTACAACATAGCCACCGTTCGGGCCTCGATTTACAACATCCATGATTCTTTTACCACGATAGCAAATATAGCCAACCATGGTTCAGTGTCCACCTATATCTTGTAGGTGACAGGAAATCACCCGACTTCTACCGAGAGCTAAGCATTGCTAGCGGTTATTCAATCTGGGACTTACATAGGATTCAAGGTATATTTCTAGACAAGGTAGTTCTATGCATCAAGTGTTTCCAATCAACTCTTATAACCTAATGCATCAAACATAAAGGACTCAAGTGATATTTTATAAAACATAGGAGGCTTATAATGCTCCGGGCTTGCCTTTTCGGGAAAAAAAGTAGTAATTTGGTGATCGGGGCACTATGGTAGTTCTTACGGAGCTTGCTCCTCGCCTTTGGGAGCTATGGGCTAGGGTGTCTCCTCATTCTACTCCTCCTCTACTTCAAATTCCAAGAGGGTGATTCCTTGAGGCGATCCTATATGCATGGCGAGAATAAGATATCATGGATGCATAGGTAATGACATGGATGATATGATATGATGAAATGCATAATCATAACCACTTGATAGGCACATAGAGCGGGGCATGGTGGTTGACTAGCCACGACTCGTCGATGACAAGGTCATCGGCGGTGAGAATCTACCGACGTGTTCCCCACAACACCCAGCGTCGAATGGTATCCGTCATTGGCTCAAAGGCATGCCGAAAACAAGCTCGGCGGTGGCCATGGCGGCATAAGCGGTGATGCTTGCGGTGGTGCCCGCCGACTCGACTCTGGCCATGCTAGGCTAAGGCGAGCTTGGCTATGGTTTTTGCGGTGACCTAGCAGACCTAAGCGGGTGTAGATTTGGGTTAGTAGGCTGCGTCGGAGGGGCACGGCCTCATGCATGGTGGCATGGGAGGCGGGCGTGGTGATGGTGAGTCACCATTCCGATAAGATGGCTGCCCGATGGTGAGTCTCCGTCTTTGGGTAGGCTACTACGGTTCATGGCGGCTCGGAAACAAATCTGAGAGGGAAAAGCGGTGTCTAGTTAGGGCCGACCACGGCGAGCCTGAGCTCGACAGGTGCCCAATCCATCATAAGCGGTGATGGTGACATGCAATGTGGCTTTACCTTTGCATGGACGATGGTGCTAACAAGTCGATGAGGTAGATGGATTGGCGGTGGTGCGGCGAGAATGGCGCCAGCAGCATGGCTAAGGCATCGCGGCGATAACTTGCTCCACTCGACTTTGAAGCGAGAGAGCAAGGCAAGGTGAGGTAGAGAGTGAAACACGCATGGAGAGTGGCGGGGACATGACTCCCTTTGCATGCGCCCTAGCCTAACATGCGGGCCTGATGCCAGTGTACGGCGTCCACACAATGGACGTGGCCTATGGCCGGTCGGCCACGACGTCGCGCTGCCCTAGCCGGTTTTAGGCTTGCAACAGACGACTGATAGAGCAAGTTCGTGTATATGTAACTCCCAAATGAACTCGATTCAGCGAAAACTTCCCTAATATGAATTGTAGGGCTATCAGAGATCTACAACTTTGCTTAAATGAGTTTAGCCTAATTCGAGCTGGTTTAGAAGTTACAATGCATGTATATAAGCAACATCACATGTGATAAACATATAGTGAATGAGATGATACTTCATATGCTCATGCTCAAGAATGGTTGGATACCTGAGTCAGGGAGTTGGTGAGTATTTTTTATTTAGATTTGCATACCTGAGCATTCTTATCGGCAGCATATGATGATGGAAACTTTGAGATTGCTGCAACGGTGGCTTGATTGCGTGAAGTCCATCTCAGGTGAGCAACAAGGCTAGACCGTGCATACACTGCAGTTGGTGTGTATGGGCCATGGGCCTTCATGGTAGCGACAAAGGTATGAAAGAGGAAAGTCCTCCTCTCTCTTTTCTCTTCTCTCTTTCTTTTTTTATCATATATATATTTTTTTTGACTCTTTTTTTTAATTTTCTTTTTTTAGCAAGGTAGAGTGACATCATTTTCTTTTCTTTTTAACCAAGATGGTCTTTGGTGTGAATGGAACTTGTGGTGAGACTCTCACCATCCTCCCCATACTTGGAATTTTGTGTAAAAGTCGGTGTTATGTCGGGGTCTACTTTTTTGGCGTGTTCCATCACCAAGATCATCAAGGTATGTAGTCGATGTAGCTTCCATGTTTTCGGGCATCACATGTCCCATGTTCTTCTTGATCTTAACTTTGAAAGGTTAGCACATAAGAATACCCAGAAGGTGCATACTATCTTGACATGTTCTTGCTTTTATTAAAAGGAAAGTTCATTTTTTTTTATAATAATATATTTTTATGATTATATATTGTTGGCGATGCTTAAACGCGTAATCCTACCACCAACATATAAACAAAATGAACAAATGTAAACACCAAAACTTAGAATTAGGGATTTTAACTTAAACTTTCCACAAGTTTTGGTACAAGCATGTTTTGCAGGTCATAGACATTAATGCCTGGAAAAATTCACTGAAAGACGCTTTCCAACGCTGATTCGCGGAAAGGAACAACAAAGGCGCCCACCAACTCAACTCAATCAGGGCAAAACACCACCGGGAGGGATCCGAGGACCAGCCCAAGGCCTCCCACGCAGTGACGATGGCCAAGGGTGGGCTGACCTAGGGGCGAGGCATCCCCTATGGGTGCCTCTCTCTGCCTCTCCTTGCTCTGGCGGTGGCATGCCGCCATGTTGAGGCGGTGCAGCCACGACTTGCGCCAATAATGGCTTGAAGCACTGCCATCCTTCCTGTATAAATAGAGGGGTAGAGCTTCCCTCTAAAGGACGACATCAAGAGAACAAGAAAGAAAAGGAGAGCTACATTTCTACTTAGCATTCAGCTAGAATAATAGTGGAGTGAGTGAGGAAAGAGTTGGAGAAGTGTCGAGACTATCAACAACCTTCCTTAGTGTGCAAGCTACACTAGCAGAAGAGTGTCAGAGCTAGGAACTCCTCCACTTGTACCTCTACGAGCGTCTTACTACTTGGAGTAAGAAGTTCATGTTTAACTTTGGAATTGATTACTTAAGAAAGTTACCTTTGACCATTATAAACACAATGTGGATCATCGTCCGTCCTTGTGATGGGTGCTCTAGTAGAAGGGCCACGATAGAGAGCGGATTACCCTAGCGATACATGCTAGAGTAATAGTTGATAGCGTAGACGTGGTGTTTAGGCTATAAGCTATCTTTGTTTGCTTCATTCCCCATGGTTGAGGGTAAGCGGCAGGTGGTGACTGCCCTGTCCGTCCTTCATACTCCCCCACATCTAGGTTCGACGTAGAGCGAAGGCCTGTATTGCTTGGTAGACTAGGTGTAAGCCGACGCCCGAAGCAGGTGTATAGTGTCAAAGTTATCTCCACTTAAGATATCTATCCTTAGAAAAACCTCACTACCCAAGCTACCTTTTTCTTGTTTTGTTTAGGTGAACTAGCTAAGAGACTTTCACACCTGTTCCTTTGGGAAAATATGATACCCTCAATATCTCCGGGTGAAGTGCTACAATGGTGTATCCATGCGCTTGCGGATCCCTCTGCTTACGCTAAGAAACACCAACAAGCATTTCTAGCGCCGTTGCCGGGGAACGGTTGTCATTTTAGTCTTCGAACCTAGTCACCTGTGTATCTTTTATTTTACATTTCTTTTCTTTTTATTCTTTTCCAATGGAGCACAAAATAATTCACCAACTTTCTGCTCCCAAGGGCGAGTTCTTAGAGCCACCACAATCCTCGAAACCGATCACGACTTCTAGCTATGAACTCCACCCCTAGCTTTATAGCCATGGTTGAGAAACGAACCTTCCCAATGTTCGATTATGAAAACCCTTACCATCACGTAAGGGAATTTGAGCATCTCTGTGCTTGCCTGACCATTTTAGGCATGTCATAAGGCACACTTTGGTGGAAGTTGTTTCCTTTCTCACTTGATGAGAGGGTGAAACAATGGTATGCCCATAATGTAGGGAAGGTAGCTAGTGACTGGGAAGAATTAAGGAACAAATTCTGTCTTGCGTTCTTCCCTATATCCCGAATCGCTTCCCTACGCCAAGAAATCCTCTGTTTCCAACAAAAGGAGAAGGAAACCATAGGTGCAGCCTGAGACTGATTTTCAATCCAAACTCATTCTGGCCCAGACTTGTCTATACCCAACCATGTGTTATTACAACATTTTTGGTTAGGGCTTAGCAGGGAGTCGGCCCTACAACTTGACATAACTATCGGAGGTTCATTCATGCATAGAACCACTAAGGAAGAAAAAGCCCTCTTAGATCATATTTTAGAAACACCTCCCTTAGAACCCCTCCGTGTAGAACCTATGTGTGGGGGCACAACCCCGATACCCACAAGAGACCACATGGGGCTGCGCCCCAGTGGCCAGCCCACAAAATGAAGCCTTCTTTGGGCACGGCAGCTGCTCGGCGCCTCCTGCAAGACTTCGGAAAGATATCTTGAAGATCTTTGCGAGATCTGTTAGGATCGTATGATCCCATGATTCACATGTCTGTTATTACTTTCCAGTTTCTCTCTAGATCTAAGCGACTTGTAACCCTACCCCTAGACTATATAAGGAGGCGGGGACCCCCTCTGAACACATGCAATATCATACGATAGCCAATACAATCCAACAGACCATAGGAGTAGGGTATTACATCATACTGATGGCCTGATCCTATCTAACTCATGTGTTAATGTTGCCTTCTTGTTCTCGATTACATGCATCTCTGTCGATCAATCTACCTTTGTGGGATACCCCTCAGAGGACTGCCGATGGTATTCTGTTGATAGTTGGCATGCCAGGTAGGGGTGTGCATCTTTGTTTCCATGTCAAACAAGATGGTATGTTTTGCAGGCTCTTCGTCCCTCCACAGCTCGGCGAGATCTTTATGGTCAAATCGATCTAAATGGATCATCAACGCCGACAGTCGTCGAGAGCTCGTCGAGCCGGTCTGAGATCAATATTGCACCGATCACCCCAACACCTATGACTATAGATCCGATCTCAGAACCACCTCTGAGGTTGTCTTCGCCGACAATTCACCGCCTGCTCCCACACTACTAGAGGAGGAAAATCGACAATGATGATCTGATCGCATCCATCGATCAGGTTGGCCAGAAGCTCGCCGATTGCCTCTGCATCGCGGAATTAGCTCTGACCACTCTGGTTCAACGCCGACCACCCTCTAGTTTAGATCTATCAGAGGAAACTCCAAGGGTTATGGCCCTACCCTTTGGGCTCACCAACGTCCAGCCACTTATCAAGATGCCCTAAGAGGCAAATTCGCCGACTAGGTTGGAGATGTCCATCCTCTCACCGACCAGATCTCCAACCAGGTCTCACCAACTGTCAACATGCTACACGTCGGCCAACCCCCTAAAGTGTCCCTCCAAACCATCCTAGAGGAGAATCCAAACTCCAAATCCTGAGGCTCTATGGAGACTATCAGCTGAAACCGCCACCATGAACAACCTTCTTTCCCCCCCTTCCGGTGGGCGCAATCTTCAACATCGCGTCTATAGCACCCACAGGAAGGGGAGACCGAGGAGGACCACGCCACCCACATGAACAAGAATGTCAACCGTGCTGGGCACTAAGCAAACGAGGCTACCCTTGTGCTGGCCGAGGCTCACTCAACTTCATGAGGAAGGCCACACCAACTCCAACACAACCTCGATGATGAATTTGTTCATGTTGATGGCCATGACATCTACAAGACCCCAAGCGCCAACTTGACCATGGCCGCCAACAAGCTCGCCTAGCTCCCATAGACATCAAAGGTCACCAAGGTCATTGCCATGCTTAAGCGGCACCTTGCCGAGTCAATGAGATCTGGCGGGGATCGAACCTTCCTCTTTGAGCCGAACTCGATTTGCCGATCAGTCACGCCAAAATCTAATCGTCACCCCAGCCAAAGTCGTTTCGCTAACCAGCACCATGACAATGGGCAACCCTCTAGGGGAACTAGGGGCAACCGCCTCGAACAACCTCGCTAATATGACCGGGAAGTTGAACAAGGCGTCCGAGCACACCTCAACAATCTTGAGTAGCGCGATGACATATCAACGGCGCCATTTGAGTTGCCATGAAGAAGAAATGCACGCGTCGTCAAGAATGCGAGCAAGAGTTACGTAATCTGGACCGACCCTCCGACCACAAAATGTCGACAACGCCGCACATCATGGCGGCGATAATCCCAAAAGGCCCCAGCATTTATGAGGCACTCCAAACACTTCAATGGCCCCATGGTTTCAAAATCAGGGGGTCAAGCCCTCTGAGGGACGGATGAACCCCACCACGGTGGCTACAAGCTTACGCCATTTGCTATGCGCCTTCTTAGTGGGAGATACCCGGTGTCATGGCGAACTATCTTCCCATCATGCTCACATCAAGCTGCGATGGCCTGGTTCACAAGCCTCACCCTAGACTCCATCGGATCCTAGGAAGAGCTGAATAAGGTCTTCACCGACAACTACATGGCTACGTGTACTCGGGGGCACCAAGCATGATCTGAACCGTATCTACTAGAAGCCGTCCAGGCTCCTCTCAGTGCTACATCGGGCGCTTTTTAGAGATGAGGAGTTCTATTCCCAACATCATGGAAGCCGAGGTCATCACCGCCTTCGTGCGAGGACTCCATCATTTGCGATCTCCACTCCAAGTTCAACCGCAAGCCGCCCATGGGGATTGGTGAGATGATTACAACCGCCAACCCGATGCGTTGGCGCCGTGAAGCCAAACTATGCTTCAGCGAGGATGTAGGCACTCATCGCCCAACTCAATGCAGCGATTCGCGACTCGACGAGCGACGCCACAGCGACCGCCATTACGATGACCGCAGTCACCATCGGGACAGCGGCCGTGATCGGCCAGAAGGGTCCAAATCTGGTCAATATCACCGTCGCCGACTAGACCACATTGTCGCCAATGTTGACGAACCTTGCACCAAATGCAACTTCGACAAATAGTACAAGAAGATCCTCGAAGGCCCGTGCCCCTCCAAAAGAAGCGCTAATCATAAGATGAAGGACTGCCTCGGCTTGGCTAAGGTGTTCCGGGCTAAAAAGCGGACAATGACAACAACGATGGAGCCGGAGGCCGCCCAGGCACACAGGGGCAACAACAATGTCTTCTAGGATCATGACAAGGTGGTCGCCACCATCTTCGAGGCCTCACCTCCACCAAGGCGAAGAGATCGGAAGCTCACCGCCCATTGGTGGTCGCCGTCAATCCTTGAGGGACCGCCGCCAACCCCATATTGACTATCGCCCCTGATGCGAGGTCCCCATCACCTTCAGTAGGGCTGACCAGTGGGCGGACATCCCTTACATAGGGTGTTTCCCCTTCATCCTTGATGCAACCATTCAGAAAGTGCTTTTTAGAAAAGTGCTCATCGACAGTGGGAGCGCTCTGAACCTCCTCTTCGCTAGAGCCCTAAAGGAGCTGGGCCTCAGGATAGGAGATCTCACACCCTCTGACTCTTCCTTCTAGGGTGTGGTACCTGGCAAGGCATCCAAACCACTTGGAGAGATCACCACCACCAATCTGATTCGGCGGCTAAAAACTACCATGCGTCGAGGCACATCAACTTCTCGTCGTGACTTCAACACCGCCTAGCACGCCATACTTGGTCAGCCAGCTCTGGCCAAGTTCATGGTCGTACAGCACTACGCCTATCTAGTGTTGAAGATGCCTTCGCCTATAGGAGTCCTAGCCCTGCAGGCCAACCTCTCCATCACCTACGCCTGTGAGACAGAGAGTCTCACCCTCGCCGAAGCCACGGACCACTCTGTCTAGATGGCCAATGTGGTCACCGATGCCAAGACGGTGCCCGTCGATGACCTATAGATCCCAGTATTTGGAGCTTCCGCGTGCCTCTGCCAAGTCCAAAAGGAAACCAAGGAGGTCGGCCTCACCTCGACAACCCTCAAGACCATGAAGATTGGGGCTCACCTCGACCCCAAATAGGAAGCGTGCTCATCTCCTTCCTATGTGCCAACACCGATGTGTTTGCTTGAAACCAATAGACATGCCGGGGGTACCATGGGAGAAGATCGGTATTCCTTGAATGTCTCACCGACCGCCAAGCCAGATCAAGCAAAAACTCGCGACGATTCACGCCCGGACAAGAAGGAGGCTATTAGGGTAGAAATAAAATGGCACCTAGCTACGGATTTATAAAAGAAGTGTATCATCCACGAGTGGATAGCAAACCTGTTCTCGTTCAAAAAGAATAAAGAATGGAGAATGTGCGTTGATTACACCGATCTCAACAAACATTGCCCTAATGACCCCTTTGGTATGCCTTAGATAGATGAGGTTGTAGACCCACCGCCAACTGCTATGACGCTCTCCTTCCTCGATTGTTACTCCGGCTATCACGGATATCCCTCAAGAAAGATTACGAGATCAAGACATCGTTCATCACGCCTTTCGGTGCGTCTTGCTATGCCACCATGTCCTTGAACTCAAGAACACAGGGCAACCTACGAAAGAGCCATCATGATGTGCCTCGATCAGCGAGATCAGCCACAACGTTGAAGCACACATCGATGATGTGGTGCGTCAAGTCCAAGATCGCCGATAATCTCATCGCCGACCTCAAAGAAACATTCACCAACTTTGAAAAGGTGCAGGATGGAAGTTGAACCCTTCAAAGTGCATCTTTGGAGTTCCATCCGGCATACTCCTAGGCTACATCATCGATGCCCATGGCGCCGAGCCCAACCTCGACAAGGTCTCCTGCCATCACCAACATGAAACGACCAACTTGCGTAAAGGAATCTGAAGCTTATAGGCTACATGGCTGCTCTCGGCCGCTTTATATCATGCCTCGTTGAAAGGACTACCATTCTTCAAACTCCTCAAGGCCTCTGAGGCTCTTCTCACAGTGGGATGAGGCAGACACAGCTTCCGAGCAGCTCAAGTTGTTTCTAACAAAGCCTCTGATCATGACAGCGCCTCGACCAGGTGAAAGTCTACTGATCTACATCGCCGCCACTTCTCGTGTCATTAGCACAACTATCATCGTCGAGCGAGAGAAGCTGGCACGCCTATAAGGTGCAGGGGCCCATTCTACTTCATCGACAAGGTCCTTAATGAGCCCAAAACTTCGTTATCCTCATGTTTAGAAGCTACTATCGCTATCTTGATTACATCATGCAAGCTTCGCCATTACTTTGAGTATTACAAGATCACCGTGGTCATTGAGTTCCCTTTAGGGAATTCTCCACAACAAAAGAGGCCAATGGCGTATCATCAAGTGGGTTGTTGAGCTCGGCACTTACTCCATCAATTGAAGCGGGCCTACCATCAAGTCATAGAAACTCATACGACTTCGTTCTTTGAGTGGGCCAAGATCCAAGAGCCCATCCCTTCTTGCCCCAAGCACTAGGTGATGCACTTGATGGCGCCCTTAACATCAGCAGTCTTTGGTCTTTGGCATTTATTCATTATGCTAACCAAGGACAAGCTCTGTCGTTCTCCGCATACATTTTCTAGCCTCCAACAACACACGCCCGAATCTGAAGCATGTCTCCACGGACAACGTATAGCTATCGAGCTCGGTGTTAAATGCCTCATGGTATCACGGAGACTCCATCTTTGGTCATCAACTTGACTTAACAAAGAAGCAGTCTGCTTGGTGAGAAGATGGATGCATATTATGCGAAAATCGAAACTTGAAGGAAATTCTATGGTATCGAGTACCACCACGTGATGCGAGATCAAAATCAACTCACCAATCACCTATCTAAGATAGGCTCTTCTACGTACCGTGATTCTACGGGGTTTTTGTTCAAGACCTCTTTCGTCATCTATTAAGGAAGAGAAGGAAGTGTGAAAATTCCCCACCGAGCAGCTAGTACTTACAAATTACCTTCGCCGACCCGATTGGAGAGAACAGTTCATCAAGTACCTCACCCAGTATGCGAGCGTACCCACCGACAAGACTTAAACCGAATGCCTAATCCATCAAAGCAAGCATTATGTGCTTTGGTGGATAGGAACTTGATGAGGAAAAGTGCTAAGGAAGGGATCTTTGGAAATGCATCACCCAAGAAGAGGTAAAACTACTTCTTGAAATTCACTCACGTTTCTGCGGCAACCACGGGCCTCAAGAAACCTGGTCGGCAAAAAGCTTTCAGTGGTTTTTATTGGCCCATGGCCATCATGGATGAAAAAGACCTTGTCCGATGTTGTGAAGGATGCCAATTTTTTGCCAAGCAAATACCGTGCCCGGCACAAGAAGCGTAGACCATCCCGACTTCATGGCCTTTTTTTGCATCTTTGGGGGCCCAGATATGATTGGGCCCTTCAAGCCGGTAGCGGTGGTTTCCGGTATGTGTACGTCGCCATTGACAAGTTCTCCAAGTGGATCGAATACAAACCGCTTGTTTCAACCACTACAAAGAAAGCAGTCGAGCCCTTCGAAGATATCATCCACCGTTTTGGTCTCCCGAATAGCATTATCACCGACCTTGGAACCACATTCACTAGTCATCATTTTGGGACTTCTATGAAGGCCGATGCATCTCTGTCAAATCGTCTCCGTTGCAAATCCAGAGCCCATGGCCGGGTCAAGCGAATGAAACGTCATGATCCTTGATGCCCGCAAAAAATAGGCTATATCGAAAAGAGGAAAAGCATCCGGCGAGATGGCTCAAAGAGGACCCGGTAGTGCAGGGACTATGTACTCGAGCTAGTCACGACAGCCGGTGTGTCTCCATATTTTTGGTCTATGGCTTAGAAGCCATACTTCCGATGGACATTGCCTTTCGAGCACCTAGGGTGGAACATTATAATGAAGAGCAAGCCGTGGCTGACCGGACGAGAGGACATCAATAGGGCCTAGGAAGAGCGCACGATAACTTGCATCCGCATAGCCAAATACCTAGAAGTCTTGCAAAGATACTACAACCGCAACATCAAAGGTCGTTCATTTCTTTGTCGGTGACCTCGTTCTTCAGCGAAAATAGAAAACCAAAGGGATGCACAAGCTTTCCTCCACAATGGAAGGGCCTTACGTGGTCAAAGAGGTTACCCGACCGAGGTCTTCTTGGTGTGTGACTTGGGCCAATCGATATCCCCAATTCATGGCACATCGAGCACCTTATCGTTTCTACCCTTGAAACACTCCAGATATGTATTCTCCACTCCATAATGAATGAAGTTTTGGCTGCCATAATTTGTCTCCATTATTTCTCCATTCGATTTAATCTTGACTTCGTTCTTGACTCTAAGCTACTCCTTAACGAACTCTAACACTTGATCTCCATAAGCGCTCCATACGTTTCACCATATATCCAAGATATTTAGCCAATGGCAGAGTAGCACACATTCAACCCTATGTTCTTTGTAGAAGACCAAGTCTCGATCTCTCCCTATATGTGCTTTCTGAGCTCAAAGCGCTCTTTATGTTATGGGTGGTCGGCTGCGGTTCCTCGATCACGCCTATTCCTCTTACACGTGCACGGGCTCCACGCTCGATGTTATGGACTATGGGCTAGCCAATGCCAAGAGTTTAGTAACGAACTAACTGCTCGAACGCAACTTATATTACGTATAATTGCGTTAGGGTTAACACTACAACAATTTTTTCACCAAAATACTGGCAAATTGCATAAACATGCACATGTCACTTTACAACATTTATACATATACATAAATGTTTATACATGCCTTCTGGCTTTTAACTACCCTCTCTAGTTATTACAGATCACTCTTTGAGCAGGTCATTGGCCTTGGCCATCATAGTCCATCTCGCCCGAGCAGGTCGACGTCGTTGGCTAGCTTCTTTATTGCGCCCTCCACCTCATCTTCCAGCTGCTGGTGCTCCACCGCGCCTGTCCCTCTGGCGAATCTGGCCCCTATCACTTGAAGGTCAATGATAGGGTAGTGGGACCGGACCACCACTAGAGCATGTGTATGAGTGATGGCGGTGGCATCGCGGTTGAAGCTTTGAAGTTCTCCCGCCTCCTTGCACTTGTCAATGATGGTGTCTGGATCGCGTGACTACCGTTGAAATGAGAGCCACCTCCATGTCGACCTGGTCGAGGCAAAATCTTGACTCAAAACAGCGGCGGTGTCGAGCTTGTTCCTCTAGATTCTGGCCTCCTGCTCTAGCACATCAAACTATGCCTTGGCCCTCCGATGATAGTCTACAGGCATCACAAGGGTCCATCAAGCAAAGAAATTACTCCGGCCGGTAACTTCGACCATGAAGAACTTTACCTTTCAGCTCCTTGGCTAGCTTCTCCACCCACCCAATTTGTCTTCTTCTCCTCCTCTTGGAGTTGACCAATGACTTGGCATAACTAGCTAAGCTCCACGTCTTGCTCTACAAGCATAATGGCCATTAGCGATAATACAATTTTAGCAATACAAAGTAAATTCGCCGATTCGCCATACCTTTTTTACGCTCGAGAGGCGTTCCATGTTGCTTTCCAGACTTGATCTCCAGTGCTCCAAAACACTCATCAATTTGCTTGGAGATGGTGGCTAGCTTGCTCAGACCTGCTGCAACTACTCGGACACAGTCACCAGCTACTCGGATAAAGCCCCCTTTTGGTATTCCAGATCCCACGCATTAGCCTCGGCAAGATCCCGCTCGCGCTGGGCCCTCTAGATGTTTTTCTCCATGAGCTTCATCGCCTCCTTTAGTTTTGTGTTCTCCTCAACGAGGGGCTCCAACCTCTTGATCAGCTATCACCGTTGTTAATTTTGTTCGAGCTATGCCCTGCAAAAGCACTAAGATTATGTAGACTCCAATCTCCACATCAAACACGAGCATTTATGACGCAATGCTAACCTTGATCTGCTTCATCGTCGTAGAAAGGGTGGACTCCAGCCTCCTAAGCTCCTTGGTGGTGTCTTCCTCCTCAACGACCACCACTTCGTCGCCCCGCTTGTGGAGGATTCGGATGGCTTGAGGTCGTGATTCCTCATGCTCAATCTCTTCTACCTCATCCTCTTCCTCTACAACTAGGGGCACCACTAGGGGGCTCGGTGGCCGCCTGGCGTGTCCCACCATGCCCTTTGATGCCTCGGGGGCGACTTCTACTCCTCTGGCACCACCGGCTTCTTCGCTCTAGACTCCCGGCATGGCGTCGACAACCCGGCTTCCACCTCCAAAGGCCAGGCCGGCTCCACCATTGCCCAGCTTTGTCATCGCCCGCTCATCCGCCATCGGCGCCAACCAGTTCTCCTTTGCCAAGTTCATCGGCGGTGGTTGACTCTCCTCGAAGCCAGCCACCAGAGCACCTAGGGACTTTGGGACAAGGTCTCTCTAAGCATTGCTTCCACATTGGGGTCAGCCCCTAGCTGCTTTCCGGTGATGCAGACGGATGGATTCAAATCCTCATGTGCCTCGCCCTACATCAGATTAGCTCGTAAATCGCCAAAATAGATTAAGATACAACAACAAAATAAGTCCAAGGTAAGGATACTTACGTGTCGGGCCTCCGGTACACTTTTCTAAACCGTGATGCCTACCCGAAACCCAAAAGCATGGCCCTAGGGTCGACGCATGCCACGGGTGGAGGTCTCACGGCCTCCATCGTCGGCCTCTCTTCTACACTTTTTCTTTGCTCGAGTCCCTTTGCCCTCTTGCTTCGGGGACTCCTTTGCCTACTACTCGGGGACTTCCTCCCTTCCTTGATCGTACCTCCACACACGTGTTGCAGGAGGCACTTGAGTGCTTTCGGTGGAGGAGCCACTGAGAACCCCGTCATCATCGACCACTTAGACATCAGCTGCACTTTGTGTCAAGGTGGTCTAGTCACGCCATGTGAGATGTCGCCCGACCTACGGGGAGCAGCACCATGATATTCCTCTTCTTCTAGGCCAGCTCATCTGCTTCTGCGCCTCTTCCCCGGACTTTCTCGTCTGGGGAAGGACTCTTCATCCGACCGGTGTCACGCCTCCGCACTCCATGTAGGCGGCGACGACCTCCTCCTCGAGTGCGCGTTGTTGGCGGGCATCCACTAGAAGTATGCCACTTTCGTTCACGTGAATGGATCTTTCCACAAGTGAATCGAGTTCTTTGCTCGGCAATGCTATAGGATAAAAAGGATCATGAACAAACAATTGAGACTTTTTACACGAGGCGAGTTAAATGCGATTAAAGGCCCTCGTCTGCCCCTAACACGCCTGATTGAGGCATTTTGAGCAAAAAGCTCTTTGGCTTTGCTCTAGCATGTTGTCCTTTGTCGACCTCTCGACCTCTCCGGGTATCATCGGTGTACCCCTTGAAGTCAAAAGCCACATGGGCCCTTTCCTTGTAAGTCTGGACACTATGCACTATGAAGCTCACCGCCACCAATCCACCATTCATCCTCATGCCCTTTATTAGGCCAAAGAGCTCCCTCACTTGCTCCATGTCAGCACTGCTTGGCCTCTCTGACCAGCTCCTCTGGTTCTCCAGAACATGGTTGACGTCATAGCGGATGGTGGGATGGCTTTGCTTCATGTAGAACCACTGGCGTTCCACCCCTTGTTGAGGTGTTCAATGCTTTCTGAATATACTCGCCTACCATTCCATCATGGAGTTGAATATAAATGCCACCAACCACCTTAGAACAGCCGCCACCCTTCTTCTTGATTCGAAGCAGGATGATGAAAGAGGTTGAAGTGGGGAAGAACTTCGAGATATGCTTCATAGAAATGGATAAAGATTGAGATGTGCAAGATGGTGTTTGGGTAGAGGTTGCATAGACTAACTCTTGAACTCCAATAGGTCCCTCAAGAAAGGATGAATGGGGAATCCTAACCCGCACCAGAAATAATCCTCAAAACAACTACTTACGTTGAGTATGCGGCATCGGGGAAGGGCTCACCCGGTGGCTAGCCGCCATCTGGTGGTGACCAGATCAAAAGGGCCTTCGCCTCCATCATCCCTAAGGATCTGCCTCCCCCATGTTCGTGGCACCCACTCGTTGTCGCAGCTAGCTTCAGTGGTACGCCTTCTTGGTTTCCCGCTCCCTCTTGGCGCCATCTCTCGGATCTAGTTTGGGATTGGTGGTGGGAAGCACATGAGAAAATCTGAATCTAGAGTGCGAGGGGAGAGGAGGAAGATGAAATGGCAAAGTGGCAAAGGTGGGAGCATGGGAGTCTTGTAGCTGATTATAAAGCACTCCCCACCGATTTAGCCATACCTTGTGGGTGGGCCGCCCACAGGCGCCAGCCCATGTGGTCTGCCGTGGGTGTTAGGGCCATACCCCCACGGCTAGTCCCAGAGCACCTTGTACCCGTAGTGCAACGCTTGTCTTGAGCTTGTTCGAGCGGGTGCGAACAAAGCCAAGCAGTCGAACTCATGGTCCGAGCCACCATGATGAGTTCTTGGCGATTGTGAGCAATTGTCGAGTGGCGTGTACTATCCTTGAGCAGCACGAACCATAACCGAAGCAAGCATAACCCAAACACGGCTTGCCACAAGGGTGTAAGGAGCTCAAGTTGAATTGAAAATTTCTTCGCCAATGGACCAAGTATGCCCACTTAGAGTCCGACCACGAGAAAAGGAGATAGTCTTCTTCAACTTCAAGAGGTGTGGAGTCTTCGGAATAAAGCAAGCACATTCACCGCGGGTGAAGTATGCCCTTAGTGCCCGAGCACGATAGTAGATGGCGTAGTCATGTGGTGCCGAGTCCAAAGTAGAAGAATAGTAAAAGACCATTTGAAAAGCGGTAGGCGATCCTCGGCGTAGCTGAAGCGAGAGAGAGCACATTCATTGAAAGGTGAAGTGTGCCAACTTATTCCCAAGCTGACAGATGGGTGATGTAGTCATGTGGTGCGAGGTCAAAATAGAAAAATAGTAAAAAGATCGGCCCGAAGGTGCAACGACGATCCCGATCCATTTACGGAGATATCTGAAAAACCCAACCGTGGAGAAAAAACCAGAGCAATGGTTGTATAGTAACTGTTATTGAGCCTCAATAAATTGTGGAGAAGTCGCTGATTATTCAGCGGTGATGATGATAACTAACACTGACGATAAAAAAAGCGACATGGGCTGTGGTTGCATGAAAAGCCAAGTTATGACCCATTAAGCCACGTTGGAGAATTCGGAGGGGCACAAATCGTGGGAACGGTTCCCCAAAAACCCTCGAATGCGAAAGGGTGGGGAAAGTGCTTTATAACTGCGCCGCCGCATCCTTCGTTCCCACCTTTGCCACTTTGCCATTCCATTTTCATCCTCAGTCCTCACGTTTCCAGATCTGCATCCACATTTGCTTCCGCCGCCAAACCCCAATCATATCGGAGAGATGGCGTCGAAGAAGGGAGCTGCCAAATCAAAAAAACAAGCCCCAAAAGCGGCGCCCGTGCCCGGCGTGTGAAAGTGGGTGTAAATCACGAATGGGAGAGCGAGAGCTTAATAGATTGGTGGAGGTGGCGTTCTTCCTAACATACTACTGTAGGATGGCGGCTTGCCCTCGGTGAAGTCCTTCCAACGCCTCATCTGGAAGAAGTGGTGGTATTCAAGGATTATTTACTGGCGTGGGTTGGGATTTCTGTTCATCCATTCTGAGGGATCTATTGGAGCTCTGGGTGGTTAGTCTATGCAACCTCCATCCCAATACCATTACGCACATCATGATCTTCATCCATTTATGTGAGGCATATCTAAGAAATCCTCCCCACTTCAACCTCTTCCGTCACCTATTACGGCTAAAGAAGAGGCGGCATGGTTCCAAGGTGGTCGGCGGCGGGTGTACCTTCATTTCTGCTGATGGGATGGTGGTAGTATCTTACTATCTTCTTGGAACACATCGGTGAAGGGTGGAATGCTAGGTGGTTCTACATGAAATAGAGCCACCCAGCCGTCCTTCACGCGACAAACCACATCCTGAAGCAGCAGGAGTTGGTCGAAGGCCTTGAAACGCGATGACATGGAGCAAGTGAGGACCTCCTTGCCTTAATAAAGGCGTGAGGACCAGCGGTTGATTAGTGCGGCGAGCTTTATAGTATGCCACATGCAGATACATGTAAGGAGAGGCACGACCAACTTTCAAGTTCAAGGAGAGATCGATGGTACCTAGGAGAGGCTTCTGAGATGCTATAGAGGGCGTTGTTGAAGAGCGGGCTCTCTGAGCTATTAGCTCCATTTGCCTCATTCAACATGTTGGGGTATCTGAAACCTTTAACTTCTAGGTAAAAATCTCTGCCTCGGTAAATATCTCGATTGTGTATTCGATCGTTTTATCCTTTATTATTATAAAGCGGTGGATGGTTCCTTATACGAAGATCCACTCGTAGGATAGGGCGGTGTATTTTCACAGGTGTGCCAAGGGGTGATTAGCCACTGGCGGTGGATCTATGACCTTGACTCAACCTAAAGAAAGTTTCATCGGTGTTTCTTGAGTCCAGGTATGGATGCTGGTCGGACGGAGAGTCCATCCGATTGTCGGAGAAAGCCGGGGGAAGAGGGAGGCGGCGGAAGAGCAGGCCCGAAGAAGAGGAAGATGGTGGGCTACTACTCCTCAAACCCGAGGTGGCATCTCGCTTGGCAATGATTGGACCACTCGAACATGAAGGACCAAGTAGTGTTTGATTGGTGCGATGATAATGAAGTTTCGATGAAACAGTCCACAAAGGCACAAAGAACCTCCCGCGCAACACGCGCTAAGGATCAATCAAGGGGAGGCGAAGAAGTCCCGAGAGCAGAAAGAGCAAGAAGCCCCACACAACAAGCGATGGGAGTCCACAGCCAGAGCTAATGGCGGAGTCCCCGAGCAATAGGCGGGAATAAACTTCGGGCGGCAGGTGGAGGTCCCGGGCCACGGCCGGTGGGACCTCCCAGGATCATGGGAGTCAACCTGCGGCACTGGGGGCTCGGGTGGCTCCATTGGTTCAAGAAGTTGAACCGTGAATGGCTCATAAAATACCCTTATCTTGGAGTTACTTTCTTGTAGTTTCTTAATTTTTCTAGTGTTGTGAGCCCTACTCCGATCTGATGCAAAGCATCTGAGCATCTAACCCGCTAGTCCTGGACTATCAGAATAGTAGAGGCTGAACCCGAAATGGAAACAACGCCCGTGGGAGGTCATTGCTCATTATGCTGTGTCGGACTTAAATGAACAATTAAGCCAGCCAATGAGAACGAGTCGGTGGCGATACCCAGGCAATGGTGGGAACAATCGAGGTGTTCAGGAGCCGAAGCTAGAGTTGCAGTCTGATCGCCCAGAGTCTAGGGCGACAAAACCGGTGTGCCGAGATGCAAAGCAGTGCCTTGAAGCGTCGCGGGATGGTCGAACTTCTTTGTCCGGCCACGGAGGCCCCCAATGGTGCCTCGAGCTACTGGCGGAAAGAGGGCGAGGTGGAAGAGATCGGCGTGCTAAACCTCGACTCCAATTCATCTGAATCCTCTACAAGCTGCGGCGATGAGGTGGTGTTGTTGCTCGAGGAGAAGACACCACCGAGGAGATGAAGAGACTAAAATCCGCCATCGGCTTGGAGTAATGAAGCAAATCGAAGTCGATCTTGCTTTTGGAATGCTCGACTATGTTGTTGGAGATCGGAGTTCGTCATTAGCATTGTACATTTGCGAGGATAACTTCGATTTGCCGAGCAATGGCACTAGTTGATAAAGAGTATGGAACCCTCCTCGAGGAGAACGAGAAACTTCGGAGGTGATGAACCTCTGAGAAAACATCCAGAGCTAGCCCAGCCTTGGCCAGGGACCTTGCAGAGTCCAACACGGGACTGGAATATCGGAGGAGGTCTGTCGAGAGTGCGGTGGTAGCTCGTCTCGAGCAAACAGTGAACAAGTCTGACGACTAATACTATCTCAGAACAATAGAGGGATGCCTCCGAACGACATTTGGAGCAATCGAGACAGCTCGGTGTATCGAGTAGAAAGCGGTATGGTATATCGGTGAATGTACTTTGTATTCAGCGAACAACCATATTTTGGTGATAACTGCTGTGCTTATGAGAGCAAGACATGGAGCTCTTCGACCAACTACGTCAAGCCGTCGAACAACTCTCACAGCGACGGAGAAGGTGAAGGAGTGGGGCCGAGGTAGACAAAGCGGCCAAAAGGCTGAAAGGTGAATACCTCTGATGAAGATTCTTTGTTGAAGTAATTTCCTTGTATGATGGAACATTATAGCTTACTAGGGCTACCATCATAAAGCCAAGGCACGATTTGATGTCTTTGGTGCAAAGAGCTAGGACCCAAAGGGATAACTTTGGCGTTATAGTCACGCGCAATTAAACCCGATGCTCAACTTCATCGACACGGAACCGACTCCTTAGCCATCGACGGTGACAATGTTCGGACACCATCATCCAGGTGCAAAGCGGCATGGGAGAACTTCAAGATCTTCAACGCAGCGATGCCATTGTGACCGTCTGCTACTCCACACCTGCGGTGATTCGGTCCCACTACCCGACCATCGACCTTGAGGCGATATAGGTGGAGTTAAGCGAAGAGGCTGCCTTGGTAAACCTAGCAACTAGACATTGAGGTGGAGGCGCAGCTGAAGAAGCTAGCTAGCGATATAGACTTCTTTAGTGAGACGGGGACGGTGATGGCGAACTGCAATGATCTATCTCGGAGGGTATTGTGCGTAACATCTTTAGAGGAGTAGTTAGGATCTGTGAGGCCAATAAACATTATGTATGTGTATAAATGTTATAAAGTGCATGTGATGCAGACTTGACTACATTTGTGTCAAAAAATCATTGCAATAATAGCCCTAATGCAATTATACATAGTATTAGTAGCATCCAAGTATTGTTAGTTCATTACTAAGCCATATGGCCTTGGCTAGCCCATAGTCCATAACGTCGAGGCGTGGAGCCCATGGACATGTAGGAGGAATAGGCGTGACCAAGAAACTACGACCCGACCACCCATAACATATAGCCTTGAGCCCGAGTAGCGTGTAGGGAGGGAGATCGGGAGAGTGGTCTTCTCCATGAGCCTGAGAGCGGTAGCGAATGTCTTATTGAAGTCGTTGCGAAATAACTTGGAAATAGGCATAATATAAGTGGTCGTCCGAGCAATTAGTTCTTTACTAAGCTC